>CAWUFW010008309.1:0-600000 GCA_963921515.1 Calotriton arnoldi
GGGTGGCAAAATTCAACTTCACAAGAAGGGGCAACAGTAGATGACATTATACAGTACAGAAGATCAGACCCTAATTTGAAGAAATGGGTGGTTTGGCCTCTTAGACACAAACACATGTCAGAAAAGATTCTGGGGTATAACAGAAGGGTTCAGAATCCATAGGCCAGACCCACGCTATGTACAAAGAGAACATCCAGGGATAGTGACATCCTACAGTGTTGGGAAGTTGTGCCTTGATTGGCTAGAAACCTCAACACTCACGGAAGTGAAACATCACTTATCCTTACTCACACATGACATGGATCTTAGGGACTTTTTACTAGGTCCCAGGAAATCACGTCAGAAACGTTTCATATATGCTGGCATTTATGCTGCCTACAATGAAAATTGGAAAATATCCCAACAAGAGGCCTCAGAGAGAATACGGGAAATAGACTGTATTAACTTAGAAAAGGCATTAGCAGTAGTGGGTAACGGATTAATAACTTTGACCTCCAGGATCTATTCCTTAGGCAACATTGTATCTTCTGCAATAGACATACCGGAAGAAGATTTGGCCATATTACAACACGGGCAATGTCAGTTACGTTCTATCATGTTGTTAAGCTGGATACTGCAATCTTTGCATGAAGGCTATGTGCCTTGGCGTTTTATCAACAGTACGTCTCTGTTTTTCTGAATACAATCTAACAGATAAACAGGTAGAAATGGCACAAAGGGGAGCAAATTATACAATGTTGCGCATTAAAAAGCTGGATAGATTACCATTTACGGTAGCGGAATCACCATCAACGGAATGGCTAATGCATGGCCACATAACTCTACCGGTCACTACTTTTCAGTTTCAATATTGCCTTGAGCAAAGGCAGGCAGGCAAATATGAAAAATTGGGTAAGGAATACATTAAGGAGATCTTGGGAATTACCGTACAGATTTCGATGCCGGAGTGGGGATCGAGAAGTGTTTCTAAGCGGTACAAACTGCAAGAACGCTTTAAGCGGTTCTCTCATGTGCCAGGATATTTCCCTGCACGGAGCTTGTAATGGTTCAGTAGCAAACTTGTCCTGCCACATGACAGGGACTCCAGCGGCCGTGATTACTCCGGTATTCAGGCTGCTCTCGAATGGGAGTTACTTGATGCTGAACGATCAAGGTTGCTGTGGGATGCTTCTGGGCATTGCCTATCTGGTCACTGTGAACTCCCAGGGTTACTTGCTGTGTGCAAGTATTGTTTCCCCCAGTAAATACAGTCAGGGAGGCGCCGTTATGGCCTTCGTTGAATGTTTCCTTTATACAGTTTGACACTTTGAGCAGACAGAAAGCCATGCTTTTACAGCAATCCGTACCCTTAACCTCTGCTCGAGAGACCTTTGATCTTCAAATCGCATGGACCTCGACTGAGATACAGGCACTTAAATGTTCAAACTGCCCCTTTCATTTCGCAGAAATTGTGGGTCGTATCTTTAATATGTCTGATACGAGTGGTATTTTACACCTATTTAAGACCATAGGGTTAGGATTTCTAAGCACCTTTCAGACTATCCTCTGAGTTATTCCAAACTTTATACACTCCGTATTGGGAAGCGTTTTTGGAGGTCTTCCGCTGATCCTGCTCTCAAAAGCTGGTATCCTGATTGTCATTTTTCTGCTACGCAATGGCCGGCCCAATCACCAACGAGATGGCAAAAGCACTCCTGGAGCGCAAATACCGTGAACACATGGTACAGCATCTGGGCACACTCGACTACGGGAACTGAGCGCCTCTTGGTTCTTATCGTTGTAGACCGGTCTGGATGGACTGCATCTACCTGTTCTTCGATGCCTGTTCTGCGGAAAAGAATGCGTGTTGGATCTCTGTCTGACACTTGCATCGGACACGCCTATGGACTTCAATACCAGGCTGGAACCCGTGAGGTCCCATGCTCGGCAATGTCCCCATCGTATTCCTATACTGATGGCTGCATTCCTCGAGAACCCGCAGGTGCCTTTTACTGCAACTGGGTTAAGCATCAGCTCTTCCACTAGCACTCAGGTATCGACTACAGCACCGGCTGCCTCTGCACCAGCTATACCAAAGGGATGATGGACGGAGCGTTAGAGCAAATCAAACACTCACCCCCAGTCAACTGATCTGGGTTTAATCCATCATCATTCTTTAGCTCACTCCACCCCCCCAGTTCAGACATGGCCATATGCAAATCAGTCTGACCCTGTGCCTCATGGGAACAGTCCAAGCCGAAACGCCAAGCCATGTCTTCCCTGGACCGGAAACAAGCATCCTGGGACCGGTTTCGGGTTCAAAACCCTCAGCAGTCAGAGCTATCTTGAATCCAGTGGCAAAGTGAGCAAGGGACCCACGTCTGGGCATACCCTGCCAACTTAGGGCGAACACAGCGATACCAAAGGGGATGATGGACGGAGCGTTAGAGCAAATCAAACACTCACCCCCAGTCAACTGATCTGGGTTTAATCCATCATCATTCTTTAGCTCACTCCACCACCCCAGTTCAGACATGGCCATATGCAAATCAGTCTGACCCTGTGCCTCATGGGAACAGTCCAAGCTGAAACGCCAAGCCATGTCTTCCTGGACCGGAAACAAGCATCCTGGGACCGGTTTCGGGTTCAAAACCCTCATCAGCCAGGCTATCTTGAATCCAGTGGCAAAGTGAGCAAGGGACCCACGTCTGGGCATACCCTGCCAACTTAGGGCGAACAAAGCGATACCAAAGGGGATGATGGACGGAGCGTTAGAGCAAATCAAACACTCACCCCCAGTCAACTGATCTGGGTTTAATCCATCATCATTCTTTAGCTCACTCCACCACCCCAGTTCAGACATGGCCATATGCAAATCAGTCTGACCCTGTGCCTCATGGGAACAGTCCAAGCCGAAACGCCAAGCCATGTCTTCCCTGGACCGGAAACAAGCATCCTGGGACCGGTTTCGGGTTCAAAACCCTCATCAGACAGGCTATCTTGAATCCAGTGGCAAAGTGAGCAAGGGACCCACGTCTGGGCATACCCTGCCAACTTAGGCGAACAAGCGATACCAAAGGGGATGATGGACGGAGCGTTAGAGCAAATCAAACACTCACCCCCAGTCAACTGATCTGGGTTTAATCCATCATCATTCTTTAGGCTCATCCACCCACCCCAGTTCAGACATGGCCATATGCAAATCAGTCTGACCCTGTGCCTCATGGGAACAGTCCAAGCCGAAACGCCAAGCCATGTCTTCCTGGACCGGAAACAAGCATCCTGGGACCGGTTTCGGGTTCAAAACCCTCATCAGCCAGGCTATCTTGAATCCAGTGGCAAAGTGAGCAAGGGACCCACGTCTGGGCATACCCTGCCAACCAGCTATTGGCAGTTCTGAATATCATCTATGCTCCATTGACGTACTCTGCGAGGTGTTACAGGGACCGTCCTCTGCAGCGGCAAGCAACAACGATGTTGCGTCTCCCAGCCAGGACACTTAATCTATAATTGGCTCATCGTGTGCTGGGGAAAGAATTCAGAATTTTTCCTTTTTTGATTTCAAGCCTCAACTAAATTTGGAACACTTGCTCAAATTGACACTTTCGCTGGAAAAGCATGGCCTTCTGACGCTTGTAGTGGTTCGGCTTCCATAAACGAACTCAACTAGGACTTTGGCTTAAAGTGACATTTCCGATACTAGCTTTTCGAAAATAATTTTTTTTCCCCCCCGATTAGACTGTTTTTAAATGGGTTTCATGACAATATTTTTATGAATGCTCACTGATAGTTTTATGCGCTGCTACCTAGTAAAAACAGTAGTTCGCTAGCATTTTTATCATTATTGACTGTTCAGAAGAGGAGTGGGTGTTATGTTTCATATAGGTACCCTAATATAGGCCCGGGTAATATCATACACCTTCACCTACATTATCTCCCTTATACTACACAGTAACAAGCCTTTAGGATTGAACCTTTACCTAGTTCTAGTCCTGGCGCAGAAGGAGGGTTTTCCCTGAACAATAGCGTCCTATAACTCCATCAATGGACTCATACAGCATCAATGAATATTCATGAGGGTTCTTGGAAAACCTGGCAGGGGCTACACCACCTGCATAATATCTACGTACAAGGTTCATCCCATACGTCATCCTCAAATCCAACAATGGCTAATACAAGAAACAAGGGACAAAGAAACCCTAGATACTTTTGTATAAATTCAGCACATCTTGCTAGGGTTGTTAGACGGAACCGAGACTTCCAGGCCGACACACTGACCAGAGACGCTGATGCTCCTGCATGCAGACGCTCCAGCTGACAGTGGTCTAACACATCCCTCGCTGGGTGTCCAACTTGAGACCAGGACGGGGTCCCACACTCTCTCATTTCAGGTAATGGGGTTAGACTAAATCCTAGAGGGATTCTTGGCTTCACACCTACTCACATGCAAGGTACACTTAGGTACATATAGATAGGCATCGTAGAAGTACGCACATTCTTATCAGCCATTTTATATTCATGTATGTATTCATGATTATTGCAAGAACGTAGAACTATACTATCCTTTTATTTTTACTGTACTGCTAATCATATATATCTGCTACTGTCTAATGTGTTGTTGCAGCACATCTATTTTACACTCGAAGAACAACTGTAATAAATTCTTATTGTAACACGCCCGACTGTTTCTTCTGTGTAACTCTCTGAGCCTGAATAAGTGAGCACGAGTGACTGAGCGAAAAGTAGTATATTGTTTCCACGATCCTGGGGATCAGGGTTGTCATGTTCTGAGGTTGCCAGAAACTATTCTCTCCCCGATAAGAGGAGATTCTAGTGGCACTGTGAGCTAGCTAAAACAGAAAGGCTAACATTCTCGGTTGGGGTGCTCAGAGCCAGTCTGCCACCAATCTTACCGTTTATGTTATCCGAACGCGCAGATCCTGTATGGATAATATAGGAACTGCACGAGAGAGTACCCCAAGGATCATCGCTCAGCCCCACGCTCTTCAACATCTACATGGCCTCCCTCGCCACCATCATCAGAAAGCACGGACTCAGCATAGTATCCTACGCCGACGACACCCAGCTCATCCTCTCCCTCACCAAGGACCCAATCACTACCAGACTCAACTTTCAGGAAGGAATGAAAGACGTCGCATCCTGGATGAGCAGAAACTGCCTGAAGCTCAACTCGGAGAAGACAGAAGTCCTCATCCTCGGACCCTCCCCCTCGGCTTGGAACAACACCTGGTGGTCCACCACCCTCGGCAGCCCTCCCACCCCCACGAACCACGCCCGAAACCTCGGCATCGTACTCGACTCCTCCCTCTCCATGACCCGACATGTCAACGCCATCGCCTCTAGCTGCTTCAACACCCTCCGAATCCTCCGAAAGCCCTTCAAGTGGATCCCCCCAAAATCAAGGAAGGTCGTCACCCACGCACTGAGAACCAGCAGACTGGACTACGGAAATGCCCTCTATGCCGGAATCAACAAGTCTCTGCTCCGCAAGCTCCAGACCATACAGAACACCGCAGCCAGACTCGTCCTCGGCATCCCCCGACATGAACACACCACCCAACACCTACGGAACCTCCACTGGCTCCCAGTTGAGAAGAGTCACTTTCAAGATACTCACCCACGCCTACAAATGCCTCCACAACACCCCAATACCTCAACGAGAGAATCTCCTTCCACGTACCCAAGAGAAACCTCCGATCCGCCGACCTCGCCCTCGCCGAAACCCCGCGCATCCGCAGAGCCAGAACAGGTGGAAGAACCTTCTCCTACATCGCGGCCAAGACCTGGAATGAGCTCCCGATCGACATCAGACGCGCCCACTCCTGAACATCTTCAGGAAGATGCTCAAGACCTGGCTCTTCGACTGAACGGAGCTGCTTACCCCCTCCCCCAGCGCCTTGAAACCTCACGGGTGAGTAGCGCGCTTACAATTCCCTAATTGATTGATTGATTGAAAGTTGGAAAATAAACCTTAGCATTTTGTGTAGTGACTCCATAAGGCACCATTTGGGTGTAGCGACCTGAGGGGTGTGCAGACGTATTTAGTTGTTGAAGGCTGGTTCAGTCCTGGGGAAGAGGTGTCCTGTATGAATTGATTATGGTATGCTGTGGGTGTGGGCTGTACTGGGTGTGATTGGTTGGTGCAGAATAGAAGGAGTTCATGAGCATTAAAATGATTTAGTGAGCCCAGTGACAAATAGCAGAGGCAGTCTCAAACCCAGCCACAGTAGGCCAACAAAATTTAGAGTTAACTGTGAGAAGTTGGCCTGGCATATGCTGTCCACTAATTATAGTGGGCACCTTGCACCAGTCCAAACAACCCCTTATTGGAGATAGGTTAAAGACAACCTTTATTGAAAGCTATCCCTAGTGGTAGCTATGGAGAGCAGCCTTCAGGCTAAGTCTTGAAGGAATGTAAAGCAGCTTGTTTTACCAGTCTATAATCTCTTGAGTGACCAAATGAAAGAGGACCACACCAGGTATATATTCAAAATATATGTATTTATTGCTAAACACACCCCTCTAGTCTCTTTATGAGGCTAGAGTTCGAAATACATAAGTTATAAGTTAGTTATCTACAGTAATAGCACAAATACACGTTTGAGCCCTAGGGGCGTACCAAACCATATACCAATAAAGTGGTATAAGAACCACGACTGAGCTAGACACAGGGCCTAGAGCCTGTAGAAGTGCTTGGACCACAAGGAACCACCCAAGGTAGTGACACAGGGGACCCACGGGGGACGCGTGCAGTGTATGAACACAGCCGCGAATCGCCGTTGGCTTCTATGGGGAAAGTCGCGGTTGGAATTTAAAAGAAAAGGGACACTTAGAGGAGGACTTGGAGCAAACCCTTTGAGAACTAGGCTGTTCTAGTGTCAATACCCACGGGAGCACCGGAGTACTCGAGTTACCTCACCCAGGGGAGCCGGGTGCATAGGTGTCTTTCGGGGTCGGGTTTCGTCGTCGCTTTCAATGGCGATCTGCTGCAAAGTGCTGCTGGCGGCCAAGTCGAAAGTGTTCGGGTGGATCCAAGGTGGATCGAAGATTTGAAGAACCTGAAAGCAGAGGGGACAGAGTCTGGGTCACTAGCCAGTGACCAGGAAGGCGATGAGCAGATGCCCACCGATGTTGAGTGCTTCAGGTAGGTTGACGGTCATCTTGACTCTTCAGCCACGAGGTCCAGGAGGCGTTGACGATGACCAGGAGCTGGATTCGAGCTGTGCCACAACGTCTGTCGATTGCAGGCGTGTCGGCGACCGGATTGGACCCAGCAAGCCTTGGCAACGGCAAGTCTCGTGGAAATGGAAGAAGGATGATGGTGCAGACCAGCAAGGTCTGTGGGACTCACCCAGCGAGAGTCTGTCAGGGCACGCCTGCAGCAATCAGGGAGCTCAAGCAGAAGAAGATTGACCTTCGGGAGGGCCTACTAGCCAATGGACTAGCGACCACAAAGGAGCCTTGAGTGGACGCACTTGGAGCTGGCTCACAGGACACTCATGGAGTGGAGGCCAGCGATCTTCGGTGCAGTCGGTGCTGGAGGCTGGGGCTACTTGGATCCCAAAGCACAACTTTGTGGACGACCCAGAAGAGGATGCACTTGCAAATGCAATTGGTGTCCAGGGGTCATGGTTCCACATTACCCACAACAGCTACGGGCCTCAGCTTTGCTGGGGACTCAGGGCAGCCTCGGGGAAGTCTGGAAATCCACCTATGGTGATGCAAAGACTTCGGCGTCCGACGGGAGCTTCGGTGATGCAGACCGGACAATTGCTTCTTTGGTGCCTGCCAAGCAGGGGAGTCACTCCTTGACACCAAGGGAGATTCTTCAGTCCTCTAATCTTGAAGTAGAGCGTAGAAGGTCCAGGATTCTGTGTCAGAGTTTTGTCCAGGTAAATCTAAAGTCCTAAGGACTGGGGTCCCATACTTATACCAAGTTAGGGGGTTGGACATACTCTGGGGACCCACCTATGGGAGGGTCAGGGCAGAGGGGTGGTTACACCCCTTTCCCTTTGTCCAGTTTCGCGCCAGAGCAGGGGCTGGAAGCCCATGAGCCGGTTTGAACTGGGGTATGCACAGGGACACCAAATGTGCCCCCAGTGCAGGACTTCAAAGCACCAGAGAGTGCTCCCGCCCAGCCCCAATAAACACTATCCTGTCTGGGTAGGTGGTTACACCTCCCTGGGACAGGAAACCTATTGTCCAGGCCTCCCCTGCCGGAGTTTCGGTCAGCAGCAGGAGGCCAGACTTGTGTCTGTGGCAGCGGCATCCATTTTGTGATGCCAGGGCTTGGAAAGAAGTTACCGGGCAGGCCGGTGTGTACATGTCTCTCCCTCTAGAAGGGTGGAATGCTACCCCCGCCGCCAGAACTGGTGGGGGGGTAGTATTCCAAGATGTTTGACACCAAACACGACATGTTTCCGTGCAGCCATCCCAAAGTTAGCATTTAACGCGAGGTTATAATGCGCTTAAGAGTATATGGTCAGGCTGCACTACAAACAGCATCAGAGAAGGGTCTCCGAACGCTGCAGAGGGGCCCTGCTCATGCAGGGGCACCCTCTCACATAGGAACCACGCACTCTGCCTCCAGGATTGATAAGGCCTGCCATAGGAGTGACTTATAGGTTTATATGTGTGTATGTATGTAGTGATATAGGTAGCCTATATCACAGTAAGGGGTGCATGCACCACCTTACCCAGGCTGCAGTAGCAGACCTGTGGTGTCATTTTGGATGGCCTTCCATGGGTGGCACAATACATGCTGCAGCCCCTGGTAGGCCTCTGAGGTACCTATGCCCTGGGTACATAGTATACCATATACTAGGGATTTATAAGGGCACTCCAGATTCCAATCAGAGATGTGCCTAAGGCACATGGAAACCATTTTAGAGAGGAAGCAGCTAGGCTGGGGTTCTGATTAGCAGGGCCCCAGCCAGACTAAAGTCGAAAAACAGTGAAGCATCAGCAAAAGTGGGGGTACCCATGTGAAGCAGATCCTACTCTCCTACACAACCCCCCCAAACGTAGGGACATTAAACTAACCTTGCCCAGTTAAGTCTTCATGTTCTAAGTGGAAGTACCTAGAGAGTCCATCTGCATTGGCATGGTTACTCCCAGGTCTATGTTCCACTGTGAAGTCCATCCCCTGTAGGGAAATGGACCACCTAAGTAGTTTGGGGTTTTCACCCTTCATTTGTTTTAGCCATAAGAGGGGCTTATGGTCTGTTTTAACAAGGAAGTGAGTACCAAACAAGTATGGCCTCAACTTCTTCAGAGCCCAGACCACAGCAAAGGCCTCCCTCTCAATGGCTGACCAACGTTTCTCTCTAGGGGTCAGCCTTCTGCTAATAAAAGCTACTGGCTGATCCTGACCTTCATCATTCAATTGTGACAGTACAGCCCCTACCCCCAATTCAGATGAATCTGTTTGGACAATGAACTTCTTGGAGTAATCAGGACTCTGTAGAATGGGAGCAGTGCACATGGCCTGCTTTAGGTCATCAAATGCCTTTTGACAGCTAACTGTCCACTGAACCTTTTTGGGCATTTTCTTGGAAGTTAAGTCATTCAGGGGTGTCACTATTGATCCATACCCCTTGACAAATCTCCTATAGTACCCAGTCAGGCCTAAAAAGGCTCTCACCTGAGTCTGGGTAGTTGGAGCAGTCCAGTCCATGATGGTCTGGATCTTGCTCTGCAGTGGTTTAACCTGGCCTCCACCCACAAGGTGGCCCAGGTACACAACCTGACTCTGCCCTATCTGGCACTTGGTGGCCTTGATAGTCAGGCCTGCTTTCTGCAGGGCCTGCAAAACATTTCTGAGGTGGACCAGGTGATCCTCCCAGGTGGAGCTAAAGACAGCAATATCATCTAGATATGCTGCACTATAGGCTTCCAGACCTGCAAGGACTGTATTCACCAACCTCTGAAAAGTGGCAGGTGCATTCTTCAGACCAAAGGGCATCACCACAAATTGATAATGCCCACTAGGGGTTGAGAATGCTGTCTTTGGCTTTGCATCATCAGCTAGTCTGATCTGCCAGTAGCCAGCTGTCAGGTCAAATGTGCTTAGATACTTGGCTGAGGCCAAAGTGTCTATTAGCTCATCTGCCCTAGGTATTGGATGGGCATCAGTCCTAGTGACTGCATTGAGACCCCTGTAGTCCACACAAAACCTCATCTCTCTTTTCCCACCATTGGTGTGAGGTTTCGGCACAAGGACCACTGGACTAGCCCAAGGGCTATCTGAGGGTTCAATAACTCCCAAATCCAACATCTTCTGGACTTCTGTCCTGATACAGTCCCTGAATGGTCAGGTTGCCTATAAATCTTATTTTTAATAGGCAGACTGTCCCCAGTGTCCACTTCATGAGTGCACCGGGTGGTCTGACTGGGTGTCAGGGAGAATATGTGTCTGAACTGATGGGGCACCTGTCTGCAATCAGTTTGCTGCTGGGCAGTGAGGCTGCCTGCCAAGGCTACACCATCCACTGACCCATCATCAGGGTTCTGTGATAGCAGGTCAGGGAGTGGGTCACTCTCTTCCTCCTGTCCCTCATCAGTAGCCATGAGCAAGCCCATGTCTGCCCTGTCCACATATGGTTTTGAACTGTTGACATGGAGAACCCTGTGGGGACTCCTGGGTGTTCCTAGGTATACTAAATAGGTAACCTCACCCTTCTGTTCAACAATGGTATGGGGTCCACTCCATTTGTCTTGGAGAGCTGCTGGGGCCACTGGCTCCAACACCCACACCTTCTGTCCTGGCAGGTAAACAGTCAGTACAGCCTTTTGGTCATGCCAGGCTTTTTGCAGTTCCTGGCTAGCCTCAAGGTTTTTAGTTGCCTTTTTCATGTACTCAGCCATCCGGGAGCGGAGACCAAGTACATAGTCCACTATGTATTGCTTTGGGGGCTTGAGAGGTAACTCCCATCCTTCCTTCACCAAGCACAATGGACCCCTGACAGGGTGACCAAACAAAAGTTCAAAAGGGCTGTAGCCAACCCCCTTTTGAGGCACCTCCCTGTATGAAAATAAAAGGCAGGGCAAGAGTATGTCCCATCTTCGCCTAAGCTTTTCTGGGAGCCCTTTAATCATGCCCTTCAAGGCTTTGTTGAATCTCTCAACTAAACCATTGCATTGTGGGTGATAGGGTGTGGTGAACTTGTAAGTCACTCCACACTCCTTCCACATTGCTTTTAAGTATCCAGACATAAAGTTAGCACCCCTGTCTGATACAACCTCCTTAGGGAAGCCCACTCTTGAGAAAATTCCCAGGAGGGCTCTTGCCACCACAGGCGCTGTAGTGGTCCTAAGGGGAATAGCCTCTGGGTACCTGGTGGCATGATCCACTACCACCAGGATAAACCTGTGCCCAGATGCTATTTGGGGATCCATGGGACCAACAATGTCAATCCCCACCCTTTCAAAGGGAACCCCCACCACAGGTAGTGGTATCAGGGGGCCTTTGTAGTGCCACCTGCCTTGCCACTGGCCTGGCAGGTTACACAGGAGCGACAAAACTCCTTGGTGTCTTCAGACATGTGGGGCCAGTGAAAGTGAGGGACAATTCTGTCCCAAGTCTTGTTCTGGCCCAGGTGACCTACTAGGGAATGTCATGGGCTAGGGTCAATAGGAAGCCCCTGAACTTCAGCGGTATGACCAACCTCCTGGTGGCACCAGGCTTGGGGTCTCTACACTCTGAGTACAAGAGTCCATCATCCCAATACACTGTATGGGGACCACTAGCTTTCCCAGCAGCCTCAGCAGCAGCTTGCTGTCTGAGGGGTTCAAGAGAGGGGCAGCTCTGCTGCTCCTGGCTCAGATCTGCCCTGGAAGGGCCCCCTGTCCCCAAGAACTCAACCTGGTCATGTTCAAGCTCCTCTGGGACAGTTCCTTCCTCAGGACTGAGATAATCCCCTCAAGAGACTGATCTTCCTTCTGAGCCAAGGGGGAAGGCACTGCCTTTACCCTACTACTCCTCTTCTTGGAGGGCACTTGGTCCATTATTCCAGAATCCAAGGCCTGTTCAGTGTTAGACATTTTGGCTTGTGACCTGGTCACAGCAAACACATCTGCAGGGATGCCCAGCATTTCTGCATGGGTCCTGAGCTCCACTTCTGCCCAAGCTGAAGTTTCTAAGTCATTGCCAAGCAAGCATTCAACGGGTAGGTCTGCACTTACCACAACCTTCTTAAGGCCAGTTACCCCTCCCCAGGAGAAGTTAACAACTGCCAGAGTATGGTCTGTTCTGACGTTGCTAGCATTGGTCACTTGGTACATTTCACCAAGTATAATCTGCCCAGGATTCACAAGGTCTTGTGTCACCATGGTGACACTTGCCCCTGTGTCCCTAAATGCCAAAGCCTCTTTTCCATTGATTAAGGGCTGTTGCCTGTACTTGCCCAGATTACTGGGACTCACAGAGGAGGTCACATCCATGCCTCCATCACAGACTAGGACAGCCTGAGTGAGTTCTCTGACTAGGTCAGAGCTCATCTCCTTACCCAGGGTCAACCCTACTAAACCCTTGGCTTGTGTAGTCCCACCACCAATTGTAACTGCACTATGGGGAGCAGGTGCCTTAGGGGCATTGGTGGGGGCTGGAGTAGAGTCTTTGGACTTGGTGCAATCACTGGTCCAGTGGGTCTTTTGCTTACAGACCTTGCACCATGGTTTCTGTTGGCCTCTTCCCTTGTTAGACTGTGAATCCCCACCTGAAGAAGATTTTTGGGGGCCTTGTGAAGACT
This sequence comes from Calotriton arnoldi, assembly GCA_963921515.1. Classification (NCBI taxonomy): domain Eukaryota; kingdom Metazoa; phylum Chordata; class Amphibia; order Caudata; family Salamandridae; genus Calotriton; species Calotriton arnoldi. Next base: position 12,750 of record CAWUFW010008309.1, read on the forward strand.
TTTGGTCTTTACCCTTCTCCCCACCCTTATCAGAGTTTTTCGAATCTTGCTTCTTAGGGTCACCACCTTGGTTCTGTACCTTCTGCCTCACCCTGGTTCTGACCCATTTGTCTGCCTTCTTTCCCAATTCTTGGGGAGAGGTCAGATCAGAGTCCACCAGGTGCTGATGCAACAGCTGATTTTGACAATTGTTAAGGATCTGCTCCCTCATGATAAAATTGTACAATCCTGTGAAGTCACATACCTTACTGCCCAATAACCAACCTTCCAGAGCCTTGGCAGAACAATCAACAAAGTCCACCCAGTCTTGAGTCTGTGCCTTTTGGGTATCTCTGAACTTTAACCTGTATTGTTCAGTGGTTAGGCCAAACCCATCAATCAGAGCACTCTTCAAGACTTTGTAATTATCAGCATCCTCCTCTCTAACAGTGAGGAGCTTATCTCTACCTTTGTCTGCAAAGGAGAGCCACAAGATTGCTGCCCACTGCTCCTGAGGGACCCTCTGTACTTTACAGGCCCTCTCTAGAGCAGTTATCCATTTGTGGATGTCATCCCCACTCTGGTAGGGAGGGACAATCTTGCTCAGGTTTCTATGGTCATAAGACCTTTCCCTATCTCTGGGGAAATTGCTGCCACCATGGGACTCTAGTCCCATCTTTTTCTCTCTTTGTAGAGATCTAGGGACTCCCTGTCTATAGCCAACTGCTGTTTTCTGAGTTCAAGCTGGGCTTGCTCATACTCAATCAGTCTCTTTCTCCTGTCATGAGAGGATTCTCTCTTATGAGAGGAGACAGAGGTCCCTATTGAGGTGTCAGAGTGGTTAGACTCCTGAGAAGGAGATCTAGACCTTCTGGGCACACTCACTATTCTTCCTGGGGGACAAAGGGGAGGTCATTCTGATCCTCCTCCTCCTCCACAGGAGGAATTGCGTTTTCCAGGTCAAGGTCAGTTTCACCTTCCTGGCCAGTTTCAGAGGGGGGGGCTGGGTTTCTTCACCCCTGACCCCTTCCTCATCTTCTGCCCCACCCTCTCTGCCTACCCCTTCAGACCCTAGGGGCCTGCTGAGATCATCAGCTAGTAACACCTCCCTGAGGTGTTGGGTGCTGGCACTTTTGCCTGCCTTCAGCTTCCTAGTAGTGCATAATGCTCTCAATTCCAAGAATGGGAGTTTATCATACGTGGAGGGAAGAAGCCCACTGGCTTCTGGCAAGGACTCACTGGGTCCTGGCTTTGAAGACATTACTAGTGAGGTGTGGTGTATGCACTACCTACTCTAGTGTGGCCTACTAAACTCTCTTGAGTTGTAGAAAGGGTGTGCTATCCCTTAACACACAACTCTAAGTTCAGTAGAACTTACTGTATACTAAGCTTGATTTATATGTACCTTAGGTACCCTTAGTGGTTTTCAGTTGATCAATTCAATTGAGATTATCTGGTAAAACAATAGCAAGCTGGAATCCCACCGCTGCCACCAATGTGAGAAGTTGGCCTGGCATATGCTGTCCACTAATTATAGTGGGCACCTTGCACCAGTCCAAACAACCCCTTATTGGAGATAGGTTAAAGACAACCTTTATTGAAAGCTATCCTAGTGGTAGCTATGGAGAGCAGCCTTCAGGCTAAGTCTTGAAGGAATGAAAAGCAGCTTGTTTTACCAGTCTATAATCTCTTGAGTGACCAAATGAAAGAGGACCACACCAGGTATATATTCAAAATATATGTATTTATTGCTAAACACACCCCTCTAGTCTCTTTATGAGGCTAGAGTTCGAAGTACATAAGTTATAAGTTAGTTATCTACAGTAATAGCACAAATACACGTTTGAGCCCTAGGGGCGTACCAAACCATATACCAATAAAGTGGTATAAGAACCACGACTTAGCTAGACACAGGGCCTAGAGCCTGTAGAAGTGCTTGGACCACAAGGAACCACCCAAGGTAGTGACACAGGGGACCCACGAGGGACGCGTGCAGTCTATGAACACAGCCGGGAATCGCCGTTAACTTCTATGGGGAAAGTCGCGGTTTGAATTTAAAAGAAAAGGGACACTTAGAGGAGGACTTGGAGCAAACCCTTTGAGAACTAGGCTGTTCTAGTGTCAATACCCATGGGAGCACCGGAGTACTCGAGTTACCTCACCCAGGGGAGCCGGGTGCATAGGTGTCATTCGGGGTCGGGTTTCGTCGTCGCTTTCAATGGCGATCTGCTGCAAAGTGCTGCTGGCGGCCAAGTCGAAAGTGTTCGGGTGGATCCAAAGGTGGATCGAAGATTTGAAGAACCTGAAAGCAGAGGGGACAGAGTCTGGGTCACTAGCCAGTGACCAGGAAGGCGATGAGCAGATGCCCACCGATGTCGAGTGCTTCAGGTAGGTTGACGGTCATCTTGACTCTTCAGCCACGAGGTCCAGGAGGTGTCGACGACGACCAGGAGCGGGATTGGAGCTGTCCCATAAGGTCTGTCGATTGCAGGGCTGTTTGTGACCGGATTGGACCCAACAAGCCTTGGCAATGGCAAGTCTTGTGGAAATGAAAGAAGGACAATGTTGCAGACCATCAAGGTCTGTGGGACTCACCCAGCGAAGGTAAGTCAGGGCACGCCTGGAGCAACCAGGGAGCCCAAGCGGAAGAAGATTGGCCTTCGGGAGGGCCTACTTGCTAACGGACTAGTGACCGCAAAGGAGCCTCGAGTCGACGCACGTGGAGCTGGCTCACAGGACACTCGTGGAGTGGAGGCCAGAGACATTTGGTGCAGTCGGTGCTGGAGGCTGGGGCTACTCGTAGCCCAAAGCACGACTTCGTGGGAGACCCAGAAGAGGATGCACTTGCAAATGCGATCGGTGTCCAGAGGTCACGGTTCCACGTTACCCACGACAGCTACGGGCCTCAGCTTTGCTGGGGACTCAGGGCAGCGTCGGGGAAGTCTGGAAATCTACCTCTGGTGATGCAAAGACTTCGGCATCCGGCGGGAGCTTCAGTGTTGCAGACCGGACAATTGCTTCTTTGGTACCTGCCAAGCAGGGGAGTCACTCCTTGACCCCAAGGGAGATTCTTCAGTCCTCTAATCTTGAAGTAGAGCGTCGAAGGTCCAGGATTCTGTGTCAGAGTTTCGTCCAGGTTAATCTAAAGTCCTAAGGACTGGGGTCCCATACTTATACTAAGGTAGGGGGTTGGACATACTCTGTGGACCCACCTATGGGAGGGTCAGGGCAGAGGGGTGGTTACACCCCTTTCCCTTTGTCCAGTTTCGCGCCAGAGCAGGGGCTGAAAGCTGAGCCGGTTTGAACTGGGGTATGCACAGGGACACCAAATGTCCCCGCAGTGCAGGACTTCAAAGCACCAGAGAGTGCTCCCGCCCAGCCCCAATACACACTATCCTGTCTGGGGAGGTGGTTACACCTCCCTGGGACAGGAAACCTATTGTCCAGGAATCCCCTGCCGGAGTTTCGGTCAGCAGCAGGAGGCCAGACTCGTGTCTGTGGCAGCGGCATCCATTTTGTGATGCCAGGGCTCTGGAAAGTCAGTACCGGGTATACCGGTGTGTACATGTCTCTCCCTCTAGAAGGGTGGAATGCTACCCCCGCCACCAGAACTGGCGGGGGGGTAGTATTCCAAGATGTTTCACACCAAACACGACATGTTTCCGTGCAGCCATCCCAAAGTTAGCATTTAACGCGAGGTTATAATGCGCTTAAGAGTATATGGTCGGGCTGCACTACAAACAGCATCAGAGAAGGGTCTCCGAACGCTGCAGAGGGGCCCAGCTCATGCAGGGGCACCCTCTCACATAGGAACCACGCACCCTGCCTCCAGGATTGATAAGGCCTGCCATAGGAGTGACTTATAGGTTTATATGTGTGTATGTATGTAGTGATATAGGTAGCCTTTATCACAGTAAGGGGTGCATGCACGACCTTACCCAGGCTGCAGTAGCAGACCTGTGGTGTCCTTTTGGCTGGCCTTCCAGGGGTGGCACAATACATGCTTCAGCCCCTGGCAGGCCTCTGAGGTACCAATGCCCTGGGTACATAGTATACCATATACTAGGGACTTATAAGGGCACTCCAAATTCCAATCAGAGATGTGCCTAAGGCACATGGAAACCATTTTAGAGAGGAAGCAGCTAGGCTTGGGTTCTGATTAGCAGGGCCCCAGCCACACTAAAGTCGAAAAACAGTGAAGCATCAGCAAAAAGTGGGGGTACCCGTGTGAAGCAGATCCTACTCTCCTACACACACCTTCTGTCCTGGCTGGTAAACAGTCAGTACAGCCTTTGGTCATGCCAGGCTTTTTGAAGTTCCTGGCTAGCCTCAAGGTTTTTAGTTGCCTTTTCATGTACTCAGCCATCCTGGAGCGGAGACCAAGTACATAGTCCACTATGTCTTGCTTTGGGGGCTTGAGAGGTAACTCCCATCCTTCCTTCACCAAGCACAATGGACCCCTGACAGGGTGACCAAACAAAAGTTCAAAAGGGCTGTAGCCAACCCCCTTTGAGGCACCTCCCTGTATGCAAATAAAAGGCAGGGCAAGAGTATGTCCCATCTTCGCCTAAGCTTTTCTGGGAACCCTTTAATCATGCCCTTCAAGGTTTTGTTGAATCTCTCAACTAAACCATTGCATTGTGGGTGATAGGGTGTGGTGAACTTGTAAGTCACTCCACACTCCTTCCACATTGCTTTTAAGTATCCAGACATAAAGTTAGCACCCCTGTCTGATACAACCTCCTTAGGGAAGCCCACTCTTGAGAAAATATCCCAGGAGGGCTCTTGCCACCACAGGCGCTGTAGTGGTCCTAAGGGGAATAGCCTCTGGGTACCTGGTGGCATGATCCACTACCACCAGGATAAACCTGTGCCCAGATGCTGTTTGGGGATCCATGGGACCAACAATGTCAATCCCCACCCTTTCAAAGGGAACCCCCACCACAGGTAGTGGTATCAGGGGGCCTTTGTAGTGCCACCTGCCTTGCCACTGGCCTGGCAGGTTACACAGGAGCGACAAAACTCCTTGGTGTCTTCAGACATGTGGGGCCAGTGAAAGTGAGGGACAATTCTGTCCCAAGTCTTGTTCTGGCCCAGGTGACCTGCTAAGGAAATGTCATGGGCTAGGGTCAATAGGAAGCCCCTGAACTTCAGAGGTATAACCAACCTCCTGGTGGCACCAGGCTTGGGGTCTCTACACTCTGAGTACAAGAGTCCATCATCCCAATACACTGTATGGGGACCACTAGCTTTCCCAGCAGCCTCAGCAGCAGCTTGCTGTCTGAGGGGTTCAAGAGAGGGGCAGCTCTGCTGCTCCTGGCTCAGATCTGCCCTGGAAGGGCCCCCTGTCCCCAAGAACTCAACCTGGTCAGGTTCAAGCTCCTCGGGGACAGTTCCTTCCTCAGGACTGAGATCATCTCCATCAAGAGACTGATCTTCCTTCTGAGCCAAGGGGGAAGGCACTGCCTTTACCCTACTACTCCTCTTCTTGGAGGGCCCTTGGTCCATTATTCCAGAATCCAAGGCCTGTTCAGTGTTAGACATTTTGGCTTGTGAACTGGTCACAGCAAACACATCTGCAGGGATGCCCAGCATTTCTGCATGGGTCCTGAGCTCCACTTCTGCCCAAGCTGAAGTTTCTAAATCATTGCCAAGCAAGCATTCAACGGGTAGGTCTGCACTTACCACAACCTTCTTAAGGCCAGTTACCCCTCCCCAGGAGAAGTTAACAACTGCCAGAGTATGGTCTGTTCTGACATTGCTAGCATTGGTCACTTGGTACATTTCACCAAGTATAATCTGCCCAGGATTCACAAGGTCTTGTGTCACCATGGTGACACTTGCCCCTGTGTCCCTAAATGCCAAAGCCTCTTTTCCATTGATTAAGGGCTGTTGCCTGTACTTGCCCAGATTACTGGGACTCACAGAGGAGGTCACATCCATGCCTCCATCACAGACTAGGACAGCCTGAGTGAGTTCTCTGACTAGGTCAGAGCTCATCTCCTTACCCAGGGTCAACCCTACTAAACCCTTGGCTTGTGTAGTCCCACCACCAATTGTAACTGCACTAGGGGGAGCAGGTGCCTTAGGGGCATTGGTGGGGGCTGGAGTAGAGTCTTTGGACTTGGTGCAATCACTGGTCCAGTGGGTCTTTTGCTTACAGACCTTGCACCATGGTTTCTTTTGGCCTCTTCCCTTGTTAGACTGTGAATGCCCACCTGAAGAAGATTTTTGGGGGCCTTGTGAAGACTTTTGGTCTTTACCCTTCTCCCCACCCTTATCAGAGTTTTTAGAATCTTGCTTCTTAGGGTCACCACCTTGGTTCTGTACCTTCTGCCTCACCCTGGTTCTGACCCATTTGTCTGCCTTCTTTCCCAATTCTTGGGGAGAGGTCAGATCAGAGTCCACCAGGTGCTGATGCAACAGCTGATTTTGACAATTATTAAGGATCTGCTCCCTCATGATAAGATTGTACAATCCTGTGAAGTCACATACCTTACTGCCCAATAACCAACCTTCCAGAGCCTTGGCAGAACAATCAACAAAGTCCACCCAGTCTTGAGTCTGTGCCTTTTGGGTATCTCTGAACTTTAACCTGTATTGTTCAGTGGTTAGGCCAAACCCATCAATCAGAGCACTCTTTAAGACTGTGTATTTATCAGCATCCTCCTCTTTAACAGTGAGGAGCTTATCTCTACCTTTGTCTGCAAAGGAGAGCCACAAGATTGCTGCCCACTGCTCCTGAGGGACCCTCTGTACTTTACAGGCCCTCTCCAGTGCAGTTATCCATTTGTGGATGTCATCCCCACTCTGGTAGGGAGGGACAATCTTGCTCAGGTTTCTATGGTCATAAGACCTTTCCCTATCTCTGGGGAAATTGCTCCCACCATGGGACTCTAGTCCCATCTTTTTCTCTCTTTGTAGAGATCTAGGGACTCCTGTCTATAGCCAACTGCTGTTTTCTGAGTTCAAGCTGGGCTTGCTCATACTCAATCAGTCTCTTTCTCCTGTCATGAGAGGAGTCTCTCCTATGAGAAGAGACAGAGGTCCCTATTGAGGTGTCAGAGTGGTTAGACTCCTGAGAAGGAGATCTAGACCTTCTGGGCACACTCACAATTCTTCCTGGGGGGACAAAGGTGAGGTCATTCTGATCCTCCTCCTCCTCCACAGGAGGAATTGGGTTCTGCAGGTCAAGGTCATTTTCACCTTCCTGGCCAGTTTCAGAGGGGGGGGCCTGGGTTTCTTCACCCCTGACCTCTTCCTCATCTTCTGCCCCACCCTCTCTGCCTACCCCTTCAGACCCTAGGGGCCTGCTGAGATCATCAGCTAGTAGCACCTCCCTGAGATGTTGGGTGCTGGCACTTTTGCCTGCCTTCAGCTTCCTAGTATTGCATAATGCTCTCAATTCCAAGAATGGGAGTTTATCATACTTGGAGGGAAGAAGCCCACTGGCTTCTGGCAAGGACTCACTGGGTCCTGGCTTTGAAGACATTACTAGTGAGGTGTGGTGTATGCACTACCTACTCTAGTGTGGCCTACTAAACTCTCTTGAGTTGTAAAAAGGGTGTGCTATCCCTTAACACACAACTCTAAGTTCAGTAGAACTTACTGTATACTAAGCTTGATTTATATGTACCTTAGGTACCCTTAGTGGTTTTCAGTTGATCAATTCAATTGAGATTATCTGGTAAAACAATAGCAAGCTGGAATCCCACACGCTGCACACCAATGTGAGAAGTTGGCCTGGCATATGCTGTCCACTAATTATAGTTGGCACCTTGCACCAGTCCAAACAACCCCTTATTGGAGATAGGTTAAAGACAACCTTTATTGAAAGCTATCCTAGTGGTAGCTATGGAGAGCAGCCTTCAGGCTAAGTCTTGAAGGAATGTAAAGCAGCTTGTTTTACCAGTCTATAATCTCTTGAGTGACCAAATGAAAGAGGACCACACCAGGTATATATTCAAAATATAAGTATTTATTGCTAAACACACCCTCTAGTCTCTTTATGAGGCTAGAGTTCGAAGTACATAAGTTATAAGTTAGTTATCTACAGTAATAGCACAAATACACGTTTGAGCCCTAGGGGCGTACCAAACCATATACCAATAAAGTGGTATAAGAACCACGACTGAGCTAGACACAAGGCCTAGAGCCTGTAGAAGTGCTTGGACCACAAGGAACCACCCAAGGTATTGACACAGGGGACCCACGGGGGACGCGTGCAGTGTGAGAACACAGCCGCGAATCGCCGTTGACTTCTATGGGGAAAGTCGCGGTTGGAAGTTTAAAGAAAAGGGACACTTAGAGGAGGACTTGGGGCAAACCCTTTTAGAACTAGGCTGTTCTAGTGTCAATGCCCACGGGAGCACCAGAGAACTCGAGTTACCTCACCCAGGGGAGCCGGGTGCATTGGTGTCTTTCGGGGTCGGGTTTCGTCGTCGTTTTCAATGGCGATCTGCTGCAAAGTGCTGCTGGCGGCCAAGTCGAAAGTGTTCGGGTGGATCCAAAGGTGGATCGAAGATCTGAAGAACCTGAAAGCAGAGGGGACAGAGTCTGGGTCACTAGCCAGTGACCAGGAAGGCGATGAGCAGATGCCCACCGATGTCGAGTGCTTCAGGTAGGTTGACGGTCATCTTGACTCTTCAGCCACGAGGTCCAGGAGGCGTCGACGACAACCAGGAGCTGGATTCCAGCTGGCGCATAACGTCTGTCGATTGCAGGGGTATCGGCGACCAGATTGGACCCAACAAGCCTTGGCAACGGCAAGTCTTGTGGAAATTGAATAAGGACGATGGTGCAGACCAGCAAGGTCTGTGGGACTCACCCCGCAAGGGTCAGTCAGGGCATGCCTGGAGAAAGCACAGAGCCCAAGCAGATGAAGATTGACCTTCGGGAGGGCCTACTAGCCAAAGGACTAGCGACCGTGAAGGAGCCTCGAGTGGACGCACTTGGAGCTGGCTCACAGGACACTCGTGGAGTGGAGGCCAGTGATCTTCAGTGCAGTCGGTGCTGGAGGCTGGGGCTACTCGGAGCCCAAAGCACAACTTCGTGGGAGACCCAGAAGAGGATGCACTTGCAAATGCGATTGGTGTCCAGGGCTCATGGTTCCTCGTTATCCACGATAGCTACGGGCCTCAGCTGTGCTGGGGACTCAGGGCAGCCTCGGTGAAGTCTGGAAATCCACCTCTAGTGATGCAAAGACTTCGGCGTCCGGCAGGAGCTTCAGCGCTGTAGACCGGACAATTGCTTCTTTGGTGCCTGCCAAGCAGGGGAGTCACTCCTTGACCCCAAGGGAGATTCTTCAGTCCTCTAATCTTGAAGTAGAGCATCGAAGGTCCAGGATTCTGTGTCAGAGTTTCGTCCAGGTAAATCTAAAGTCCTAAGGACTGGGGTCCCATACTTATACCAAGTTAGGGGGTTGGACATACTCTGGGGACCCACCTATGGGAGGGTCAGGGCAGAGGGGTGGTTACACCCCTTTCCCTTTGTCCAGTTTTGCGCCAGAGCAGGGGCTGGAAGCCCCTGAGCCGGTTTGAACTGGGGTATGCACAGGGACACCAAATGTGCCCCCAGTGCAGGACTTCAAAGCACCAGAGAGTGCTCCCGCCCAGCCCCAATACACACTATCCTGTCTGGGGAGGTGGTTACACCTCCCTGGGACAGGAAACCTATTGTCCCGGCCTCCCCTGCCAGAGTTTCGGTCAGCAGCAGGAGGCCAGACTCGTGTCTGTGGCAGCGGCATCCATTTTGTGATGCCAGGGCTTGGAAAGAAGTTACCGGGCAGGCCGGTGTGTACATGTCTCTCCCTCTAGAAGGGTGGAATGCTACCCCCGCCACCAGAACTGGTGGGGGTAGTATTCCAAGATGTTTGACACCAAACACGACATGTTTCCGTGCAGCCATCCCAAAGTTAGCATTTAACGCGAGGTTATAATGCGCTTAAGAGTATATGGTCAGGCTGCACTACAAACAGCATCAGAGAAGGGTCTCCGAACGCTGCAGAGGGACCCTGCTCATGCAGGGGCACCCTCTCACATAGGAACCATGCACTCTGCCTCCAGGATTGATAAGGCCTGCCATAGGAGTGACTTATAGGTTTATATGTGTGTATGTATGTAGTGATATAGGTAGCCTATATCACAGTAAGGGGTGCATGCACCACCTTACCCAGGCTGCAGTAGCAGACCTGTGGTGTCATTTTGGATGGCCTTCCAGGGGTGGCACAATACATGCTGCAGCCCCTGGTAGGCCTCTGAGGTATACCTATGCCCTGGGTACATAGTATACCATATACTAGGGACTTATAAGGGCACTCCAGATTCCAATCAGAGATGTGCCTAAGGCACATGGAAACCATTTTAGAGAGGAAGCAGCTAGGCTGGGGTTCTGATTAGCAGGGCCCCAGCCAGACTAAAGTCGAAAAACAGTGAAGCATCAGCAAAAAGTGGGGTACCCATGTGAAGCAGATCCTACTCTCCTACACAGAGGTGCAGAAAGAAGTAAGAGAAGTGTAGAAAGAAGCAATAGAGGTGCAGAAATAGGGATGAGGGGTGGAGAAAGAGGCAAGAGAAGTTCAGAAAGAAGCAACAGAGATGCATAAAGGGGGAAGAGGGGTGGAGAAAGAGGCAACAGAGGTGTAGAAAGAAGCAAGAGGAGTGCAGAAAGAAGCAACAGAGGTGCAGAAAAGGCAAGAGGGTTGCAAAAAGAGAGAAGAGGGGTGCAGAAAGAGGCACGAGGGTTACAGAAAGAAGCAAGAGATGTGCAGAAAGAAACAAAAGAAGCACAGAAAGAAGGAACAGACGTTCAGAAAGAGGGATGCAGAAAGAGGGAAGAGGGGTACACAAAGAGGGAAGAGGGGTGTGATAGAGGCACGAGGAGTGCAGAAAGAAGCAAGAGGAGTTTCGATAGAAGCAACAGAGGTGCAGAAAGAGGCAAGAGGGGTGCAAAAAGAGGGAAAAGGGGTGCAGAAAAAGGCACGTGGGGTGCATAAAGAAGCGAGACGTGCAGAAATAAACAAAAGAAGTACAGAAAGAAGGAACAGAGGTGCAGAAAGAGGCAAGAGGGGTGCAGAAAGAAGCTCGAGTGGTGCAGAAAAAAGCAAAAGAGGTGTAGAAAGAAGCAAGAGGAATACAGAAAGAAGCAACAGAGGTGCAGAAAGAGACAAGAGGGGTGCAAATAGAGGGAAGAGGGGTGCAGAAAGAGTCACAACAGGTGCAGAAAGAAGCAAGAGACATGCAGATAGAAACAAAAGAAGTACAGATAGAAGGAACAGAGATGCAGAAAGAGGCAAGAGGGGTGCAGAAAGAGGGAAGAGGGGTACAGAAAGTGGCACAAGTGTTGCAGAAAGAAGGAGCAGAGGTGCAGAAAGAAGCAAGAGAAGTGTAGAAAGAAGCAATAGAGGTGCAGAAATAGGGATGAGGGGTGGAGAAAGAGGCAAGAGAAGTACAGAAAGAAGCAACAGAGATGCATAAAGGGGGAAGAGGGGTGGAGAAAGAGGCAAGAGGGGTGCAGAAAGAAGCAAGAGAGGTGCAGAAAGAAACAAAAGAAAAGCCGAAAGAAGGAACAGAGGTGCAAAAAGAGGCAAGAGGAGTGCAGAAAGAGGGAAGAGGGAAGAGGGGTGCAGAAAGAAGCACGAGTAGGGCAGAAAGAAGCAACAGAGGTGTGGAAAGAAGCACGAGGAGTGCAGGAAGAAGCAACAGTGGTGCAGAAAGAGGCAAGATGGGTGCAGAAAGAGGGAAGAGGGGTGTGAAAGAGGCACGAGGAGTGCGGAAATAAGCAAGAGTAGTGCAGAAAGAAGCAACAGAGGTGCAGAAAGAGGCAAGATGGGTGTAAAAAGAGGGAAAAGGGGTGCAGAAAGTGGCAGATGGGGTGCAGAAAGAAGCAAGAGACGTGCAGAAAGAAACAAAAGAAGTACAGAAAGAAGGAACCGAGGTGCAGAAAGTGGCAAGAGGGGTGCAGAAAGAAGCACGAGTGGTGCAGAAAGAAGCAAGAGAGGTGTAGAAACAAGCAAAAGAGGTGCAGAAAGAGGGAAGAGGGTTGCAGAAAGAGGCAAGAGAAGTGCAGAAAGAAGCAACAGAGATGCAAAACGGGGGACGAGGGGTGGAGAAAGAGGCAAGAGGGGTGCAGAAATAAGCACGAGTGATGCAGAAAGAAGCAAGAGACGTGTAGAAAGAAGCAAGAGGAATACAGAAAGAAGCAACAGAGATGCAGAAAGAGGCAAGAGGGGTGCAAAAAGTGGGAAGAGGGGTACAGAAAAAGGCATGAGGGGTGCAGAAAGAAGCAAGAGATGTGTAGAAAGAAGCAATAGAGCTGCATAAAGAGGGATGAGGGGTAGAGAAAGAGGCAAGAGAAATGCAGAAAGTAGCAACAGAAAAGCAACAAGAGGGACGAGGGGTGGAGAAAGAAGCAAGAGAGGTACAGAAAGAAAGAAAGGAAAAGCCGAAAGAAGGAACAGAGGTGCAGAAAGAGGCAAGAGGAGTCCAGAAAGAGGGAAGAGGGGTGCAGAAAGAAGCACGAGTGGTGCAGAAAGAATCAACAGAGGTGTAGAAAGGAGCAAGAGGAGTGCAGAAAGAAGCAACAGAGGTGCAGAAAGAGGCAAGAGGGGTGCAAAAAGTGGGAAGAGGGGTACAGAAAAAGGCACGAGGGGTGCAGAAAGAAGCAAGAGATGTGCAGAAAGAAACAAAAGAAGTACAGAAAGAAGGAATAGAGGTGCAGTAAGAGGGAAGAGGGGTGCAGAAAGAGGGAAGAGGGGTGAAGAAAGAGGCACAAGGGTTGAAGAAAGAAGGGACCGAGATGCAGAAAGAAGCAAGAGAAGTGCAGAAAGAAGCAACATAGGTGCAGAAAAAGGGATGAGGGGTGGGGAAAGAAGCAAGAGAAGTGCAGATAGAAGCAACAGAGATGCAGAAAGGGGGAAGAAGGGTGGAGAAAGAAGCAGGAGGAGTGCAGAAAGAAGCAAGAGAGGTGCAGAGAGAAACAAAAGAAGTGCAGAAAGAAGGAATAGAGGTACAGAAAGAGGCAAGAGGAGTGCAGAAAGAGAAGAAGGGTGCAGAAAACGGCACGAGTGGTACAGAAAGAAGCAAGAGAGGTGTAGACAGACGCAAGATAAGTGCAGAAAGAAGCAACAAAGATGCAGAAAGGGGGAAGTGGGGTGGAGAAAGAGGCAAGGGGTGCAGATAGAAGCATGAGAGCTGAAGAAAGAAACAAAAGAAGTGCAGAAAGAAGGAACAGAGGTGCAGAAAGAGGCAAGAGGTATGCAGAAAGAGGCAAAAATGGTGCAGAAAGAAGCGAGAGGCGCAGAAAGAAACAAAATAAGCTCAGAAAGAAGGAACAGAGCTGCAGAAAGAGGCAAGAGGGGTATACAGAGAGGGAAGAGGGGTGTGAAAGAGGCACGAGGAGTGCAAAAAGAAAGAAAAGAAGTGCAGAAAGAAGGAACAGAGGTGCAGAAAGAGGCAAGAGGTACGCAGAAAGAGGCAAAAATGGTGCAGAAAGAAGCGAGAGGCGCAGAAAGAAACAAAATATGCTCAGAAAGAAGGAACAGAGCTGCAGAAAGAGGCAAGAGGGGTACACAAAGAGGGAAGAGGGGTGTGAAAGAGGCACGGGGAGTGCAGAAAGAAACAAAATAAGTGCAGAAAGAAGGAACAGAGGTGCAGAAAGGGGCAACAGGGGTGCAGAAAGAGGGAAGAGGGATGCAGAAAGAGACACGAGGGGTGCAGAAAGAAGCAAGAGATGTACAGAAAGAAACAAAAGAAGTGCAGAAAGAAGGAACAGAGGTGCGGAAAGGGGCAACAGGGGTGCAGAAAGAGAGAAGAGGGGTGGAGAAAGAGGCAAGGGGTGCAGATAGAAGCATGAGAGCTGCAGAAAGAAACAAAAGAAGTGCGGAAAGAAGGAACAGAGGTGCAGAAAGAGGCAAGAGGTGTGCAGAAAGAAGGAACAGAGGTGGAGAAAGAGGCAAGAGGGGTGCAGAAAGAGGGAATAGGGGTGCAGAAAGTGGCACAAGTGTTGCAGAAAGAAGGAACAAAGGTGCAGAAAGAAGCAAGAGAAGTGTAGAAAGAAGCAATAGAGGTGCAGAAATAGGGATGAGGGGTGGAGAAAGAGGCAAGAGAAGTACAGAAAGAAGCAACAGAGATGCAAAAAGGGGGATGAGGGGTAGAGAAAGAGGCAAGAGGGGTGCAGAAAGAAGCAAGAGAGGTGCAGAAAGAAACAAAAGAAAAGCCGAAAGAAGGAACAGAGGTGCCGAAAGAGGCAAGAGGAGTGCAGAAAGAGGGAAGAGGGGTGCAGAAAGAAGCACAGCACGAGTGGTGCAGAAAGAAGCAACAGAGGTGTAGAAAGAAGCAGCAGAGATGCAAAAAGCGGAACAGGGGTGGATAAAGTGGCAAGAGGGGTGCAGAAAGAGGGAAGAGGGGTGCAGAAAGAAGCACGAGTGGTGCAGAAAGAAGCAAAGAGGTGCAGAAAGAAGCAAGAGTAGTGCAGATAGAAGCAACAGAGATACAGAAAGAGGAAAGAGGGGTGCAAAAAGAGGGATGCAGAAAGAGGCACAAGGGGTGCAGAAAGAAGCAAGAGATGTACAGAAAGAAACAAAAGAAGAGCAGAAAGAAGGAACAGAGGTGCAGAAAGGGGCAACAGGGGTGCAGAAAGAGGGAAGAGGGGTGGAGAAAGAGGCAAGTGGTGTAGATAGAAGCATGAGAGCTGCAGAAAGAAACAAAAGAAGTGCAGAAAGATGGAACAGCGGTGCAGAAAGAGGTAAAAAGGGTGCAGAAAGAAGCGAGAGTCGCAGAAAGAAACAAAATAAGCTCAGAAAGAAGGAACAGAGCTGCAGAAAGAGGCAAGAGGGGTACACAAAGAGGGAAGAGGGGTGTGAAAGAGGCACGAGGAGTGCAGAAAGAAACAAAAGAAGTGCAGAAAAAAGGAACAGAGGTGCAGAAAGGGGCAACAGGGGTGCAAAAAGAGGGAAGAGGGATGCAGGAAAAGGCACGAGGGGTGCAGAAAGAAGCAAGAGATGTACAGAAAGAAACAAAAGAAGTGAAGAAAGAAGGAACAGAGGTGCAGAAAGAGGCAAGAGGAATCCAGAAAGAGGGAAGAGGGGTGCAGAAAGAAGCACGAGTGGTGCAGAAAGAATCAACAGAGGTGTAGAAAGGAACAAGAGGAGTGCAGAAAGAAGCAACAGAGGTGCAGAAAGAGGCAAGAGGGGTGCAAAAAATGGGAAGAGGGGTACAGAAAAAGGCACGAGGGGTGCAGAAAGAAGCAAGAGATGTGCAGAAAGAAACAAAAGAAGTACAGAAAGAAGGAATAGAGGTGCAGTAAGAGGGAAGAGGGGTGCAGAAAGAGGGAAGAGGGGTGCAGAAAGAGGCACAAGGGTTGAAGAAAGAAGGGACCGAGATGCAGAAAGAAGCAAGAGAAGTGCAGAAAGAAGCAACATAGGTGCAGAAAAAGGGATGAGGGGTGGGGAAAGAAGCAAGAGAAGTGCAGATAGAAGCAACAGAGATGCAGAAAGGGGGAAGAAGGGTGGAGAAAGAAGCAGGAGGAGTGCAGAAAGAAGCAAGAGAGGTGCAGAGAGAAACAAAAGAAGTGCAGAAAGAAGGAACAGAGGTACAGAAAGAGGCAAGAGGAGTGCAGAAAGAGAAGAAGGGTGCAGAAAACGGCACGAGTGGTGCAGAAAGAAGCAAGAGAGGTGTAGACAGACGCAAGATAAGTGCAGAAAGAAGCAACAAAGATGCAGAAAGGGGGAAGTGGGGTGGAGAAAGAGGCAAGGGTGCAGATAGAAGCATGAGAGCTGAAGAAAGAAACAAAAGAAGTGCAGAAAGAAGGAACAGAGGTGCAGAAAGAGGCAAGAGGTATGCAGAAAGAGGCAAAATGGTGCAGAAAGAAGCGAGAGGCGCAGAAAGAAACAAAATAAGCTCAGAAAGAAGGAACAGAGCTGCAGAAAGAGGCAAGAGGGGTATACAGAGAGGGAAGAGGGGTGTGAAAGAGGCACGAGGAGTGCAAAAAGAAACAAAAGAAGTGCAGAAAGAAGGAACAGAGGTGCAGAAAGAGGCAAGAAGTACGCAGAAAGAGGCAAAAATGGTGCAGAAAGAAGCGAGAGGCGCAGAAAGAAACAAAATATGCTCAGAAAGAAGGAACAGGGCTGCAGAAAGAGGCAAGAGGGGTACACAAAGAGGGAAGAGGGGTGTGAAAGAGGCACGTGGAGTGCAGAAAGAAACAAAATAAGTGCAGAAAGAAGGAACAGAGGTGCAGAAAGGGGCAACAGGGGTGCAGAAAGAGGGAAGAGGGATGCAAAAAGAGGCACCAGGGGTGCAGAAAGAAGCAAGAGATGTACAGAAAGAAACAAAAGAAGTGCAGAAAGAAGGAACAGAGGTGCGGAAAGGGGCAACAGGGGTGCAGAAAGAGAGAAGAGGGGTGGAGAAAGAGGCAAGGGGTGCAGATAGAAGCATGAGAGCTGCAGAAAGAAACAAAAGAAGTGCGGAAAGAAGGAACAGAGGTGCAGAAAGAGGCAAGAGGTGTGCAGAAAGAAGGAACAGAGGTGCAGAAAGAGGCAAGAGGGGTGCAGAAAGAGGGAATAGGGGTGCAGAAAGTGGCACAAGTGTTGCAGAAAGAAGGAACAAAGGTGCAGAAAGAAGCAAGAGAAGTGTAGAAAGAAGCAATAGAGGTGCAGAAATAGGGATGAGGGGCGGAGAAAGAGGCAAGAGAAGTACAGAAAGAAGCAACAGAGATGCAAAAAGGGGGATGAGGGGTGGAGAAAGAGGCAAGAGGGGTGCAGAAAGAAGCAAGAGAGGTGCAGAAAGAAACAAAAGAAAAGCCGAAAGAAGGAACAGAGGTGCCGAAAGAGGCAAGAGGAGTGCAGAAAGAGGGAAGAGGGGTGCAGAAAGAAGCACAGCACGAGTGGTGCAGAAAGAAGCAACAGAGGTGTAGAAAGAAGCAGCAGAGATGCAAAAAGCGGAACAGGGGTGGATAAAGTGGCAAGAGGGGTGCAGAAAGAGGGAAGAGGGGTGCAGAAAGAAGCACGAGTGGTGCAGAAAGAAGCAAAGAGGTGGAGAAAGAAGCAAGAGTAGTGCAGATAGAAGCAACAGAGATACAGAAAGAGGAAAGAGGGGTGCAAAAAGAGGGATGCAGAAAGAGGCACAAGGGGTGCAGAAAGAAGCAAGAGATGTACAGAAAGAAACAAAAGAAGTGCAGAAAGAAGGAACAGAGGTGCAGAAAGGGGCAACAGGGGTGCAGAAAGAGGGAAGAGGGGTGGAGAAAGAGGCAAGTGGTGTAGATAGAAGCATGAGAGCTGCAGAAAGAAACAAAAGAAGTGCAGAAAGATGGAACAGCGGTGCAGAAAGAGGCAAAAAGGGTGCAGAAAGAAGCGAGAGTCGCAGAAAGAAACAAAATAAGCTCAGAAAGAAGGAACAGAGCTGCAGAAAGAGGCAAGAGGGGTACACAAAGAGGGAAGAGGGGTGTGAAAGAGGCACGAGGAGTGCAGAAAGAAACAAAAGAAGTGCAGAAAAAAGGAACAGAGGTGCAGAAAGGGGCAACAGGGGTGCAAAAAGAGGGAAGAGGGATGCAGGAAAAGGCACGAGGGGTGCAGAAAGAAGCAAGAGATGTACAGAAAGAAACAAAAGAAGTGAAGAAAGAAGGAACAGAGGTGCAGAATGAGGCAAGAGGAGTCCAGAAAGAGGGAAGAGGGGTGCAGAAAGAAGCACGAGTGGTACAGAAAGAATCAACAGAGGTGTAGAAAGGAGCAAGAGGAGTGCAGAAAGAAGCAACAGAGGTGCAGAAAGAGGCAAGAGGGGTGCAAAAAGTGGGAAGAGGGGTACAGAAAAAGGGACGAGGGGTGCAGAAAGAAGCAAGAGATGTGCAGAAAGAAACAAAAGAAGTACAGAAAGAAGGAATAGAGGTGCAGTAAGAGGGAAGAGGGGTGCAGAAAGAGGGAAGAGGGGTGCAGAAAGAGGCACAAGGGTTGAAGAAAGAAGGGACCGAGATGCAGAAAGAAGCAAGAGAAGTGCAGAAAGAAGCAACATAGGTGCAGAAAAAGGGATGAGGGGTGGGGAAAGAAGCAAGAGAAGTGCAGATAGAAGCAAGAGAGATGCAGAAAGGGGGAAGAAGGGTGGAGAAAGAAGCAGGAGGAGTGCAGAAAGAAGCAAGAGAGGTGCAGAGAGAAACAAAAGAAGTGCAGAAAGAACGAACAGAGGTACAGAAAGAGGCAAGAGGAGTGCAGAAAGAGAAGAAGGGTGCAGAAAACGGCACGAGTGGTGCAGAAAGAAGCAAGAGAGGTGTAGACAGACGCAAGATAAGTGCAGAAAGAAGCAACAAAGATGCAGAAAGGAGAAGTGGGGTGGAGAAAGAGGCAAGGGGTGCAGATAGAAGCATGAAGAAAGAAACAAAAGAAGTGCAGAAAGAAGGAACAGAGGTGCAGAAAGAATCAACAGAGGTGTAGAAAGGAGCAAGAGGAGTGCAGAAAGAAGCAAAAGAAGTACAGAAAGAAGGAATAGAGGTGCAGTAAGAGGGAAGAGGGGTGCAGAAAGAGGGAAGAGGGGTGCAGAAAGAGGCACAAGGTTTGAAGAAAGAAGGGACCGAGATGCAGAAAGAAGCAAGAGAAGTGCAGAAAGAAGCAATATAGGTGCAGAAAAAGGGATGAGGGGTGGGGAAAGAAGCAAGAGAAGTGCAGATAGAAGCAACAGAGATGCAGAAAGGGGGAAGAAGGGTGGAGAAAGAAGCAGGAGGAGTGCAGAAAGAAGCAAGAGAGGTGCAGAAAGAAACAAAAGAAGTGCAGAAAGAAGGAACAGAGGTACAGGAAGAGGCAAGAGGAGTGCAGAAAGAGAAGAAGGGTGCAGAAAACGGCACGAGTGGTGCAGAAAGAAGCAAGAGAGGTGTAGACAGACGCAAGATAAGTGCAGAAAGAAGCAACAAAGATGCAGAAAGGGGGAAGTGGGGTGGAGAAAGAGGCAAGGGGTGCAGATAGAAGCATGAGAGCTGAAGAAAGAAACAAAAGAAGTGCAGAAAGAAGGAACAGAGGTGCAGAAAGGGGCAACATGGGTGCAGATAGAGGGAGGAGGGGTGTAAAAGAGGCACGACGGGTGCAGAAAGAAGCAAGAGATGTACAGAAAGAAACAAAAGAAGTGAAGAAAGAAGGAACAGAGGTGCAGAAAGAGGCAAGAGGAGTCCAGAAAGAGGGAAGAGGGGTGCAGAAAGAAGCACGAGTGGTGCAGAAAGAATCAACAGAGGTGTAGAAAGGAGCAAGAGGAGTGCAGAAAGAAGCAAAAGAAGTACAGAAAGAAGGAATAGAGGTGCAGTAAGAGGGAAGAGGGGTGCAGAAAGAGGGAAGAGGGGTGCAGAAAGAGGCACAAGGGTTGAAGAAAGAAGGGACCAAGATGCAGAAAGAAGCAAGAGAAGTGCAGAAAGAAGCAAGATAGGTGCAAAAAAAGGGATGAGGGGTGGGGAAAGAAGCAAGAGAAGTGCAGATAGAAGCAACAGAGATGCAGAAAGGGGGAAGAAGGGTGGAGAAAGAAGCAGGAGGAGTGCAGAAAGAAGCAAGAGAGGTGCAGAAAGAAACAAAAGAAGTGCAGAAAGAAGGAACAGAGGTACAGGAAGAGGCAAGAGGAGTGCAGAAAGAGAAGAAGGGTGCAGAAAACGGCACGAGTGGTGCAGAAAGAAGCAAGAGAGGTGTAGACAGACGCAAGATAAGTGCAGAAAGAAGCAACAAAGATGCAGAAAGGGGGAAGTGGGGTGGAGAAAGAGGCAAGGGGTGCAGATAGAAGCATGAGAGCTGAAGAAAGAAACAAAAGAAGTGCAGAAAGAAGGAACAGAGGTGCAGAAAGAGGCAAGAGGTATGCAGAAAGAGGCAAAAATTGTGCAGAAAGAAGCGAGAGGCGCAGAAAGAAACAAAATAAGCTCAGAAAGAAGGAACAGAGCTGCAGAAAGAGGCAAGAGGGGTATACAAAGAGGGAAGAGGGGTGTGAAAGAGGCACGAGGAGTGCAGAAAGAAGCAAGAGGAGTTCAGATAGAAGCAACAGAGGTTCAGAAAGAAGGAACAGAGGTGCAGAAAGGGGCAACAGGGGTGCAGAAAGAGGGAAGAGGGGTGGAGAAAGAGGCAAGTGGTGTAGATAGAAGCATGAGAGCTGCAGAAAGAAACAAAAGAAGTGCAGAAAGATGGAACAGCGGTGCAGAAAGAGGCAAAAAGGGTGCAGAAAGAAGCGAGAGTCGCAGAAAGAAACAAAATAAGCTCAGAAAGAAGGAACAGAGCTGCAGAAAGAGGCAAGAGGGGTACACAAAGAGGGAAGAGGGGGTGTGAAAGAGGCACGAGGAGTGCAGAAAGAAACAAAAGAAGTGCAGAAAAAAGGAACAGAGGTGCAGAAAGGGGCAACAGGGGTGCAGAAAGAGGGAAGAGGGATGCAGGCAAAGGCACGAGGGGTGCAGAAAGAAGCAAGAGATGTACAGAAAGAAACAAAAGAAGTGAAGAAAGAAGGAACAGAGGTGCAGAAAGAGGCAAGAGGAGTCCAGAAAGAGGGAAGAGGGGTGCAGAAAGAAGCACGAGTGGTGCAGAAAGAATCAACAGAGGTGTAGAAAGGAGCAAGAGGAGTGCAGAAAGAAGCAACAGAGGTGCAGAAAGAGGCAAGAGGGGTGCAAAAAGTGGGAAGAGGGGTACAGAAAAAGGCACGAGGGGTGCAGAAAGAAGCAAGAGATGTGCAGAAAGAAACAAAAGAAGTACAGAAAGAAGGAATAGAGGTGCAGTAAGAGGGAAGAGGGGTGCAGAAAGAGGGAAGAGGGGTGCAGAAAGAGGCACAAGGGTTGAAGAAAGAAGGGACCGAGATGCAGAAAGAAGCAAGAGAAATGCAGAAAGAAGCAACATAGGTGCATAAAAAGGGATGAGGGGTGGGGAAAGAAGCAAGAGAAGTGCAGATAGAAGCAACAGAGATGCAGAAAGGGGGAAGAAGGGTGGAGAAAGAAGCAGGAGGAGTGCAGAAAGAAGCAAGAGAGGTGCAGAGAGAAACAAAAGAAGTGCAGAAAGAAGGAGCAGAGGTACAGAAAGAGGCAAGAGGAGTGCAGAAAGAGAAGAAGGGTGCAGAAAACGGCACGAGTGGTGCAGAAAGAAGCAAGAGAGGTGTAGACAGACGCAAGATAAGTGCAGAAAGAAGCAACAAAGATGCAGAAAGGGGGAAGTGGGGTGGAGAAAGAGGCAAGGGGTGCAGATAGAAGCATGAGAGCTGAAGAAAGAAACAAAAGAAGTGCAGAAAGAAGGAACAGAGGTGCAGAAAGAGGCAAGAGGTATGCAGAAAGAGGCAAAAATGGTGCAGAAAGAAGCGAGAGGCGCAGAAAGAAACAAAATAAGCTCAGAAAGAAGGAACAGAGCTGCAGAAAGAGGCAAGAGGGGTATACAGAGAGGGAAGAGGGGTGTGAAAGAGGCACGAGGAGTGCAAAAAGAAACAAAAGAAGTGCAGAAAGAAGGAACAGAGGTGCAGAAAGAGGCAAGAGGTACGCAGAAAGAGGCAAAAATGGTGCAGAAAGAAGCGAGAGGCGCAGAAAGAAACAAAATATGCTCAGAAAGAAGGAACAGAGCTGCAGAAAGAGGCAAGAGGGGTACACAAAGAGGGAAGAGGGGTGTGAAAGAGGCACGCGGAGTGCAGAATGAAACAAAATAAGTGCAGAAAGAAGGAACAGAGGTGCAGAAAGGGGCAACAGGGGTGCAGATAGAGGGAGGAGGGGTGTAAAAGAGGTACAACGGGTGCAGAAAGAAGCAAGAGATGTACAGAAAGAAACAAAAGAAGTGAAGAAAGAAGGAACAGAGGTGCAGAAAGAGGCAAGAGGAGTCCAGAAAGAGGGAAGAGGGGTGCAGAAAGAAGCATGAGTGGTGCAGAAAGAATCAACAGAGGTGTAGAAAGGAGCAAGAGGAGTGCAGAAAGAAGCAAAAGAAGTACAGAAAGAAGGAATAGAGGTGCAGTAAGAGGGAAGAGGGGTGCAGAAAGAGGGAAGAGGGGTGCAGAAAGAGGCACAAGGGTTGAAGAAAGAAGGGACCGAGATGCAGAAAGAAGCAAGAGAAGTGCAGAAAGAAGCAATATAGGTGCAGAAAAAGGGATGAGGGGTGGGGAAAGAAGCAAGAGAAGTGCAGATAGAAGCAACAGAGATGCAGAAAGGGGGAAGAAGGGTGGAGAAAGAAGCAGGAGGAGTGCAGAAAGAAGCAAGAGAGGTGCAGAAAGAAACAAAAGAAGTGCAGAAAGAAGGAACAGAGGTACAGGAAGAGGCAAGAGGAGTGCAGAAAGAGAAGAAGGGTGCAGAAAACGGCACGAGTGGTGCAGAAAGAAGCAAGAGAGGTGTAGACAGACGCAAGTTAAAGTGCAGAAAGAAGCAACAAAGATGCAGAAAGGGGGAAGTGGGGTGGAGAAAGAGGCAAGGGGTGCAGATAGAAGCATGAGAGCTGAAGAAAGAAACAAAAGAAGTGCAGAAAGAAGGAACAGAGGTGCAGAAAGAGGCAAGAGGTATGCAGAAAGAGGCAAAAATTGTGCAGAAAGAAGCGAGAGGCGCAGAAAGAAACAAAATAAGCTCAGAAAGAAGGAACAGAGCTGCAGAAAGAGGCAAGAGGGGTATACAAAGAGGGAAGAGGGGTGTGAAAGAGGCACGAGGAGTGCAAAAAGAAACAAAAGGAGTGCAGAAAGAAGGAACAGAGGTGCAGAAAGGGGCAACAGGGGTGCAGATAGAGGGAGGAGGGGTGTAAAAGAGGCACGAGGGCCGCAGAAACAAGCAAGAGAGGTGCAGAGAGAAGCAAGAGAGTGGCAGAAAGAAACAAATGAAGTGCAGAAAGAAGGAACAGAGGTGCAGAAAGAGGCAAGAGGGGTGCAGAAAGAGGGAAGAGAGGTGCAGAAAGAGGCACAAGGGTTGCAGAAAGAAGGGACATAGGTATACAAAAAAGCAAGAGAAGTGCAGAAAGGTGCAACAGAGGTGCAGAAAGAGGGATGAGGGGTGGAGAAAGAGGCAAGAGAAGTGCAGAAAGAAGCAGCAGATATGCAAAAAGCAGAACAGGGGTGGATAAAGTGGCAAGAGGGGTGCATAAAGAGGGAAGAGGGGTACAGAAAGAAGCATGAGTGTTGCAGAAAGAAGCAAAGAGGTGCAGAAAGAAGCAAGAGTAGTGCAGAAAGAAGCTACAGAGGTGCAGAAAGAGGAAAGAGGGGTGCAAAAAAAGGGAAGAGGGATGCAGAAAGAGGCACGAGGGGTGCAGAAAGAAGCAAGAGATGTACAGAAAGAAACAAAAGAAGGGCAGAAAGAAGGAACAGAGGTGCAGAAAGGGGCAACAGGGGTGGAGAAAGAGGGAAGAGGGGTGGAGAAAGAGGCAAGGGGTGCAGATAGAAGCAGCTGCAGAAAGAAACAAAAGAAGTGCAGAAAGAAGGAACAGAGGTGCAGAAAGAGGCAAGAGGTACGCAGAAAGAGGCAAAAATGGTGCAGAAAGAAGCGAGAGGCGCAGAAAGAAACAAAATATGCTCAGAAAGAAGGAACAGAGCTGCAGAAAGAGGCAAGAGGGGTACACAAAGAGGGAAGAGGGGTGTGAAAGAGGCACGCGGAGTGCAGAAAGAAACAAAATAAGTGCAGAAAGAAGGAACAGAGGTGCAGAAAGGGGCAACAGGGGTGCAGAAAGAGGGAAGAGGGATGCAGAAAGAGGCACGAGGGGTGCAGAAAGAAGCAAGAGATGTACAGAAAGAAACAAAAGAAGTGCAGAAAGAAGGAACAGAGCTGCAGAAAGAGGCAAGAGGGGTACACAAAGAGGGAAGAGGGGTGTGAAAGAGGCACGCGGAGTGCAGAAAGAAACAAAATAAGTGCAGAAAGAAGGAACAGAGGTGCAGAAAGGGGCAACAGGGGTGCAGAAAGAGGGAAGAGGGATGCAGAAAGGTGCAACAGGGGTGCAGAAAGAGGGAAGAGGGGTGGAGAAAGAGGCAAGGGGTGCAGATAGAAGCATGAGAGCTGCAGAAAGAAACAAAAGAAGTGCGGAAAGAAGGAACAGAGGTGTAGAAAGAGGCAAGAGGTGTGCAGAAATAAGGAACAGAGGTGCAGAAAGAGGCAAGAGGGGTGCAGAAAGAAGCACGAGTGGTGCAGAAAGAAGCAAGAGAGGTGTAGAAAGAAGCAAGAGGAATACAGAAAGAAGCAACAGACGTGCAGAAAGAAACAAAAGAAGTACAGAAAGAAGGAACAGAGGTGCAGAAAGAGGCAAGAGGGGTGCAGAAAGTGGCACAAGTGTTGCAGAAAGAAGGAACAAAGGTGCAGAAAGAAGCAAGACAAGTGTAGAAAGAAGCAATAGAGGTGCAGAAATAGGGATGAGGGGTGGAGAAAGAGGCAAGATAAGTACAGAAAGAAGCAACAGAGATGCAAAAAGGGGGATGAGGGTTGGAGAAAGAGGCAAGAGGGGTGCAGAAAGAAGCAAGAGAGGTGCAGAAAGAAACAAAAGAAAAGCCGAAAGAAGGAACAGAGGTGCAGAAAGAGGCAAGAGGTATGCAGAAAGAGGCAAAAATTGTGCAGAAAGAAGCGAGAGGCGCAGAAAGAAACAAAATAAGCTCAGAAAGAAGGAACAGAGCTGCAGAAAGAGGCAAGAGGGGTATACAAAGAGGGAAGAGGGGTGTGAAAGAGGCACGAGGAGTGCAAAAGAAACAAAAGGAGTGCAGAAAGAAGGAACAGAGGTGCAGAAAGGGGCAACAGGAGTGCAGATAGAGGGAGGAGGGGTGTAAAAGAGGCACGAGGGTGCAGAAACAAGCAAGAGAGGTGCAGCGAGAAGCAAGAGAGTGGCAGAAAGAAACAAATGAAGTGCAGAAAGAAGGAACAGAGGTGCAGAAAGAGGCAAGAGGGGTGCAGAAAGAGGGAAGAGAGGTGCAGAAAGAGGCACAAGGGTTGCAGAAAGAAGGGACATAGGTATACAAAAAAGCAAGAGAAGTGCAGAAAGGTGCAACAGAGGTGCAGAAAGAGGGATGAGGGGTGGAGAAAGAGGCAATCGAAGTGCAGAAAGAAGCAGCAGATATGCAAAAAGCAGAACAGGGGTGGATAAAGTGGCAAGAGGGGTGCAGAAAGAGGGAAGAGGGGTGCAGAAAGAAGCATGAGTGTTGCAGAAAGAAGCAAAGAGGTGCAGAAAGAAGCAAGAGTAGTGCAGAAAGAAGCTACAGAGGTGCAGAAAGAGGAAAGAGGGGTGCAAAAAAGGGAAGAGGGATGCAGAAAGAGGCACGAGGGGTGCAGAAAGAAGCAAGAGATGTACAGAAAGAAACAAAAGAAGTGCAGAAAGAAGGAACAGAGGTGCAGAAAGGGGCAACAGGGGTGCAGAAAGAGGGAAGAGGGGTGGAGAAAGAGGCAAGGGGTGCAGATAGAAGCAGCTGCAGAAAGAAACAAAAGAAGTGCAGAAAGAAGGAACAGAGGTGCAGAAAGAGGCAAGAGGTACGCAGAAAGAGGCAAAAATGGTGCAGAAAGAAGCGAGAGGCGCAGAAAGAAACAAAATATGCTCAGAAAGAAGGAACAGAGCTGCAGAAAGAGGCAAGAGGGGTACACAAAGAGGGAAGAGGGGTGTGAAAGAGGCACGCAGAGTGCAGAAAGAAACAAAATAAGTGCAGAAAGAAGGAACAGAGGTGCAGAAAGGGGCAACAGGGGTGCAGAAAGAGGGATGCAGAAAGAGGCACGAGGGGTGCAGAAAGAAGCAAGAGATGTACAGAAAGAAACAAAAGAAGTGCAGAAAGAAGGAACAGAGCTGCAGAAAGAGGCAAGAGGGGTACACAAAGAGGGAAGAGGGGTGTGAAAGAGGCACGCTGAGTGCAGAAAGAAACAAAATAAGTGCAGAAAGAAGGAACAGAGGTGCAGAAAGGGGCAACAGGGGTGCAGAAAGAAGGAAGAGGGATGCAGAAAGGGGCAACAGGGGTGCAGAAAGAGGGAAGAGGGGTGGAGAAAGAGGCAAGGGGTGCAGATAGAAGCATGAGAGCTGCAGAAAGAAACAAGAGAAGTGCGGAAAGAAGGAACAGAGGTGCAGAAAGAGGCAAGAGGTGTGCAGAAAGAAGGAACAGAGGTGCAGAAAGAGGCAAGAGGGGTGCAGAAAGAAGCACGAGTGGTGCAGAAAGAAGCAAGAGAGGTGTAGAAAGAAGCAAGAGGAATACAGAAAGAAGCAACAGAGGTGCAGAAAGAGGCAAGAGGGGTGCAGAAAGAGGGAAGAGGGGTGCAGAAAGTGGCACAAGTGTTGCAGAAAGAAGGAACAAAGGTGAAGAAAGAAGCAAGAGAAGTGTAGAAAGAAGCAATAGAGGTGCAGAAATAGGGATGAGGGGTGGAGAAAGAGGCAAGAGAAGTACAGAAAGAAGCAACAGAGATGCAAAAAGGGGGATGAGGGGTGGAGAAAGAGGCAAGAGGGTTGCAGAAAGAAGCAAGAGAGGTGCAGAAAGAAACAAAAGAAAAGCCGAAAGAAGGAACAGAGGTGCAGAAAGAGGCAAGAGGAGTGCAGAAAGAGGGAAGAGGGGTGCAGAAAGAAGCACAGCATGAGTGGTGCAGAAAGAAGCAACAGAGGTGTAGAAAGAAGCAGCAGAGATGCAAAAAGCGGAACAGGGGTGGATAAAGTGGCAAGAGGGGTGCAGAAAGAGGGAAGAGGGGTGCAGAAAGAAGCACGAGTGGTGCAGAAAGAAGCAAAGAGGTGCAGAAAGAAGCAAGAGTAGTGCAGATAGAAGCAACAGAGATACAGAAAGAGGAAAGAGGGGTGCAAAAAGAGGGAAGAGGGATGCAGAAAGAGGCACAAGGGGTGCAGAAAGAAGCAAGAGATGTACAGAAAGAAACAAAAGAAGTGCAGAAAGAAGTATCAGAGGTGCAGAAAGGGGCAACAAGGGTCCAGAAAGATGGAAGAGGTGTGGAGAAAGAGGCAAGGGGGTTCAGAAAGAAGCATGAGAGCTGCAGAAAGAAACAAAAGAAGTGCAGAAAGATGGAACAGAGGTGCAGAAAGAGGCAAAAAGGGTCAGAAAGAAGTGAGAGTCGCAGAAAGAAACAAAATAAGCTCAGAAAGAAGGAACAGAGCTGCAGAAAGAGGCAAGAGGGGTACACAAAGGGTGTGAAAGAGGCACGAGGAGTGCAGAAAGAAACAAAAGAAGTGCAGAAAGAAGGAACAGAGGTGCAGAAAGGGGCAACAGGGGTGCAGAAAGAGGGAAGAGGGATGCAGGAAGAGGCACGAGGGGTGCAGAAAGAAGCAAGAGATGTACAGAAAGAAACAAAAGAAGTGAAGAAAGAAGGAACAGATGTGCAGAAAGGGGCAACAGGAGTGCATAAAGAGGGAAGAGGGGTGGAGAAAGAGGCAAGAGAAATGCAGAAAGAAGCAGCAGAGATGCAAAAAGCGGAACAGGGGTGGATAAAGTGGCAAGAGGGGTGCAGAAAGAGGGAAGAGGGGTGCAGAAAGAAGCACGAGTGATGCAGATAGAAGCAAAGAGGTGCAGAAAGAAGCAAGAGTAGTGCAGAAAGATGCAACAGAGTTGCAGAAAGAGGCAAGAGTGGTTAAAAAATAGGGAAGAGGGGTACAGAAAGAGGCACAAGGGGTACAGAAAGAAGCAAGAGCTGTGCAGAAAGAAACAAAAGGAGTGCAGAAAGAAGTATCAGAGGTGCAGAAAGGGGCAACAAGGGTCCAGAAAGATGGAAGAGGTGTGGAGAAAGAGGCAAGGGGGTTCAGAAAGAAGCATGAGAGCTGCAGAAAGAAACAAAAGAAGTGCAGAAATGAGGAACAGAGTGCAGAAAAGAGGCAAGAGGGATGCAAAAAGAGGAAAAAAGGGGTGCAGAAAGAAATGAAGAGGTACAAGAAGAAACAAAAAAAGTACAAAAGAAGGAACAGAGGTGCAGAAAGAGGCAAGAGGATTGCACAAAGAGAGAGAGAGGGTGTGAAAGAGGCACAAGGAGTACAGAAAGAAGCAAAGAGGAGTGCAGAAAGAAGCAACAGAGGTGCAGAAGAAGAGGCAAGAGGGATGCAAAAGAGGAAGAGAGATGCAGAAAGAGGCCAGAGGGAGTGCAGAAAGAAGCAAGAGATGTACAGAAAGAAACAAAAGAAGTGCAGAAGGAAGGAACAGAGGTGCAGAAAGGGGCAACAGGGGTGCAGAAAGAGGGAAGAAGGGTGGAGAAAGAGGCAAGTGGTGCAGAATGAAGCATGAGAGCTGCAGAAAGAAACAAAAGAAGTGCAGAGTGAAGGAACAGAGGTGCAGAAAGAGGCAAGAGGTGTGCAGAAAGAGGCAAAAGGGGTACAGAAAGAAGCAAGAGGCGCAGAAAGAAACAAAATAAGCTCAGAAAGAAGGAACAGAGCTGCAGAAAGAGGCAAGAGGGGTACACAAAGAGGGAAGAGGGGTGTGATAGAGGCACGAGGAGTGCAGAAAGAAGCAAGAGGAGTTCAGATAGAAGCAACAGAGGTGCAGAAAGAGGCAAGAGGGGTGCAAAAAGAGGGAAAAGGGGTGCAGAAATAAGCATGAGTGGGTGAGAAAGAAGCAAAGAGAGTAGTAAAGAAGAAACAAGGAATACAAAAAGAAGCAACAGAGGTGCAGAAAGAGACAAGAGGGGTGCACAACGAGGGAAGAGGGGTGCAGAAAGAGGCACAATGGGTGCAGAAAGAAGGAGCAGAGGTGCAGAAAGAAGCAAGAGAAGTGTAGAAAGAAGCAATAGAGGTGCAGAGAGATAGGGATGAGGGGTGGAGAAAGAGGCAAGAGAAGTCAGAAAGAAGCAACAGAGATGCATAAAGGGAAGAAGAGAGGTGGAGAAAGAGACAAGAGGGGTGCAGAAAAGCAAGAAGAGGTGCAGAAAAGAAACAAATGAAAAGCGCAGAAAGAAGGAACAGAGGTGCAAAAAGAATAAGAGGAGTGCAGAAAGAGGGAAGAGGGTTGCAGAAAGAAGCACGAGTGGGTGCAGGAAAGAAACAACAGAGGTATAGAAAGAAGCAAGAGGAGTGCAGAAAAGAAGCATATAGGGTTGCAGAAAGAGGCAAGAGGGGTGCAAAAAGAGGGAAGAGGGTGCAGAAAGAAGCAAGAGAGATGCAGAAAGATGCATAGAGGTGCAGAAAGAGGAGAAGAGGGTGGAGAAAGAGACAAGAGCAGTGCAGAAATAAGCACATAGAAATGCAGAAAGGAGTGAAGAGGCGGTGGAGAAAGAAGCAAGAGAGGTACATAAAGAAACAAAAGAAGTGCAGAATGAAGTAAGTGAGGTTGCAGAAAGAGGCAGAGCAGGGGTGCCGAAAGAGGAGGAGGGGGTGTAAAAGAGGCACGAGGGTGCGGAAACAAGCAAGAGGGGTATAGCAAGAGGCAATGGAGTTGCAGAAAGAAACAAAAGAAGTGTAGAAAGAAGGAACAGAGGTGCAGAATGAGGCAAGAGGGGTGCAAAAGAGGGAAGAGGGGTGCAGAAAGAGGCACAAGGGTTGCAGAAAGAAGGGACAGAGGTGCAGAAAGAAGCAAGAGACGTGCAGAAAGATGCAACAGAGGTGCAGAAAGAGGGATGAGGGTGGAGAAAGAGGCAAGAAGTGAAGAAAGAAGCAACAGAGATGCAAAAGCGGAACAGGGGTGGAGAAAGTGGCCAAGAGGGTGCAGAAAGAAACAAAAGAAGAACAGAAAGAAGGATAAGAGGTGCAGAAAGAGGCGAGAGGGGTGCAAAAAGAGGGAAGAGGGATGCAGAAAGAGGCATGAAGGGTGCAGAAAGGGGCAACAGGGGTGCAGAAAAGAGGCAATAGGGAGTGGAGAAAAGGCAAGGGGTGCAGAAAGAAGCATGAGAGCTAGTAGAAAAAACAAAGAAGTGCACAAAGAAGCAGAGCAGAGGTGCAGAAAGAGACAAGGAGGTGTGCAGAAAGAGGGAAGAGGGGTGTAGAAAGAGGCACGAGGAGTGCAGAAAGAAGCAAGAGGAGTGCAGAAAGAAGCAACAGAGGTTCAGAAAGAGGCAAGAGGGGTTCAAAAAGAGGGAAAAGGGGTGCAGAAAGAAGCGAGAGGCGCAGAAAGAAACAAAAGAAGTGCAGAAAGAAGTAACAGAGGTGCAGAATGAGGCAAGAGGGGTGCAAAAGAGGGAAGAGGGGTGCAGAAAGAGGCACAAGGGTTGCAGAAAGAAGGGACAGAGGTGCAGAAAGAAGCAAGAGACGTGCAGAAAGATGCAACAGAGGTGCAGAAGGAGGGATGAGGGGTGGAGAAAGAGGCAAGAGAAGTGAAGAAAGAAGCAACAGAGATGCAAAAAGCGGAACAGGGGTGGAGAGGAAGTGTGCAAGAGGGGTGCAGAAAGAAACAACAGAAGAACAGAAAGAAGGATAAGAGGTGCAGAAAGAGGCGAGAGGGGTGCAAAAGAGGAAGAGGGATGCAGAAAGAGGCATGAAGGGTGCAGAAAGAGACAACAGGGGTGCAGAAAGAGGCAATAGAGGGGTGGAGAAAAAGGCAAGGGTGCAGAAAGAAGCATGAGAGCTGTAGAAAAAACAAAGAAGTGCACAAAGAAGAGACAGAGTGCAGAAAGAGACAAGAGGTGTGCAGAAAGAGGGAAGAGGTGTGAAAGAGGCACGAGGAGTGCAGAAAGAAGCAAGAGGAGTGCAGAAAGAAGCAACAGAGGGAGTTCAGAAAGAGGCAAGAGGGGTTCAAAAAGAGGGAAAAGGGGTGCAGAAAGAAAGCGAGAGGCACAGAAAGAAACAAAAGAAGTGCAGAAAGAAGGAACAGAGGTGCAGAATGAGGCAAGAGGGGTGCAAAAGAGGGAAGAGGGGTGCAGAAAGAGGCACAAGGGTTGCAGAAAGAAGGGACAGAGGTGCAGAAAGAAACAAAAGAAAAGCCGAAAGAAGGAACAGAGGTGCAAAAAGAGGCAAGAGGGGTGCAAAAAGAGGGAAGAGGGGTGCAGAAAGAAGCAAGAGAGATGCAGAAAGAAGATACAGAGGTGCAGAAAGAGGGAAGAGGGGTGGAGAAAGAGACAAGAGAAGTGCAGAAATAAGCAATAGAAATGCAGAAAGGGTGAAGAGCGGTGGAGAAAGAAGCAAGAGAGGTACATAAAGAAACAAAAGAAGTGCAGAATGAAGTAAGTGAGTTGCAGAAAGAGGCAAGAGGGGTGCCGAAAGAGGGAGGAGGGGTGTAAAAGAGGCACGAGGGGTGCGGAAACAAGCAAGAGGGGTATAGCAAGAGGCAATGGAGTTGCAGAAAGAAACAAAAGAAGTGTAGAAAGAAGGAACAGAGGTGCAGAATGAGGCAAGAGGGGCGCAAAAGAGGGAATAGGGGTGCAGAAAGAGGCACAAGGGTTGCAGAAAGAAGGGACAGAGGTGCAGAAAGAAGCAAGAGACGTGCAGAAAGATGCAACAGAGGTGCAGAAAGAGGGATGAGGGGTGGAGAAAGAGGCAAGAGAAGTGAAGAAAGAAGCAACAGAGATGCAAAAAGCGGAACAGGGGTGGAGAAAGTGGCAAGAGGGGTGCAGAAAGAAACAAAAGAAGAACAGAAAGAAGGATAAGAGGTGCAGAAAGAGGCGAGAGGGGTGCAAAAAGAGGGAAGAGGGATGCAGAAAGAGGCATGAAGGGTGCAGAAAGGGGCAACAGGGGTGCAGAAAGAGGCAATAGGGGTGGAGAAAAGGCAAGGGGTGCAGAAAGAAGCATGAGAGCTGTAGAAAAAACAAAAGAAGTGCACAAAGAAGAGACAGAGGTGCAGAAAGAGACAAGAGGTGTGCAGAAAGAGGGAAGAGGGGTGTGAAAGAGGCACGAGGAGTGCAGAAAGAAGCAAGAGGAGTGCAGAAAGAAGCAACAGAGGTTCAGAAAGAGTCAAGAGGGGTTCAAAAAGAGGGAAAAGGGGTGCAGAAAGAAGCGAGAGGCGCAGAAAGAAACAAAAGAAGTGCAGAAAGAAGTAACAGAGGTGCAGAATGGGAGGCAAAGAGGAGGTGCAGAAAGAGGGAAGAGGGTGCAGAAAGAGGCACAGAGGGTTGCAGAAAGGAAGGGACAGAGGTGCAGAAAGAAGCAAAGAGAGCGTGCAGAAAGATGCAACAGAGGTGCAGAAAGAGGGATGAGGGGTGGAGAAAGAGGCAGGCAGAAGTGAAGAAAGAAGCAGAGATGCAGAAAGCGGAACAGGGGTGGAGAAAGTGGCAAGAGGGGTGCAGAAAGAAACAAAGAAGAACAGAAAGAAAGGATAAGGAGGTGCAGAAAGAGGCGAGAGGGTGCAAAAAGAGGAGAAGAGGATGCAGAAAGAGGCATGAAGAGGTGCAGAAAGGGGCAACAGGGGTGCAGAAAGAGGCAATAGGGGTGGAGAAAAGGCAAGGGGTGCAGAAAGAAGCATGAGAGCTGTAGAAAAAACTAAAGAAGTGCACAAAGAAGAGACAGAGGTGCAGAAAGAGACAAGAGGTGTGCAGAAAGAGGGAAGAGGGGTGTGAAAGAGGCATGAGGAGTGCAGAAAGAAGCAAAAGGAGTGCAGAAAGAAGCAACAGAGGTACAGAAAGAGGCAAGATGGGTGCAAAAAGAGGGAGAAGGGGTGCAGAAAGAGGAACATATGGTGCAGAAAGAAGCAAGAGACGTGCAGAAAGAAACAAAAGAAGTACAGAAAGAAGGAATGGTGGAAAGGTGTGGTGCAGCGTCCAGGGCAGCTGACTTCGGAGCACAGGGTTCACGGTTCGATCCCTGGCTCTGGCGAGCAGCTCAGCTCAGCATCATGTGACTCTGGGCAATAGCTCACTTAATTTCCTCCGGCCCCAGCGCATTGAGACTCGTAGGGGTGAGTAGCTGCGCTATATAAAACGGACTTATTTTTTTTTTAAGGAACAGAGTTGGAGAAAGAGGCAACAGGAGGTGCAGAAAGAGGGAAGAGGGTGCAGAAAGAGGCACAAGGGTTGCAGAAAAAAGGAACTGAGGTGCAGAAAGAAGCAAGAGAAGTGTAGAAAGAAGCAATAGACGTGCAGAAAGCGGGATGAGGGGTAGAGAAAGAGGCAAGAGAAGTGCAGAAAGAAGCAACAGAGATGCAAAAGGGGGACGAGGGGTGGAGAAAGAGGCAAGAGGGGTGCACAAAGAGGGAAGAGGGGTGTGAAAGAGGCACAAGGAGTACAGAAAGAAGCAAGAGGAGTGAAAATAGAAGCAACAGAGGTACAGAAAGAGGCAAGAGGGATGCAAAAAGAGGGAAGAGGGGCATAGAAAGAGGCACATGGGGTGCAGAAAGAAGCAAGGGATGTGCAGAAAGAAACAAAATAAGTGAAAAAAGAAAGAATAGGGGTGCAGAAAGAGGCAACAGGAGTGCAGAAAAAGGGTGGATGGGTGGAGAAAGAGGCAATCGGGTGCAGAAAGAAGGAAGAGAGCTGCAGAAAGAAACAGAAGAAGCGCAGAAAGAAGGAACAAAGGTGCAGAAAGAGGCAAGAGGGGTGCAGAAAGAGGGAAGAGGGGTGCAGAAAAAGCAAAAGGGTTGCAGAAAGAAGTGAGAGGTGCAGAAAGAAGCAAAAGAAGTGCAGAAAAAAGGAACAGATGTGGAGAAAGAGGGAAGAGGGGTGCGGGAAGAGGGGTCTGAAAGAGGCACGAGGGGTGCAGAAAGAAGCAAGAGAGATGCAGAAAGAAGATACAGAGGTGCAGAAAGAGGGAAGAGGGGTAGAGAAAGAGACAAGAGAAGTGCAGAAAGAAGCAACAGAGATGCAGAAAGGGTGAAGAGCGGTGGCGAAAGAAGCAATAGAGGTACAGAAAGAAACAAAAGAAGTGCAGAATGAAGTAAGAGAGTTGCAGAAAGACGCAAGAGGGGTGCCAAAAGAGGGAGGAGGGGTGTAAAAGAGGCACGAGGGGTGCAGAAAAAAGCAAGAAGGGTATAGAAAGAAGAAATGGAGTTGCAGAAAGAAACAAAAGAAGTGCAGAAAGAAGGATAAGAGGTGCAGAAAGAGGGGTGCAAAAAGAGGGAAGAGGGATGCAGAAAGAGGCATGAAAGGTGCAGAAAGAAGCAAGAGATGTGCAGAAAGAGGGATGAGGGGTGGAGAAAGAGGCAAGAGAAGTGCAGAAAGAAGCAACAGAGATGCAAAAAGCGGAACAGGGTGGAGAAGAAGTAGCAAGAGGTGCAGAAAGAAACAAAGGAAGAACAGAAAGAAGGATAAGAGGTGCAGAAAGAGGGTGCAAAAAGAGGGAAGAGGGATGCAGAAAGAGGCATGAAAGGTGCAGAAAGAAGCCAAGAGATGTGCAGAAAGAAACAAAAGTAGTACAGAAAGAAGGAACAGAGGTGCAGAAAGGGGCAACAGGGGTGCAGAAAGAGGCAAGAGGGGTGGACAAAAGGCAAGGGGTGCAGAAAGAAGCATGAGAGCTGTAGAAAAAACAAAAGAAGTGCACATAGAAGAGACAGAGGTGCAGAAAGAGATAAGAGATGTGCAGAAAGAGGGTAGAGGGGTGTGAAAGAGGCACGAGGCGTGCAGAAAGAAGCAAAAGGAGTGCAGAAAGAAGCAACAGAGGTGCAGAAAGAGGCAAGAGGGGTTCAAAAAGAGGGAAAAGGGGTGCAGAAAGAAGCGAGAGGCGCAGAAAGAAACAAAAGAAGTGCATAAAGAAGGAACAGAGCTGCAGAAAGAGGCAACAGGGGTGCACAAATAGGGAAGAGGGGTGTGAAAGAGGCATGAGGAGTGCAGAAAGAAGCAAGAGGAGTGTAGAAAGAAGCAACAGAGGTGCAGAAAGAGGCAAGACGGGTGCAAAAAGAGGGAAAAGGAGTGCAGAAAGAGGAACATGTGGTGCAGAAAGAAGCAAGAGACGTGCAGAAAGAAACAAAAGAAGTACAGAAAGAAGGAACCGAGGTGGAGAAAGAGGCAAGAGGGGTGCAGAAAGAGGCACAAGGGTTGCAGAAAGAAGGAACAGAGGTGCAGAAAGAAGCAAAAGAAGTGTAGAAAGAAGCAATAGACATGCAGAAGGAGGGATGAGGGGTAGAGAAAGAGGTAAGAGAAGTGCAGAAAGAAGCAACAGAGATGCAAAAAGGGAGATGAGGGGTGGAGAAAGAGGCAAGTGGGTTGCAGAAAGAAGCAAGAGAGGGGCAGAAAGAAACACAAGAAAAGCCGAAAGAAGGAACAGAGGTGCAGAAAGAGGCGAGAGGGGTGCAGAAAGAAGCAAGAGAGGGGTAGAAAGAAGCAAGAGGAGTGCAGAAAAAAGCAACAGAGGTGCAGAAAGAGACAAGAAGGGTGCAAAAAGAGGGAAGAGGAGTGCAAAAAGAGGGACGAGGGGTGCAGAAAGAAGCAAGAGACATGCAGAAAGAAACAAAAGAAGTACAGAAAGAAGGAACAGAGGTGGAGAAAGAGGCAACAGGGGTGCAGAAAGAGGGAAGAGGGGTGCAGAAAGAGGCACAAGGGTTGCAGAAATAAGGAACAGAGGTGCAGAAAGAAGCAAGGGAAGTGTAGAAAGAAGCAATAGAGGTGCAGAAAGAGGGATGAGGTGTAGAGAAAGAGGCAAGAGAAGTGCAGAAAGAAGCAACAGAGACGCATAAAGAGGGACGAGGGTGGAGAAAGAAGCAAGAGGGGTGCAGAAAGAAGCAAGAGAGGGGCAGAAATAAATAAAAGAAAAGCAGAAAGAAGGAACAGAGGTGAAGAAAGAGGCAAGAGGAGTGCAGAAAGAGGAAGAGGATGCAGAAAGAAGCACGAGTGGTGCAGAAAGAAGGAACAGAGGGTGTAGGAAGAAGCAAGAGGAGTGCAGAAAGAAGCAACAGAGATGCAGAAAGAGGCAGAGAGGGGTACAAAAGAGAGGAAGAGGGTGCAGAAAGAGGGACGGGGGTGCAGAAAGAAAGAAAGAGATGTGCAGAAAGAAACAAAAGATGTACAGAAAGAAGGAACAGAGGTGCAGAAAGAGGGAAGCGGGGTGCAGAAAGAGGCACAAGAGTTGCAGAAAGAAGGAACAGAGGTGCAGAAAGAGGGAAGCGGGGTGCAGAAAGAGGGAAGAGGGGTGCAGAAAGAGGCACAAGAGTTGCAGAAAGAAGGGACAGAGGTGCAGAAAGAAACAAGAGAAGTGCATAAAGAAGCAACGGAGGTGCAGAAAAAGGGATGAGGGGGAGAAAGAGGCAAGACAAGTGCAGAAAGAAGCAACAGCGATGCAGAAAGGGGGAAGAGGGGTGGAGAAAGAGGCAAGAGGTGTGCAGAAAGAAGCAAGAGAGGTGCAGAAAGAAACAAAAGAAGTGCAGAAAGAAGGAACAGAGGTGCAGAAAGAGGCAAGAGGAGTACAGAAAGAGAAAAAGGGTGCACAAAGAGAAGCAACATTGGTGCAGAAAGAAGCAATGGAGGTGCAGAAAGACGCAAGATAACTGCAGAAAGAAGCAACAGAGATGCAGAAATAGGAAGAGGGTGGAGAAAGAGACAAGAGAAATGCATAAAGAGCAACAGAGATGCAGAATGGGGGAAATGGGGTGGAGAAAGAAGCAAGAGGGGTGCAGAAAGAAGCAAGAGAGTTTCAGAAAGAAACAAAAGAAGTGCAGAAAGAAGGAACAGAGGTGCAGAAAGAGGCAAGAGGGGTGCAGAAAGAAGGAAGAGGGGTGCAGAAAGAGGCACAAGGGTTGCAGAAAGAAGGGACAAAGGTGCAGAAAGAAGCAAGAGAAGTGCAGAAAGAAGCAACAGAGGTGCAGAAAGAGGGATGGGGGTGTAGAAAGAGGCAAGAGAAGTGCAGAAAGAAGCAACATAGATACAAAATGGGGGAACAGGGGTAGGAAAAGTGGCAAGAGGGGTCTAGAAAGAAGCAATAGAGGTGCAGAAAGAAACAAACGAAGAGCAGAAAGAAGGAACAAAGGTGCAGAAAGAGGCAAGAGGAGTGCAGAAAGAGGGAAGAGGGGTGCAGAAAGAAGCACGAGTGGTTCAGAAAGAAGCAACAGAGGTGCAGAAAGAGGCAAGAGGGGTGCAAAAAGAGGGAAGAGGGGTTTAGAAAGAGGCACGAGGGGTGCAAAAAGAGGGAAGCGGGGTTTAGAAAGAGGCATGAGGGGTGCAAAAAGAAGCAAGAGATGTGCAGAAAGAAACAAAAGGAGTGCAGAAAGAAGGAACAGAAGTGCAGAAAGGGGCAACAAGGGTGGAGAAAGAGGGGTGGAGAAAGAGGCAAGGGTGTTCAGAAAGAAGCATGAGAGCTGCAGAAAGAAACAAAAGAAGTGCAGAAAGAAGGAACAGAGGTACAGAAAGAGGCAAGAGGGATGCAGAAAGATGCAAAAGGGGTGCAGAAAGAAACGAGAGGTGCAGAAAGAAACAAAAGAAGTGCAGAAAGAAGGAACAGAGGTGCAGAAAGAGGCAAGAGTGGTGCACAAAGAGGGAAGAGGGGTGTGAAAGAAGCTCGAAGTGTACAAAGAGAAGCAAGAGGAGTGCAGAGAGAAGCAAGAGGGGTGTAAAAAGAGGGAAGTGGGTGCAGAAAGAGGCACGTGGGATGCAGAAAGAAGCAAGAGATAAGCAGAAAGAAACAAAAGAAGTACAGAAAGAAGGAACAGAGGTGGAGAAAGAGGCAACAGGGGTGCAGAAAGAGGGAAGAGGGGTGCAGAGAGAGGCACATGGGTTGAAGAAAGAAGGAACAGAGGTGCAGAAAGAAGCAAGAGAAGTATAGAAAGAAGCAATAGACGTGCCGAAAGAGGGATGAGGGGTAGAGAAAGAGGCAAGAGAAGTACAGAAAGAAGCAACAGAGATGCAAAAAGGGGGATGAGGTGTGGAGAAAGAGGCAAGGGGGTTCAGAAAGAAGCATGAGAGCTGCAGAAAGAAACAAAAGAAGTGCAGAAATGAGGAACAGAGTGCAGAAAGAGGCAAGAGGGATGCAAAAAGAGGAAAAAGGGGTGCAGAAAAAAATGAGAGGTACAAAAAGAAACAAAAGAAGTACAAAAAGAAGGAACAGAGGTGCAGAAAGAGGCAAGAGGATTGCACAAAGAGAGAAGAGGGGGTGTGAAAGAGGCACAAGGAGTACAGAAAGAAGCAAGAGGAGTGCAGAAAGAAGCAACAGAGGTGCAGAAAGAGGCAAGAGGGATGCAAAAAGAGGGAAGAGAGATGCAGAAAGAGGCACGAGGCGTGCAGAAAGAAGCAAGAGATGTACAGAAAGAAACAAAAGAAGTGCAGAAAGAAGGAACGGAGGTGCAGAATGAGGCAAGAGGGGTGCAGAAAGATGGAAGAGGGGTGCAGAAAGAGGCACAAGGGTTGCAGAAAGAAGGAACAGAGGTGCAGAAAGAAGCAAGAGAAGTGTAGAAAGAAGCAATAGAGGTGCAGAAAGAGGGATGAGGTGTAGAGAAAGTGGCAAGAGAAGTGCAGAAAGAAGCAACAGAGACGCAAAAAGGGGGACGAGGGGTGGAGAAAGAAGCAAGAGGGGTGCAGAAAGAAGCAAGAGAGGGGCAGAAATAATTAAAAGAAAAGTCGAAAGAAGGAACAGAGGTGAAGAAAGAGGCAAGAGGAGTGCAGAAAGAGGGAAGAGGGATGCAGAAAGAAGCACTAGTGGTACAGAAAGAAGGAACAGAGGTGTAGGAAGAAGCAAGAGGAGTGCAGAAAGAAGCAACAGAGGTGCAGAAAGAGGCAGGAGGGGTACAAAAAGAGGGAAGAGGGGTGCAGAAAGAGGGACGAGGGGTGCAGAAAGAAGCAAGAGATGTGCAGAAAGAAACAAAAGATGTACAGAAAGAAGGAACAGAGGTGCAGAAAGAGAGAGAACGGGGTGCAGAAAGAGGGACGAGGGGTGCAGAAAGAGGCACAAGAGTTGCAGAAAGAAGGGACAGAGGTGCAGAAAGAAGCAAGAGAAGTGCATAAAGAAGCAACGGAGGTGCAGAAAAGGTATGAGGGGGAGAAAGAGGAAAGACAAGTGCAGAAAGAAG
The DNA here is from genome assembly GCA_963921515.1 of Calotriton arnoldi. Lineage (NCBI taxonomy): Eukaryota > Metazoa > Chordata > Amphibia > Caudata > Salamandridae > Calotriton > Calotriton arnoldi. Next base: position 51,383 of record CAWUFW010008309.1, read on the forward strand.
CAACAGAGATGCAGAAAGGGGGAAGAGGGTGGAGAAAGAGGCAAGAGGTGTGCAGAAAGAAGCAAGAGAGGTGCAGAAAGAAACAAAAGAAGTGCAGAAAGAAGGAACAGGGGTGCAGAAAGAGGCAAGAAGAGTACAGAAAGAGAAAAAGAGGGTGCACAAAGAGGCAACATTGGTGCAGAAAGAAGCAATGGAGGTGCAGAAAGACGCAAGATAACTGCAGAAAGAAGCAACAGAGATGCAGAAATAGGGAAGAGGGTGGAGAAAGAGACAAGAGAAATGCATAAAGAAGCAACAGAGATGCAGAAAGGGGAAATGGGGTGGAGAAAGAAGCAAGATGGGTGTAGAAAGAAGCAAGAGAGTTTCAGAAAGAAACAAAAGAAGTGCAGAAAGAAGGAACAGAGGTGCAGAAAGAGGCAAGAGGGGTGCAGAAAGAAGGAAGAGGGGTGCAGAAAGAGGCACAAGGGTTGCAGAAAGAAGGTACAAACGTGCAGAAAGAAGCAAGAGAAGTGCAGAAAGAAGCAACAGAGGTGCAGAAACAGGGATAAGGGGTGTAGAAAGAGGCAAGAGAAGTGCAGAAAGAAGCAACATAGATACAAAATGGGGGAACAGGGGTGGAAAAAGTGGCAAGAGGGGTGCAGAAAGAAGCAATAGAGGTGCAGAAAGAAACAAACGAAGAGCAGAAAGAAGGAACAAAGGTGCAGAAAGAGGGGTGCAAAAAGAGGGAAGAGGGATGCAGAAAGAGGCATGAAATGTGCAGAAAGAAGCAAGAGATGTGCAGAAAGAAACAAAAGTAGTACAGAAAGAAGGAACAGAGGTGCAGAAAGGGGCAACAGGGGTTCAAAAAGAGGGAAAAGGGGTGCAGAAAGAAGCAACAAGGTGCAGAAAGAGGCAAGAGGGGTTCAAAAAGAGGGAAAAGGGGTGCAGAAAGAAGCGAGAGGCGCAGAAAGAAACAAAAGAAGTGCAGAAAGAAGGAACAGAGCTGCAGAAAGAGGCAACAGGGGTGCACAAATAGGGAAGAGGGGTGTGAAAGAGGCATGAGGAGTGCAGAAAGAAGCAAGAGGAGTGTAGAAAGAAGCAACAGAGGTGCAGAAAGAGGCAAGACGGGTGCAAAAAGAGGGAAAAGGAGTGCAGAAAGAGGAACATGTGGTGCAGAAAGAAGCAAAAGACGTGCAGAAAGAAACAAAAGAAGTACAGAAAGAAGGAACCGAGGTGGAGAAAGAGGCAAGAGGGGTGCAGAAAGAGGCACAAGGGTTGCAGAAAGAAGGAACAGAGGTGCAGAAAGAAGCAAAAGAAGTGTAGAAAGAAGCAATAGACGTGCAGAAGGAGGGATGAGGGGTAGAGAAAGAGGCAAGAGAAGTGCAGAAAGAAGCAACAGAGATGCAAAAAGGGGGATGAGGGGGATGAGGGGTGGAGAAAGAGGCAAGTGAGGTGCCGAAAGAAGCAAGAGAGGGGCAGAAAGAAACACAAGAAAAGCCGAAAGAAGGAACAGAGGTGCAGAAAGAGGCGAGAGGGGTGCAGAAAGAAGCATGAGTGGTGCAGAAAGAAGCAAGAGAGTTGTAGAAAGAAGCAAGAGGAGTGCAGAAAAAAGCAACAGAGGTGCAGAAAGAGACAAGAAGGGTGCAAAAAGAGGAAGAGGAGTGCAAAAGAAGGAACAGAGGTGCAGAAAGAGGCAAGAGTGGTGCACAAAGAGGGAAGAGGGTGTGAAAGAAGCTCGAAGTGTACAAAGAGAAGCAAGAGGAGTGCAGAGAGAAGCAAGAGGGGTGTAAAAAGAGGGAAGTGGGTGCAGAAAGAGGCACGTGGGATGCAGAAAGAAGCAAGAGACATGCAGAAAGAAACAAAAGAAGTACAGAAAGAAGGAACAGAGGTGGAGAAAGAGGCAACAGGGGTGCAGAAAGAGGGAAGAGGGGTGCAGAAAGAGGCACAAGGGTTGCAGAAAAAAGGAACAGAGGTGCAGAAAGAAGCAAGAGAAGTGTAGAAAGAAGCAATAGAGGTGCAGAAAGAGGGATGAGGTGTAGAGAAAGAGGCAAGAGAAGTGCAGAAAGAAGCAACAGAGACGCAAAAAGGGGGACGAGGGGTGGAGAAAGAAGCAAGAGGGGTGCAGAAAGAAGCAAGAGAGGGGCAGAAATAATTAAAAGAAGAGTCGAAAGAAGGAACAGAGGTGAAGAAAGAGGCAAGAGGAGTGCAGAAAGAGGAAGAGGGATGCAGAAAGAAGCACTAGTGGTACAGAAAGAAGGAACAGAGGTGCAGGAAGAAGCAAGAGGAGTGCAGAAAGAAGCAACAGAGGTGCAGAAAGAGGCAGGAGGGGTACAAAAAGAGGGAAGAGGGTGCAGAAAGAGGGACGAGGGGTGCAGAAAGAAGCAAGAGATGTGCAGAAAGAAACAAAAGATGTACAGAAAGAAGGAACAGAGGTGCAGAAAGAGAGAAACGGGGTGCAGAAAGAGGGACGAGGGGTGCAGAAAGAGGCACAAGAGTTGCAGAAAGAAGGGACAGAGGTGCAGAAAGAAGCAAGAGAAGTGCATAAAGAAGCAACGGAGGTGCAGAAAAAGGTATGAGGGGGGAGAAAGAGGAAAGACAAGTGCAGAAAGAAGCAACAGAGATGCAGAAAGGGGGAAGAGGGGTGGAGAAAGAGGCAAGAGGTGTGCAGAAAGAAGCAAGAGAGGTGCAGAAAGAAACAAAAGAAGTGCAGAAAGAAGGAACAGGGGTGCAGAAAGAGGCAAGAGGAGTACAGAAAGAGAAAAAGGGTGCACAAAGAGGCAACATTGGTGCAGAAAGAAGCAATGGAGGTGCAGAAAGACGCAAGATAACTGCAGAAAGAAGCAACAGAGATGCAGAAATAGGGAAGAGGGGTGGAGAAAGAGACAAGAGAAATGCATAAAGAAGCAACAGAGATGCAGAAAGGGGGAAATGGGGTGGAGAAAGAAGCAAGATGGGTGTAGAAAGAAGCAAGAGAGTTTCAGAAAGAAACAAAAGAAGTGCAGAAAGAAGGAACAGAGGTGCAGAAAGAGGCAAGAGGGTGCAGAAAGAAGGAAGAGGGTGCAGAAAGAGGCACAAGGGTTGCAGAAAAGAAGAGTACAAACGTGCAGAAAGAAGCAAGAGAAGTGCAGAAAGAAGCAACAGAGTGCAGAAACAGGGATAAGAGGTGTAGAAAGAGGCAAGAGAAGTGCAGAAAGAAGCAACATAGATACAAAATGGGGGAACAGGGGTGGAAAAAGTGGCAAGAGGGGTGCAGAAAGAAGCAATAGAGGTGCAGAAAGAAACAAACGAAGAGCAGAAAGAAGGAACAAAGGTGCAGAAAGAGGCAAGAGGAGTGCAGAAAGAGGGAAGAGGGGTGCAGAAAGAAGCACGAGTGGTTCAGAAAGAAGCAACAGAGGTGCAGAAAGAGGCAAGAGGGGTGCAAAAAGAGGGAAGAGGGGTTTAGAAAGAGGCATGAGGGGTGCAAAAAGAAGCAAGAGATGTGCAGAAAGAAACAAAAGGAGTGCAGAAAGAAGGAACAGAAGTGCAGAAAGGGGCAACAAGGGTGGAGAAAGAGGGGTGGAGAAAGAGGCAAGGGTGTTCAGAAAGAAGCATGAGAGCTGCAGAAAGAAACAAAAGAAGTGCAGAAAGAAGGAACGGAGGTACAGAAAGAGGCAAGAGGGATGCAGAAAGAGGCAAAAGGGTGCAGAAAGAAACGAGAGGTGCAGAAAGAAACAAAAGAAGTGCAGAAAGAAGGAACAGAGGTGCACAAAGAGGCAAGAGTGGTGCACAAAGAGGGAAGAGGGGTGTGAAAGAAGCTCGAAGTGTACAAAGAGAAGCAAGAGGAGTGCAGAGAGAAGCAAGAGGGTGTAATAAGAGGGAAGTGGGTGCAGAAAGAGGCACGTGGGATGCAGAAAGAAGCAAGAGATGAGCAGAAAGAAACAAAATAAGTACAGAAAGAAGGAACAGAGGTGGAGAAAGAGGCAACAGGGGTGCAGAAAGAGGGAAGAGGGGTGCAGAGAGAGGAACATGGGTTGCAGAAAGAAGGAACAGAGGTGCAGAAAGAAGCAAGAGAAGTATAGAAAGAAGCAATAGACGTGCCGAAAGAGGGATGAGGGGTAGAGAAAGAGGCAAGAGAAGTACAGAAAGAAGCAACAGAGATGCAAAAAGGGGGATGAGGGGTGGAGAAAGAGGCAAGTGGGGTGCAGAAAGAAGCAAGAGAGGGGCAGAAAGAAACAAAAGAAAATCCGAAAGAAGGAATTAGAGGTGTAGAAAGAGGCGAGGGGGGTGCAGAAAGAAGCACAAGAGTTGTAGAAAGAAGCAAGAGGAGTGCAGAAAGAAGCAACAGAGGTGCAGAAAGAGACAAGAGGGGTACATAAAGAGGGAAGAGGAGTGCAAAAAGAGGCACGAGGGGTGCAGAAAGAAGCAAGAGACATGCAGAAAGAAACAAAAGAAGTACAGAAAGAAGGAACAGAGGTGGAGAAAGAGGCAACAGGGGTGCAGAAAGAGGGAAGAGGGGTTCAGAAAGAGGTACAAGGGTTGCAGAAGGAAGGTACAGAGGTGCAGAAAGAAGCAAGAGAAGTGTAGAAAGAAGCAATAGAGGTGCAGAAAGAGGGATGAGGGGTAGAGAAAGAGGCAAGAGAAGTGCAGAAAGAAGCAACAGAGATGCAAAAAGGGGGACAAGGGGTGGAGAAAGAGATAAGAGGGGTGCAGAAAGAAGCAAGAGAGCGGTAGAAAGAAACAAAAGAAAAGCCAAAAGAAGGAACAGAGGAGAAGAAAGAGGCAAGAGGAGTGCAGAAAGAGAGAAGAGGGGTGCAGAAAGAAGCACGAGTGGTACAGAAAGAAGGAACAGAGGTGTACAAAGAAGCAGGAGGAGTGCAGAAAGAAGCAACAGAGGTGCAGAAAGAGGCAGGAGGGGTACAAAAAGAGGGAAGAGTGGTGCAGAAAGAGGCACAAGGGGTGCAGAAAGAAGCAAGAGATGTGCAGAAAGAAACAAAAGACGTACAGAAAGAAGGAACAGAGGTGCAGAAAGAGGGAAGAGGGATGCAGAAAGAGGGAAGAGGGGTGCAGAAAGAGGCACAAGGGTTGCAGAAAGAAGGGACAGAGGTGCAGAAAGAAGCAAGAGAAGTGCATAAAGAAGCAACAGAGGTGCAGGAAAAGGGATGAGGGGGGGAGAAAGAGGCAAGACAAGTGCAGAAAGAAGCAACAGAGATGCAGAAAGGAGGAAGAGGGGTGGAGAAAGAGGCAAGAGGAGTGCATAAAGAAGCAAGAGAGGTGCAGAAAGAAACAAAAGAAGTGCAGAAAGAAGGAACAGATGTGCAGAAAGAGGCAAGAGGAATACAGAAAGAGAAGAAGGGTGCAGAAAGAGGCAACATTGGTGCAGAAAGAAGCAACAGAGGCGCATAAAGACGCAAGATAAGTGCAGAAAGAATCAACAGAGATGCAGAAATAGGGAAGAGGGGTGGAGAATGAAGCAAGAGGGGTGCAGAAAGAAGCAAGAGAGTTTCAGAAAGAAACAAAAGAAGTGCAGAAAGAAGGAACAGAGGTGCAGAAAGAGGCAAGAGGGGTGCAGAAAGAAGCAAGAGAAGTGCAGAAAGAAACAAAAGAAGTGCAGAAAGAAGGAACAGATGTGCAGAAAGAGGCAAGAGGAATACAGAAAGAGAAGAAGGGTGCAGAAAGAGGCAAAATTGGTGCAGAAAGAAGCAACAGAGGCGCATAAAGACGCAAGATAAGTGCATAAAGAAGCAACAGAGATGCAGAAAGGGGGAAATGGGGTGGAGAATGAAGCAAGAGGGGTGCAGAAAGAAGCAAGAGAGTTTCAGAAAGAAACAAAAGAAGTGCAGAAAGAAGGAACAGAGGTGCAGAAAGAGGCAAGAGGGGTGCAGAAAGAAGGAAGAGGGGTGCAGAAAGAGGCACAAGGGTTGCAGAAGGAAGGGACAGAGGTGCAGAAAGAAACAAGAGAAGTGCAGAAAGAAGCAACAGAGGTGCAGAAAGAGGGATAAGGGTTGTGGAAAGAGGCAAGAGAAGTGCAGAAAGAAGCAACACCGATACAAAATGGGGGAACAGGGGTGGAAAAAGTGGCAAGAGGGGTGCAGAAAGAAGCAATAGAGGTGCAGAAAGAAACAAACGAAGAGCAGAAAGAAGGAACAGAGGTGCGGAAAGAAGGAACAGAGGTGCAGAAAGAGGCAAGAGGTGTGCAGAAAGAGGGAAGAGGGTGCAGAAAGAAGCACGAGTGGTTCAGAAAGAAGCAACAGAGGTGCAGAAAGAGGCAAGAGGGGTGCAAAAAGAGGGAAGAGGGGTACAGAAAGAGGCACGAGGGGTGCAGAAAGAAGCAAGAGATGTGCAGAAAGAAACATAAGAAGTGCAGAAAGAAGGAACAGAGGTGCAGAAAGGGGCATCACGGGTGGAGAAAGAGGGGTGGAGAAAGAGCCAAGGGGGTTCGCATGAGAGCTGCATAAAGAAACAAAAGAGGTGCAGAAAGAAGGAACGGAGGTGCAGAAAGAGGCAAGAGGGGTGCAGAAAGAGGCAAAAGGGGTGCAGAAAGAAACGAGAGGTGCAGAAAGAAACAAAAGAAGTGCAGAAAGAAGGAACAGAGGTACAGAAAGATGCAAGAGGGGAGCACAAAGAGGGAAGAGGGGTGTGAAAGAAGCACGAGGAGTACAAAGAGAAGCAAGAAGAGTGCAGAAAGAAGCAACAGAGGTGCAGAAACAGGCAAGAGGGATGTAAATAGAGGGAAGAGGGGTGCAGAAAGAGGCACGTGGGATGCAGAAAGAAGCAAGAGATGAACAGAAAGAAACAAAAGAAGTAAAGAAAGAAAGAACAGAGGTGCAGAAAGAGGCAACAGGAGTGCAGATAGAGGGTTGATGGGTGGAGAAAGAGGCAAGGGGGTGCAGAAAGAAGGAAGAGAGATGAAGAAAGAAACAGAAGAAGTGCAGAAAGAAGGAAAAAAGGTGCAGAAAGAGGCAAGAGGGAGGCAGAAAGAGGGAAGAATGTGCAGAAAGAGGCAAAAGGGTTGCAGAAAGAAGTGAGAGGTCAGAAAGAAACAAAAGAAGTGCAGAAAAAAGGAACAGATATGGAGAAAGAGGGGAGAGGGGTGCGGGGTGCGGGAAGAGGGGTGTGAAAGATGCACGAGGGGTGATGAAAGAAGCAAGAGAGGTGCAGAAAGAAGCAACAGAGGTGCAGAAAGAGGGAAGAGGGGTGGAGAAAGAGACAAGAGAAGTGCAGAAAGAAGCAACAGAGATGCAGAAAGGGTGAAGAGGGGTGGAGAGAGAAGCAAGAGAGGTACAGAAAGAAACAAAAGAAGTGCAGAAAGAAGGAACAGAGGTGCAGAAAGAGGCAAGAGGAGTGCAGAAAGAGGAGAAGGGTACAGAAAGAGGCACAAGTGACGTAGAAAGAAGCAAGAGAGGTGCAGAAAGACGCAAGATAAGTGCAGAAAGAAGCAACAGAGATGCAGAAAGAGGAAAAAGTGTTGGAGAAAGAGGCAAGAGAGTGCAGAAAGAAGCAACAGACATGCAGAAAGGGGGAAGAGGGGTGGATAAAGAGGCAAGAGGTGTGCAGAAAGAAGCAAGAGAGATGCAGAAAGAAACAAAAGAAGTGCAGAAAGAAGGGACAGAGGGTCAGAAAGAGGCAAGAGGGTGCAGAAAGAGGCAGGAGGGGTGCAGAAAGAGGGAAGAGGAGTGCAGAAGAGGCAAGAGAGGTGCAGAAAGAAGCAAGAGGGTGCACAAAGAAGCAAGCTGAGGTGTAGAAAGATGCAACAGAGGTGCAGAAAGAAGCAAGAGGGTGTAAAAGAGGAAGAGGGGGACAGAAAGAGGCACAAGGGGTGCAGAAAGAAGCAACAGATGTTCAGAAAGAAACAAAAAGAAGTGCAGAAAGAAGGAACAGAGGTGCAGAAAGGGGCAACAAGTGTGCAGAAAGATAGAAGAGGGGTGGAGAAAGAGGCAAGAGGGTTCAGAAAGAAGCATGAGAACTGCAGAAAGAAACAAAAGAAGTGCAAAAAGACATAACAGAGGTGCAGAAAGAGGCTAGAGCGGTGCACAAAGAGGGAAGAGGGGTGTGAAAGAGGCACAAGGAGTACAGAAAGAGCAAGAGGAGTGCAGATAGAAGCAACAGAGGTGCAGAAAGAGGCAAGTAAGGTGCAAAAAGAGGGAAGAGTGGTGCAGAAAGAGGCACGTGGGATGCAGAAAGAAGCAAGATATATGCAGAAAGAAACAAAAGATGTACAGAAAGAAGGAACAGAGGTGCAGAAAGAGGCAACAGGAGTGCAGAAAGAGGGTGGATGGGTGGAGAAAGAGGCAATGGGGTGCAGAAAGAAGGAAGAGAGCTGCAGAAAGAAACAGAAGAAGTGCAGAAAAAGTGGCAAGAGGGGTGCAGAAAGAAGCAAGAGAGGTGCAGAAAGAAACAAAAGAAGAGGAGAAAGAAGGAACAGAGGTGCAAAAAGAGGCAAGAGGAGTGCAGAAAGAGGGAAAAGGGGTGCAGAAAGAAGCACGAGTGGTACAGAAAGAAGGAACAGAGGTGTAGAAAGAAGCAAGAGGAGTGCAGAAAGAAGCAACAGAGGTGCAGAAAGAGGCAGGAGGGGTAAAAAAAGAGGGAAGAGGGGTGCAGATAGAGGCACGAGGGGTGCAGAAGAAGCAAGAGATGTGCAGAAAGAAACAAAAGACGTACAGAAAGAAGAAACAGAGGTGCAGAAAGAGGGAAGAGGGTGCAGAAGAGAGGAAGAGGGTAGAAAAAAGAGGCACGAGTAAATGCAGAAAGAAGCAAGAGATGTGCAGAAATAAACAAAAGAAGTGCGGAAAGAAGGAACAGAGGTGCAGAAAGGGGCAACAAGGGTGCAGAAAGAGGGAAGAGGGGTGGAGAAAGAGGCAAGGGGGTTCAGAAAGAAGCAGGAGAGCTGCACAAAGAAACAAAAGAAGTGCAGAAAGAAGGAACGGAGGTGCAGAGAGAGGCAAGCGGGATGCAGAAAGATGCAAAAGGTGTGCAGAAAGAAACAAGAGGTGCAGAAAGAAACAAAAGAAGTGCAGAAAGAAGGAACAGAGGTGCAGAAAGAGGCAAGAGGGGTGCACAAAGAGGGAAGAGGGGTACAGAAAGAGTCACGTGGGATGCTGAAAGAAGCAAGAGATGTGCAGAAAGAAACAAAAGAAGTGAAGAAAGAAAGAACGGAGGTGCAGAAAGAGGCAACAGGAGTGCAGAAAGAGGGTGGATGGGTGGAGAAAGAGGCAAGTGGTGCAGAAAGAAGGAAGAGAGATGAAGAAAGAAACAGAAGAAGTGCAGAAAGAAGGAACAAAGGTGCAGAAAGAGGCAAGAGGGGTGCAGAAAGAGGGAAGAGGGTGCAGAAAGAGATAAAAGGGTTGCAGAAAGAAGTGAGAGGTGCAGAAAGAAACAAAAGAAGTGCAGAAGAAAGGAACAGATATGCAGAAAGATTAGAGAGGGGTGTGGGAAGAGGGGTGTGAAAGAGGCACGAGGGGTGCGGAAAGAAGCAAGAGAGGTGCAGAAAGAAGCAACAGAGGTGCAGAAAGAGGGAAGAGGGGTGGAGAAAGAGACAAGAGAAGTGCAGAAAGAAGCAACAGAGATGCAGAAAGGGTGAAGAGGGGAGGAGAAAGAAGCAAGAGAGGTACAGAAAGAAACAAAAGAAGTGCAGAAAGAAGGAACAGAGGTGCAGAAAGAGGCAAGAGTAGTGCAGAAAGAGAAGAAGGGTGCAGAAAGAGGCACAAGTGACGTAGAAAGAAGCAAGAGAGGTGCAGAAAGACGCAAGATAAGTGCAGAAAGAAGCAACAGAGATGCAGAAAGAGGACAAAGGGGTGGAGAAAGAGGCAAGAGAAGTGCAGAAAGAAGTAACAGACATGCAGAAAGGCGGAAGAGGGGTGGATAAAGAGGCAAGAGGTGTGCAGAAAGAAGCAAGAGAGATAAAGAAAGAAACAAAAGAAGTGCAGAAAGAAGGGACAGAGGTTCAGAAAGAGGCAGGAGGGGTGCAGAAAGTGGCAGGAGGGGTGCAGAAAGAGGGAAGAGGAGTGCACAAAGAAGCAACTGAGTTGTAGAAAGAGGCAAGAGAGGTGCAGAAAGAGGCAAGAGGGGTGTATAAAGAGGGAAGAGGGGGACAGAAAGAGGCACAAGGGGTGCAGAAAGAAGCAAGAGATGTGCAGAAAGAAACAAAAGAAGTGCAGAAAGAAGGAACAGAGGTGCAGAAAGGGGCAACAAAGGTGCAGAAAGATGGAAGAGGGGTGGAGAAAGAGGCAAGAGGGTTCAGAAAGAAGCATGAGAGCTGCAGAAAGAAACAAAATAAGTGCAAAAAGACAGAACATAGGTGCAGAAAGAGGCTAGAGGGGTGCACAAAGAGGGAAGAGGGGTGTGAAAGAGGCACATGGAGTACAGAAAGAAGCAAGAGGAGTGAAGATAGAAGCAACAGAGGTGCAGAAAGAGGCAAGTAAGGTGCAAAAAGAGGGAAGAGTGGTGCAGAAAGAGGCACGTGGGATGCAGAAAGAAGCAAGAGATGTGCAGAAAGAAACAAAAGAAGTGAAGAAAGAAGGAACAGAGGTGCAGAAAGAGGCAACAGGAGTGCAGAAAGAGGGTAGATGGGTGGAGAAAGAGGCAATGGGGTGCAGAAAGAAGGAAGAGAGCTGCAGAAAGAAACAGAAGAAGTGCAGAAAAAGTGGAAAGAGGGGTGCAGAAAGAGAGCAAGAGAGGTGCAGAAAGAAACAAAAGAAGAGAAAGAAGGAACAGAGGTGCAAAAAGAGGCAAGAGGAGTGCAGAAAGAGGGAAAAGGGGTGCAGAAAGAAGCACGAGTGGTACAGAAAGAAGGAACAGAGGTGCAGAAAGAAACAAAAGAAGTGCAGAAAGAAGGAACAGATGTGCAGAAAGAGGCAAGAGGAATACAGAAAGAGAAGAAGGGTGCAGAAAGAGGCAAAATTGGTGCAGAAAGAAGCAACAGAGGCGCATAAAGACGCAAGATAAGTGCAGAAAGAAGCAACAGAGATGCAGAAATAGGGAAGAGGGGTGGAGAAAGAGACAAGAGAAATGCATAAAGAAGCAACAGAGATGCAGAAAGGGGGAAATGGGGTGGAGAATGAAGCAAGAGTGGTGCAGAAAGAAGCAAGAGAGTTTCAGAAAGAAACAAAAGAAATGCAGAAAGAAGGAACGGAGGTGCAGAAAGAGGCAAGAGGGGTGCAGAAAGAAGGAAGAGGGGTGCAGAAAGAGGCACAAGGGTTGCAGAAGGAAGGGACAGAGGTGCAGAAAGAAGCAAGAGAAGTGCAGAAAGAAGCAACAGAGGTGCAGAAAGAGGGATAAGGGGTGTAGAAAGAGGCAAGAGAAGTGCAGAAAGAAGCAACACCGATACAAAATAGGGGGAACAGGGTGGAAAAAGTGGCAAGAGGGGTGCAGAAAGAAGCAATAGAGGTGCAGAAAGAAACAAACGAAGAGCAGAAAGAAGGAACAGAGGTGCGGAAAGAAGGAACAGAGGTGCAGAAAGAGGCAAGAGGTGTGCAGAAAGAGGGAAGAGGGGTGCAGAAAGAAGCACGAGTGGTTCAGAAAGAAGCAACAGAGGTGCAGAAAGAGGCAAGAGGGGTGCAAAAAGAGGGAAGAGGGGTACAGAAAGAGGCACGAGGGGTGCAGAAAGAAGGAAGAGAGATGAAGAAAAAAACAGAAGAAGTGCAGAAAGAAGGAAAAAAGGTGCAGAAAGAGGCAAGAGGGAGGCAGAAAGAGGGAAGAATGTGCAGAAAGAGGCATAAGGGTTGCAGAAAGAAGTGAGAGGTGCAGAAAGAAACAAAAGAAGTGCAGAAAGAAGGAACAGAGGTACAGAAAGAGGCAAGAGGGGTGCACAAAGAGGGAAGAGGGGTGTGAAAGAAGCACGAGGAGTACAAAGAGAAGCAAGAAGAGTGCAGAAAGAAGCAACAGAGGTGCAGAAACAGGCAAGAGGGATGTAAATAGAGGGAAGAGGGGTGCAGAAAGAGGCACGTGGGATGCAGAAAGAAGCAAGAGATGAACAGAAAGAAACAAAAGAAGTGAAGAAAGAAAGAACAGAGGTGCAGAAAGAGGCAACAGGAGTGCAGATTGAGGCTTGATGGGTGGAGAAAGAGGCAAGGGGGTGCAGAAAGAAGGAAGAGAGATGAAGAAAGAAACAGAAGAAGTGCAGAAAGAAGGAAAAAAGGTGCAGAAAGAGGCAAGAGGGAGGCAGAAAGAGGGAAGAATGTGCAGAAAGAGGCATAAGGGTTGCAGAAAGAAGTGAGAGGTGCAGAAAGAAACAAAAGAAGTGCAGAAAAAAGGAACAGATATGAAGAAAGAGGGGAGAGGGGTGCGGGAAGAGGGGTGTGAAAGATGCACGCAGGGATGCTGAAAGAAGCAAGAGAGGTGCAGAAAGAAGCAACAGGAGGTGCAGAAAGAGGGAAGAGGGTCGAGAAAGAGACAAGAGAAGTGCAGAAAGAAGCAACAGAGATGCAGAAAGGGTGAAGAGGGTGGAGAGAGAAGCAAGAGAGGTACAGAAAGAACAAAAGAAGTACAGAAAGAAGGAACAGAGGTGCAGAAAGAGGCAAGAGGAGTGCAGAAAGAGGAGAAGGGTGCAGAAAGAGGCACAAGTGACGTAGAAAGAAGCAAGAGAGGTGCAGAAAGACGCAAGATAAGTGCAGAAAGAAGCAACAGAGATGCAGAAAGAGGAAAAAGGGTTGGAGAAAGAGGCAAGAGAAGTGCAGAAAGAAGCAACAGACATGCAGAAAGGGGGAAGAGGGTGGATAAAGAGGCAAGAGGTGTGCAGAAAGAAGCAAGAGAGATGCAGAAAGAAACAAAAGAAGTGCAGTAAGAAGGGACAGAGGGTCAGAAAGAGGCAAGAGGGGTGCAGAAAGAGGCAGGAGGGGTGCAGAAAGAGGGAAGAGGAGTGCAGAAAAAGGCAAGAGAGGTGCACAAAGAAGCAAGAGGGGTGCACAAAGAAGCAACTGAGGTGTAGAAAGATGCAACAGAGGTGCAGAAAGAGGCAAGAGGGGTGTAAAAAGAGGGAAGAGGGGGACAGAAAGAGGCACAAGGGGTGCAGAAAGAAGCAAGAGATGTTCAGAAAGAAACAAAAAGAAGTGCAGAAAGAAGGAACAGAGGTGCAGAAAGGGGCAACAAGTGTGCAGAAAGATAGAAGAGGGGTGGAGAAAGAGGCAAGAGGGTTCAGAAAGAAGCATGAGAGCTGCAGAAAGAAACAAAAGAAGTGCAAAAAGACATAACAGAGGTGCAGAAAGAGGCTAGAGGGGTGCACAAAGAGGGAAGAGGGGTGTGAAAGAGGCACAAGGAGTACAGAAAGAAGCAAGAGGAGTGCAGATAGAAGCAACAGAGGTGCAGAAAGAGGCAAGTAAGGTGCAAAAAGAGGGAAGAGTGGTGCAGAAAGAGGCACGTGGGATGCAGAAAGAAGCAAGAGATGTGCAGAAAGAAACAAAAGAAGTGAAGAAAGAAGGAACAGAGGTGCAGAAAGAGGCAACAGGAGTGCAGAAAGAGGGTGGATGGGTGGAGAAAGAGGCAATGGGGTGCAGAAAGAAGGAAGACAGCTGCAGAAAGAAACAGAAGAAGTGCAGAAAAAGTGGCAAGAGGGGTGCAGAAAGAAGCAAGAGAGGTGCAGAAAGAAACAAAAGAAGAGGAGAAAGAAGGAACAGAGGTGCAAAAAGAGGCAAGAGGAGTGCAGAAAGAGGGAAAAGGGGTGCAGAAAGAAGCACGAGTGGTACAGAAAGAAGGAACAGAGGTGTAGAAAGAAGCAAGAGGAGTGCAGAAAGAAGCAACAGAGGTGCAGAAAGAGGCAGGAGGGGTAAAAAAAGAGGGAAGAGGGGTGCAGAAAGAGGCACGAGGGGTGCTGAAGAAGCAAGAGATGTGCAGAAAGAAACAAAAGACGTACAGAAAGAAGGAACCGAGTTGCAGAAAGAGGAAAGAGGGGTGCAGAAAGAGGGAAGAGGGGTAAAAAAAGAGGCACGAGTGATGCAGAAAGAAGCAAGAGATGTGCAGAAATAAACAAAAGAAGTGCGGAAAGAAGGAACAGAGGTGCAGAAAGGGGCAACAAGGGTGCAGAAAGAGGGAAGATGGGTGGAGAAAGAGGCAAGGGGGTTCAGAAAGAAGCAGGAGAGCTGCAGAAAGAAACAAAAGAAGTGCAGAAAGAAGGAACGGAGGTGCAGAGAGAGGCAAGCGGGATGCAGAAAGAGGCAAAGGTGTGCAAGAAAGAAACAAGAGGTGCAGAAAGAAACAAAAGAAGTGCAGAAAGAAGGAACAGAGGTGCAGAAAGAGGCAAGAGGGGTGCACAAAGAGGGAAGAGGGGTACAGAAAGAGGCACGTGGGATGCTGAAAGAAGCAAGAGATGTGCAGAAAGAAACAAAAGAAGTGAAGAAAGAAAGAACGGAGGTGCAGAAAGAGGCAACAGGAGTGCAGAAAGAGGGTTGATGGGTGGAGAAAGAGGCAAGTGGTGCAGAAAGAAGGAAGAGAGATGAAGAAAGAAACAGAAGAAGTGCAGAAAGAAGGAACAAAGGTGCAGAAAGAGGCAAGAGGGGTGCAGAAAGAGGGAAGAGGGTGCAGAAAGAGATAAAAGGGTTGCAGAAAGAAGTGAAAGGTGCAGAAAGAAACAAAAGAAGTGCAGAAGAAAGGAACAGATATGCAGAAAGAGTAGAGATGGGTGTGGGAAGAGGGGTGTGAAAGAGGCACGAGGTGCAGAAAGAAGCAAGAGAGTGCAGAAAGAAGCAACAGAGGTGCAGAAAGAGGGAAGAGGGTGGAGAAAGAGACAAGAGAAGTGCAGAAAGAAGCAACAGAGATGCAGAAAGAGGTGAAGAGGGTGGAGAAAGAAGCAAGAGAGGTACAGAAAGAAACAAAAGAAATGCAGAAAGAAGGAACAGAGGTGCAGAAAGAGGCAAGAGTAGTAGAGAAGAGAAGAAGGGTGCAGAAAGAGGCACAAGTGACGTAGAAAGAAGCAAGAGAGGTGCAAGAAAGAGGTGAGATAAGTGCAGAAAGAAGCAACAGAGATGCAGAAAGAGGAAAGAGGGGTGGAGAAAGAGGCAAGAGAAGTGCAGAAAGAAGTAACAGACATGCAGAAAGGGGGAAGAGGGGTGGATAAAGAGGCAAGAGGTGTGCAGAAAGAAGCAAGAGAGATGAAGAAAGAAACAAAAGAAGTGCAGAAAGAAGGGACAGAGATTCAGAAAGAGGCAGGAGGGGTGCAGAAAGAGGCAGGAGGGGTGCAGAAAGAGGGAAGAGGAATGCACAAAGAAGCAACTGAGTTGTAGAAAGAGGCAACAGAGGTGCAGAAAGAGGCAAGAGGGGTGTATAAAGAGGGAAGAGGGGGACAGAAAGAGGCACAAGGGGTGCAGAAAGAAGCAAGAGATGTGCAGAAAGAAACAAAAGAAGTGCAGAAAGAAGGAACAGAGGTGCAGAAAGGGGCAACAAAGGTGCAGAAAGATGGAAGAGGGGTGGAGAAAGAGTCAAGAGGGTTCAGAAAGAAGCATGAGAGCTGCAGAAAGAAACAAAAGAAGTGCAAAAAGACAGAACAGAGGTGCAGAAAGAGGCTAGAGGGGTGCACAAAGAGGGAAGAGGGATGTGAAAGAGGCACAAGGAGTACAGAAAGAAGCAAGAGGAGTGAAGATAGAAGCAACAGAGGTGCAGAAAGAGGCAAGTAAGGTGCAAAAAGAGGGAAGAGTGGTGAAGAAAGAGGCACGTGGGATGCAGAAAGAAGCAAGAGATGTGCAGAAAGAAACAAAGAAGTGGAAGAAAGAAGGAACAGAGGTGCAGAAAGAGCAACAGGAATGCAGAAAGAGGGTGGATGGGTGGAGAAAGAGGCAATGGGGTGCAGAAAGAAGGAAGAGAGCTGCAGAAAGAAACAGAAGAAGTGCAGAAAAAGTGGTAAGGGGGTGCAGAAAGAAGCAAGAGAGGTGCAGAAAGAAACAAAAGAAGAGGAGAAAGAAGGAACAGAGGTGCAAAAAGAGGCAAGAGGAGTGCAGAAAGAGGGAAGAGAGGTTCAGAAAGCAGCATGAGTGGTGCAGAAAGAAGCAAAGAGGTGCAGAAAGAAGCAAGAGTAGTGCAGAAAGAAGCAACAGAGGTGCAGAAAGATGCAAGAGGGGTGCAAAAAGAGGGAAGAGGGGTAAAAAAAGAGGCACGAGGGATGCAGAAAGAAGCAAGAGATGTGCAGAAAGAAACAAAAGAAGTGCAGAAAGAAGGAACAGAGGTGCAGAAAGGGGCAACAAGGGTGCAGAAAGAGGGAAGAGGGATGGAGAAAGAGGCAAGGGGGTTCAGAAAGAAGCAGGAGAGCTGCAGAAAGAAACAAAAGAAATGCAGAAAGAAGGAACGGAGGTGCAGAAAGAGGCAACAGGAGTGCAGAAAGAGGGTGGATGGGTGGAGAAAGAGGCAAGTGGTGCAGAAAGAAGGAAGAGAGATGAAGAAAGAAACAGAAGAAGTGCAGAAAGAAGGAACAAAGGTGCAGAAAGAGGCAAGAGGGGTGCAGAAAGAGGGAAGAGGGTGCAGAAAGAGATAATAGGGTTGCAGAAAGAAGTAAGAGGTGCAGAAAGAAACAAAAGAAGTGCAGAAGAAAGGAACAGATATGCAGAAAGAGTAGAGATGGGTGTGGGAAGAGGGGTGTGAAAGAGGCACGAGGGGTGCAGAAAGAAGCAAGAGAGGTGCAGAAAGAAGCAACAGAGGTGCAGAAAGAGGGAAGAGGGGTGGAGAAAGAGACAAGAGAAGTGCAGAAAGAAGCAACAGAGATGCAGAAAGGGTGAAGAGGGGTGGAGAAAGAAGCAAGAGAGGTACAGAAAGAAACAAAAGAAGTGCAGAAAGAAGGAACAGAGGTGCAGAAAGAGGCAAGAGTAGTGCAGAAAGAGAAGAAGGGTGCAGAAAGAGGCACAAGTGACGTAGAAAGAAGCAAGAGAGGTGCAGAAAGAGGCAAGATAAGTGCAGAAAGAAGCAACAGAGATGCAGAAAGAGGAAAAAGGGGTGGAGAAAGAGGCAAGAGAAGTGCAGAAAGAAGTAACAGACATGCAGAAAGGGGGAAGAGGGGTGGATAAAGAGGCAAGAGGTGTGCAGAAAGAAGCAAGAGAGATGAAGGAAGAAACAAAAGAAGTGCAGAAAGAAGGGACAGAGGTTCAGAAAGAGGCAGGAGGGGTGCAGAAAGAGGCAGGAGGGGTGCAGAAAGAGGGAAGAGGAGTGCACAAAGAAGCAACTGAGTTGTAGAAAGAGGCAACGGAGGTGCAGAAAGAGGCAAGAGGGGTGTATAAAGAGGGAAGAGGGGGACAGAAAGAGGCACAAGGGGTGCAGAAAGAAGCAAGAGATGTGCAGAAAGAAACAAAAGAAGTGCAGAAAGAAGGAACAAAGGTGCAGAAAGGGGCAACAAAGGTGCAGAAAGATGGAAGAGGGGTGGAGAAAGAGGCAAGAGGGTTCAGAAAGAAGCATGAGAGCTGCAGAAAGAAACAAAAGAAGTGAAAAAAGACAGAACAGAGGTGCAGAAAGAGGCTAGAGGGGTGCACAAAGAGGGAAGAGGGATGTGAAAGAGGCACAAGGAGTACAGAAAGAAGCAAGAGGAGTGAAGATAGAAGCAACAGAGGTGCAGAAAGAGGCAAGTAAGGTGCAAAAAGAGGGAAGAGTGGTGAAGAAAGAGGCACGTGGGATGCAGAAAGAAGCAAGAGATGTGCAGAAAGAAACAAAAGAAGTGAAGAAAGAAGGAACAGAGGTGCAGAAAGAGCAACAGGAGTGCAGAAAGAGGGTGGATGGGTGGAGAAAGAGGCAATGGGGTGCAGAAAGAAGGAAGAGAGCTGCAGAAAGAAACAGAAGAAGTGCAGAAAAAGTGGCAAGGGCGGTGCGGAAAGAAGCAAGAGAGGTGCAGAAAGAAACAAAAGAAGAGGAGAAAGAAGGAACAGAGGTGCAAAAAGAGGCAAGAGGAGTGCAGAAAGAGGGAAGAGAGGTTCAGAAAGAAGCATGAGTGGTGCAGAAAGAAGCAAAGAGGTGCAGAAAGAAGCAAGAGTAGTGCAGAAAGAAGCAACAGAGGTGCAGAAGGATGCAAGAGGGGTGCAAAAAGAGGGAAGAGGGGTAAAAAAAGAGGCACGAGGGATGCAGAAAGAAGCAAGAGATGTGCAGAAAGAAACAAAAGAAGTGCAGAAAGAAGGAACAGAGGTGCAGAAAGGGGCAACAAGGGTGCAGAAAGAGGGAAGAGGGATGGAGAAAGAGGCAAGGGGGTTCAGAAAGAAGCAGGAGAGCTGCAGAAAGAAACAAAAGAAATGCAGAAAGAAGGAACGGAGGTGCAGAGAGAGGCAAACGGGGTGCAGAAAGAGGCAAAAGGTGTCCTTAAAGAAACGAGAGGTACAGAAAGAAACAAAAGAAGTGCAGAAAGAAGGAACACAGGTGCAGAAATAGGCAAGAGGGGTGCACAAAGAGGGAATATGGGTGTGAAAGAGGCACGAGGAGTGCAGAAAGAAGCAAGAGGAGTGCAGAAAGAAGCACGAGGAGTGCAGAAAGAAGCAACAGAAGTGCAGAAAGAGGCAAGAGGGGTGTAAAAAGAGGGAAGAGGGTACAGAAAGAGGCACGTGGGATGCAGAAAGAAGGAAGAGAGATGAAGAAAGAAACAGAAGAAGTGCAGAAAGAAGCAACAAAGGTGCAGAAAGAGGCAAGAGGGGTGCAGAAAGAGGGAAGAGGGTGCAGAAAGAGATAAAAGGGTTGCAGAAAGAAGTGAGAGGTGCAGAAAGAAACAAAAGAAGTGCAGAAGAAAGGAACAGATATGCAGAAAGATTAGAGAGGGGTGTGGGAAGAGGGGTGTGAAAGAGGCACGAGGGGTGCGGAAAGAAGCAAGAGAGGTGCAGAAAGAAGCAACAGAGGTGCAGAAAGAGGGAAGAGGGGTGGAGAAAGAGACAAGAGAAGTGCAGAAAGAAGCAACAGAGATGCAGAAAGGGTGAAGAGGGGAGGAGAAAGAAGCAAGAGAGGTACAGAAAGAAACAAAAGAAGTGCAGAAAGAAGGAACAGAGGTGCAGAAAGAGGCAAGAGTAGTGCAGAAAGAGAAGAAGGGTGCAGAAAGAGGCACAAGTGACGTAGAAAGAAGCAAGAGAGGTGCAGAAAGACGCAAGATAAGTGCAGAAAGAAGCAACAGAGATGCAGAAAGAGGAAAAAGGGGTGGAGAAAGAGGCAAGAGAAGTGCAGAAAGAAGTAACAGACATGCAGAAAGGGGGAAGAGGGGTGGATAAAGAGGCAAGAGGTGTGCAGAAAGAAGCAAGAGAGATGAAGGAAGAAACAAAAGAAGTGCAGAAAGAAGGGACAGAGGTTCAGAAAGAGGCAGGAGGGGTGCAGAAAGAGGCAGGAGGGGTGCAGAAAGAGGGAAGAGGAGTGCACAAAGAAGCAACTGAGTTGTAGAAAGAGGCAACGGAGGTGCAGAAAGAGGCAAGAGGGGTGTATAAAGAGGGAAGAGGGGGACAGAAAGAGGCACAAGGGGTGCAGAAAGAAGCAAGAGATGTGCAGAAAGAAACAAAAGAAGTGCAGAAAGAAGGAACAGAGGTGCAGAAAGGGGCAACAAAGGTGCAGAAAGATGGAAGAGGGGTGGAGAAAGAGGCAAGAGGGTTCAGAAAGAAGCATGAGAGCTGCAGAAAGAAACAAAAGAAGTGCAAAAAGACAGAACAGAGGTGCAGAAAGAGTCTAGTGGGGGGCACAAAGAGTGAATTGGGATGTGAAAGACGCACAAGGAGTACAGAAAGAAGCAAGAGGAGTGAAGATAGAAGCAACAGAGGTGCAGAAAGAGGCAAGTAAGGTGCAAAAAGAGGGAAGAGTGGTGAAGAAAGAGGCACGTGGGATGCAGAAATAAGCAAGAGATGTGCAGAAAGAAACAAAAGAAGTGAAGAAAGAAGGAACAGAGGTGCAGAAAGAGCAACAGGAGTGCAGAAAGAGGGTGGATGGGTGGAGAAAGAGGCAATGGGGTGCAGAAAGAAGGAAGAGAGCTGCAGAAAGAAACAGAAGAAGTGCAGAAAAAGTGGCAAGGGCGGTGCGGAAAGAAGCAAGAGAGGTGCAGAAAGAAACAAAAGAAGAGGAGAAAGAAGGAACAGAGGTGCAAAAAGAGGCAAGAGGAGTGCAGAAAGAGGGAAGAGAGGTTCAGAAAGAAGCATGAGTGGTGCAGAAAGAAGCAAAGAGGTGCAGAAAGACGCAAGAGTAGTGCAGAAAGAAGCAACAGAGGTGCAGAAGGATGCAAGAGGGGTGCAAAAAGAGGAAGAGAGGTAAAAAGAGGCACGAGGGATGCAGAAAGAAGCAAGAGATGTGCAGAAAGAAACAAAAGAAGTGCAGAAAGAAGGAACAGAGGTGCAGAAAGGGGCAACAAGGGTGCAGAAAGAGGGAAGAGGGATGGAGAAAGAGGCAAGGGGTTCAGAAAGAAGCAGGAGAGCTGCAGAAAGAAACAAAAGAAATGCAGAAAGAAGGAACGGAGGTGCAGAGAGAGGCAAACGGGGTGCAGAAAGAGGCAAAAGGTGTGCAGAAAGAAACGAGAGGTACAGAAAGAAACAAAAGAAGTGCAGAAAGAAGGAACACAGGTGCAGAAATAGGCAAGAGGGGTGCACAAAGAGGGAATATGGGTGTGAAAGAGGCACGAGGAGTGCAGAAAGAAGCAAGAGGAGTGCAGAAAGAAGCACGAGGAGTGCAGAAAGAAGCAACAGAGGTGCAGAAAGAGGCAAGAGGGGTGTAAAAAGAGGGAAGAGGGTACAGAAAGAGGCACGTGGGATGCAGAAAGAAGGAAGAGAGATGAAGAAAGAAACAGAAGAAGTGCAGAAAGAAGGAACAAAGGTGCAGAAAGAGGCAAGAGGGGTGCAGAAAGAGGGAAGAGGGTGCAGAAAGAGGTAAAAGGGTTGCAGAAAGAAGTGAGAGGTGCAGAAAGAAACAAAAGAAGTGCAGAAGAAAGGAACAGATATGCAGAAAGAGTAGAGAGGGGTGCTGGAAGAGGGGTGTGAAAGAGGCACGAGGGGTGCAGAAAGAAGCAAGAGAGGTGCAGAAAGAAGCAACAGAGGTGCAGAAAGAGGTAAGAGGGGTGGAGAAAGAGACAAGAGAAGTGCAGAAAGAAGCAACAGAGATGCAGAAAGGGTAAAGAGGGGTGGTGAAAGAAGCAAGAGAGGTACAGAAAGAAACAAAAGAAGTGCAGAAAGAAGGAACAGAGGTGCAGAAAGAGGCAAGAGGAGTGCAGAAAGAGAAGAAGGTTGCAGAAAGAGGCACAAGTGGTGTAGAAAGATGCAAGAGAGGTGCAGAAAGACGCAAGATAAGTGCAGAGAGAAGCAACAGAGATGCAGAAAGAGGAAAGAGGGGTGGAGAAAGAGGCAAGAGAAGTGCAGAAAGAAGCAACAGACATGCAGAAAGGGGGAAGAGGGGTGGATATAGAGGCAAGAGGTGTGCAGAAAGAAGCAAGAGAGGTGCAGAAAGAAACAAAAGAAGTGCAGAAAGAAGGGACAGAGGTGCAGAAAGAGACAGGAGGGTGCAGAAAGAGGCAGGAGGGGTGCATAAAGAGGGAAGAGGAGTGCATAAAAAGGCAAGAGAGGTGCAGAAAGAAGCAAGAGGGTTGCACAAAGAAGCAAGTGAGGTGTAGAAAGAGGCAACAGAGATGCAGAAAGAGGCAAGAGGGGTGTAAAAAGAGGGAAGAGGGGGACAGAAAGAGGCACAAGGGGTGCAAAAAGAAGCAAGAGATGTGCAGAAAGAAACAAAAGAAGTGCAGAAAGAAGGAACAGAGGTGCAGAAAGGGGCAACAAGGGTGCAGAAAGAGGGAAGAGGGGTGGAGAAAGAGGCAAGGGGGCTCAGAAAGAAGCATGAGAGCTGCAGAAAGAAACAAAAGAAGTGCAGAAAGAAGGAACAGAGGTGCAGCAAGAGGCAAGAGGGGTGCAGGAAGAGGCAAAAGGGGTGCAGAAAGAAACGAGTGGTGCAGAAAGAAACAAAAGAAGTGCGGAAAGAAGGAACAGAGGTGCATAAAGAGGCAAGAGGGGTGCACAAAGAGGGAAGAGGGTTGTGAAAGAGGCACGAGGAGTACAGAAAGAAGCAAGAGGAGTGCAGAAAGAAGCAACAGAGGTGCCGAAAGAGGCAAGAGGGGTGCTAAAAGAAAGAAGAGGGGTGCAGATAGAGGCACGTGGGATGCAGAAAGAAGCAAGAAATGTGCAGAAAGAAACAAAAGAAGTGAAGAAAGAAAGAATGGAGGTGCAGAAAGAGGCAACAGGAGTGCAGAAAGAGGGTGGATGGGTGGAGAAAGAGGCAAGGGGGTGCAGAAAGAAGGAAGAGAGCTGCAGAAAGAAGCAGAAGAAGTGCAAAAAGAAGGAACAAAGGTGCAGAAAGAGGCAAGAGGGGTGGATAAAGAGGGAAGAGGGGTGTAGGAAGACGGGTGTGAAAGAGGCACGAGTGGTGCAGAAAGATGCAAGAGAGGTTCAGAAAGAAGCAACAGAGTTACAGAAAGAGGGAGGAGGGGTGGAGAAGGAGACAAGAGAAGTGCAGAAAGAAGCAACAGAGATGCAGAAAGGGTGAAGAGGGGTGGAGAAAGAAGCAAGAGAGGTACAGAAAGAAACAAAAGAAGCGCAGAAAGAAGGAACAGAGGTGCAGAAAGAGGCAAGAGGAGTGCAGAAAGAGAAGAAGGGTGCTGAAACAGGCACAAGTGGTGTAGAAAGAAGCAAGACAGGTGCAGAAAGGCACAAGATAAGTGCAGAAAGAAGCAACAGAGATGCAGAAAGAGGATAGAGGGGTGGAGAAAGATGCAAGAGAAGTGCAGAAAGAAGCAATGAACATGCAGAAAGGGGGAAGAGGGGTGAATAAAGAGGCAAGAGGTATGGAGAAAGAAGCAAGAGAGTTGCAGAAAGAAACAAAAGAAGTGCATAAAGAAGGGACAGAGGTGCAGAAAGAGGCAGGAGGGGTGCATAAAGAGGGAAGAGGAGTGCAGAAAAAGGCAAGAGAGGTGCAGAAAGAAGCAAGAGGGTTGCACAAAGAAGCAAGTGAGGTGTAGAAAGAGGCAACAGAGGTGCAGAAAGAGGCAAGAGGGGTGTAAAAAGAGGGAAGAGGGGGACAGAAAGAGGCACAAGGGATGCAGAAATAAGCAAGAGATGTGCAGAAAGAAACAAAAGAAGTGCAGAAAGAAGGAACAGAGGTGCAGAAAGGGGCAACAAGGGTGCAGAAAGCGGGAAGAGGGGTGGAGAAAGAGGCAAGGGGGCTCAGAAAGAAGCATGAGAGCTGCAGAAGGAAACAAAAGAAGTGCAGAAAGAAGGAACAGAGGTGCAGCAAGAGGCAAGAGGGGTGCAGGAAGAGGCAAAAGGGGTGCAGAAAGAAACAAGACGTGCAGAAAGAAACAAAAGAAGTGTGGAAAGAAGGAACAGAGGTGCAGAAGAGGCAAGAGGGGTGCACAAAGAGGGAAGAGGTTTGTGAAAGAGGCACGAGGAGTACAGAAAGAAGCAAGAGGAGTGCAGAAAGAAGCAACAGAGGTGCAGAAAGAGGCAAGAGGGGTGCTAAAAGAAAGAAGAGGGGTGCAGATAGAGGCACGTGGGATGCAGAAAGAAGCAAGAAATGTGCAGAAAGAAACAAAAGAAGTGAAGAAAGAAAGAACGGAGGTGCAGAAAGAGGCAACAGGAGTGCAGAAAGAGGGTGGATGGGTGGAGAAAGAGGCAAGGGGGTGCAGAAAGAAGGAAGAAAGCTGCAGAAAGAAGCAGAAGAAGTGCAGAAAGAAGGAACAAAGGTGCAGAAAGAAACAAAAGAAGTGAAGAAAGAAAGAACGGAGGTGCAGAAAGAGGCAACAGGAGTGCAGAAAGAGGGTGGATGGGTGGAGAAAGAGGCAAAGGGGTGCAGAAAGAAGGAAGAGAGCTGTAGAAAGAAGCAGAAGAAGTGCAGAAAGAAGGAACAAAGGTGCAGAAAGAGGCAAGAGGGGTGGAGAAAGAGGGAAGAGGGGTGTAGGAAGAGGGGTGTGAAAAAGGCACAAGGGGTGCAGATAGAAGCAAGAGAGGTTCAGAAAGAAGCAACAGAGTTACAGATAGAGGGAGGAGGGGTGGAGAAGGAGACAAGAGAAGTGCAGAAAGAAGCAACAGAGATGCAGAAAGGGTGAAGAGGGGTGGAGAAAGAAGCAAGAGAGGTACAGAAAGAAACAAAAGAAGCGCAGAAAGAAGGAACAGAGGTGCAGAAAGAGGCAAGAGGAGTCCAGAAAGAGAAGAAGGGTGCTGAAAGAGGCACAAGTGGTATAGAAAGAAGCAAGAGAGGTGCAGAAAGGCACAAGATAAGTGCAGAGAGAAGCAACAGAGATGCATAAAGAGGATAGAGAGGTGGAGAAAGATGCAAGAGAAGTGCACAAAGAAGCAATGAACATGCAGAAAGGGGGAAGAGGGGTGTATAAAGAGGCAAGAGGTATGCAGAAAGAAGCAAGAGAGTTGCAGAAAGAAACAAAAGAAGTGCAGAAAGTAGGAACAGAGGTGCAGAAAGAGGCAGGAGGGGTGCAGAAAGAGGTAGGAGGGGTACAGAAAGGGGGAAGAGGAGTGCAGAAAGGGGCAAGAGAGGTGCAGAAAGAAGCAAGAGGGGTGTAGAAAGAAACAAAAGAAGTGCAGAAAGAAGGGACAGAGGTGCAGAAAGAGGCAGGAGGGGTGCCGAAAGAGGCAACAGAGGTGCAAAAATAGGCAAAAGAGGTGCAGAAAGTAGAGGAGATATGCAGAAGGAGGCAAGAGGGGTTCAGAAACAGGGAAGAGGGGTGCAGAAAGAGGCAAGAGATTTGCAGAAAGAGGCAAGAGGGGTGCATAAAGAAGCAAGTGAGGTGCAGAAAGAGGCTCCATAGGTGCAGAAAGAGGTAAAAGAGGTGCAGAAAGTAGAAGAGATGTGCAGAAAGAAGCAAGAGAAGTGCAGAAAAAGAAAGAAAGGTGCAGAAAGAAGCAATAGAAATGCAGAAAGAGGAAAGCGAGGCGCAGAAAGAAGCAAGAGTGGCTTGCACATCATTAGTACCAATTTAACACCCACATTTAGCAATAAGTAAAAGGTGACCATTTTATGTTTGCAAAGGACCTTCCACCACGCTGTAACACTTGTCGCTGTATTTTTGGTAACGTTTGAGCTGTTTGAGCTAGAAATAAGCATTTAAGCAATTCAGTGGAATTGAGAACGTGACAGAAAAAGACATGGGACATTTTGTGTATGTGCCATGATACAGCAACATTTAATTTGTTGGCAGAGTAAGCCCATAGACGAGATACTTCGTTACGCCAAATATAATTGAGACGAAATTGACGCGCATCACAAGTAATTAAAGGAGAAATTGATGTTAGCACAGATGAAAGCAGCTAGGAAAGGATATGTGGGGTTTGATTCTGATTTTTCAGGTATGATACAGGGAAATGGCCAGACTACTACTGGGATGAGAGGTGTGATGGTAAACCCCCTGCAGAATTTGATGCCTCAAAAAAGAGAAAGAGTGTCTAATACAGAGATGTTGAAAAAGGCATATCTGTGTCACATTTGAGGCAAGTTCGGCTTTCGAAGCGCGAGTGTAAGTCTTATTTAGCTAATCAGATAAATGGACAGACAGCAGTGACAGTTGCAAATGGAATAGTACAACCACAGGTGAACAATGAGATGTCAAATCTGTCCATGTCGAGATTGAGGGGTAAGAATCAAGATATGCCTCAGGCTTCTATGCCAAATTTGAATGGACAGGTACAAAGATACAGTGCTAATATGGGTTTCCATACAGATGATCAAGTAAATTCTAATGTGCAAGTGGCATTGCAGTATTTGTTGCAGGTGGATGAGAGTGACTCAGATACATCCCCATGCAGGGCCTGAGAGTGCCGGAGGAATGCATGCTTGGCACATCCTTAGAGGTAGATCAGAATGGTCCCTATGTGGATGGCAAGGTAAATGGAACACCAATTTCATTCCTTGCAGACACTGGCGCTGCCCGATCCACTTGAGAACTGTGGAGATTCCCAACCTACCCCTCACGGGAGAAAGAATCCAAGTTGTAGGAGTATCTAATCAATTGATTTCAACCCCAGTGACAGAACCTATGCAAGTGCAGATTAGAAATTTTGAGGATTTACACAAATTTGTGGTGTGTGATTCCAGGCCGGTGAATTTGTTAGGGCGAGATTTGTTGTGTAAAATTAATTGTTCTATCTATTGTACCCCAGAGGGAATAGAATTTCATACCAAAGATGAGGATGTAGTGTTTAAGATGTCCAAACAAAGTAAAGAAGTAAAGGGTCTGTATCCCTTACTTAGTGAGAATGACTTGCCTTCTATTTTACAAGATACAGTCTTACCTGAAGTGTGGGATTTTACTGGAAAGGATATTGGGTTGATGAAAGGAGTGGCTCCAATTTGAATCACAGTGAAGCCAAATGCAGAGTATCCCAGAACTCCAGCATATAATTTGAGCCCAGAAACCAATGCTATAATAACTCCATTGAATGAGACTGATTGAGGAATTTTGAGAGAGATTTCGGGCAGCCCATGTAATTTACCTATCATGGGCATACGAAAACCAAATGGGAAATATAGGATTGTTCAGGATTTGACAGAAAACTAATCAGGTCGTGATACCCTGTTGTGCGATCGTAGCAAATTCTGCTGTGATCCTATATCAGATTCCTTGTGAAGATGAATGGTTTTTGGTGATTGATTTGTGCCAAGATGTTTTCTTCATCCCTTTGCATCCGGATAGCCAATATTTATTTGCATTATGGTTCGGAAACCGTGTTTTAGCATGGTGCTGAGTTCCACAAGGGTATAATCAGAGTCCTTCGATTTTCAATCAGATACTGAAGAAAAATTTTGAATCTTTGGAAATGCCGAATCACTCTGTGCTGGTGCAGTACATAGATGATTTATTAGTCGCATCAGAAACTAAAGAAGCTTGCTTTTCTGACACTGGCGTCTTACTGAATCATTTGGCAGTGAGTGGACATAAGGTATCACCAGCAAAACTTCCGTTTTGCAAAAGAGAAGTTCTCTATTTAGGATACCACATTGAAAAAGTAGTCAGAAAGGTGTCACAGGATCGAATCACTGCTATCTTGCAGATGAATCCACTGAGTATTCAAAAGGAAGTTCGTATGTTTTTGGGAATGTTTGTATATTGCAGGCAATGGATACCAAATCTTTCCCTGATAGCCAAGCCACTTCAGAGACCGACACACAAAGACGTGTCTGATCCTGTTCCATGGGATGAGGCATGCATGCGCTCTTTTCTTGAACTGTGAGACAGCTTGTGTCGAGCTCCAGCATTGTGAATGCCCACTTTTAACAAGAGTTTCACTCTTTTTTGCAGTGAGCGTGAAGGTTGTGCACTATCCGTTGTAATGCAAATGCATGGAACTGCTTGCAGACCTGTTGCATACTTTTCAGCTACTTTAGATCCTGTAGCTGCTGCATTACCTGGATGTTTGAAAGCTGCAATATGTGTGAGTTTGGAACAGTTTGACAATATTGTGATGGGGCGTCTTTTAAAGTGTATGTGCCACATTCTGTTGAGATTTTGTTAACTCGAACTCGAACATAGCATCTTACGATTAGTTAGTTAGCAAAGTATGAACAAGTGATTTTGGGTGCAGAAAATGTGACTGTGACGAGATGCACAAGTTTGAATCCAGCTACCTTGATGCCTTTACCAGAACACTAAGTTGCGATGGGTGAAGCTGATCATGATTGTCTTGACGTGACTGAATTGTGTACAAAACCACGTCCTGACATTCAAGATACCCAGTTACCTGGGTCAGATCATGGTTTGTTTGTGGAAGGATCATGCTTGAGAGATTCAGGAGGTGCCTTACGAGCTGCATATGCAATTTGTACTATGGTGGGTGTAGTTGAAGTATCATGGTTGAAAGGAGTGTATTCAGCACAGGTGGCTGAATTGATTGCACTTACCAGGGCTTGCAGCATTACCAAACAAATGAGAGTAACCATATTTACGGATAGTCAATATGGTTTTGGGGTGTGACAGACTTGGCATCTTTGGCATGGTTTCCCCTGACTTTTTGCCTCTCCCTTTTGTATTTTTGATGCTGTGCTGGATTTCATTTTTGCTGGCTTAGATGCTTTGGGCATTTTGCCACAGCTGATCAGTGTCAAAGTGCAAGTGCTCCCTATGTAAATTGTTTTTACAATTGGTTCTCCCTGATTGGCATATTTGATTTACTGGTAAGCCCCTAGTGAAGTGCACTAAAGTGTGCCAGGACTTGTAAATCAAATGCTGCTAGTGGGCCTGCATCACTGCTTGTGCCACCCAAATGAGTAGCTCTGAAAAGGTAACTCAGACCTGCCACTGCAGTGTCTATGCGGAGTTGTAAATTGGGATTTCGACTTGGCAAGTGCACCAACTTGCCAGGCCTTAACATTCCCTTTTCGTATATGTAAGGCACTCCTATGGTAGGCCCAAATTACCCCCCTGGACAGGGTGCAGTGTATGTGAAAGGTAGGACATGTACTGGTGTGTGTGACATGTCCTGATAGTGAAATACTACCAATTTCGTTTTTCACTATTGAAAGGCTATCTTGCCCCATAGGATAAAATGGGAAATGCTTTGGAACATCATAAAAGTCTAACTTCCCATTGGGACAAGATGGAGAAATAAAGTTTAGGTTCTCTGAACTCAGAATTTTATTACACATCTTTTAGTAATGATGGTTTTTAAATTGTGTGTTTGAAAATGCCACTTTTAGAAAGTAGGCATTTTCTTGTTTAACCATTCTATGTGCCTCTGCCTGTTTGTGTATTGACTGTCTGGTTTTGGAGTGACAGCGGCTAGGGATGTGCATTCACTGTAGACAGCCACTGGGGGGGTTGAGGTGTGCCTGGCCCTTCCTGGATGACTCAGAGCTGAGCTGAATAGGGCTTGGCTGAATTTAGAGTAGTGGGAGGAGATTTCCTTGCACCTGAATAGGGCCTGTCTCCCATGCACAATGCTGTCTCCACCCCCTGTGGTCATACTGCACCAGTGAGGACAGAACTGGTTTGGACTGGGCTCAGAGACACTTGCACAAAGAGAACAAAGACATTTTGGGGTATAAGTATTAGACTTAAAACCCCAGAACTTTAGACTACTTCTGGAATCAAGAGGAACCTTTGCCAAGGAAATGAGCTGGAGAAACTGGAGGAAGAGTACTGCCTGCAGTAGCGGTTTCTGCCAATGAAAGGACAAGGACTTTGCTGTGTGCTGTGTGCCCCTGCTTGAGGAAGATCTCCAAGGGTTTGAGTAGAGCTTGCCTCCTTTCTGAAGTCTCAGGGACACAAAGACTTTCCCCCCAGCTCCCCTGAACTTCCTTGCTGGGAGTTCTGACCTGCCAAGAGGTGCATATAACTGTGTTTGGCCTCTGGAGGTTGTTCCTGTTGTTGGGAGCTGGAAAAGCAACGCACTACAAGAAAATCGATGCATCGCTCTTCTTGCGGCTGTTTTTCCGAAGCGGCACTGCAGTGCAAGAAGATTCTCCACGCATTGCTGCGCCGCTGCCGAAACAGACACAGCGCTTGTGCCGCTGCAAAAACCAATGCACTGAGGGGTCATGGCTGAAGAAACCTATGCAGCGCCACTTGCCGCCGTGGCATTGATCGCGGCCACATCCCAGATTTCAATGCATCGTACCTGTGCGGCAAGTTTTCCCGACGCATCACCCGCAAACCATAACCATCTCAGAATCGATGCATCACTTCCCTCTACAGACCGGATTCGACGCATCACTTCTCCTGCGTGCAGCAGAACTGTTGCATCCCCTCCCCATGGTCTCAGGAACTGATGCATTACTTAGTTTTTCGACGCTTCCCATCTCTGCGGCTGTTTGGCCTTGTGAATTTTGTCGCAACTACAGGTACTTTGAGAGAAATCACGCATCCATAGTTTTCTATGGGCCAAGTTGTTTGATTTTAAAGTCATATTCTTATTACATGTATGTTGGATTTTTGTCGTTTTGGTCTTGTTGAGTTTAAATAATGATTCTTTATTTGTCTAAACTGGTGTAGTGTCCATTTGTGGTGTTATCATTGTATTACTGTGTGTTTTGAGTACAAATACTTTACACATTGCCTTTGGGATAAATCTGTCTGCTCGTGCCAAGCTGCCCAGGGAGTGAGCAGGGGTTATCTAAAGTGTGTATCCCCCTTACCCTGACTAGAAGCAAGGGTCCCTATTTGGACAAAGGTACCTAACTCTGCCAACTAGAGATCCCCATTTCTAACATTGGTGGTCAGCGGTAAGGATTTGAACCTGTATTTGTACTTGATCCACAGTGATTGGTGTACATCACTAGTTTAGTGCAGACCACTACGCAATAGCATACTGTATTTTATTTTTGGTTCTATTTTTGTTCTGACCCTTGAGCTATCCACGCATCATGTCTCTAAATAGTAAATCAGCAAGTGAGGCTGCAGAATTGGAGTTTGACATTGAAATGTTAAGTAGTTACAAAGTAGAGCAACTCAAGCAATTCTGCAAGAGCTTTGGATGTCCTGTGAAGAGCAACTCTAGGACAAGCTATGGAAGCTATGGAAGGCCTTAGGGGCCTGGTGGCAGGCCAGACAAGCTGAGGAGGCAGGGAATGCAGATGTGGTTGGGGGTGTGCCAGTGGGCAGTTTCAGATCCCAGGATTTGTCTGTTGGGAGAGCAGCCTCTAGGGCTGGCAGCAATCATTCTTCCAGGAATTTGTCTCCAGAGGAAATAGATATGAAAAAAAGGGCTAGAGAGCATGAGTTGGAAGTCCTGAGGCTCAAGATGAAGCAGATGGAAATGGAAACCCAGAACAAGGCAGGGGAGAGCCAGAGGACTCGTGCCTTGGAAGAAAAGAAGTTGTTTTGGCACATGAATTTAGCATGAGAGAACTGGACATTAAAGCCAAACAGGTGGAGTCCAGTACAAATGGTGGCAGCAGACAGCCAGTGCAAGGGGTAAGTATTACATTCCCAAGGACCTAGTACAGAATTTCCAGAAGGGGAGGATATTTATGCATGGTTTGCATCTTATGAGGCAGCACTGTGTATGAATGAGGTCCCAGAGAAACATTGGGGGGCAGGCCTGTGGAAACACTTTGAGGCCAATGGGAGGAACACTCTGACACCTTTGGAGGAGGCGGGTGCTCTGACCTATCCCAATATGAAGGAGGCTTTATGCCTCAGATATGGGCTCACACCTGAGCAGTACAGGGAAAGGTTTAGGTCCGTCAAGAAGCTTGAATCCAATATGTGGGTTTGAGTGTGTGAACCTTTATTGCAGAGCACTGGATGGTTGGATAAAGGGCAGCAAGGTAACTGATTACCAGGGGTTGTACAACTTGATTGTTTGGGAGCACTTGAGTACTCTTTCTGTCCAGAGCTGCACCAGCATCTGATGGATAGTAAGCTGACTGACCCCAGGAAGCTTGCTCAGGAGGCGGACTGCTGGACGAGTACTAGGACCCACAAGGGGTATGTGGGAAACCCAGCCAAAGGTGGGCAGGGTCCCCAACAGAAGAGTGGGGGGGACAAGGGTAACCAAAATGAGTTCTCTAAAGGGCCCCAAACTAGTTTCCAGGGTAAATATTCCCAGCCCCCCAGTTCTAAGAAGCTATGGCCCCCTAAGGGTAGGCCAGACAACTGAGGTCCCCGTAAGTGTTATGCATGTGGTCAGGAGGGTCACATGCAGAATGATCCCAAGTGTCCCAAGGCACTACCAGCACCCACTGGTGCACCGTCACCAGGGTTAGTTAGTGTAGTGCTGGAGGAGGAATTGGTTCCTAGTGCGGGTGGGGAGCCAGCTGTGATGACCCTTATCCCTTTAGCAGATAGAGAGATGGTCCAGGAAACCTGCCTTCCAGATAACACTAAAAAGTACCTGCAGTGGGTGACCATCAATGGGAGGAGGGGGAGGCTAGAGAGACACAGGAGCCAGTGTGACATCTGTCAGGTGTCAATGGGTGTCTGAAGAGCAGGTACTTCCCCCTGTAGCTGCTGCAGACAACTATGAGTGGCTCTGTAAGGTGGCGCAGGTTTCATTTGAGTGTGGGGGGGGTCTCAGGTTCCTTGAAGGTCATTGTAAGTCCGTCCATGCCTGTTGACTGTCTGCTTGGCAATGACCTGAGAGCTCACCTTGGTAGGAGGTGGAGCGCCAGGCTCATTTAAAGATGTTGGGACTGCCTGAGTGGGCCTGTGTGACCACTCGGTCAATGGCAGCCAGTAGGGGTGATCAAACTGACCTGGAGCCTGAAAGAGTAGCTCAGGTGCCCACCAGAAAGAAGAAGGGCATGGGGCATGGGAAACCAGCCTCCAAAGATCCCACGGTCCAGGAGGAGGCAGAACCTGAGGGGGATGCCCTGGAACCTACAGGGGAGCAAGTGGCCGAACTGGGTGACCTGCTGAGCTGACCCATTGGCAGCAGGAAGGAGGTCCCTCCAGGGAGGAGTTCTGCAAGGCACCGATGGAATGCCCTACATTGTTGGTTTGCGGCAGCAGGCTGCAGACCAGGCAGCAGGTGGTCTGTCTGGATCACATTTGATTTATTGGGAGAATGGTCTCCTCTACAGTGAGCCTAAGGTTGCTGAGCCCGGGGCAGCACGTGTGCTGGTGGTACCTGCATGCTACAGGACCTTCCTACTGGGTCTGGCTCATGACGTGCCTTTGGCAGGACATTTGGGGTGCAACAAGACTGATCACAGGCTTATCACCCACTTTTACTGGCCCCAAATGCCGAGTCACGTTGGCACACATTGTAGGTCTTGTTAGACTTGCCAGGCAAGTGGCAAGACAAGGGGGAAGTGTAAGGCTCTCCTCCAACCCTTTCCTGTGGTGAGCACCCCTTTCGAGCGGGTGGACATCGACATTGTGGGGCCACCGGAACCAAAGATAGCCTTAGGCAACAAGTTTATCTTTGTCTTGGTGAACCATGCCACCCGGTACCCGGAAGCTGTCCCTCTCAGGACAATCACGGCCCCTGTGGTGAGCCGTGCATGGATAGGGATCTTTACCCACATGGGATTCCCCAGAGAGGTGGCATCTGACCATGGTGCAAACGTCATTTCTAGGTATATGAAGTCACTGTGGGAGGAGTGTGGTATAATATACAAATTCACCACTCTTTACCATCCCCAAGGGAATGGGTTGGTTGAGAGATTCAACCGAAACCCTGAAAGGCATGATAAAGGGTCTTGCAGAACCCATGAGACATAAATGGGACATTCTTCAAAAGGAAGGTGCGTTCAATATCACAAGATTAAGTCCATCATCTTCATTTATTAATCCTTAGTATTGTACAAATTTTAAAATTCAGCCAACGCGTTTCGTTCCTGGATACCTAGGAACTTCATCAGGGCTGAAACAATCACATAAAGGACAGTATAAATCACCACATATAAAACATATAAAATGACATTACATACTTACATATAAAAAACACAAAACACATTTAAATCTCTATGTGTCTCATAGAGATCACAACCTAAAATACAGGTCTTAGGCACATAACACACCACACAAAAGTCAAATTCAAAGTAGTATACCACTAAACAACCCACATGTACATATATTTAAACTCATCATGAATCCCATATAGACCCCAACCGTATACAAGCTCATACCTAATACACCCACCTATATACAAATATTAATTACATATAAAAATATATACATCATCCTATCCCACCTCATGTGAATGTGTATTAAGAACAATTCCAGTCCACTAGCATAACATTTCAAGCACTCTATCTCTCAAATGTGTTGATATTTGCTGACGGATCTCACCTTAAAGTATAATGTGTCGTATTCACAATTAACCCTGGGCGTAGTTCGCGTAGTTGCGCTACGCGAAGCTACGCGAAGACGTTGAAGCGCTACGCGTAGCTACGCGAGCGTGCGTAGCTGCTTGTCGCGCCCGTTTGCGATGCGTTTTTCTTCTTCGGGAACGCGTTGTGCGTGTTCAGGACGCTGTTTGCGTGCTCGGGGGATAGTATCTCGTGAACTTACCCATGCGGTCGCCTATGGGCGCGGCCATCTTGTTTTTCACTTGTCCCGCCCGTTCGCGATCCCTTATTTCCTGTTCTGGGTCGCGTATAAAGTGCTCGCGATGCGCATTTCATGTTCGGGAACGCGTCATACGTGTTCGCGACGCTTTTTGCGTGCTCGGGGAGAAATATCGCGCAAACATACCCACGCGGTCGCGATGGGCGCTGCCATCTTGTTTTTCACTCTATGCTATGGTTCTGGGCCTGCTTTTCTATCCTCCCTCAATCTTTGCAATCCTTAGATTTTTACACTGTTTTTCAATTTTTCTTTATTTCTTATCTATCTCTCTCTCTGCCTAAGTCTATATTTTGCATTTTCTTCTACTTTTTACTGTGTTTTTTTTACTTTTCGACTGTTTTATATAAATTTCTTCATAAAAGCTCCTACTTCTTCCCCTAACTTTATTTTTCCCTTCTAACTTTTCTTTTCCGCCTCCTCCCACACACCCCAGAACCATGGCGAAGGGTAGCAGCAACAGTAACGACTCGAAGGGCAAGGCGCGTGCGCCCAAGAGCCGCCTGCCTTGCGGCAGACTGCACCCTGCAGGGGTGCAAGCCCGCCAGCTTTTTAGTGAGGCGGAGGTGGCCGCCCTTGTTTTTTTTGTTCAGCGCCACCTCCCCTTGACCTTGGCAGCAGGCGGCAGGCCAGGCTCCGGGTACCCTACCCAGGGCCGTCACCACCAGTGGGCGAAGGTGCGCCGGGCAGTGTTTCGCTGCTCAGGGGTCCGGTGCACCCATAACCAGCTGGCACACTGGTGGTCAGACATCCTGGACCGGGAGCAGTTCCTGTTGGACCTGCTAGGTGTCGAGGTCGTGGGGCTTGGTGAGTAGTTAATATATATAGTAGTATAAGTATTGTGATTTGTGTATACATTTTTTACAAATAACAAGAATACTGCTGCTTACATTGCAGGTAAATTACGTTTCAAAATCTTCTGTGATTGTAGGACACAGGTGCTGGGCGCTACTCTTACTTGTTTGCAACTTTGCACTCGCTTGTCCTTATTATTATGTAAGAGTTTACTTTAGAGAACTTAAGTTAGGTAATGCTATTGCTAGAGAGACTCTAGTCCTTCCTTTGTCCTCCTGTCAAATAGTGGTGGATGGATTGATACTAGGTTTAGTTACTATTAGTTGATAATTTTTGAGCGGTCTGCGTGACGCATCCTCTGTCACTGAGTGCTGCTTACCCCAGTCCTTAGTAGAACCTTTTGTAATTTGTTTAGTGAGTGGTAGGCTTAGCAGTGTCAGTCAGCAGCAGAACATCAGACGCAACCAACCAACAATTTGGTGTATGCATTATGCACCAATTTATGCATGTGTCCTCCTTCTCATCTATGCATCTTTGAGGGCTAAAAAAAATGGAAATGCAGACTTAGTGAACAATTGGCCTGTCTGGAATAGGTGGGCTAGGTCAGGTGGTACTTAGGCTTAGTTAGTGTTCTGGATTTTATTTGAATCAATCAGAATGGAACACTGAATTAGTGTTCCTAAATAAGTAGACTGTCCTTGAATCCCGCAAGCCAGTAGTCGATCGGATTAGATTTTATTGCAATTTTTGTTTCCTAAAACGTTTTTGAGCGTTTTTTTAGATAATTTATTTGTTTCACAGCAATCATTAATGTTTGTGTCTTTCTTTATTATATCTTACATGATCACTGATCTGCAGCACCCAGGGGCAAGAAGACGGGGTCCGACTCGGCGGGACAACCACCAGAGGAACGCTCCTCTACCGAGGGTCCTGCTGCTGGTCCCAGTAAGTCCTCCAGTGGTTAATATTAACAATTATATTGCCCTAACTTTTACTGCACCTTATTGTTTCCGAACTATTAATTCTGGTTCCACTCCCTAATTCTATTTTTACAAAAGCTTCTTTGATCTTGACTTGACTATCTGTTTCTAAATTCTGGTTATCCCTGCCTCTAAGTTCTAACTGCCTCTGCTATGAATGTCTGTACTACTACTATTAGTCTGTCGCTAAGCTTGCCCAGTTTGCATTGCCACTCTTTATTTTACGGTTTTGAATAAAACTCAGATTGACCAATAGCTCTAGCCACTGAGTCCAGTCCTTTCGGTTGTCCTCTTCTAGGCTTCTTAATCTTGAGGCTTTGACAATTACCACAAACAAAATGCCCAACCAGATATTTGACTATTTTTGATAGGATATAGTACATACTACTACGGATGTGGGGATTCTGCACCGCCACATGCAGAACTATGCACAAGAAAATAGGATGTTGGTGATGGGAGGTTGGAACTTGGACCTTCCTCACACCTCAGTCAGAAGTGAACCCACAATCCCCTGAACGACTAGCTATAGTGTCTCATTAGGTCCCCGAACCCCCACCCGAAGATACCCAATGATTACACAACCCAGAACAGATAACACCCTTTCGCTCACTCACTCGTGTAAGTCTACCACCACCACCACCACACCAAATACCACAGAGTCTATGTGTAAGTTCAAAAGGTTTATTTTCAACTAACAAGCTCTGTATGTTGTTCTATAAAATTCAGTGTACTCCAGCCAGCTCCAACAGCAAAATGCATAAGATTAAAACAATAAACATTGTTACAACAAGTGCATGATGATAGAAGACAAAAGATCTGTGCGAATTCTGGGAGACTCCTCACCGTAGAACGTAGAATTACTGGTTACATGCATCATTCATAAGCTCTGAAAATCTCTGGTTCGTAGAAGGGAATCTTCTGCCTGTTATGAGAAAAATGGTGTGCGTTAGATAGTATAATGCAAGCATTTCTCAGTCCCGCCAAAAAAGTGTAACATGTTACTTATGGCTAAGCAATACGGACTAACCGAACTCCATAACAAAGTGGCTTGTTTTTTTACCTCTTGTACGCAACGCTCAGACAGTAGCTGTATGAGCTCATGTGGGCTCAAAAGGCATCTTCCTGTTACTGCACAACAAGCTGCGAGGTAACATGCGCAAAAGACATGAAGCGAAAAATGGTTGCATGGCTCAGGCTAACTTTGCAAAGAGTAGAGTATACTATAATAATGACCCTAGGACCATAACACTACTAGTGTCTACTGACTCTACTCTAGTACCCGATTTGGACTAGGGAATGTGATGTATATGTATGTATTAACTTTTTTTTCAATCTTGCTAGTGAAAACGAATAAATAGGGGGAGGTGTACAGGCATCTAAAAATGTGCCATGTTTTTATCTAGGCGTACTAGCGACCACCAGTGCCGGCGGGGCCAGCAGCGATTCTACCATTCCGGAGGGGGCAGGAGATGCGGCACCTGCAGGAGCTATAGGGGGTGAGCCAGCAGCAGTGGCGGGCGGTGGTAAGTTATATTCATTACTTATTGACATTGCACTAGCTGGAAGGGTGTTGACTTCACTCACTGTACTGTTGTTGAGACTTATTAGGTATGAAGTTGTAGTGAACATTATACAACGGTTGAAGAAGACACCCTTACTTAGCATTAGCAATGCAGTAGCAATAGCATTACCAGCGTGACTTGATTAACCAATGGCCTCTTCTATCTGACTCCAACTCAGCTGTGAAAGTTTTATGGAGGAGACTAAAAGTCAGATCAGATAACCTTGATGGATGTGTTGAACAAAAAGGGAAAGAAGGGTGGAAGGAGGAAGGATGGGCGAGATTTAATATGATGACTGGCAGAGAAGGATACGTTGGAAGCATGGATAGGTGGCTGATAGGAATCAGATGCATGTGTTGTTGAAGGATGGGTGGAAGGTGAAAGAAGAATGGATGCCTGCCTGGGTGGGCGACACAGTATGGGTGGATACTGTGGATAGCAAGAATCATCAGCGGTGTTTGGGTGAAACTCAAAGCCAAGGCAAGCAAGGAAGGAGTGGACGCATGGGTTGTTGTTGGTGAAACAAAGTAAGGTTTGTGGAGAGATTAAGAAGAATGACAGACATTTACTTAGAATGGATGGATGCCTGTATGTATTCATCATAGACAGCATAGGTGGAGACTGTCACGGGATGCACAGTCTTAGTTTTAAGGAATGTAAAAGAAACTGCGCAAGAGTAGCAAAGCCAATGTGGGGAGGGGCAGGGTAGGGGCTAGTAAACAATGTATTACGCCGCCAAATACAGGTAACTTTACTGTAAACATAAAAATAAATAAAGCGAATTTCATTGTGCGCACTGCACCGCCAAATGCGATGCAGTGCGCATACGAAATTAGTTTTATTTATTTATATGTTTACTTACCTGTAATTGGCCGTAATCCATAGTTTACTACCCCCATCCTGCCCCTCCCCACGTCACCGCCCGGCAGCACTCCCCGAGTCCCACCACCGACCGCTACTGACCTTATGTCGTCAGTCCCATATAAAAGCAATGATCATTGGATCAGATATATAATCTGCCTTTTTGTAGTAGCCAGGGCACTGTGAAAGTGAAATTGACCAATTGCCCTTCATGTAACAGAGAGAGTATGGCCAGTGCCACCCGTAATAGAAAAATACGAGCTTCCCCACCTGCAGACAGTAGTAAATCAAACTAACGTGAGTCTGCATCATGACTCGTATGTTTGTCTTGGGTGCAAGCATAGATGACCGAGCTGGCATGCCGGCTGCAACCAGGTTATGTAATTTCGCTAAACTAGAGATAAGAAGAAGACTGGTGTACTGTGTACTGGAGTCCATAGTGCTAGTATAATGCCTGAAACTCCCACAAATGTTAGAGGCCGAGGAAGGGGGAGGATAGATAGATTATTACCACAAATGTTATGTACTGTGCTTCTTGCTAGTGCTACTGTGCCATTATGTGTTGAATTAATTTTGTGTTACTGTTTTGCTAAGAGTACTGGTTACA
Source organism: Calotriton arnoldi (assembly GCA_963921515.1). Lineage (NCBI taxonomy): Eukaryota > Metazoa > Chordata > Amphibia > Caudata > Salamandridae > Calotriton > Calotriton arnoldi. The sequence continues at coordinate 90,041 of CAWUFW010008309.1, forward strand.
ACAATATTCTTTTTCTTTCTTGATATAGATAGTACTCCTTCCCAAGAAAAACCATCCCGGAAGGAGTTGGCAGCCAGGGCGCGGCGCCGGAAACTGGAGGCCATCTGTGAGGAGTACCGGCGGCTGGTGGCTCAGGCGGAGGAGGAGGAGGCGGCAGCAGCTGCAGCCTCGTCCGATGCCCCGGGCCCCAGCCAGGCCCCAACTCCAGTGGTATGGCGCCGCGGTCTGGCAGCCGCCCGCCGCCGCAATTCTCTAGCAGCCAGCACTGCTGTCCCCACCCTGGATGCCACTGCAGGGCATTTCGCCGCAAGATGCTCCTCCGGATGTCACGGCTAGAGGAGCAACTAGAGGAGCGTGTCAAAATACTGGTGGACAAACACCTAAAAGCCCACCGAATATAAGAACTATAGGACCCTGTTGCATTGCCCCTTTTTTATTCCTTTTGTTGGTGGGTGGGAATTGGGCATTGGGGTTTCTGGACATTCTTTGGACTTTTTCGTTTTGGACATTGGTTGGGGTTAGGGAGAGGGTGGGTCAGGTGTGGGATAGTTTATTTTAGTTAGGGTAATAAATTATATTTATACTTAAACATACAATGTTAATGTTTTGTGGGGGGTTACTGTTTTACGAATTAACGTCACATGGTTTCCTTGCTGCTGCAGGGCCGCAGCCAGTGTTTCATTTAAATAATCTGCTGATGATGTAACACAAACAGATAGATGCGGTACCCCTCACTGAGTTATTTGTCCTACTTGTACTGTCAGTCTCTCCTCCTAGTCCATTATACCTCCCACCAAACTTATCTTACCTGTGATTGATGATGATTACGTTCGGCACAGCGATGCCTGCATGGTTACCCAAGAGAATGGAGAAGATGCCATGGTTGTGGTGGTAGTAGTAGAGTAGACACTGGCAGTAGCATTTGCAAAAAAATAAAAAAGAGACAGTCACTTGCCTGAGAGCGACTGTGGGAGGAGTAGTAGAACGAAGTAAAATACAGTACAGAAGAAGACTGCCAAACAAACAATATTGCATTTGCAACTGCTAAAGTCAAATAAAACGGAATGGTGGCGGGGACAGTCTAGTACAAGAACTTACAAACTGTAGTTGTGTCGAGTGAGTCACTTAACTTAACACAATTGTAATTCGTAACCTTTACTGCTGTGTGGTAGGAGTTTGATGATGAATCCAATCAATGCCGGCAATTAATTATGATGTACTATTAGGTGACAGTCCCTTTGGAAAAAAATTGGCTTGCACATAGACCTGAGCATGGGTGGGCAAGCAGAAGAAGCTCCTCGCCCTGCCTTGAAATTGAATTAGTGTTGCTTTCACCACATCTGCCCCAGCAAGCGTGTGATCAATTGGTGTACATTTTATGTAGTCACATCACACCTCAATATAAATCACAGCCTGGGGAAGAGGGTTAGGGTTTGATGAATGGATGGGAAGGGGGTATGGGGAAAGGTTTGAGAAAGAAAAACAGTACGCATGGACAACAAAAGCAAAGCGCAATCTTGGCAGAACAACCATGATCTTATCCAAAAAATCTATAAAGGGAGAAAAGGAAATGCATGCATGATGATGAAGATAACTTGATGGTTAATGAGTAGTACTTACTAACTCCTACTAGACAATTAGACAGTACAGGGCAGCAGTATATTCTATGCAATTTGCCTTGCCTGTAATATGCCCTCAGAGACCCAAATTCCATGTTGTACTGGGCTTACTTTTAAAGATAGCAAAGAAAATAAAAAAATAGTTGTAGGGATCAATTAGCAAACAAACAACAACACACAACACACAGTCGTAATGATTGAAGAGAAAAAAGGATTCCAATTAATTAAAAGATGAATGATGAATGATACTAAAGTTACTGTATTATCCTGGTCAAATTGTGGAGTTGAATCTCGTCCTTCCTCTTGGTCCTATCTCCGCACATCAATCTTGGGTGCCACTGCCTGCCTGATGCGGATTGGTAAGGTAAGTGTGAGTTGTGTCTCCCAGTATAGCACAGGGTAAAGGCCGGCCTGTAACGTCTAGATGGAAAAACAAAAGGGGTATTGAAAAATCAATGAATAAAAAAAAGCATCAATTACGGTGGAGTCCAAGAAGAGAAGAGAGAACACTTTCAGACTGAGGCGGCTTGGATATATCGTGTATATTCTGTTTACAGCATTAAGCTACAACAACAACAGGACAGAACAGGCCCACCACAGCACCAGACCGTGACCCAATCTCCATTTACCTTAATTTTTGACAGAGCCAGACAAAAGCTATATACAGCAACCTAGCATTTTCAAAATTAAGTGACAAAATCAATGCGCCGCTGTCAGTCATATGACTACACTCGACTCCACCACTACATGGACATGTAGGTCTGCTGTGTTTACTTTCTTGTTGAATTGTTGTGTTTATGTTTACCTTATGCCACTACATGAAACGCAGTTATTCCTTCAATCATCTCCGATCCAACTGACTGACTGCGTGCAAAGATAGTATGGTCATCATCATGGTGTGGTACGTGTTGTCCAACTCCAACTCAGTCTGTAGTGACTCCAATTAAGTCCATATTCCATATTAAAAAATTGCAACAGATATTGGCCTGCACCTGCAGTAGTAGGAGTACAATTTGGTTAATAATCAACAAGAAGGAAACATTGACTGTCACTTGAGTCACTTTCACTTTGTAGATTAACTAGTAGAGTAGAGTTCGACTTCATGCACAACATCAACACAACAAACAACAGCAATCGCTCAGAGTCTGCAAGCATCCAATGCATTCCATCATTACCTGTCTTGCTCTTCTCTTTGGCTGTCAGATCATCAGATGCCTAGTTCTGACAGGTGTGTGTGTTTTTTTTAACGGGGCAGTGGCCTCATCATTACTCCAGTCCACATTCATTTTGAGTGTTAGTCTCTGTTTCGGTTTTCGTCTTATTCATCTGTGGCACTTTGTCACAGTTTAAGTTGCTTCACATGGTCAGCACTGTGATGATGGGCCGCGGCCTGGGTAGCGCTCATTGCTGGTCAATTGAGTTTGCACAAATGTCAGCAAGTTTCTTCGAAGAGTCTTGTCTTTCTCTGCCAAGTACCTTCTGTCCTGACAGTGAGAAGCTTTGGATGCCTGCCGAGGCTATAGCCTTCGGACAGTGATGAGTTTACTTTTGGATGCCTGCCCAAGTTCTGACAGTGAAGAGTTGTGGATGCCTGCAGAGGCGGTAGCCTTCGGACACTGATGAGTTTCGGCTCGGAAACAAAACGGAGGATAGCTATAGTCACGTTTCACTTCTTATGGAGGGACTGTTAAAGGCAACATTTCTTGTACTCCAATGTCTGGCTTGATGGAAATGTACTAGGGCGAGACAGAAGATGAAGCAGGACTCTGAAGAGTGCACAGTTAAATGCACAGACGTGCAACTCCAATAGGGAAATAAAAAGAGAAGACGGTGGTGATGGATTTGTTGTGATTTGATTTGAACCAGAAAGACAGATACACAGACAAATAAAGGAAGGAAGAAAGTAACAATTTGAAAGCCTAGTTGTCAGGGAAGAGGAGCTCGTCCTCAAACTCTGGTGGTTCAGACAGAAGTAGGTCCTGTAACCCACTACTTACGTCATCCAAGTCGCTCTCCTCTTCCTGCTGTGATTCACGTATTTTGTAATCCGGTGGTATAAAGTGCTGATTCATTTTGATCATGGTTAACCTCTCCACGTTTTTGGGTGAGAGACTGGTCCTTTTCAAAGTTACAATGGCACCAGCAGCACTGAAAACCCGCTCGGAAGAGACACTTGCGACAGGGGAAGCCAGATACTTTATCGCCATCCTGCTGAGCACTGTCCATTGGCTTCTTTTCCCATACCAATAAACCAATGGATTTCGATCCATGAAGACCTCTGTTGGGTCATCCAGATAGGCTGCTCAATGTTCAGGGGTGCTCCGATGTGCTCGGCCTGTTTTGCCTTTGCATCAGCACTGGACTTACCATACCCCTGCCGTAGAAACCAATCAGTTGCCGATTGTACTGTGGATGATCCTGTTCTTGCTGTTGTTGATGTTATTGTTGGTGTAGGTGACTGCTGGGAGGCAAACGCACTGCCCTCAGGCTTTGAAGTAGAACTTGACTCTGGATGCCCTGTAGTACTTGTTATGGCCTGGGGTGGAGGGCCTGTAATTAACAGCCGTTCGTTTTCGAAAATAGTGGCTTCCTTAGCTATCAAAGTTTTGTAGTTGGCAACATCCACTTCTGAAAAAGGAATTACTGCCTTACTGTTCAGAAATACTTTGTACCGTGGATCCAAAATTGTGGCACTAATGTAATGTTGTTGTGACACAATGTTATTTTGAATCCTTGTATTTGCAGATAAGCGAGCGGCTAAGGTCTCCGCCAAATGATATGCGTCTTGTTTGTCATCCACACCTGCGTACGTTTCAGACACCTCCTTCAGCTGTTGCTCTAGCTAGTGCAACAATGGGATAGCTTGGCCCATAGTACAGTCCTCCCTGCTGACTTCACGTGTGAAGATCTCAAAAGGAAGTAGCATCTCAGTCAGGCATTTAATGAGGTCCCATTGACCCATCTCAACGGCTTGCCTCTCACAGTAGGTTCCCCTAATCTTTGCATGACATAAGCATTGAGTGGTATGTACAGTTCAAACAGACGATCAAGCATGTAATAAGTTGAGTTCCAACGTGTTGGCACCTCCTGGATGAGCGCTTTGACTGGCATTTTATGCTCACGTTGAATGACCCTCAGCTGCTTCCGGGCTTTAAAAGAATGGCTGAAATGTGTGCATATTCTTCTGCAGGTGGCCAGTAAGTTGCTGACTTTGGATTCATTTTTCAAAAGTCTTGAACAACAATGTTAATGCAGTGTGCCAAACACGGGACCCTGAAATAGCCACCATCGCCCATGGCCTTAACTACATTACTGCCATTGTCTGTGGCAACAAAACCAATCTTAAGCCCTCTTGGGCGCAGCCACTCAAAGACCTTGGTGTTAAACTCTTCCAAAATGTTTGCAGCAGTATGAGATTTCTCCATGGCAAACATGGCTACAGTTGCATGTTTGCGAGTGGCATGAAAAATCTCAGCAGCGTCAACACCAGCAGATATCTGTTCTCTAACCCCCGCAAAGAGATCCAATGTGCAGTGATGCACATGTAATCTGTGGCTTGGCAACTGGTCCACATGTCTGTTGTCAGGTGGATACTGTGAACAGCACTCTGCTTCAAGGCTTTTCCAAGCAATTCCAGCACGTCGTGATGTAGTGCTGGAACAGCAACTCTGGCAAAATAGTAGCGGCTGGGAACATGCCATTTTGGGCAGATGGTTGACACAAATTCCAGAAAACCCACCCCTTCAACAAAAGAAAAAGGGAGAAGGTCCAGTGCTAACATTTTAGCCAGCTTCGCATTGTACAAACGTGCTATTGGGTGGTTGCGTTCGTACTGCCCCTCCCCCCCAAACATGCTGATAATGGTAGGCTGCATGGTTTTCCTTTCTCTTAGGCTCAACAATGCACTTTTTTTGATTGCGGTACTCCTTGGTGTCTCAGGCTGACTCTTACTCTTGTGCCACTGAGGTGTTGCTGAAGATGTGGGAGACGTTAACACTGTACTGCTGGGGTCAGGGACACCTTGTGTACCACTACCAGAGAGAATGTCTCCCTGTCCTTCCTCTTCCACCGTGATCGGATCTTCTACTCCCTTATCCCCACCAACACCAACGGTTGCAGTTTTTATGCCGCGAAGGTGGTCCTCCCAGCTGATCAAATGGTGTTTTTTCAGATGGGTCATTTGGCCTCCGGTACCATAGTTTGTACCAAGCTTACCACGACTAACAGAGGTATTACAAATGGAGCATATAGCAATGTTCTCCTCCTTTTCGCTAACCGTAAAGAAGTCCCAAACTGGGGAGCTTAACTTTTGCCTCCTGCTGGAGGTGCCACTTCCAATGCCAGATGAACTGGAGGGTGTGTGTTGAATTTGACTCTGTGCTGCTGTACCACTACCTACTTCTACTGAGGTGGTGGTTGTGCTGGACGTAGGTCGCTGCCGGGCCTTTGCTAATGCAAATATGGAAGCTGTAGGTCGTGTTGGTGTTGCCTGTGGAGGTATGCGTGCTACATCCCTCGCAGCGATTTTGGATAGGGTAATAATGTTGGTCTCCATCTCCTCGGGGCCGGGAGTGATGTTCGTGATGACTGGCTCATCATCATCATCATCCTGCTGTTCTACATCGACCTCCATAAGTGTAAGGCTTTCTCGAACCTTCCTTTTCCCTAGCTTGGTCTTGGGACGTGGCTCCCTCTCAGACTCAGTTTGTGGCTTCCAAGTGGCATCTAGATCATCAGAAGGGGGGCTTGGCGAAGAACTTGATGGACTACCCCTCCTTTTCCTTGCTGGAGACTTGGAAGACAATGGATCTTCTGAATGAGTGGCTTCTTCTTCTACCTCTGCATGAGGCTCAATTTCCTGAGCTGCCCATACTTCGGTAGGAACAACAACTACTATTGCGGGCGGTGGTTGCGGCTGTTGTTGTTGACCACTTATCTGCTGTGTTTCCTCCTGCGTTGATTGGGTACTACTTTGAGATAGCGATAAGTTTATCTCAGGCTCAGCATCACTGCTTTCCACCATTAGGCTGGCTACCTCTTCCACACTCATGTGCTTGGGCCTGGGTTGGTGGGTTGGGCCCACTGATGCGGAGGTGCTGCCCCCAGCTTGCCCCCCGGACACCGCTGCTGCAGGCGTAATATTTTTTTCCCCAAAAAAGGTATTGGGCGGCACACCAGACTTAAGTGTCACTTCCTTCTTCTGTTCCTTCTTCTCAATAGCAACTTTCTTGGTAATGGAGGACCTGGTGCCTGCTTTCTTTGGGCCCATCTTCTTCAGATGTTAGCAGCACTCAGTTGCACAAGTTGCAGAGATGTCTGGTCAGGTCACACGTCACGTCGTGTACAGCAGCAGGATGTCTGTCTGGCAGTACAACGGGCAATGATGACACACCTCCTCCTCAGTCTTTTGTGCACCTAAAAGCAAAAAAGCCAGAAGAACATCAGTCAAACGATAGCACAAATCAAACTAATATAATATATAACTTAGTGTGTGGTTGTCTCAATTATTAAATTTTAGAAACTCAGTGAACAACAACAGTGTAGCCATTTATGAGACTTTGACAACAAGGCCAGGGCTTTCCTGGTGTACTGAGTAGTGTGTACACTCAGGAAGAATAAGAATAGCAAAGAACAAAAACTAAAATGTAGTGGAGCCTGTTTGGCCTAAATTTGTGCATCACGTGGGATGGATGAAGCATCAGGGAGCTGCAGCTGTCAATGGGGATGGATTTGGAAGCAGTAAGACAAGAGGAACAATGGAAAGACACGCAGGCCTATGTGGCAAAAACAGAACACTACTAACTACCACCACAAAATGGCCCCCAGCCACATGGTCACTCACAGGCACAAGGCACGGCAAACAATGAACTCAAGCAGGCCTATATGGCCAGACAAAGGATGCCTGATAAAACACACACAGCTTTAATGCAAAAACTAAAATCCACATGGCTAAAAACAGGTTGGAAAGTTACACAACAACCACAACAACAACACATACACACGCAAAAAAGGCATTTATTTAACACACCCAAAAAGTGACTTAGACCCCCCAAAAAAAACCACATTTTGCAATTCAATCCAATGCCATCCATGCCCTAAATGATGTTAAAATTCAACAGACAACACAGAAACAGTTTTTATGCACCCATGATGACTACCTCTGGGCCTACTGATAGACTAGGCCGCAAGTTTGGAGGCCTATGGCAAAAGCACAGTGGCTGGTCCCACAAAATGGCCGCCACCCACATGGCCAGGCCACCCACAATAACAAGAAAGTGAAGACAAAGGACAGGACCAGGAAGTTGGAGACTCTGGGGAACTTCCTTCCTCTTTAAAAAAATTGTAAAAAAAAAAATGACTCCTTGCTCACAAAACTACATCTAAATGACAATCTGAGGAGTTTTTGAGCAAAATGAACAAAATCATAATTTTCGAGAAGGTTTTATGCTGCTCGAGAGATATTATTCGCCAGATTGTAATTTCTCCGAGTTCGGCAACGCGATCGTCACAAAAAGTCGTTATCGCGCGCAAAAACGTATATTGAGCGCGCGAAGAAGAAAAAAAGTGTAAGTCCGCGTTGTCGCGCAGTGCAGAGTTGCCCAAAGTCCGCGAGCTGAATGTCCAGGGTTACCTACTGGCTGAAAAGGCCTATTTATTTAACACACACCAAAAAACTGAAATACCACCCCAAAAACCACATTTTGCAATTCAATCCAATGCCATCCATGCCCTAAATGATGTTAAAATTCAACAGACAACACAGAAACAGTTTTTATGCACCCATGATGACTACCTCTGGGCCTACTGGCAGACTAGGCCACAAGCTTAAGCCTATGGCAAAAGCAAGCACACTGCCTTGCTCCACAAAATGGCTGCCACCCACATGGCCAGGCCACCCACAAATAATAACAAGAAAGTGAAGACAGACAATCAATGCAGGCCTATGGCAAAAGCACACTGCCTGGATGGCTCCACAAAATGGCCGCTAGCCACCCACAACAAAAAGAAATGGAAGACAGACAATGCAAGCCTATGGCAAAAGCACACTGCCTGCCTTCACAAAATGGCCACCACCCACATGGCCAGGCCACAACAACAACAAGCATAAGCCAAGGGGAACAAAGAAAAGACATGCAGGCCTATATGGAAAAAGCAGCACACTACTAAACTACCACCACAAAATGGCCCCAAGCCACATGGTCACTCACAGTCACAACAGGCCATGGAAAACAATGAAGTCAAGCAGGCCTATAATATGACCAGACAAAGGAGGTCTGCTAAACAACACAGCTTTAATACAAAAATGCAAAAACGAAAATCCACAGGGCTACGAAAGGTTGGAAAGTTACACAACAAGCACACACACACATCCAACACAGGTATTTATTTATTAACACACACCCAAAAAGGGAAATACACCCCAAAAACCACATTTACCAATTCAATCCAATGCCATCCATGCCCTACATGATGTTTAAATTCAACAGACACCACAGAAACATGCACCCATGGGTACCTCTGGGCCTACTGGCTGAAATTCCAATCAAAGAAAAACAATTAGGCCCCTACTGAAACTACAGGCCACAATAATAAATTTTAAAAACGATGAAAATCCCCAAAAAATGTAGGTACAAACAAGCCCCAATCAAACAAACAAGTACACCGATTCTCCAACTTACTTGTAAAATCTCAAATCCAAAAGTCCTCAAATCCAATCCAATGATATGATGCAGCAGACAGACACAAAAGTGATCCTTCCAGCTCCAAATCCAAATGAAAGTGAACAGCACATGGACAAAGCACTGGGAGGAGCCTGCTGGACAGGAACAGGAAGTTTGAGACTCAGGGGCACTTCCTTCCTCTTGAAAAAAAAAGTTACTTGTAAAATCTCAAATCCAAAAGTCCTCAAATCCAATCCAATGATATGATGCAGCAGACAGACACAAAAAGTGATCCTTCCAGCTCCAAATCCAAATGAAAGTGAACAGCACATGGACAAAGCACTGGGAGGAGCCTGCTGGACAGGAACAGGAAGTTTGAGACTCAGGGGCACTTCCTTCCTCTTGGAAAAAAAAAAAGTAAAAAAGAAAAAGGACTCCTTGCACAAAAACTACAGCCAAATCACAATCTGAGGAGATTTTTGGAGCAAAATAATCATTTTCGAGAAGGTTTTATGATGCTCTAGAGATATTCTTCGCCAGATTGTAGTTTCTTCGTGTTCGGGACCGCGATCTTACCAACACTGCCGCCGGAAGTCAGATCGCGCGTCCGAATGACGTGTTCGCGTTCGCACACTCTCGGGATCGTGCGGCCGGATTCCAAATCTCATGGCACCCGTGAACGGATAGGAAATCGCGTCGGCGAATGCAGAATCACGGTAGGTCGTTACCGCGTGAGCGAGAACGTATATTGAGCGCGCGAAGAAGAACAACAGCTACGCTACGCCGCAAATTGCGTAGTGCTCGGTAACTTCGTGCTCTACGCGTATCGCGAAGTTACCGAAACTACGTAAACTCCGCGAGCGTAGCGTAGTTCACCGCCCAGGGTTAATCGACATATCGACAAACAATGCCAAAAATATTTCTAGCTCGAATGGTTCAAACATTATTAAAATGCTGCACATGGAGTGCTACGAAAAAACCGGACTTCAACCAGACCTCGATCACATCCCCCATCCAGCCTACCCTTCAGGATACCGGATCTGTGAACCTACCTCTGACCGTTGAGACCTAGCTTTTTGGCCAATGCCCGGTGGAGCTACTTGATAGCTATAGAGGAGATGGGCTGTGGACTACCCCTTTGGCCATCACCTACCCAGCCGGACATTGGGCAGACATTACTTCGTCTCTCCGTCGTACTCTCCCTCCTACCCCTTTACTCCACCCACTTTCTCCTTTATGCTCCATTTATCCCTCCTCTTTGCTCTCTAGTTGTTTTCTCATTGAGACCTAGCCGCTTGACTGATGCCCTGTGGAGCTACCTAATAGCTATAGAGGAGATGGGCTGTGGACTTCCCCCTCGGCCGTCACCTACCCAGCCGGACTTTGGGCAGACTCTCCTTCGTCTCCTCCATCCATCCTATCTCCATCCTTTCTCCCTCCTACACCTTTACCCCACCCCTTTCCCTTCTAAGCTCCATTTATTTCATCTTCCGACGCTCTTGATATGTTTTCTTGTAACTGATGTAACTTGTAACTGATGTAATTTTGTGGAACCTTATGTAAAGCGCTCTGATACCTCCGGGTCTAGCCAGCGCTATATAAAACTCAAATAAATAAATAAAAAATAAATAAAATAAAATAAGACAGAACATTAGGGGAGTGAGGAAAGCAGGGTACTTCAGACCTGCCTCTGCTATCGTCAACATCGGAAGGTGGCAGGGGTGAACTAAGTGAGCGGTAACTAATTATAGGAAGCACATGCACCTTTCGTGCTGGTGAGCCGGGAGGAATCTCTGAGACAGCAGCGAGAACCAGCCCTCCACGTACCTTCGTGCTGGTGAGTGCAGCGCCAGCCGCATTAGTGAAGAATTTGCTAGGCAAACCGGGTGGCAAGGAGGGGTGGAGAGGAGCAGCCACGGCAGGTGCTAAGGAAAGGGAACAGCGCTGGTCAAGAGCCACGCTGGAGATTAGGAGGGGGCGGCAGACGACGGCCAGGATTTACTTCCGGGGGAGGGGAGGTGGAGACTGCCTCGGGAAGCCAGCGAAGGTGGAGGCTGGTTGGGGGAGTCGTGTGCACAGCAACAGGATCAAGACCTGGAGTTACAGGCTAAGGCGCAGGAGGGAGCTGTGAGTCCACAAAGACAGGCTAGAGGAAGAAATTAGTCTGTGAGGAATAGGAAGGAAAGTGAGGTCAGTCGGACTGATTTGGTGAGAGTGGAGGGGAGAAGTGGTGGGGGGAGAAATGTTTTTGTAGTTATTTGTTGAGGAGTTCAAAGAGGGGGAAAGAACTGTTTGACCAGAGATCAGAAGGGGAAAAGCTGTTAGAAGGAGGAGTAGGGGAGGAGAGGGTAGGTAAAATAGACCCTATAGTGAGGAAGATAACTAAGAAACACAGTGTGAGAAGGATAGAAAGGGTAGAAAGGAGCAAAGGTAAAGTGGATCCGAGGATCAAGGTTACGCCCTCCCTTAGAACTCCCGAAAACTTTGGTTTTGAGTGAAGCAGCGATGTCAGGCAAGGGAGAATAGGGGAGGGTGGATGGTGAGAGGCAGTTAGAACGCCCAGGAGAGAAGGTGGTTGGATGGGAAAACGTCTGCAGCTCTAACAGATTTCAGGTGCTGCCAGTTGAGGATGTGGCAGCCTCACAAGCAGGCTCAAATAAGTAGCATCGAGCAATACTAGGGTTTGGTGAGGCCCCTCACTCTGGTTCAGGGGCAGATGTGGCTCCTATGCCCCAACAACCTCCTGGTCCTGAACCCGGGGTAAGAGAGACCGAGGTACAGGGTGGGCTGGAGGATGGCATAAGCATCAGTAGGAATACTGAGGGACAGTCAGTAAAGGAGCTAATTACAAGTCTCTCTTTAGAGATAAAGAGCAGGTTCGAGACATCGGATGGCAATCAGAGGGAGATTAGGACAGCCTGTGAGAGCTTAGAAAAAAATATTGATTATCTCACAAGTAGAACCACAATCTTAGAGGAAACAATAGAAGAGCTCAGGAGCACGGTGCAAATTAACAAAGAGAACTTCAAGGCCCTAAGAATGAGAGAACAGGGGCATCACTAGTGGGTGGAGAGAATGGAAAACAAACAGAGAACAATAACTTACGGATCTTGAATGTGCCAGAAGGAGTAGAAGGGGAAGATCTGAAAACTTTTGTAGTAAGTCTGATTAAAAAGGGATTAGAAATAGAAGAATCAGACCAAGAAATTGGCAGAAACATCCAGAGAGTCCATAGGGATCCTTTTAGGCCAAATCAAAATAGGAGTAAGTCGAGGAAGATTCTGATACATTTTCTCACTTACACACTAAAAGAAAAAATACTATCTAGAGCTCTGAAAATGAAGGTACTGAAGGTAGAGGGGGTCTCTTGCTAGATCAGGTCTGATATCTCTCACATCACGTCCAACAGGCAATGGGTATTGGGGAAAAGGATTGACTCGGCTGAAGAAATTGGGGGCATCAGTACAGATGAAGTTTCCATCAGTTTTGAAAGTAATGTTGAATAATAAAATGCATAGTTTCCAAATGGCAAGTGAAGTGGATGATTTTATAGAAAGTTTGGAGCAGGCAGTGTGAGTAGGTTAAACGGATAAAAAAGGTTATAGACATAGTCCCTTGATAAAACATTTTTCATTTGAGTTAGGCGTACTGGGAGGGCTACCCACAAGGCTGAGGCCATGATGGAAGGGGGTAGGTTCTCCAGGGGAGGGGAGTGTTGGGCACTGGGTGTCAAGCATGGGGGAAAAAAACAAAAAAAGATACCTCAGGAGCTTTTTATTTACCGGATGGTAATTTCAAGATAAATGGAGATGGCTGAGGAACAGAGGATTGAGTTCAGATTTTATCTTGGATTGTAATTGGGTTGAGGGTAAGAGGAAGAAGGGAAATGATACTGCAGTATATTAGAGAATTCCCGGCCCAGGTCATCATACTACAAGAGACACACTTATCAGAGAAGGAGTGTATGGAGGTATTTAAGTCAAGGAAATGGGTGCAGCAACTGGTGTGCACAAAGCATACTTCAGTCACAAAGGGGGTAGCTATCTTGCTAAAACAGGATGCTAAGATCACGATTACAGAGAGCATTTCAGACACTCTAGGAAGATGGATTATAGCAAGTTTGAGGGTTGGCGGACAATGTTTCACATTGGCTTTGTATTATGGGACTAATAACGAAAACAATTACGCCGTTAAAAGAAATGTTAGCAGAGCTGCCGAGTTTCCCTGACCCTATTATTATGGCTGGAGATTTCAATGCCATTTTTGATAGCACTTTAGACAGGTCAACTAAAAGCAGAGCGATAGTTAATTAAAAGATGGTGGCGCAGATAAAGCGGATTATGGAACAAATGGGTCTATGCAACATCTGGAGATTACTTTTTAATAGATACAAGACTAAAAGTTCTAGTCCAAGATATCAAGCATATTGGGGCCCATTTATTGGATCACTCAGCCATTCTATTAGAGATAGCCCTGTCAGAGAAGAGCACACAGTCTAGGTGGACAATGGACCACACTGTATTTTTAGACCATGACTTGGTGGAAGGGCTGAACAAGGATATGGCAGATTTATTTCAGTTCAACCGAGGTTCCGCCCCAGTAGGGTTAGTGTGGGATGCGTACAAGGCTTATTTAAGGGGAAAGATAGGAAGCCTGTCGGCTACCAAGAGGAGGATTTTTCTGGAGGAAGTTATGAATTTAGAAAAGACGATAAGATGAACGGAAGAAGAAATAGCCATATTAAATCAGAGGCAGGGGGAGATAGAGCACCTACAGTCAGAATTATTGGACTTGAAGTTCAAGCTAACGGCCATTATTGAAGACAGGGTCAGGAAAAGATGGGAGGCTAGTAAAACAGCGCACTTCAAATATGGGGAAAACTGCAGTAAGTTACTAGCATGGCAAACTAGGAAAGATCAGGTGAGGAATCTGTTAAACGAAATTAAAATTGAGGACACCGGGGTGGTGTTAAGGAGCAGGAAGGAGATTGAGGAAGCTTTTCATAGCTATTTTGAAAATCTGTACAAGGAAGACTTAAAGATCTCAGAAGAAGAGGTGGGAAGTTGGATGAGTCAGGAACGTGCAGAGGCTTTAAGTGAAGAAAAATGTGTGCCCTTTAACACGCGAATATAAATCTGGGAAGTGGAAGAAGCACTTAAGACTGGTAAGCGAGGGAAAGCCCCTGACCCGGATGGCTTGCCACATGAGGTCTATAGAGCCTTAGCCGGTACTTTAGCCCAGACTCTAACATACTTATTTAATGATTTTTTTTAAAAATGGAGGTCCATACCTGAGTCATGGTCGGAGGCACCCATCACGCTAATTTTGAAACCCGGAAAGTGTGCAAGTAGTTGTGACTCATATAGGCCGGTGTCGCTTCTAAACTGTGACTACAAGATTTTTGCTAAAGTCTTGGGGGAGTGGCTCAATGGGGTAATGTATGACCTTGTTCATAAAGACCGTTTTGACGGGAGGAGTCTGTCTAAATATGAGAATTGTGATTTTAGTTACTAAGCACACTCGATAGACGGTTGTAGAGGTATTGTAACCTCATGTGCATAGAAGACTACCTCATGGTGTATCACTCAGATTAAGTGTGTGAACACTTAGCATTACAGAAATATATGGGTATTGGCAACTCAGATTCGTTGCATTTAGGTGTTGGTCTATAAATGTTTGTGATGTATATGTTTATATATATGTATATTTGTATGTTTTTTTCTTTGTTTTAAAAACCTTTATAATGATTGCCACTTTCAAAGACTGTTTCCATGGTATATGTGCTTTTTGAATGATTTTTTTTTAATGTATTGCTATAGGACCTTGGACTACTGATAGGGTAATTAAATGTTCCCTATGACCAAATAAAAAAGAGATATTTATTCCTCCGTGCCATTTTCTTCTGCATATTATGTTGTTTCATACCCAGGTATAGGAGGGTAATTTGGGTAAACCCGGTTGTTTTTGCTAAAAAGACCAGAAAGGCTTTATACGAGGGCGATCTCTGCATGAGCTTACATATGCTCTTTTTAGGCTCGATTGATCTGCCCACTGTTACTAATTCACCTTGGCAGTAATAGCTTTAGATGCGATGAAAGCATTCAACCTGGTGAACTGGGTTTTCTTGCAGACGGTGATGAAAACTTTGAATTTAGGAAATAGGTTCTGCAGGGTAATTGCTGCAATATACAACTCCCCGAGGGCGTAAGTACTGGTGAATGGAATACTGACATCAACTTTTAAGATCACTAGAGGGACGAGACAAGGGTGCCCTCTGGCACCCTTTTTGTTTGACTTGTATATCAAACCGCTGGCCAGAGAACTTAGAAGTGAACCTGGGATCCCTCCTTTTAAATGCAATGAATGCGAAAAAAACTAGCTGTGTACGCCGACGACCTCATGATTTACACGGCCGACCTGCAGGCTACTAGGCATATGTGGTTAAAATTGTCAAAGAGTTTGTTAAGATTTCAGGCTATGAGATAAACATGGGAAAGACTGAGATAATGGTCTAGAACACTGATGGGGGATCTGAGATGATTAAATCGGAGATGAGATACTTAGGAGTGAGGGTGTCACAGGACATCACAAAACTCCCAGAAGTGAATTTTAGCAGAGTCAATGAAGAGGTGTGTGACTTGATGGCAAACTGGGCTCATCTACGTTTAATTATTTTTGGCAAAGCAAATCTGGTAAAAATAGCCTTCCTTCCGAAGTTTACCTTTCTATTTAGTAAAATACTGTTACCATTTAAGGGAGTTTGGTTTGGAAAGCTGCAAGGTCAAATCATCAGTTTTTTCTGGGCGCCTAAAGGGTCTCAGATTGCATGGAAGAAACTCAGGAGGAAGTGAGAGAAAGGAGGTTTATCCCTCCCGGACTTACAATTCTATGCTTGGGCATTTCTGCTCAAGATTGGTAGGATGCTCCTGGATAGACCCCTCTGTTCAGAAATCGGTAGTATGTTTACAGTAATGTTAATGGAAGTGGAAGTGGATGTATCAGATATATGCTAAAGTTTGCTGATCCTAGATACTTTAAAAAGGTGAGACTGAAAATTCTACGGGGCATGGCGGAAACTTGATACCACATTAAGAGGAACTTAAAGCTACCATACCACAGTAATCTGGCTCCAATTTGGGACTCCCCCGGCTCTCCAGAATGGACGAAAGACAAGCTGGCATGTCTGCTGAAATAAGCTGGCATTCTGAGATGGGAAGATCTTATGGAGAGAGGACAATTAATAACATGGGAGGAGTGCCGAGAGAGAACAAACCACATTGTGTCAAGATTTACATTTTTACAAACTCAAAGCTGGTATCAGTCTGCAAATACAAGGATAACTGGTCCCAATGATTTGGAGGAAAAACTGCTGTTGGACACACCAAAGAGGAAAGAAATATCAATCTGGTTCTGGCTGATGATCGAGGAGACAGATGGGAAGTTCATGCTGCCACAGGAGCTGTGGGGAGAATACTTGCTGGAGTCTACGCTGGAAAGCTCATGGCAAGTATCTTTTTCTATGCTATATCAAGTGGTTAAACCTGCCTATTTAAGAAGGAACCATCTGTTTTCAATCCATAGGGCATATTGGACTCCCCTCAAGCTGTCGAAGTTTGGGAGCAGTAGAATTGTAGTATGCCCCAAATGTGGGCAAAACAAGGCAGATGATGTACATATGTTTGTGGAATGTCCAGGAATACAGTCATTCTGGGAAGACGTGAGTAAGATCTTATCCAATATTCTTAAGACCCAGATTCCGGTACGCCTGCCTCTCGTCTTTTTTGGATTATCTACTGTGCAAGGAAATATTGATAGAGAAAAGGTGAAATAACTATTTTATTCAATATTATTGGCACGTACAGAGATATGTAGGAAGTGGGTGAATACGAACCCCCCCCATGTATAAGGATTGGTTAGTGTCCTTGAAAAACATTATGAGGTTAGATACAGTATCCCCGGGGAAGAAACGATATGCCTATTGGCTTCATCTAACCAGGTGGATAGAGACAGAGGGGTAAGGGACAGACGATTGGTCCGATGATTATGCCTTGAAGCCTCAGTCTGGGCACAATTTAATTGCAGATGGAAGGGCTCGACCACAGGGCAGAATCAGAAATCCCTCTTCCGGCATAAGGGCAAGGTATTGTAAAGTTATTAGGGGTGGGCGGAATTTGCGTACTCGCGCTATGCAAAGCTCCACGAAACGGTAAAAAATCTCCGCGAGCACGCAAAAGTTCCGCGAACACGCGGAATTGCTTGTTCCGCCCGTTTGGAATGCTTTTTTCCTGTTCGCGAATGCTGTTTGCGTGCTCGGGGAGAAATATCTCGCGAACACGCATTTTGAAAGCGCGAACAAGCAAAAAATTCCGCGAAGCCGCGGATCGCGGAATTTTTGGCAATTTCGCGTTCTCCGCGGAACGAGAAATTACCCAAATTCCATGAGCGGAACAGAATTTACCACCCAGGCCTAAAAGTTATACTATGGAAGGCCATTCTGTGGCAAATGAGGACAAAAAGAAGGAATAGGCAATAGGCATGCAAGGGGGGCAGGCATTGTCTCCAATGCCATGAAGGAATTGTGGAGGCTTATCCAGTGCACACTGGTCCAACTGCAATCCAGAAATATATGTGACAAAAGTGGTGGGGCAGCATGAATCTGACACAAAAAAAATAATGTTCCACTAGCTACTTTTTTTTTTTTTTTTTGCAAATATAGAATTTCAACAGGAAACACTTAAAAAGATCTTTGGGGGCACTGGCATACTTAGTCTGGGAAGAAGAGTTTGTCCTTAAACTCAGGTGGTTCATCGATGAGTTGGTCACCTAACACACTTGATTCTGACCAGTCATCCTCCTCCTCCTCCTGTGCTGTTTCAGAAATAGTGTAATTGTGTGGTATGAGATTGTGGTTCATTTTGATCATAGTCAATCTCTCCACATTTTGTGGCAAGAGACGGGTCCTTCTCACTGTAACAACTGCACCAGCTGCACTGAACACACACTGTGCAGACACACTGGCGAAAGGACAAACCAGATACTTTATTTCCATCCTGCTGAGCTCTGGCCATTAGTGCATCTTCCCATACCAATACATCAATGGATTTTGATCCACATAGACCTATTTTGGATCATCCAGATACTCCTGGAACATCCTGTGGATGGTCATTGGTGCTGCCACTTGCTCATCCTCTTTTGCCATCACCTCTGCACCAGACTTAAGCCCTGCCGATTGAAACCAATGCAATGCAGAGGTTGAGTGTGGTCCTTCTGTTGCTGTTGTTGGTAGTGTTCTGATTGATGGTGTTGTTGACTGCTATGAGACAAGACTGCCCTCTCTGGAAGTTGAAGGCTGCATCCCAGAACTGCGGGGTGGGACTCTAAGTTCTGGCTATTCTTATTCCAGGTCTACGGCTTGCTCTACAATCCACCTCTTGCATTTTTAGAAACATCCCCTTTCAGAAAAGGAATGAAAGTCAGCAGAATTCTTTTGTTTTGTGGATCAAGTCGTCATGGCACAGATGTACATTTTGGATACAATGATGTCATGTTGAAGCCTTGCATTACAAGCCAAGCTAAGGATTAAGCTCTTAACCAAGGCATGCAGTTCTGTGTTTTCATTTACACCTGCGGGGGTGAACCTTTCAGACACCTTCTTTACCTGGTCCTGTTGCACATGCAACAATGTGATAACTTGTTCCATTGTACTGTCCTCCTTGCTAACTTCCCGTGTGAAAATCTCAAAAAGGAGTAGCATCTGTGTCAGGCATTTGAATAGGCCCCATTTGTCTGCATCCATGGTCAAAGCTTTCCCAATTGCATCCATTCCACTTAGAATGACATGGTCTTTGATCTATTTGTACTGCTCAAAGAGACGCGGCAACAGGTAGTAGGTTTAGTGCCAACGTGTTGGCACCTCCTATATCAGGGGTTTAACTGGTGCTCTATTATGCTGAATAATCTGCTTCCAGGCTTTAAAAAATGGCTGAAATGAGTGCAGATTCTTCTGAAGGTGGTCAGTATGTTGCTGACTATGTCTTCTTTTTTGAGAAAGTCTTGCACCACCAGGTTGAGACAATGGGCCAAACACAGGACCCTGAAATAGCCTCTGTCTGACATGGCCTTGACTATGTTACTGCCATTGTCAGTGGCCACAAATCCAATGCTGAGACCTTTGGGTCACAGCCATTCAGACACCTTGCTGTTAAATTCATCCAAGATGTTTACAGCTGTTTGTGATTTCTCCATGGCAAACATGGCCACTGTTGCATGCCGTTGAATGCTCTTAAAACTATCTTCAGGGCCAAGATCTGCAGATATCTTTTACTTTACCCCCGCAAAAGAGATCCAGTGTGCAGTGATGCACATGTAATCAGTCACTTGACAACTGGTCCACTTGTCTGTCGTCAGGTGGGCAGGGTGAGCAACACTTTGCTGCAAAGCTTGTCCATCGTGATGCAGCGCTGGAACAGCAACTCTGGCAAAAAAGGTCCGACTTGGAACCTTCCATTTTGGGCAGATGGCTGCCACAAATTCTAAGAATCCCAGTCCTTCCACAAAAGAAAGAGGGAGGAGGTCCAGCGCTAACATTTTTGCCAGATTCCCATTGTGCAAACGTGCGGTTGGGTGGTTCTGCTCATAGAGCCCATCCTGCCTAATCATGCCTGTAATAGTAGCCTGGATTTTCTTCTTTTCCGGGGCCACTCCCACAGGCTTCTTTCTAGAAGTAGATGGTGATGGTAGACTCAATGTGCATCGTGGTGGGGCAGTCACTGTATAACGTGGTGTCTACATCTCACTCTGAGTCTAGTGCCATTGTTAAGTTGCAGAGGTCGGTGATTCTGCTGGTGCATCATCAGAAGTAGAGATTGGAGAAGAAGGTGGAGTAGTACCCTTTCTTCTCCTTTGCTTGAGATCTGTGAGTCAATGATTCTAAAGGAGGAGGTTCTTGCTCAGAAGGAAGATCAACTTCCTATTCTGCTCCAAAATCAGGAAAATGGACTATTGATGGCTGCGGCTGCTGTCCAGTTGCTCTGTTTCCTGAAACAATTGTGTACTACTTTGCGAAAGGGACAAATCCAATTCAACGTCACTACTCATCAGCGTTGACATGATTGCAGTGACTGCCTCACTGACAGACATGGTCCTGGACTTACGTTGGTGTGGTGCTGTTGATGCAGGAGTGCTGCTCTCAGCTTGCTCCCCGGAGGACGGTGCAGCAGGCACATTACATGATGGCCCAAAAAAGGTTTGGAGTGACATGTCACTGGTGGGAAGCTGCATCTTCTCACTGACTTCTTTCTTGGAAGCATCTTACTTTGGGGCCATTTTAAAACTCTCAGTTGGCAGTTGCACCAAGCTGCACACGTGGAAGTGATTGGAAGACTAACGTGTGACTCCACGTGTCTTCTGTTTGGCAGTACTGTGGGTGATGTCTCTTCTCTTGTGTACCTAAAAGCAAACAAGCAAAACCATTTTTTAGAGTGAAACGTGGCATCGTTAGCAGTTTGAATTAGTACAGACAGAGGCAATATTAGTGCAGTTGTTTTGTTAACTAGGTAACCACTTTAAAGTCAAACCACACCACCATTCCATAATTCCCCATCAGAATAACACACAATATACAGATTGACAGAGCTCTTTCCTTTATGTTCATATATTCTGAAGGAGACACCTGTTACACTCAAGGAACTAAATGGGTAAATGGAATAGTAATCTATTAAAAAATGAAGGCTAGTGTGCGCCTATGGCAGGCAATGTGGTCCAGGGGGAATGGAAAAATAATCATCATCATTACACAAATGAATGATGCTAATGTCTACTCTAAAGTGCACCACAGCCAAGGTGTCCAGGAGGAAATTAAATGATATACCTAAAAAACTGAATGCTGTTGTGCTGCTGTGTGCCTATGATGGATGAATGAATGCATAATGGTCCAACCAAGGCAAAACGGGAAAAAATTACAATTAATTTGTTTTTAAAAATTGAAATATTTTTTTTAAAATTACAATTAATAAAAAATGAAAATAAAAAATGGCAATAAGTGAAATTATCCTCAAGCATAATATTAAATTGATATATCGTCCTACCATGCAAGCCTATGGCAAAGGCACACTGGATGGACACAGAAATTGGCTGCCAGACAGTGCCACATGGTCAACAACACTGAGCAAGAAGGCATGGGGTACAAACAAGACATGCACGCCTATGGCAAAAGCACACTGGCTGCCTACACAAAATGGTCACCAGCCACATGGTCACAACAACAAGCAGGAGGCCTGGAAAACAAAGAACACATGCAGGCCTATGGCAAAAGTGCACTTTCTGCCTACACAAAATAGCCGCCAGCCATATGGTCACAACTACAACAACAACCAGCAAGAAGGCATGGCCACAAGAAAGAACACATGAAGGTCTATGCCAAAAGCACACTGGCTGCCTACACAAAATGGCCAACAGCCACATGGTCACAACAACATCAGCAAGGAGGGATGGCCACAACAAAGAACACGTGCAGGCCTATGGCAAAAAGCACACAGGCTGTCTACACAAAATGGCTGCCAGCCAGATGGTGACAACAACAAGAACCAGCAAGGAGGCATGGCCACAACAAAGAAGACATGCAGGTCTATTGCAATAGCACACTGACCGCCTACACAAAATGGCCACCAGCCACATGGTCACAATAACCACAACAACCAGCAAGGAGCAGAGCCACAACAAAGAACACATGCAGGCCTATTGCAAAAGCACACTGGCTGCCTATAAAAAATGGCCGCCAGCCACATCGTCACAACAACAACAATCAGCAAGGAGGCATGGCCACAACAAAGAAGACATGCAGGCCTGTAGGCACTGACTATACAAAAAATGGCCCCTGGCCACATGGCATGGGGAACATAGACAAATGATGGCCTATGGCAAACACACTCACACACTTGCCAGACAAAGGAGGCATTATAACACAGAAAAAAGTCTTAATTCAGCAATGCCAAAAACGAAATTTAACTGGGCTAAAATGTTTTACAACACACATCCTCCAAAGTCATAAAATATATTTACCCCACCTATACACTGTTTGCAGAAACAAATGTGAAATAACCCCAAAAAACATTTTGTAATTTAATCCATTGTCATCCATGGCCTAAATGATGTTTCAATTCAACAGACCCCACAGAAACAGTTGTTTCATGCACCCATGACTGATACTAGGCCTACTGGCTGGAAGGCCCATTGGCACACTAGGCCACATAGCAAATTAAATGAATATTGCTCATTTATTTAAAAACATGGAGAAAAGGTATTAGAATGTGCAATATTTTTCCTTTACAAAAGAAGAAATATTACATGCAAAAAAATAACGAGGCTCCTACTGAAACTGCACCCCACCCACCACAATACATTTTAAAATCAAATAAAAGTATAAATAAATTCTGGTGCATCCCCCAATCAAACAAACAACGCCCTTATACACCAGTTTTTCAACCTACTTGTGAAATCTCAAATACAAAGTCCTTAAATCTATTGGTATATGTGAAACAGACAAGGAGAGTGATCCTTCCACTCCAAATCCCAATGAAAAGTGACCAGGAGATGGACAAAGCACTGGGAGGAGCCTGCTGGACAGGAACAGGAAGTTGGAATCTCTGGTCACTTCTTACAGTTGGAGAAGAAAATCCACTCGAAAAGGCTCTCAGTTGCTTCTTGAGCACAAAAGCTGCTCGGGAAGGTCCATTCGCGATCGGCACTACATTGGCACTATAGCGGCTCGAAGTGGTGCAAAGTATCTCACTAGCGGACTGAGATTATCGTGGCACCTACTTGATAGCGCCACAACAAACCTCGAGTTTGTGACTGGCAAAAAAACCTCAGCACCAACCCTGGGAATGCGGAATTCAGAAACTTCACGCACCTCCGCGGAGCGTGGAGTGCCTGAATTCCACAAACTCTGTGAGCGGAGTAGTTTTTTATGCCACGGCCTACTAAAAAGCTGGGACAGTGCTGGGTATACTGCCCCTGTTGCTCTATGTGGCTCCTCATTGGTATCAGGGGTGCTTCCTGACATCTCCATTTTAGCAGATATACTCTGATGCCTGAAGCATGTGCTGTATTTCTCCTAAATTAAGCTTAGCAGTTGAATTACCTCGCTTACATGCACAATCCAGACATCCACCTACAGAGTGGCGAGTTTTTAAATAGCACTCTGCAGCTGGATCGTGCCTCAGGCCCACTTCCACCTCCAGTCATCAGGAACCTGAAAATGGCAGTTTTCATGAAAACATGAAAGTCATGTTTTTATGTACACTGTTCTGTTAAATTATTAGCAGTTGTGGGCAGAGGCAAGGGGCAGTATGTGGCACCTCAGAGAAGGGAAGGCTGCAGCCGGAAGCCCCCTGTCACAGAGCTGCCACTGTTGTGATTTGCTGCATACTGCTTAACATTGCAACAACAGAAAAGCCATTTATCGCAAACAACAATGATTCACCATGTGCAGATGAAGTGACCACGGTAGAGAGGAGTCGTAAAAGCGAGGTTGTTCAAAATTTCTTCCTTTCAAATCCTAACAGAAAAGAACATCGGAGCACTCTTCAGGTTTTCTTTTGATGTACAATCTACGGCTTGTTGTATTCCGGTTCTTTTCATTTGATGTACAAAATATGTATGTCTATTAATAAGAAGCACAATTATGTAAGAGACTATGGATTTTAGAATTTTTCTATTTTATGATTTGA
Organism: Calotriton arnoldi; assembly: GCA_963921515.1. Lineage (NCBI taxonomy): Eukaryota > Metazoa > Chordata > Amphibia > Caudata > Salamandridae > Calotriton > Calotriton arnoldi. The sequence continues at coordinate 114,050 of CAWUFW010008309.1, forward strand.
AAATTCAATTTTTTCACACATGAATGTGACACTCAAAAACTTTGCCCTGAAGAATCAACCTGTTTAAAAGAGTAATTTTGCACTTTGACACTCAGCAATGGACTTCTTTTCATGCAACATTTTTTACTCAATACTGCTATCTCAAGGTTTATCAGTAGAAATACAATCTTCAAAGTCAAATACTTTCAAAACATCTCTGTTTTCTCTGAAAAGAGATTAGTTAAAAAGGAAAATACAATTATTAGCACAATTTCACTTCGACCTGTATGCAATGAAAATCGACAGCTTTTTTGGAGGGGGAGCTTTACCTCTTCAATGACTACACCATGTTCTCCAAACAGATATTGTGCTGAATGCCTCCTCACTGATAGATGTATGTTTTTTTCATTAGCAGATGCAGGTGCAGACTACACAGATGGGGAAGCTTCAGGAGAACTGTTGGTATGATCATTGCATCGCATCAGCTGTTTGCTGTTTTGCTGCAGAACACTATTCAGCATTGCTTCTTTGAGGTTCTTCAAACATATACTTTCTACTTCTATAGATGGCTTTTAATATTGCTACCAGACACAGTCTCTTTCTGAATGGTAAATGAAGCGACAATGGTTCACACCGAACTCATTCAAAATCTGATTATATAAAGAAAACAAAAAGATTACTGTAATTGATGTCATTGACCAAGAAAGCGTTATACAGGTTCCAGTTGCAAGCGTTTAAAAGGTTCTAGTTGCAAGAATTTGTTCATGCACAACATAAACCACATACCCAAGTGGGGGTTGTATGAACCATGAATGCCAGTACAACGCATGCCATTCCAACGTGTCTTTAACAAAGCAGATGGCTTTACACCGCATGTCTTTACCACACAAAATTTTACCACGCATATGCCTTTAACACGCATGCCTTTACAATAAAAATGTAAGTATTTTGCAGGTAAGTATAAAGCCTTTTTATATATAGGAAACAAATACGTATAATATGTGTCTAATTACTGTTAATTTTGGAAACATCATGGTAAGGTCCGGCTGAAACCCAATCCCAAACAAAAGCCTGTCATTTTTAAAACTCCATAAAACACCTTTAGAGACAGATTGTTTGGGAAACACAGTTGAATTATACATTTTAAACCTTTCATATATCTTTGTTGTGAAATTGCAGCACCTTGCTCTAAGAGTGCTTTTGCACACTTGACATAGAAAGAATATATACAAATACTCAGATAATTAAATCATTTGAACAAATCACCCAATGGAATTTGCAATTTAAAAGTCCACTTCTTTGTATATGGACAGTTCCACCCTGAGGGATGACTCCATGAGTCATCTTCAGGACAGGACAGGACAGTAGTAGTAAGCATCTGATTACAATGTGGGGTTGAACTTGTGGCAAAAGTATAGTTTAGAGAATTACCTAGCATATTTCTGTATCTCATGGGAACAATGCAAAGCGTAATTTAGTAAATGGGCAATTAGTCTAAAAAAGTATGTCATTCAAGAATGAATATATTACATTGCCTAAGCCTGTGCAAAATTGTCAAAAATATTTAGGCAGGTTCCTCAAACACAGTTCAGATCGGCAGAGAACAGCGATCACAGCTGCATCTCTTCAACCTTTATAATGTGGCAAGCATTTTGTGCATTGTTTTACTGAAAATTTGTGTTACAGGTAATATAGTTATTGGCAAACACAGTTTTTCAACTATATTTGTAATTTGTTTCATAGAAGATGTTTTTTTACGGTTCCAAACCAGAATGATATATATATATATATATGCCGGTCACCAGTAGGTAGTTATAGTTAGCACCTAGTTTCCATAGGAAGAGCATTTTTTCATTTGCCAATAATTTTTGTGCCATTTGATGAATCCTCAAGAAATTTTCAAAGCTAGTTTACCAGTCACTTCAGTTGCTGTCTTGAAAATTTCAGGATGATCCATCAAGCGGGGTGGGAAAAGGGGGGGCGGGGGGTCCCAATATGCTTTTTCCCCCCTTTAATTCCGTAGGAAACTTTAGACATGGCTACAGCAGAAAGGTAGCTTTTGGTCCAGAAAGTGCCCTTTTTTTAAATGGTGTAAATCCTTTCAGTAGTTTTTGAGAACTTTTAAGATTTTCAAAATAAATATACAACTGAGGATGCTGAGGATCCGCGTCCCAAGCCAAGATCTTGTGCTGAGATCTGATTGGCTGCCAACACTTCAAACCAGGAAATGTTGGCAGCCATCTTGACTCAGTTGAACCGAGTCACTGGAAAAAAAGTAAGAAAAAAGAAAAGGGGGCAGGGTAGAAACACCCTAGGCCTCTTGAGGGGGTACCAAAAAGTATTTCGTTTTTTGAAATTTTTGGTGGGAGTCGCGGTGGGTGTGCGAATCCTGATAACATTTTAAAAAAAACAAGGCATGGACTTCCCCCGGGTGGGCCAGTTCCCGGGGGCATTGTACATTAAGGAGGGGGGATTAGGAGTCCCCCTCCTGGGTCTTATTATGCCCCAGGACCACCACCTACCCGTGGCTTGAAGTTTTCAAAAATGCGGGAGAGGCCCGTACGGCCTCCCCTGCTGCCCCAGGGACCACCACCTCCCAGGAGCTTATTACATTTTACTGGGGGGTCCTCCCAGGGGCTTAAGTTTAAAAAAAAGCAAGGTGTCCATATGGACCACCCGCAGCCCCAGTGACCGCCACCTCCCTGAGGCGTTTGTATATCTGAATGCAGGGGGGCTGTGCAGACCCCTATGCAGCCCCAGAAACCACCACCTCCCCAGGGCATAAGTTTAATTGAGTGTGGGTCGCCGCACAGTCCCACCACCTCCCCAGAGCAAATAAATAAAATGGAGGAGGCCACTTGGTACCCCTCCTGAAGCCAATAATGGCCCATGGGACTGCCACCCCCACAGGGCCAGCTCCAGCAATGTCCCGGGGTGCCCATCCCTGGGACATTGCAGTTTGCTATGGCTTGGCGCCCACCAAGCCATAGCAAACACTGCTCCACTTTCAGTAAGGAAGAGTAGAAAATGCTCTTGCTTACTCGAAGCGGAGCAGAATTGCTTTTACACACAGGGAGCTGTATGTTAGGTAACCCTGGGCGTAGTTCGCGTAGTCGCGCTACGCGAAGCTACGCGAAGACGTCGAAGCGCTACGCGAGCTACGCGAGCATGCGTAGCTGCTTGTCGCGCCCGTTCGCGATGCGTTTGTCTTCTTCGGGAACGCATTGTGCATGTTCGGGACGCTGTTTGCGTGCTCGGGGGATAGTATCTCGCGAACTTACCCATGCGGTCGCCTATGGGCGCGGCCATCTTGTTTTTCACTTGTCCCGCCCGTTCGCGATCCCTTATTTCCTGTTCCGGGTCGCGTATAGCGTGCTCGCGATGCGCATTTCATGTTCGGGAACGCGTCGTACGTGTTCGCGACGCTTTTGCGTGCTCGGGGAGAAATATCGCGCGAACTTACCCACGCGGTCGCGATGGGCGCGGCCATCTTGTTTTTCACTCTATGCTATGGTTCTGGGCCTGCTTTTCTATCCTCCCTCAATCTTTGCAATCCTTAGTTTTTTACACTGTTTTTCAATTTTTCTTTATTTCTTATCTATCTCTCTCTCTGCCTAAGTCTATATTTTGCATTTTTTTCTACTTTTTACTGTGTTTTTTTACTTTTCGACTGTTTTATATAACTTTCTTCTTTAAGCTCCTACTTCTTCCCCTAACTTTATTTTTCCCTTCTAACTTTTCTTTTCCGCCTCCTCCCACACACCCCAGAACCATGGCGAAGGGTAGCAGCAGCAGTAACGGCTCGAAGGGCAAGGCGCGTGCGCCCAAGAGCCGCCTGCCTTGCGGCAGACTGCGCCCTGCAGGGGTGCAAGCCCGCCAGCTTTTTAGTGAGGCGGAGGTGGCCGCCCTTGTTTTGTTTGTTCAGCGCCACCTCCCTTGACCTTGGCAGCAGGCGGCAGGCCAGGCTCCGGGTACCCTACCCAGGAGCGTCACCGCCGGTGGGCGAAGGTGCGCCGGGCAGTGTTTCGCTGCTCAGGGGTCCGGCGCACCCATAACCAGCTGGCACACCGGTGGTCAGACATCCTGGACCTGGAGCAGGACCTGTTGGACCTGCTAGGTGTCGAGGTCGTGGGGCTTGGTGAGTAGCTAATATATATAGTGGTATAAGTATTGTGATTTGTGTATACATTTTTTACAAATAACAAGAATACTGCTGCTTACATTGCAGGTAAATTACGTTTCAAAATCTTCTGTGATTGTAGGACACAGGTGCTGGGCGCTACTCTTACTTGTTTGCAACTTTGCACTCGCTTGTCCTTATTATTATGTAAGAGTTTACTTTAGAGAACTTAAGTTAGGTAATGCTATTGCTAGAGAGACTCTAGTCCTTCCTTTGTCCTCCTGTCAAATAGTGGTGGATGGATTGATACTAGGTTTAGTTACTATTAGTTGATAATTTTTGAGCGGTCTGCGTAACGCATCCTCTGTCACTGAGTGCTGCTTACCCCAGTCCTTAGTAGAACCTTTTGTAGTTTGTTTAGTGAGTGGTAGGCTTAGCAGTGTCAGTCAGCAGCAGAACATCAGACGCAACCAACCAACAATTTGGTGTATGCATTATGCACCAATTTATGCATGTGTCCTCCTTCTCATCTATGCATTTTTGAGGGCTAAAAAAATGGAAATGCAGACTTAGTGAACAATTGGCCCGTCTGGAATAGGTGGGCTAGGTCAGGTGGTACTTAGGCTTAGTTAGTGTTCTGGATTTTATTTGAATCAATCAGAATGGAACACTGAATTAGTGTTCCTAAATAAGTAGACTGTCCGTGAATCCCGCAAGCCAGTAGTCGATCGGATTAGATAGGTCAATTTTATTGCAATTTTTGTTTCCTAAAACGTTTTTTGAGCGTTTTTTAGATAATTTATTTGTTTCACAGCAATCATTAATGTTTGTGTCTTTCTTTATTATATCTTACATGATCACTGATCTGCAGCACCCAGGGGCAAGAAGACGGGGTCCGAGTCGGCGGGACAACCACCAGAGGACCGCTCCTCTACCGAGGGCCCTGCTGCTGGTCCCAGTAAGTCCTCCAGTGGTTAATATTAACAATTATATTGCCCTAACTTTTACTGCACCTTATTTTTTCCGAACTATTAATTCTGGTTCCACTCCCTAATTCTATTTTTTACAAAAGCTTCTTTGATCTTGACTTGACTATCTGTTTCTAAATTCTGGTTATCCCTGCCTCTAAGTTCTAACTGCCTCTGCTATGAATGTCTGTACTACTACTATTAGTCTGTCGCTAAGCTTGCCCAGTTTGCATTGCCACTCTTTATTTTACGGTTTTGAATAAAACTCAGATTGACCAATAGCTCTAGCCACTGAGTCCAGTCCTTTCGGTTGTCCTCTTCTAGGCTTCTTAATCTTGAGGCTTTGACAATTACCACAAACAAAATGCCCAACCAGATATTTGACTATTTTTGATAGGATATAGTACATACTACTACTGATGTGGGGATTCTGCACAGCCACATGCAGAACTATGCACAAGAAAATAGGATGTTGGTGATGGGAGGTTGGAACTTGGACCTTCCTCACACCTCAGTCAGAAGTGAACCCACAATCCCCTGAACGACTAGCTATAGTGTCTCATTAGGTCCCCGAACCCCCACCCGAAGATATCCAATGATTACACAACCCAGAACAGATAGCACCCTTTCGCTCACTCACTCGTGTAAGTCCACCACCACCACCACTACACCAAATACCACAGAGTTTATGTGTAAGTTCAAAAGGTTTATTTTCAACTAACAAGCTCTGTATGTTGTTCTATAAAATTCAGTGTACTCCAGCCAGCTCCAACAGCAAAATGCATAAGATTAAAACAATAAACATTGTTACAACAAGTGCATGATGATAGAAGACAAAAGATCTGTGCGAATTCTGGGAGACTCCTCACCGTAGAACGTAGAATTACTGGTTACATGCATCATTCATAAGCTCTGCAAATCTCTGGTTCGTAGAAGGGAATCTTCTGCCTGTTATGAGAAAAATGGTGCGCGTTAGATAGTATAATGCAAGCATTTCTCAGTCCCGCCAAAAAGTGTAACATGTTACTTATGGCTAAGCAATACGGACTAACCGAACTCCATAACAAAGTGGCTTGTTTTTCGACCTCTTGTACGCAACGCTCAGACAGTAGCTGTATGAGCTCATGTGGGCTCAAAAAGGCGTCTTACTGTTACTGCACAACAAGCTGCGAGGTAACATGCGCAAAAGACATGAAGCGAAAAATGGTTGCATGGCTCAGGCTAACTTTGCAAAGAGTAGAGTATACTATAATAATGACCCTAGGGACCATAACACTACTAGTGTCTACTGACTCTACTCTAGTACCCGATTTGGACTAGTGAATGTGATGTATATGTATGTATTAACTTTTTTTCAATCTTGCTAGTGAAAACGAATAAATAGGGGAGGTGTACAGGCATCTAAAAATGTGTCATGTTTTTATCTAGGCGTACTAGCGACCACCAGTGCCGGCGGGGCCAGCGGCGATTCTACCATTCCGGAGGGGGCAGGAGATGCGGCACCTGCAGGAGCTACAGGGGTGAGCCAGCAGCAGTGGCGGGCGGTGGTAAGTTATATTCATTACTTATTGACATTGCACTAGCTGGAAGGGTGTTGACTTCACTCACTGTACTGTTGTTGAGACTTATTAGGTATGAAGTTGTAGTGAACATTATACAACGGTTGAAGAAGACACCCTTTACTTAGTATTGGCAATGCAGTGGCAATAGCATTACCAGCGTGACTTGATTAACCAATGGCCTCTTCTATCTGACTCCAACTCAGCTGTGAAAGTTTTATGGAGGAGACTAAAAGTCAGATCAGATGACCTTGATGGATGGGTTGAACAAAAAGGGAAAGAAGGGTGGAAGGAGGAAGGACGGGCGAGATTTAATATGATGACTGGCAGAGAAGGATACGTTGGAAGCATGGATAGGTGGCTGATAGGAATCAGATGCATGTGTTGTTGAAGGATGGGTGGAAGGTGAAAGAAGAATGGATGCCTGCCTGGGTGGGCGACACAGTATGGGTGGATACTGTGGATAGCAAGAATCATCAGCGGTGTTTGGGTGAAACTCAAAGCCAAGGCAAGCAAGGAAGGAGTGGACGCATGGGTTGTTGTTGGTGAAACAAAGTAAGGTTTGTGGAGAGATTAAGAAGAATGATAGACATTTACTTAGAATGGATGGATGCCTGTATGTATTCATCATAGACAGCATAGGTGGAGACTGTCACGGGATGCACAGTCTTAGTTTTAAGGGAATGTAAAAGAAACCGCGCCAGAGTAGCAAAGCCGATGTGGGGAGGGGCAGGGTAGGGGTAGTAAACAATGTATTACGCGGCCAAATACAGGTAACTTTACTGTAAACATAAAAATAAATAAAGCGAATTTCATTGTGCGCACTGCACCGCCAAATGCGATGCAGTGCGCGCAACGAAATTAGTTTTATTTATTTATATGTTTACTTACCTGTAATTGGCCGTAATCCATAGTTTACTACCCCCACCCTGCCCCTCCCCACGTCACCGCCCGGCAGCACTCCCCGAGTCCCACCACCGACCGCTACTGACCTTATGTCGTCGTCCCATATAAAAGCAATGATCATTGGATCAGATATATAATCTGCCTTTTTGTAGTAGCCAGGGCACTGTGAAAGTGAAATTGACCAATTGCCCTTCATGTAACAGAGAGAGTATGGCCAGTGCCACCCGTAATAGAAAAATACGAGCTTCCCCACCTGCAGACAGTAGTAAATCAAACTAACGTGAGTCTGCGTCATGACTCGTATGTTTGTCTTGGGTGCAAGCATAGATGACCGAGCTGGCATGCCGGCTACAACGATGTTATGTAATTTTGCTAAACTAGAGATAAGAAGAAGACTGGTGTACTGTGTACTGGAGTCCATAGTGCTAGTATAATGCCTGAAACTCCCACAAATGTTAGAGGCCGAGGAAGTGGGAGGATAGATAGATTATTACCACAAATGTTATGTACTGTGCTTCTTGCTAGTGCTACTGTGCCATTATGTGTTGAATTAATTTTGTGTTACTGTTTTGCTAAGAGTACTGGTTACAACAATATTCTTTTTCTTTCTTGATATAGATAGTACTCCTTCCCAAGAAAAACCATCCCGGAAGGAGTTGGCAGCCATGGCCCGGCGCCGGAAACTGGAGGCCATCTGTGAGGAGTACCGGCGGCTGGTGGCTCAGGCGGAGGAGGAGGAGGCGGCAGCAGCTGCAGCTTCGTTCAAAGCCCTGGGCCCCAGCCAGGCCCCAACTCCAGTGGTACGGCGCCGCGGTCTGGCAGCCGCCCGCCGCCGCAATTCTCTAGCAGCCAGCACTGCTGTTCCCCACCCTGGATGCCACTGCAGGGCATTTCGCCACAAGATGCTCCTCCGGATGTCACGCCTAGAGGAGCAACTAGAGGAGCGTGTCAAAATACTGGTGGACAAACACCTAAAAGCCCGCCGAATATATAGAACTATAGGACCCTGTTGCATTGCCCCTTTTTATTCCTTTTGTTGGTGGGTGGGAATTGGGCGTTGGGGTTTCTGGACATTCTTTGGACTTTTTCGTTTTGGACATTGGTCGGGGTTAGGGAGAGGGGTGGGTCAGGTGTGGGATAGTTTATTTTTGTTAGGGAAATAAATTATATTTATACTTAAACATACAATGTTAATGTTTTGTGGGGGGTTACTGTTTTACGAATTAACGTCACATGGTTTCCTTGCTGCTGCAGGTCCGCAGCCAGTGTTTCATTTAAATAATCTGCTGATGATGTAACACAAACAGATAGATGCGGTACCCCTCACTGAGTTATTTGTCCTACTAGTACTGTCAGTCTCTCCTCCTAGTCCATTATACCTCCCACCAAACTTATCTTACCTGTGATTGATGATGATTACGTTCGGCACAGCGATGGCTGCATGGTTTCCCAAGAGAATGGAGAAGATGCCATGGTTGTGGTGGTAGTAGTAGAGTAGACACTGGCAGTAGCATTTGCAAAAAAATAAAAAAGAGACAGTCACTTGCCTGAGAGCGACTGTGGGAGGAGTAGTAGAACGAAGTAAAATACAGTACAGAAGAAGACTGCCAAACAAACAATATTGCATTTGCAACTGCTAAAGTCAAATAAAACATAATGGTGGCGGGGACAGCCTAGTACAAGAAGTTACAAACTGTAGTTGTGTCGAGTGAGTCACTTAACTTAATACAATCGTAATTCGTAACCTTTACTGCTGTGTGGTAGGAGTTTGATGATGAATCCAATCAATGCCGGCAAATAATTATAATGTACTATTAGGTGACGGTCCCTTTGGAAAAAAAATTGACTTGCACATAGACTGAGCATGGGTGGGCAAGCAGAAGAAGCTCCTCGCCCTGCCTTGAAATTGAATTAGTGTTGCTTTCACCACATCTGCCCCAGCAAGCGTGTGATCAATTGGTGTACATTTTATGTAGTCATATCACACCTCAATATAAATCACAGCCCGGGGGAAGAGGGTTAGGGTTTGATGAATGGATGTGAAAGGGGGTTTGGGGAAAGGTTTGAGAAAGAAAAACAGTACGCATGGACAACAAAAGCAAAGCGCAATCTTGGCAGACGACCATGATCTTATCCAAAAAATCTATAAAGGGAGAAAAAGGAAATGCATGCATGATGATGAAGATAACTTGATGGTTAATGAGTAGTACTTACTAACTCCTACTAGACAATTAGACAGTACAGGGCAGCAGTATATTCTATGCAATTTGCCTTGCCTGTAATATGACCTCAGAGACCCAAATTCCATGTTGTACTGGGCTTACTTTTAAAGATAGCAAAGAAAATTAAAAAATAGTTGTAGGGATCAATTAGCAAACAAACAACAACACACAACACACAGTTGTAATGATTGAAGAGAAAAAAGGATTCCAATTAATTAAAAGATGAATGATGAATGATACTAAAGTTACTGTATTATCCTGGTCAAATTGTGGAGTTGAATCTCGTCCTTCCTCTTGGCCCTATCTTCCATGGACGCTCCGCACATCAATCTTGGGTGCCACTGCCTGCCTGATGCGGATTGGTAAGGTAAGTGTTAGTTGTGTCTCCCAGTATAGCACAGGGTAAAGGCCGGCCTGTAACGTCTAGATGGAAAAACAAAAGGGGTATTGAAAAATCAATGAATAAAAAAAGCATCAATTACGGTGGAGTCCAAGAAGAGAAGAGAGAACACTTTCAGACTGAGGCGGCTTGGATATATCGTGTATATTCTGTTTACAGCATTAAGCTACAACAACAACAGGACAGAACAGGCACACCACAGCACCAGCCCGTGACCCAACCTCCATTTACCTTAATTTTTGACAGAGCAAGACAAAAGGCATATACAGCAACCTAGCATTTTCAAAATTAAGTGACAAAATCAATGCGCCGCTGTCAGTCATATGACTGCACTCGACTCCACCACTACATGGACATGTAGGTCTGCTGTGTTTACTTTCTTGTTGAATTGTTGTGTTTATGTTTACCTTATGCCACTTCATGAAACGCAGTTATTCCTTCAATCATCTCCGATCCAACTGACTGACTGCGTGCAAAGATAGTATGGTCATCATCATGGTATGGTACGTATTGTCCAACTCCAACTCAGTCTGTAGTGACTCCAATTAAGTCCATATTCCATATTAAAAAATTGCAACATATATTGGCCTGCACCTGCAGTAGTAGGAGTACAATTTGGTTATTAAACAACAAGAAGGGAAACATTGACTGTCACTTGAGTCACTTTCACTTTGTAGATTAACTAGTAGAGTAGAGTTCGACTTCATGCACAACATCAACACAACAAACAACAGCAATCGCTCAGAGTCTGCAAGCATCCAATGCATTCCATCATTACCTGTCTTGCTCTTCTCTTTGGCTGTCAGATCATCAGATGCCTAGTTCTGACAGGTGTGTGTGTGTTTTTTTTTAACGGGGCAGTGGCCTCATCATTACTCCAGTCCACATTCATTTTGAGTGTTAGTCGCTGTTTCGGTTTTCATCTTGGGGTGTTGCCACCTCTTGTGGTAGCCAACTACGTCCTCCAAGTTAGCTTTACATAGTACTTGGAAGACATAAACCCAGTAACACATGTTGTGATATAATCTGCAATCTTTTATCTCTGCTATGATCCGGCAATTACTTATATAAGATCCGTTGAAAGATACATGCACATCCTATATTGAACAATAGGCATAGTGACTACCTTCATTGATCTAAGACTCTGGCGTCCCAGTCTAGGATATTGCAATTTCATTATTGGAAACTTGTTCCCCTTGATTATTTGTCTGTATGATACTGTGCCCGATTTGGACAAGGTCCTGAAGAAGGTGGTTCACCTCCTGTGTTAACCCACCGAAACGCGCGTCGACCTCGTGTGTCCAGACCTTATTATATATTTTCTTTTCATCTTGGTGGAAATGATTTACATCTTATGTTTCCCGTTTATTCCAGATGTACATAAGTGTCTTGTATGAATGTGAACGAGTGTGAGGCATGTGTGAGTTGTAAGAAGATTTGCTATTTTGGGGATCAATTATATTGTATTTAATTTTCAATGATTGGTTATATGTATATACCAATTTTTATAAAAATTCAAAAAAGTTTCATATTTACAAAAATGACATCTAATGCATTGAGAAAAAGGAAATAAGAAATTAATGATAATAATAAATATGGCTTCAGAAAAAATGATCATGTTGTAATGTGATAAATATTTGATGTTTGTCAATTTTGTAAACTCATACTAGATTCAATCTCCTATAAAAAGCAATATAGGTCCAAGGGGAGTGTTCATTGGTTTGTTTAGTCCCCCTCTTACTCCCAGACCTCATTCGTTTTTTTAGAGGGGTTCCCTTGCTCTCTTATCGGTTTTCGTCTTATTCATCTGTGGCACTTTGTCACAGTTTAAGTTGCTTCACATGGTCAGCACTGTGTTGATGGGCCGCGGCCTGGGTAGCGCTCATTGCTGGTCAATTGAGTTTGCACAAATGTCAGCAAGTTTCTTCGAAGAGTCTTGTCTTTCTCTGCCAAGTACCTTCTGTCCTGACAGTGAGGAGCTTTGGATGCCTGCCGAGGCTATAGCCTTCGGACAGTGATGAGTTTACTTTTGGATGCCTGCCCAAGTTCTGACAGTGAAGAGTTGTGGATGCCTGCAGAGGCGGTAGCCTTCGGACACTGATGAGTTTCGGCTCGGAAACAAAACGGAGGATAGCTATAGTCACGTTTCACTTCTTATGGAGGGACTGTTAAAGGCAACATTTCTTGTACTCCAATGTCTGGCTTGATGGAAATGTACTAGGGCGAGACAGGAAGATGAAGCAGGACTCTGAAGAGTGGACAGTTAAATGCACAGACGAGCAACTCCAATAGGGAAAAAAAAAGAGAAGACGGTGGTGATGGATTTGTTGTGATTTGATTTGAACCAGAAAGACAGATACACAGACAAATAAAGGAAGGAAGAATGTAACAATTTGAAAGCCTAGTTGTCAGGGAAGAGGAGCTCGTCCTCAAACTCTGGTGGTTCGGACAGAAGTAGGTCCTGTAACCCACTACTTACGTCATCCAAGTCGCTCTCCTCTTCCTGCTGTGATTCACGTATTTTGTAATCCGGTAGTACAAAGTGCTGATTCATTTTGATCATGGTTAACCTCTCCACGCTTTTGGGCGAGAGACTGGTCCTTTTCAAAGTTACAATGGCACCAGCAGCACTGAAAACACGCTCATAAGAGACACTTGCGACAAGTGAAGCCAGATACTTTATCGCCAGCCTGCTGAGCACTGTCCATTGGCTTCTTTTCCCATACCAATACACCAATGGGTTTCGATCCATGAAGACCTCTGTTGGGTCATCCAGATAGGCTTGGACCGTCCGCTCAATGTTCAGGGGTGCTCCGATGTGCTCGGCCTGTTTTGCCTTTGCATCAGCACTGGACTTACCATACCCCTGCCGTAGAAACCAATCAGTTGCCGATTGTACTGTGGATGATCCTGTTCTTGCTGTTGTTGATGTTATTGTTGGTGTAGGTGACTGCTGGGAGGCAAACGCACTGCCCTCAGGCTTTGAAGTAGAACTTGACTCTGGATGCCCTGTAGTACTTGTTATGGCCTGGGGTGGGGGGCCTGTAATTAACAGCCATTCGTTTTCGAAAATAGTGGCTTCCTTAGCTATCAAAGTTTTGTAGTTGGCAACATCCACTTCTGAAAAAGGAATTACTGCCTTACTGTTCAGAAATACTTTGCACCGTGGATCCAAAATTGTGGCACTAATGTAATGTTGTTGTGACACAATGTTATTTTGAATCCTTGTATTTGCAGATAAGCGAGCGGCTAAGGTCTCGCCAAATGATATGCGTCTTGTTTGTCATCCACACCTGCGTACATTTCAGAAACCTCCTTCAGCTGTTGCTCTAGCTAGTGCAACAATGGGATAGCTTGGCCCATAGTACAGTCCTCCATGCTGACTTCACGTGTGAAGATCTCAAAAGGAAGTAGCATCTCAGTCAGGCATTTAATGAGGTCCCATTGACCCATCTCAACGGTCATGCCTCTCACAGTAGGTTCCCCTAATCTTTGTATGACATAAGCATTGAGTGGTATGTACAGTTCAAACAGACGATCAAGCATGTAATAAGTTGAGTTCCAACGTGTTGGCACCTCCTGGATGAGCGCTTTGACTGGCATTTTATGCTCACGTTGAATGACCCTCAGCTGCTTCCGGGCTTTAAAAGAATGGCTGAAATGTGTGCATATTCTTCTGCAGGTGGCCAGTAAGTTGCTGACTTTGGATTCATTTTTCAAAAAGTCTTGAACAACAATGTTAATGCAGTGTGCCAAACACGGGACCCTGAAATAGCCACCATCGCCCATGGCCTTAACTACATTACTGCCATTGTCCGTGGCAAAAAAAACAATCTTAAGCCCTCTTGGGCGCAGCCACTCAAAGACCTTGGTGTTAAACTCTTCCAAAATGTTTGCAGCAGTATGAGATTTCTCCATGGCAAACACGGCTACAGTTGCATGTTTGCGAGTGGCATGAAAAATCTCAGCAGCGTCCACACCAGCAGATATCTGTTATCTAACCCCCGCAAAAGAGATCCAGTGTGCAGTGATGCACATGTAATCTGTGGCTTGGCAACTGGTCCACATGTCTGTTGTCAGGTGGATACTGTGAACAGCTTAACTTTTGCCTCCTGCTGGAGGTGCCACTTCCAATGCCGGATGAACTGGAGGGTGTGCGTTGAATTTGACTCTGTGCTGCTGTACCACTACCTACTTCTACTGAGGTGGTTGTTGCGCTGGATGTAGGTCGAAATGCAAAACACACAAGATGATGGATGGAATGCTGCACATTGGCAAACATTCATCCCCAGTCACAGATCTGGGTTTAATCCATCGTTATTTTGCTTCACCACGCCACCCCAGTTCAGACATAGCCATATGCAAATCAGTCTTGACCCTGTGCCTCATGGGAACAGTCCAGACCGAACTGCCAAGCCATGTCTTCCCTGGACCGGAATCAAGCATCCTAGGACCGGTTTCAGCCTATCAGCCTTCATCAGCCAGGATAGCTTGACTCCAGTGGCGTAGTGAGCACGGGACACACGTCTGGGCATACCCTTCCCACTTAGGGCGAAATGCAAAACACACAAGATGATGGACGGAATGCTGCACATTGGCAAACATTCACCCCCAGTCACAGATCTGGGTTTAATCCATCGTTATTTTGCTTCACCATGCCACCCCAGTTCAGACATAGCCATATGCAAATCAGTCTTGACCCTGTGCCTCATGGGAACAGTCCAGACCGAACTGCCAAGCCATGTCTTCCCTGGACCGGAATCAAGCATCCTAGGACCGGTTTCAGGCCATCAGCCTTCATCAGCCAGGATAGCTTGACTCCAGTGGCGTAGTGAGCACGGGACCCACGTCTGGGCATACCCTTCCCACTTAGGGCGAAATGCAAAACACACAAGATGATGGACGGAATGCTGCACATTGGCAAACATTCACCCCCAGTCACAGATCTGGGTTTAATCCATCGTTACTTTGCTTCACCATGCCACCCCAGTTCAGACACAGCCATATGCAAATCAGTCTTGACCCTGTGCCTCATGGGAACAGTCCAGACCGAACTGCCAAGCCATGTCTTCCCTGGACCGGAATCAAGCATCCTAGGACCGGTTTCAGGCCATCAGCCTTCATCAGCCAGAATAGCTTGACTCCAGTGGCGTAGTGACCACGGGACCCACGTCTGGGCATACCCTTCCCACTTAGGGCGAAATGCAAAACACACAAGATGATGGACGGAATGCTGCACATTGGCAAACATTCACCCCCAGTCACAGATCTGGGTTTAATCCATCGTTACTTTGCTTCACCACGCCACCCCAGTTCAGACACAGCCATATGCAAATCAGTCTTGACCCTGTGCCTCATGGGAACAGTCCAGACCGAACTGCCAAGCCATGTCTTCCCTGGACCGGAATCAAGCATCCTAGGACCAGTTTCGGGCCATCAGCCTTCATCAGCCAGGATAGCTTGACTCCAGTGGCGTAGTGAGCACGGGACCCACGTCTGGGCATACCCTTCCCACTTAGCACGAAATGCAAAACACACAAGATGATGGACGGAATGCTGCACATTGGCAAACATTCACCCCCAGTCACAGATCTGGGTTTAATCCATCGTTACTTTGCTTCACCACGCCACCCCAGTTCAGACACAGCCATATGCAAATCAGTCTCAACCCTGTGCCTCATGGGAACAGTCCAGACCGAACTGCCAAGCCATGTCTTCCCTGGACCGGAATCAAGCATCCTAGGACCAGTTTCGGGCCATCAGCCTTCATCAGCCAGGATAGCTTGACTCCAGTGGCGTAGTGAGCACGGGACCCACGTCTGGGCATACCCTTCCCACTTAGCACGAAATGCAAAACACACAAGATGATGGACGGAATGCTGCACATTGGCAAACATTCACCCCCAGTCACAGATCTGGGTTTAATCCATCGTTACTTTGCTTCACCACGCCACCCCAGTTCAGACACAGCCATATGCAAATCAGTCTCAACCCTGTGCCTCATGGGAACAGTCCAGACCGAACTGCCAAGCCATGTCTTCCCTGGACCGGAATCAAGCATCCTAGGACCGGTTTCAGGCCATCAGCCTTCAGCAGCCAGGATAGCTTGACTCCAGTGGCGTAGTGAGCACCGGACCCACGTCTGGGCATACCCTTCCCACTTAGGGCGAAATGCAAAACACACAAGATGATGGACGGAATGCTGCACATTGGCAAACATTCACCCCCAGTCACAGATCTGGGTTTAATCCATCGTTACTTTGCTTCACCACGCCACCCCAGTTCAGACACAGCCATATGCAAACTCAGTCTTGACCCTGTGCCTCATGGGAACAGTCCAGACCGAACTGCCAAGCCATGTCTTCCCTGGACCGGAATCAATCATCCTAGGACCGAGTTTCAGGCCATCAGCCTTCATCAGCCAGGATAGCTTGACTCCAGTGGCGTAGTGAGCACGGGACCCACGCCTGGGCATACCCTTCCCACTTAGGGCGAAATGCAAAACACACAAGATGATGGACGGAATGCTGCACATTGGCAAACATTCACCCCCAGTCACAGATCTGGGTTTAATCCATCGTTACTTTGCTTCACCATGCCACCCCAGTTCAGACACAGCCATATGCAAATCAGTCTTGACCCTGTGCCTCATGGGAACAGTCCAGACTGAACTGCCAAGCCATGTCTTCCCTGGACCGGAATCAATCATCCTAGGACCGGTTTCAGGCCATCAGCCTTCATCAGCCAGGATAGCTTGACTCCAGTGGCGTAGTGAGCACGGGACCCACGTCTGGGCATACCCTTCCCACTTAGGGCGAAATGCAAAACACACAAGATGATGGACGGAATGCTGCACATTGGCAAACATTCACCCCCAGTCACAGATCTGGGTTTAATCCATCGTTACTTTGCTTCACCACGCCACCCCAGTTCAGTTCAGACACAGCCATATGCAAATCAGTCTTGACCCTGTGCCTCATGGGAACAGTCCAGACCGAACTGCCAAGCCATGTCTTCCCTGGACCGGAATCAAGCATCCTAGGACCGGTTTCAGGCCATCAGCCTTCAGCAGCCAGGATAGCTTGACTCCAGTGGCGTAGTGAGCACCGGACCCACGTCTGGGCATACCCTTCCCACTTAGGGCGAAATGCAAAACACACAAGATGATGGACGGAATGCTGCACATTGGCAAACATTCACCCCCAGTCACAGATCTGGGTTTAATCCATCGTTACTTTGCTTCACCACGCCACCCCAGTTCAGACACAGCCATATGCAAATCAGTCTTGACCCTGTGCCTCATGGGAACAGTCCAGACCGAACTGCCAAGCCATGTCTTCCCTGGACCGGAATCAAGCATCCTAGGGCCGGTTTCAGGCCATCAGCCTTCATCAGCCAGGATAGCTTGACTCCAGTGGCGTAGTGAGCAAGGGACCCACGCCTGGGCATACCCTTCCCACTTAGGCGAAATGCAAACACACAAGATGATGGACGGAATGCTGCACATTGGCAAACATTCACCCCCAGTCACAGATCTGGGTTTAATCCATCGTTACTTTGCTTCACCACGCCACCCCAGTTCAGACACAGCCATATGCAAATCAGTCTTGACCCTGTGCCTCATGGGAACAGTCCAGACCGAACTGCCAAGCCAAGCCATGTCTTCCAGATCAGTTGACTGGGGGTGAGTGTTTGATTAGCTCAAGCGCTCCGTCCATCATCCCCTTTGGTATTGCTTTGTTCGCCCTAAGTTGGCAGGGTATGCTCAGACGTGGGTCCCTTGCTCACTTTGCCACTGGATTCAAGCTAGCCTGGCTGATGATGGCTGAATAGCCAGAAACCGGTCCCAGGATGCTTGTTTCCTGGTCCAGGGAAGACATGGCTTGGCAGTTCGGGCTGGACTGTTCCCATGAGGCACAGGGTCAGACTGATTTGCATATGGCCATGTCTGAACTGGGGTGGTGGAGTGAGCTAAAGAATGATGATGGATTAAACCCAGATCAGTTGACTGGGGGTGAGTGTTTGATTAGCTCAAGCGCTCCGTCCATCATCCCCTTTGGTATTGCTTTGTTCGCTCTAAGTTGGCAGGGTATGCCCAGTCGTGGGTCCCTTGCTCACTTTGCCACTGGATTCAAGCTAGCCTGGCTGATGACGGCTGAATAGCCAAAAACCGGTCCCAGGATGCTTGTTTCCGGTCCAGGAAGACATGGCTTGGCAGTTCGGGCTGGACTGTTCCCATGAGGCACAGGCTCAGACTGATTTGCATAAGGGCCATGTCTGAACTGGGGTGGTGGAGTGAGCTAAAGAATGATGATGGATTAAACCCAGATCAGTTGACTGGGGGTGAGTGTTTGATTAGCTCAAGCGCTCCGTCCATCATCCCCTTTGGTATTGGATGTAGGTCGCTGCCGGGCCTTTGCTAATGCAAATATGGAAGCTGTAAGTCGTGTTGGTGTTGCCTGTGGAGGTATGCGTGCTACATCCCTCGCAGCGATTTTGGATAGGGTAATAATGTTGGTATCCATCTCCTCGGGGCCGGGAGTGATGTTCGTGATGACTGGCTCATCATCATCATCCTGCTGTTCTACATCGACCTCCATAATTGTAAGGCTTTCTGGAACCTTCCTTTTCCCTAGCTTGGTCTTGGGACGTGGCTCCCTCTCAGACTCAGTTTGTGGCTTCCAAGTGGCATCTAGATCATCAGAAGGGGGCTTGGCGAAGAACTTGATGGACTACCCCTCCTTTTCCTTGCTGGAGATTTGGAAGACAATGGATCTTCTGAATGAGTGGCTTCTTCTTCTACCTCTGCATGAGGCTCAATTTCCTGAACTGCCCCTGCTTCGGGAGGAACAACAACTACTATTGCGGGCGGTGTTTGCGGCTGTTGTTGTTGACCACTTATCTGCTGTGTTTCCTCCTGCGTTGATTGGGTACTACTTTGAGATAGCGATAAGTTTATCTCAGGCTCAGCATCACTGCTTTCCACCATTAGGCTGGCTACCTCTTCCACCCTCACGTGCTTGGGCCTGGGTTGGTGGGTTGGGCCCACTGATGCGGAGGTGCTGCCCCCAGCTTGCCCCCCAGACACCGCTGCTGCAGGCGTAATTTTTTTTCTCCCAAAAGGTATTGGGCGGCACACCAGACTTAAGTGTCACTTCCTTCTTCTGTTCCTTCTTCTCAATAGCAACTTTCTTGGTACTGGAGGACCTGGTACCTGCTTTCTTTGGGCCCATCTTCTTCAGATGTCAGCAGCACTCAGTTGCAGAGATGTCTGGTCAGGTCACACGTCACGTTGTGTACAGCAGCAGGATGTCTGTCTGGCAGTGCAACGGGCAATGATGACACACCTCCTCCTCAGTCTTTGTGCACCTAAAAGCAAAAAGCCAGAATAACATCAGTCAAACGATAGCACAAATCAAACAAATATAATATAGAACTTAGTGTGTGGTTGCCTCAATTATTAAATTTAGAAACTCAGTGAACAACAACAGTGTAGCCATTTATGAGACTTTGACAACAAGGCCAGGGCTTTCCTGGCTACTGTGTAGTGCGTACACTCTGGAAGAATAAGAATAGTAAAGAACAAAAACTAAAATGTAGTGGAGCATGTTTGGCCTAAATTTGTGCATCATGTGGGATGTATGCAGCATCAGGAGCTGCAGCTGGCAATGGGGATGGATTTGGAAGCAGTAAGACAAGAGGAACAATGGAAAGACACGCAGGCCTATGTGGCAAAAACAGCACACTACTAACTACCACCACAAAATGGCCCCCAGCAACATGGTGACTCACAGGCACAAGGCACGGCAAACAATGAACTCAAGCAGGCCTATATATGGCCAGACAAAGGATGCCTGATAAAACACACACAACTTTAATGCAAAAACTAAAATCCACATGGCTAAAAACAGTTTGGTAAGTTAGACAACCACTACAACAACACATAATTACACACGCAAAAAAGGCATTTATTTAACACACCCAAAAAGTGAAATAGACCCTCCAAAAAAAACACATTTTGCAATTCAATTCAATGCCATCCATGGCCTAAATGATGTCAAAATTCCACAGACAACACAGAAACAGTTTTTATGCACACATGATGACTACCTCTGGGCCTACTGGCAGACTAGGCCGCAAGCTTGGAGGCCTATGGCAAAAGCACAGTGGCTGGTCCCACAAAATGGCCGCCACCACATGGCCAGGCCACCCAATAACTTCCTTCCTCGTGAAAAAAATTGTAAAACAAAAAAAGAGTGACTCCTTGCTCACCAAACTACATCTAAATGACAACCTGAGGAGTTTTTGTGCAAAATGAACTAAATCATCATTTTCGAGAAAGTTTTATGCTGCTCGAGAGATATTCTTCGCCAGATTGTAAATTCTGCGTGTTCGGCACGCGATCGTCACAAAAAGTCGTTATCGCGGCGAAAACGTATATTGAGCGTGCGAAGAAGATAAAAAGTGTAAGTCCGCGTTGTCGCGCAGTGTGGAGTTGCCCAAAGTCCGCGAGCTGAACGCCCAGGGTTACCTACTGGCTGAAAAGGCCTATTTATTTAACACACACCCAAAAACTGATATACCACCCCAAAACCCACATTTTGCAATTCAATCCAATGCCATCCATGGCCTAAATGATGTTACAATTCAACAGACAACACAGAAACAGTTTTTATGCACCCATGAGGATGACTACCTCCGGGCCTACTGGCAGACTAGGCCGCAAGCTTGGAGGCCTATGGCAAAAGCACAGTGGCTGGTCCCACAAAATGGCCGCCACCACATGGCCAGGCCACCCACAAGTTCACAACAAGCATAAGCCAAGGGGAACAAAGAAAAGACATGCAGGCCTATATGGAAAAAGCAGCACACTACTAAACTACCACCACAAAATGGCCCCAAGCCATGTGGTCACTCACAGTCACAACAGGCCATGGAAAACAATGAACTCAAGCAGGCCTATAATAATATGACCAGACAAAGGAGGCCTGCTAAACAACACAGCTTTAATACAAAAATGCAAAAACGAAAATCCACAGGGCTACGAAAGGTTGGAAAGTTACACAACAAGCACACACACACATCCAACAAAGGTATATATTACACCCAAAAAGTGAAATACACCCCAAAACCACATTTACCAATTCAATCCAATGCCATCCATGCATGCCCTACATGATGTTTAAATTCAACAGACACCACAGAAACATGCACCCATGGGTACCTCTGGCTCTGGGCCTACTGGCTAAAATTCCAATCAAAGAAAAACAACTAGGCCCCTACCGAAACTACAGGCCACAACGATAAATTTTAAAAACGATGGAAATCCCAAACAAATGTAGGTACAAACAAGCCCCAATCAAACAAACAAGTACACCAATTCTCCAACTTACTTGTAAAATCTCAAATCTAAAAGTCCTCAAATCCAATCCAATGATATGATGCAGCAGACAGACACAAAAAGTGATCCTTCCAGCTCCAAATCCAAATGAAAGTGAACAGCACATGGACAAAGCACTGGGAGGAGCCTGCTGGACAGGAACAGGAAGCTTGAGAATCAGGGGCACTTCCTTCCTCTTGGAAAAAAAGTAAAAGAAAAAGGACTCCTTGCACAAAAACTACAGCCAAATCACAATCTGAGGAGTTTTTGGAGCAAAATCATCAGTTTCGAGAAGGTTTTATGATGCTCGAGAGATATTCTTCGCCAGATTGTAGTTTCTTCAGTGTTCGGGATCGCGATCTTACCAACACTGCCGCGAAGTCAGATCGCTGCGTCCGAATGACGTGTTCACGTTCGCACACTCGCGGGATCGTGCAGCCGGATTCCAAATCTCGTGGTGCCCGCGAACGGATAGGAAGTCGCGCCGGCGAACGCAGAATCATGGTAGGTCGTTACCTCTGCGACGAACGTATATTGAGCGGAAGAAGAAAACAGCTACGCTACGCCGCAAATTGCATAGTGCTCGGTAACTTCGCGCTATACGCGAATCGCGAAGTTACCGAAACTACGCACACTCCGCGAACGTAGCGTAGTTCACCGCCCAGGGTTATTCACAATACTTTAGAATATTGGTTGTTGTACTATCCTAGGGCAATCATCATATCACAGGGTTAAATTCATCCCGTCCAAAGATGGTATACAGGGACCATATCTTGCCCCAGCTCGAGACCTATATGGGAGAAACACCTTTAGCCCAATCATGCAAAGACTCGCATATTAAACATAATAGGTAAAGTCGCAATGGGACCAGCGTTAGATAAATAGCAACCCTCCCCCTATCATGTCACCGCTACCGTGAATGACCTAAATTAACGGTTACCCAAATTGGCCAACTTACCACACGGTCATTGCCGAATAAGGTATTGAGCTCATCAACATACTACCCATATTATCAACCTTGTTTCCAAAAAATCCCCAGGGATACCTCCTCAAATATGAGGTTACTCAAAAGTGACCAAATAGTTGAACGGGCATTGCCGGCTAAAACAATGAGTATATTCTGCATGAAAAGGGTTTATCGATCTAATATGTAATGGGAATTCCACAAGTGCCATGCCACGGCTAGTAAATAAAAATCCAGATGCATCTCGGAATTCGGCAAAAACGGCCCAATGTACATATCACATTGGCATGTCTTAATAAGTTCTCCCTTCCCCTATCAGACTACCATCGCGTATTGCATTATCCGAGTCTGATAAACAGTAAAACGGACATGAACGGACACAACAATGCACTTATCTACATCATATAAAGACATCGAACTAGCATGTAATTGCATATCCAAATATTCGTCCATAATTACGCCGGCACCAGTAGATATAGTTCATAATATCACAAGTAAAATGCCAAAACGGCCCGATGTCCATACAGCCTTGACACCTTCTAATAAACCCCACCCTTACACCAATAAACTTCCATTGCGTGTAAGCTTACCCGAGTCCTAAAAACAGCCAAATGTAACCTGCGGTCTGTGTTCAAAAAGACGCGCCATATTCACCCATTTTAAATACCAAGCGAACGTGGTGTTGTATGCCTACGTGAACCGGACATGTGTTGCCGGTCATGTAATGAGGAACGCAAACGAGACCGCCATGTCAGAGTGGCCGTCGCGCTCCAAATTCACATTGTATACTATACCAAAATGCACAATCAAATATCCGTGTCGTATACTGTTACAAATCCATCCTGATTTATCAAGCAAGGAGAAATATATATTACAGCGAGTAGTATAGAAGCCTGGTTTGCGTTATGACCAGTATATCTCATAACATCCATCATACAGCAAGCACTGTGGCAAAAAGCGGCTGCCAGGATTCTCAAGCCGCCATAATGGAGTATGTCCCCTCGTTCCTCCCTAGGTAATTGAATCCATGAAAGGGACCACAAGTGTAATAGGTCTCTCCCATGTATACTCATATGAGTAAAAAAGTAAATGTATTCCACTATTTGTGTGTTACAAGTATTAATTCATGACGGGAATCCAAACCTCTATTATTCCATGTCATAAAAGTATAGCATCAACACAGGACATTCATATTGTTACATAGATTGACATGTTTCAATATATGTATTCAAAGTACTAATACGGGAAAGGGACTCAAACCACTCATATTCAATACAGAAGGTATAAAATCATTGAGATACTCAGATTCATACCTCGTCCTAGTAGTCAAGACAAGACCAATATGGGGAGGGCACCACAAGTCTAGGTTAAAGAGGTAACCAATTAAGGTTAATACGCTCATGATAACAAAGACATTAATAAAAACCAATCGGTACCCAGAAGAATGACAAACGTATTCCTCATCAGGCTCGAATCCAACCCAGGGATATAAAATGTCAGACCAATGTGGGCTCAATTTTCAACATGATGGCGCTGAGAGACAGGCGTGGTCTAAGCAAGCACGCGAGTGCTATAGACTCAACAGTGCTAAGATATGGAAAATAAGCAGACTCAATAAGGCCACACTATAGAAAATTACGACACATATTTCAACCACTGCTGGATTGCAAGCTCGATCTCTGGTACATCCTTAGCCATACCCAGGGTGAAGGGTCAACCGCTATGGGTTCCCGGTTTGCTCCCTCTTATGCCTGCTTTTATATGGGGTGGTATGAGAGGGAGCATGCCTGGAGCAGACGTGCCTCCCCCTGGACTGAATACATCGCCTTTTGGGGGAGGTACATAGATAATATCATCTGCCTCTGGTCAGGCCCGGATGATGCACCACACCAATACTTTGCCTTCAAACGATAATCCATACAATGTCAAACTTACAATGACATACCACAAAGAGAGGATAAACTTTTTAGATCAACATTTCTATGTAAAGAATGGGGTAGTTGCAGAGTACCCTATATCGAAAGGAAACAGCTTGCAATGGGGTGTTACATGCTTCCAGTGCGCACTCACGAGCGGTAATCAACAATATCCCCTAAGGAGAAATGATCCGCATTAGAAGAAATTGTAGTGAGGATGAGACATATCGAGTCAATATCCTAGAGACTAAAAGAAGATTTCTCAAAAGGGGGCATGGAATTGGAGTACTGAATAAAGCCCACTCTACGATACAGCAGACAGATAGGGAGACTTCGTTAATGGACAAACAAAAGAAGACATCTGGTGTGTCCCAGAAAGGTAGATTGAGATTTGTGACCCAATACACCACCACAGTAATAAGATTTTTAATGCTCTGAAAAAAACCTGGCATCTACTTGCTGATGTTCATGGTCTTAAGGATTCTCTCTAACTAGGACTCTGGCAATAACTTACAGAAGAGGGGTATCCTTGAGGAACACTCTCTGCCCCAGCAACATTGTATCTCCCCAGAGGAAAGGAACATGGCTGCCGCCAAAACCAGAGGGCTTCTTCACATGTAATATGTGCAATATTTGTCCATATGGTAAAAATAAGATCAAAACATTCATGTATAATCATCATCATCCTCATCATCATCAAATAACTTTATTTCGATCACTATAGATCATAAAAGTGCATCATAAAACAAGACAATTACAAACACACAACACAAATAAGACATAACATTATAAATAAACATTCCCAGTCTATTTACAGTCACAGTCATATAGGACGGTCAAAGTGCATCAGTGTTTGTACGAAGAGAAAATTAATTGTAATAGCAGCATGATATGGCACTAAAGATTACATCATTATTTGTACTTAAAAGCTTCATCATAAAATACTTTAAAAATAGCAAATAAATATATTAAAAACAGTATTCACTTAAAATAGCACAGGGCCCATGATACGACCTTAGCGGGCGCCATACAGTATGATACACCCTAGAAACTATCAGGGGAAAACTTAGTGCGCATGATCCACATAGCCATTAAGAACTTGGCTGTACAGAATACAATCATACATGTTGTGTTTGACTGCAATATTCTATAAGCCTCCTTGTACTTTCTTACGCCCAGATTTCTGCAAAGAGGGGCAATCCATTTGGTCCGAGATTGGTAGTACAAGGGACAAAAAAATAAGACGTGTTCAGGTGACTCAAGTTTCCCTTGGCAACAGGGACAATGTGCTTCAACCCTCTCTCCTACTTTGCACCAAAATTATTTACAGGAAGGCAACCATACCTAAACTGTAGGTATAGTTTCCTTGCTAACGGGTGTTCGATTTCATCTATCGTGGCCTCTAATGACAGTGTCTGTTTAAAATTTATAAAAGCAATCGAAAGCTATCCCTTTCAATTTATCATCAAATCAGTCTCAACGGTGCCCCAATATACAGCTTTGAGACTGGATTTATTAATCTGACTAAGGGTTTCAGTTGTCTCCAGTAATCATCCAATCCTAGCTTAAGTAGCAAATTCTTAACTGTGCGCATCCAAGAAATCTTGTCCACACAAGTTGCTGACATTAGTTCATGGAGACCCACCCTATAGGAAGCAAGTGCTGCAGCAGACCATAGCTGGTGCCAAAACATAAGTATTCGCAGAGCAATTTTATGTGCAATTCTTTTCTGGCCAAGATCTAGGTAAAGTGGAATCAACGGGGTGGATATCGGAAGGTTCAATAGGGATCTAAGGAATTTTTGTTCAGTAAATGAGAGGCTGCTACAGTTTGAACAGCCCCAGAGCTCCGAAACATATAAGGTTGCACCTAGAGCTTAAACATTATTAATCTCTACCTCTGGTGCCAGCTTTCTGGATATGGTTTTCCTATGAATTTTCACTATGTTCACCATTTGATGAATCAGGGTTAGCTGTGCTCTTTCCAGTTGTGGGACCCAACTCATATTCTGTGTAAGTTTAATACCCAGATAATCAACTCTGTCACTAGTTCTAGGGGGGCACCGCCTACATGCAGGTGCTTCTTGCATTTGGTCTTTAAGCTAGGTGAAAAAGCATACATTTTGTTTTAGAACTATTTAGCTCCAACCCCAAACCCAAGCAAAATGCCTGAAAATCATTTAACAGCTGTTGGAGCCCTTGCAGTGACTTCGATATGAGCAGAGTATCATCTGCAAAAAGAAGAGCAGGGGCCCATTGCCCTCCTATTTTAAGAGCAACACAACCATCCCTGCTCAAGAAGCTAATAACATCGTTAATGAACAAGGTGAACAGGGTAGGCGCTAAAACCCACCCCTGCCTAACTCCTTTATCAATGTATATCATCTCCGTTAGAGCCCCATTTTCACCCCAACTCACTTGTGCCAGAGTATTCGCATGAAGTCTTATTAAAATGTTGAGAAGGGGAGCTGGCACGCCCATGTTTTCTAGGACTTCCCATAATTTCATTCTCTGTACCATATCAAAAGTGGCACGCAAATCCACAAAGGCAACATAAAATTTGCCCTTGTGGATAGTCACTTCCCTCCAAAAAATACACATGAAGCGGAAGATTTGGTCTAGGGTACCCACTTGTGCTCTAAAACCCGCCTGCCACTCTGAAATAATATTCCCCTTGCTAATCCAGTGTTGGAGATGGGCAAGGACCTGTTTACAGAATTTTTTTTGTAGGGAACCTATAAGGCTAAGGGGCCTATAGTTCACCGGGAGTGCACGGTCCCCCTTCTTGAAAATAGTGATTATTTCTGCCAGCTTCCATGATTGGGGTATTTCCATACCCGAGAGGATACTATTAGAGAGTAAGTTGATATATGGTCCCCATATTTCTAGATCTTCTTTGTATAGGTCATTGGGTATCCTTTCGGATCCAGGGGCACGTCCAGAAACACAGGAGCTAATTGCTTTGTCAGTCTCACTGAGTGAAAATTGCAAATCATTAGGTTCAAGTGAGGCCCCACTCACATCTAAGATTTCTCTATCGTTTTCCATCGTAAGCTTGTCTGTGTACAAATGGCTAAAGTGTGCAACCCACTCCTCTGGTTGAATACAAAAGCCAAGTACAGGTTTATTCCCCCTAGAAACAACAGCTGCAGTTTTCCAAAAATCTCTAGTGTCCCTGTTAACCAAGGCATCATGCAGATCCGACCATAGCAAATCTTCCCAAGCCCTTTTTGCGTTAATGATTACAGCCCTATGGTGTACTCTAGATTTAGTAATCTCCACCTGAGATTTAGATTTGATAGCAGCAAGAAGCTCACCTTTCGCCACTCAACAGGTGTTGTAGCAGGACTCAGTTTTGGGGCAAGGTTTCTTTTTTTTCCTATGTTTGCCCAGGACATCCCTTATTGTCTCCCCTAGCTTCTCATGTGTCATCTTTTCATTTCTCACCTTGTTAGGGAGTTTGGACAGATGTTCAAAGTTAGCATTAGCAATTACCTTGATGATGTTTAGCACCGCATGGTTTTTAGCTACTCATTCCCACCTAATAGATCTAAGGTTGTTAGTGGGCTGGAGTTCTCCAATATCACGGTAACCTCTACTCCCAAAATGTGGGGTTTTCTTGATACACAGTGGCAAGCTGAGGATGTTGTGATCACTATCTAATCAGTCGATCACTTCCATGTCCATAATGGCAGGCCATAAATCGACTTGGTCTAGAAAGTAGTCTATTCTACTACAATGACCCGGTCTGTTGAAAGTTGCTTTGTCCTGGCGGTCTGAGGTACACCTGCCATTAGTGGCTCTAAGATCATATTCAAGTGTTAGTGCCAGCAGCTGGCCAGCTTTTGGTGTCCATCTTACTTTGGGCAGTTCTAAATGGGGTATTCCCCAATGATTATCCAAGTCAGAGGTCAGATCATGAGGGGCAGCCGCTATTGGCTCGAAGGTTGCATTGAGATCTCCCGCCACCAGTGTAAGATCTCTTGACCCAGGTGTCAAAAGCTGTTGCTCAAGTTGGTAGATAGTGATTGTTTCATTGTCTCTACCCTCTACTCTGTTGTAAACATTTATTAATTTTATGGACAACTCAGAGGGAAACAAGAGTCTAAGGGCTAAAATATCCTTTGAACTGCAGGGCAAAGTACTAATGGTACATCGCAGCGAGGTCTTAATCCAAATCCCCAATCCCCCTGAGGGCCTTCCCTTTGTACTCTTTATTGCTTCAACTCAAAAGGATGTGTACCCATTCCTATAAAATGGTGAAAGACACCAGGTTTCCGGAAATAGGCATATGTCGTAAGTGTCAATAAATTCTCCCCACTCAGGCAAATGTTTAGCTAATCCTGCTACATTCCATGAGGCTATCCTCACCACGGGCTCCAAGGTTAGTTCTGCTTCGTGTAAGGTACGAATAACTTTTGGGTTTCTAGCATCTGACGTATCGTTAATTACTGACATCATTGACCCCTCTTGCCTATGCAAACAATTACTAAGCTGCCCAGAATCAGACTCCCTATCCCTGGGAGGTTTCCCTTCTTGTTGGGGAAGCGACAGCAAATTCTCAACCCCCATATTTTCACCTACATCCATAATACAAGGGATCCTATGCTCCAGTCACTGTTGGTTCCTACTAACTGCTCTAATTTCTTCACCTGATCCCCTATCGATCTGCACAAGCTAGGGTCTCAGAAGATCTATAGGAGTACAAAATTTAAGCTGGACTACAGTATGTGCACTTGAAATTGTGTGTGCTTCGACCACCATAAGTCCCTCTACTAGGTCATGGCTCACAAAAGAGACCTGGATTAAATCTTGTGTTCCTTCTAGGGTTGAGAACCTTTCCACATTTGAAATGTCACTCCTAATTGTTGAATAACAATGTCTGGTTTCACGAAACCAATAGGTGACTTTATTTGTCAGGGACTCTTTGTTTTCCCATGACCCAACGGGCAGCTTTGGAACATGAGTAAGGTATACAGATGCCCTGTCACCACCCCCCATCAGCCCTTCATTGTTTCGCGGCCATCGACTAGACAAGGGGGGAGCACGGGACCCCTGTCCCCCCCTCCACTGCTCCTTACTTACAACCCCAAGCTCTCCAGATAGTCTCCCCCAAACAGCCTCCTTGAAGGCATCCGTTCTTCACCCTTACAATATGGCCTCATGGGTGGAGCTGGGTGGGACTGAACACCTGTATCTAGAGGGAGACAGTACTGGTCTAGGGGGCTAGAAAGAGGGTTAACCTTAGCACAGGACATCTCTGGTCTTTCCACACCGCCCCTTCTCCCCTACAGTAGCACATGTGATTATTGGTATACCCCCAGCATAATTTCCAACAATATCAAGGAGGATTTTGACTTGTCCTTTTAGGTCTTTAATGACTTCCATCATACTCCGCAGCATAGTCAGAGTCTCAGTGTTCATGCAGTCTCTCCCTATCGTAGCACGATTCTCCGATTCAGACTCAGTGTTATTGAGTACAGAATACCTATTACTACATTCTACCATTAAAGTCTCATGGGCTAGAGGTGAACTGTCACAGTGAGCATAATTAGACAGACCATCTTTCCCCTCTGGCGCTGGTACATGAGATTTCAGAAGTGGCTTTTCAAACATTTTGTGGATTCGCTTTGGCGGTGAGCTAGAGTGGACCATTGTATTTGGGTTTGGTAGCCCATGATTAGATGAGATAATATCAGTGCATTCTGACAAAAGCAAATCAATTCTAATGAGAACATCATCATTAGCCCTTCTGGAAGGCGTTTTTTTCCCCTTCGGAGCTCTAAGAGCCCCGTCCGTATCCTTACACTTACCCATATTACAGAGCCGGTGGTATAGCGCAATGGCAATAAATCAAGGGAGCCGAAAAGTATGAATGGATGGATACAAGAAAGACATACAAGTGTCCTAGATAATCTTTGAAGTCACGATCAAAAAAACCACAGTACCTGGTATATTTAGATAAGTGTTGCAGTCGATATCCCTCGTTGGGAGGCCAAGGGGGGTGACCCTACCCTGCCTCCTCCTGCCGCTGACGGGCACAGATGGGCCCGCCCTTTGGCCCATGCTTCACCCAGGCGCGTCCCGCACTGCGGGAGCTGCAAAGTTCCTTTGAGCGCCTCCATATCTTAGCACTATTGAGTCTATAACACTCACGTGCTTGCTTAGACCACGTCTGTCTCTCAGCGCCATCATGTTGAAAATTGAGCCCACATTGGTCTGACGTTTTATATCCCTGGGTTGGATTCGAGCCTGATGAGGAATGCGTTTGTCATTCTTCTGGGTACCCATTAGGGGTGGGCGGAATTTGTGTAGTCGCGCTACGCAAAGCTACGCGAAACGGTAAAAATCTCCGCGAGCACGCAAAAGTTCAGCGAACACGCGGAATTGCTTGTTTCGCCTGTTCAGCGATGCTTTTTTCCTGTTCGCGAACGCTGTTTGCGTGCTCGGGAGAAATATCTCGCGAACACGCATTTTTAAAGCGCGAACAAGCAAAAATTCGCGAAGCCGTGAATCGCGGAATTTATGGCAATTTCGCGTTCTCTGCGGAACGCGAAATTACCCAAATTCCGCAAATTCCGAGAGCGGAACGGAATTTACCGCCCAGGCCTAGTACCCATTGGGTTTTTCTAATGTCTTTGTTATTATCATGAGCGTATTAACCTTAATTGGTTACCTCTTTAACCTAGACTGGCAGTGCCCTCCCCATATTGGTCTTGTCTTGACTACTAAGATGAGGTATAAATCAGAGTGTCTCAATGATTCTATACCTTCTGTATTGAATATGAGTGGTTTGAGTCCCTTTCCCGTATTAGTACCTTGAATACATATATTGAAACATGTCATTCGATGTAACAATATGAATGTCCTGTGTTGATGCTATACTTTTATGACATGGAATAATAGAGGTTTGGATTCCCGTCATGAATTAATACTTGTAACACACAAATAGTGGAATACATTTACTTATTTACTCATATGAGTAATACATGTGAGAGACCTATTACACTTGTGGTCCCTCTCATGGATTGAATTACCTAGGGATGAACGAGGGGACATACTCCAATATGGCGGCTTGAGAATCCTGGCAGCCGCTTTTTGCCACAGTGATTGCTATATGATGGACGTTATGAGATATACGGGTCGGTCATAACGCAAACCAAGTTTCTATACTATTCGCTGTAATATATATTTCTCCTTGCTTGATA
This sequence comes from Calotriton arnoldi, assembly GCA_963921515.1. NCBI lineage: Eukaryota > Metazoa > Chordata > Amphibia > Caudata > Salamandridae > Calotriton > Calotriton arnoldi. Next base: position 145,671 of record CAWUFW010008309.1, read on the forward strand.
AATCAGGATGGATATGTAACAGTATACGACACGGATATTTGATTGTGCATTTTGGTATAGTATACAATGTAAATTTGGAGCGCGACTGCCACTCTGACATGGCGTTCTCGTTTGCGTTCCTTTATTACGTGACCGGCATCACATGTCCGGTTCACGTAGGTGTACAACATCACGTCCGCTTGGTATTTAAACCGGGCGAACATGGCACGTCTTTTTGAACACAGACCGCAGGTTACACTTGGCTGTTTTTAGGACTCGGGTAAGCTTACACGCAATGGTAGTTTATTGGTGTGAAGGGGGGTTTATTATAAGGTGTCATGGCTGTATGGACATTGGGCCATTTTGGCATATTACATGTGATATTATGAACTATATCTACTGGTCCCGTTGAAATTAAGGACGAATATTCGGTTATGCAATTACATGCTAGTTCGATGCCTTTATATGATGTAGATAAGCGTATTGTTGTATCCGTTCATGTCCGTTTTACTGTTTATCGGACTCGGATAATGCAATACATGATGGAAGTCTGATAGGTGAAGGGAGAACTTATTAAGACATGCCAATGTGATATGCATATTGGGCCGTTTTTGCCGTATTCCGAAATTAATTTGGATTTTTATCTACTAGTCGTGGCACTTGTGGAATTCCCATTATATATTAGATAGATGAACCCTTATTATGCAGTATATACTCATTGTTTTAGGCGGCAATGCACGTTCAACTGTTTGGTCTCTTTTGAGTAACCTCATATTTGAGGAGGTATTCCTGGGGACTTTTTGGATACAAGGTTGATAATATTGGTAGTATGTCGATGAGCTCAATACCTTATTCTGCAATGCCCGTGTGGTAGGTTGGCCAGTTTGGGTGACTGTTAATTTAGGTCATCCACGGTAGCGGTGACATGATAGAGGGAGGGTTGCTATGTATCTAACGCTGGTCCCATTGCGACTTTACCTATTATGTTTAATACGCAAGTCTTTGCATGATTGGGCTAAAGGTGTTTCTCCCATATAGGTCTCGAGCTGGGGCAAGATATGGTCCCTGTATACCATCTATGGACGGGATGAATTTAATCCTGTGATATGATGATTGCCCTAGGATGGTACAACAACCAATATTCTAAAGTATTGTGAATACGACATACTATACTTTAAGGTGAGATCTGTCAGCAAATATCAACACATTTGAGAGATAGAGTGCTTGAAATGTTATGCTAGTGGTCTGGAATTTTTCTCATATGGACAATAAGTATAGCCTAATTGTCTTTCCAATACATGCACACAGTTCAATCAGTTTTCCTTTGTGTTCCCCTTTTTTTATGAATATGCTGCTGACCCATTTAAATTCAAGTTCTTAATACACATTCACATGAGGTGGGATAGGATGATGTATATATTTTTATATGTAATTAATATTTGTACATAGGTGGGTGTATTAGGTATGAGCTTGTATACTGTTGGGGTCTATATGGGATTCATGATGACTTTAAATATATGTACATGTGGGTTGTTTAGTGGTATACTACTTCGAGTTTGACTTTTGTGTGGTGTGTTATGTGCCTAAGACCTGTATTTTAGGTTGTGATCTCTATGAGACACATAGAGATTTATAAGTGTTTTTTTATGTAAGTACGTAATGTCATTTTATATGTTTTATATGTGGTGATTTATACTCTCCTTTATGTGATTGTTTCAGCCCTGATGAAGTTCCTAGGTATCCATCAATGCATCGCGTTGGCTGAATTTTAAAATGTGTGCAATACAAAGGATTAATAAATGAAGATAATGGACCTAATCTTGCGCAATTGAACTTCTTTCCTGGTGCACCTTCCTTTTGAAGAATTTCCTGTTTTCTGGTCTCCAGTGGCATTGAACAGCGGCAAGTTCCGGAAGCGTATGCACAGGACACTAAATCTTAGTATACTGGATTGAGGTGCAACAGCTATGGTCCGCCGCTGTTAACGTTGCGTGGAGACATAAGTGGGACTTCTTTCTACCATGCCTGTTGTTTGCCTACAAGGAGGTACCGCAGAAATCCTTAGGGTTCAGTCCCTTTGAATTGCTGTATGGGCACCCTGTGAGAGGGTCTGGTGACGGAGGGCTGGGATAAAACCCCTGGTAAGACCCCCCAAGATGTGTTCAGCTACATGCTGGCCTTCAGAAACCAGACTCAACGCTTCAGGAAACTCGCTCAGGTGAACCTGGAAGCCAGGCAGGAGGAGATGAAACGATGGTACGACCAGAATACCACTCTGGTTGAGTTTTAGCCTGTCCAAAAAGTGTGGGTGATGACACCAGTGGAGCCTTGTGTACTCCAAGACAAGTGGACTGTAACCCTGGGCGGAAAAATCCGCTCCACTCGCGGAGTTTGCGGATTTTTGGCAACTCCGCATTCCGCGTAAAACGCAAAATTACCGAAAACGCAACGGAGCAGAGGTTTTTTTTTGTTCGAGCGTTCAAAATGCTTTTTCGCGCACGGGAGCGACTTACTGGGATGTCTGCAATCGGCGACGAGATTTCCTATCCGTTCGCGAGCGCCACGAGATTTGGTAGCCGTGCGCACGGTCCCGCGAGAGTGTGCGATCGCGAACACGTCGTTCAGACGCGCCATCAGACTTCCGGCGGAAGTTCCGTGAAGATCGCGATGCCGAACACGCAGAATTTGCAAGCTGGAGAAGAATATCTCTCGAGCAGCATAAAACCTTCTTGAAATGATGATTTGGATGAAAAAAACTCCTCGGATTGACATTTGGCTGTACTTTTTTGTGCAAGGAGTTCTTTTTCTTTTTTTACTTTTTTTTTAAGAGGAAGGAAGTGCCCCAGAGTCTCCAACTTCCTGTTCCTGTCCAGCAGGCTCCTCCACATGCTTTGTCCATGTCCTGTTCACTTTTCATTTGGATTTGGAGCTGGAAGGATCACTCTTTGTGTCTGCTGCATCATATATCATTGGATTTGAGGACTTTTGAATCTGAGATTTCACGAGTAAGTTGGAAAATTGGTGTTGTTTGTTTTATTGGGGCATTGCACCTAATTTTTTTGTACTTTTCCTCTTTTTTTTAAATTTATTGTGGTGGGTGGCCTGTAGTTCAGTAGGAGCCTAGTTGTTTCTTTGTAAGTAATTTTTCATCTTTTTTAAAGGAAACATGTTGCACAGTTCACTGCATTTTCTCCAACTTTTGAAATTAATTAATTTGCAATATTTATTTAATACACTAGCCCAGTAGTCTGCCAATACTATAGGCCTTTCAGCCATTAGGCCCAGAGCTACTCGTGGGTGCATGAAACAACTGTTTCTGTGGTGTCTGTTGAATTTAAACATCATTTAGGGCATGGATGTCATTGGATTGAATTACAAAATGTGTTTTTTTGGGGTATTTCACTTTTTTCATGTGTGTTAAATAAATGCCTTTGTTGGATGTGTGTGGTGTGGTTGTTGTGTAACTTTCAAACCTTTTTTAGCCCTGTGGATTTTCGTTTTTGCATTGTTGCATAATGCATTAAAGCTGTGTTGTTTAGGATGCCTCCTTTGTCTGGCCATATAGGCCTGCTTGAGTTCATTGTTTTACAGGCCTCCTGCTTGTTGTTGTGTGAGTGACCATATGGCTGGTGGCCATTTTGTGGTGGTAGTTAGTGTGCTGCTTGTGCCATAGGCCTGCATGTATTTCCTTTGTTCCTCTTGGCTTACTGCTTCTTGTTGACTTGTGGCCTGGCCATGTGGCTGGCGGCCATTTTGTGAAGCCAGCCAGTGTGCTTTTGCCATAGGCCTGTATTGTCTGTCTTCCCTTCCTTGTTGTTGTGGTGGCCTCTGGCCATGTGGCTGGTGGCCATTTTGTGAAGCCAGCCAGTGTGCTTTTGCCATAGGCCTGCATTGTCTGTCTTCCCTTTCTTTTTGTTGTGGTGGCCTGGCCATGTGGCTGGCGGCCATTTTGTGAAGCCAGCCAGTGTGCCTTTGCCATAGGCCTGCATTGTCTGTCTTCACTTTCTTGTTGTTGTGGTGGCCTGGCCATGTGGCTGGCGGCCATTTTGTAGAGGCAGCCAGTGTGCTTTTGCCATAGGCCTGCAATCTTTCTTTGTGGTGGCCATGCCTTGCCCTTGTTGTTGTTTTGCATGCAATTTTTTTCTTTTTACCCAGCAAAAAAATGCAGGACAGTTCACTTCATTTTCTAATACATTTGCAATATTATTGATTTGATTTGATTCACTATGTGGCCTAGTCTGCCAATAGGCATTTTTCAGCCAGTAGGCCCAGAGGTACTCATGTGTGCATGAAACAACTTTTTCTGTTGTGTCTGTTGAATTTAAACATCATTTAGGGCATGGATGGCATTGGATTGATTTGCAAAATGTGTTTTTTTGGGGTATTTCACTTTTTTGTGTGTGTTAAATAAATGCCTTTGTTGGATGTGTGTGGTGTGGTTGTTGTGTAACTTTCAAAACTTTTTTAGCCCTGTGGATTTTTGTTTTTGCATTGTTGCATTAAAGCTGTGTTGTTTAGCATGCCTCCTTTGTCTAACCATACAGGCCTGCTTGAGTTCATTGTTTTACAGGACTCCTGCTTGTTGTTGTGTGAGTGACCATATGGCTGGTGGCCATTTTGTGGTGGTAGTTAGTGTGCTGCTTTTGCCATAGGCCTGCATGTCTTTCCTTTGTTCCTCTTGGCTTACTGCTTCTTGTTGACTTGTGGCCTGGCCATGTGGCTGGCTGCCACTTTGTGAAGCCAGCCAGTGTGCTTTTGCCATAGGCCTGTATTGTCTGTCTTCCCTTCCTTGTTGTTGTGGTGGCCTGGCCATGTGGCTGGTGGCCATTTTGTGAAGCCAGCCAGTGTGCTTTTGCCATAGGCCTGCATTGTCTGTCTTCCTTTCTTTTTGTTGTGGTGGCCTGGCCATGTGGCTGGCGGCCATTTTGTGAAGCCAGCCAGTGTGCTTTTGCCATAGGCCTACATTCTTGTCTGTCTTCCCTTTCTTGTTGTTGTGGTGGCCTGGCCATGTGGCTGGCGGCCATTTTGTGAAGCCACACAGTGTGCCTTTGCCATAGGCCTGCATTGTCTGTCTTCCCTTTCTTGTTGTTGTGGTGGCCTGGCCATGTGGCTGGTGGCCATTTTGTAGAGGCAGCCAGTGTGCTTTTGCCATAGGCCTGCAATATTTCTTTGTGGTGGCCATGCCTTGCCCTTGTTGTTGTTTTGTATGCAATTTTTTCTTTTTACCCAGCAAAAAAATGCAGGACAGTTCACTACATTTTCTAATACATTTGCAATATTATTGATTTGAATTGATTCACTATGTGGCCTAGTCTGCCAATAGGAATTTTTCAGCCACTAGGCCCAGAGCTACTCATGTGTACATGAAACAACTCTTTCTGTGGTGTCTGTTGAATTTAAACATCATTTAGGGCATGAATGGCATTGGATTGAATTGCAAAATGTGTTTTTTTGGGGGGTATTTCACTTTTTTCGTGTGTGTTAAATAAATGCCTTTGTTGGATGTGTGTGGTGTGGTTGTTGTGTAACTTGTAAACCTTTTTTAGCCATGTGGATTTTCGTTTTTGTATTGTTGCATTAAAGCTGTGTTGTTTAGCATGCCTCCTTTGTCTGACCTTACAGGCCTGCTTGAGTTCATTGTTTTACAGGCCTCCTGCTTGTTGTTGTGTGAGTGACCATGTGGCTGGTGGCCATTTTGTGGTGGTAGTTAGTGTACTGCTTTTGCCATAGGCCTGCATGTCTTTCCTTTGTTCATCTTGGCTTACTGCTTCCATCCCCATTGCCAGCTGCAGCTTCCTGAATGATGCTGCATCCCATGTGATGCACAATCACAATACCAAACAGGTTCCATTACATTTGTATTTTTGTTTTTGTTCTTCTTTCCTATCCTTCCTGAGTGTACACAGTACACCATGAAAGCCCTTGTTGTCAAAGTCTCACAAATGGCAACACTGTTGTTATGTTTGTTTAATAACTGAGTTAATACAATTTAATAATATTAATAATATAACACTAACAAGTGTGACCACACACTAAGTTATATATTATATTTGTTTGTTTGTACAGTAGTAAATTGAACCACAACAATAAACGCCACATTTCACTGATGTTCTTCTTGCTTCTTTGCATTTAGGTGCACAAAAGAGGAGGAGGCGTCATCACCCATTGTACTGCCAGACAGAAGTCCTGCTGCGCACGACGTCACATGACCTGTGACCACAGATATCTCTTCAACTTGTGCCACTGCGTGCTGGTGACATCTGAAGAAGATGGCCCCAAAGAAAGGTACCAGGTCCTCCAGTACCAAGAAAGTTGCCAGTGAGAAGAAGAAGGAAGTGGCACTTACCACTTCTAGTGTGCCGACCAAGATGTTTTTTTGGGAGACCAAAAATTGCGGTTGCAGCAGCGGTGTCTAGGATCAAGCTGGGAGCAGCACCCCCGCATCAGTGGACCCACCCCACCAACCTAGGCCCAAGCCCATGTCTGTCGCAGAGGCAGCCAACGAGCAGCGATGTTGAAATTGACTTATCGTTATGGCAAAGTAGCACCTAATCAACGCAGTAAACTCAGATAAGTGGACAACAACAGCCACAACCACCTCCCACAATAGTAGTTGTTCATCCCGAAGTAGGGGCAGTTCAGGAAATCGAGCTTCCTGCAGAGGAAGAAGAGCAAGCCACTCTTTCAGAAGATCCATTGTCTTCCAGATCCCCAGCAAGGAAAAGGAGGGTTAGTCCATCGAGTTCTTCTGCAAGCCCCCCATCTGATGATCTAGATGCCACTTGGAAGCCACCACCTCAGTCTAAGAGTGAGAGACGCCACGAGACAAGGCTAGGGAAAAGGAAGGTTCCAGAAAGCCTCAGAGTTATGGAGGTAGATGTAGAAGAGGACGATGATGACGAGCCAGTCATCATGGACATCAGTCCCACCCCAATGGAGACCGACATTACCCCATCCCAAATTGCTGTGAGGGATGTGGCACGGATACCACCAACACAGGTAACACCACCTCCAGCTTCCATATTTGCATTTGCAAAGGCCCGGCAGCGACCTACATCCAGCACAACCACCTCAGTAGAAGTAGGTAGTGGTAGTGCACAGAGTCAAATTCCACGCCCACCCTCCACTTCATCCGGCATTGCAACTGGCACCTCCAGCAGCTCCAGAAAGTTCACCTCCCCAGTTTGGGACTTCTTTTCGGTTAGCAGTAAGGAGGAGAACGTTGCTATATGCTCCATTTGTAAACAAGGTGTTAGTCGGGGTGAGTTTGGTACAAACTATGGTACCGGAGGCCAAACAACCCATCTGAAAACACCTTAAAGGCAAAAAAGTAAAACTGCACCCATTGCTGTTGGTGGTGATGATGAAGTAGAAGATACGATCGCTGTGGAAGGTGAACAAGAGGGAGACATTTTCTCTGGAACACAAAGTAGCCCTGTCCCCAGCAGTGCAGTGGTACCGCCCACATTCTCTCAAGAAATACACATGCGCAGGTGCGCGCGCATGCTCAGTTTTCTTAAGCATTACCGGTACGGCGAGGAAGAGGAGGAGGGCAGCCTGGGGACGCCACAGCAAAGAGGTAAGTGGTTTTAAGTTTATTTTTAATTCCTGTAAACTTACTTCTTAATAGGGGGGCCTGGCCAACTCCGCTCTGCTGTGTGCAGTGATTTGCCTCCTCCGCGTTCTCCGCTGAACACGGAGAAGGCAAATGTCCGCACACTCCGCGGGCGGAGCAGAGGTCTCCGCCCGGAGTTAACTATGGGCCAAGCTATCCCATTGTTGCACATGCTACAGGAACAGCTGAAGGGGGTGTCTGCAATGTACGCAGGTGTGGAGGAAAAAAAAGAAGCATATGAGTTGGTGGAGAGCTTATCCCTTCGCTTAGCTAAAAATACAAGGGAGCAAACTGAGATTGTGTCATCCAACCATTACATTTCTGCCACAATTCTGGATTCACCATACAAATCAGTACTGAACACTAACATATTAATTCCTTTTTCACAAGTGGATGTTGCCAAGTACAAAACTTGGATAGCTGCGGTAGCCAGTGGCTTTGAAAAAGACTGGTTGGAAATTAGAGGCCCGCTACTCCAGCCCACAACAAGTACTGCAGGGCAGCCTGCGTCAAGTTCAACTTCAGAGCCTGAGGGCAGTGCGGTTGGCTCACAGCAGTCAAAACCACCAACATCAACAACAGCAAGAACAGGATCATCACCAGCACCAGTAAAATCGGCACAAGAATGGTATCTACAGCAAGGGCTTGTTAGGTCCAATGCTGATGCAAAGGCAAAAGAGGCCGGGCAAAGCGGAGCACCCCTGAGCATTGAGCGGATGGTCCAGGCCTATCTGGATGACCCAACAGAGGTCTACATTGATCAAAACCCATTGCAGTATTGGTATGGGAAAAGTCGCCGTAGGCCAGTGCTCAGCAGGCTGGCGATAAACTATCTGGCTTGCCCTGTCGCAAGTGTCTCTTCTGAGTGTGTTTTCAGTGCTGCTGGTGCCATTGTAACAGTGAAAAGGACCAGTCTCTTGCCCCAAAACGTGGAGAGGTTATCCATGATCAAAATGAATCAGCACTTTATGTCACCGGATTACACCATACCTGAAGCACAGCAGGAACAGGAGGACAGTGACTTAGGTGACGAAAGTAGTGTGGTAGATGACCTACTTCTGGGTGAACCACCAGAGTTTCAGGACGAGATCTACTTCCCTGACAACTAGGCTTTCAACTTTTTACTTTCTTTCTTCCTTAATTACTTTTATTATTTGAGTGTGTCTCTGTTGTTCTGGTTCGAATCACAGCAAATCCATCAGCACCGTCTTGTCTTTTTATTGCCGTATTGGAGTTGCAACTGTGTGCATTTATTAAAGAAGTCCACTCCTCCGAGTGCTGCTCCATCCATCCTGACTAGCCCTAAATCCATTTCCCTCAAGCCAGACATTGGATAGAGAATAGTACAAGAAATGTGTGCCTTCCTCGTCGAGTCCCTCCAAAAGAACATGACTATAGCTATCCTCCTTTCCGAGCTGAGAGGGACTGCCCCTTAAGATGAGAACAGGTAATGAATCTGATGGCATGCATTGGACGCTGACTCTGAGTGATTGGTGTTTGTGTTGTTGTTGTTCTTGTGCATGAAGTGTACTAGTATTTAATCTACACACTAAAACAAAGTGACTCAAGTAAGTCAATGTTTCCCTTCTTGTTGTTTAATAACAAATTGTACATCTACTGCAGGTCGATCCATTGCATTTTTAATATGGAATCTGGACTCACTCGGTACAACACTACAGACTGAGTTGGACACCATGATGATGATAATGACCATATACTCTATACTCTTCGCAGTCAGTCAGTCAGTAGGATCGGAGATGATTGATGGAATAACCCGGGGCGTTTCATGAAGTGGCATATAGGTAAACAAGTCAATCAACAACAACCACAGCAGACCTACATGTCTGTGTAGTGGTGGAGTCGAGTCAGTGTAGTGGAGTGGTATGACTGACAGCAGTGCATTGATTTAGTTACTTAATTTGGAAAATGCTATGTTTCTGTATATGTGTGCTCTGTCTGGCTCAGTCAAAATCTAAGCTAACTGGAGTTTGGGTGGGTGCCGTGGGCCTGCTCTGTCCTGTTGTTGTTGTAGCGTGGTTAATAGACATGATTTAGCCATGCCGCCTCTGAAACTGTTCTTGTTGCACTCCTCTGTAATTTATGCATTTTTTTCTCCTTGATTTTTCAATATCCCTTTGGTTTTTCCATCTACACTTACAGGCTGGCCTTTACCCTGTGCTATACTGGGAAAACAACTCACACTTACCTTACCAATCCGCATCCGCCAGGCAGGCAGTGGGGCACCCAAGATTGATGGACGGAGCGTCCATGGAAGGGAGGACCAAGAGGAATAACGAGATGCAACTTCCCAATTTGACCAGGATAATACAGTAACTTAGTATCATTCAACATCTTTTAATTATTTTGATTCATTTTTTTCTCTTCAATCATTACGACTGTGTGTTGTTGTTTATTTGGTTTGCTTTAATCTTTGCTTATATCCCTACAGCTATTTTTTAATTTTCTTTGCTAGCTTTGAAAGGAAGCCCGGTTACAACATAACATAAATAAAATGTATGTAATTTGGGTCTCTCTGAGGGCAGACAGGCAATGCAATTGCATAATAATAATTTATAATATACTGCTGCCCTGTACTGTCTACTAATCTACTTAGTAGTAGTACTACTTATCATTAACCACATCATGCATGCATTTCCTTTTTCTCCCTTAACAGATTTATTAATATGATGGTCGTCTGCCAAGATTGTGTATTGTCCATGTGTAGTGTTTGTCTTTGTCAAACCTTTCCCTCAAATACCCCTTCCCAACCATTCATCAAACCCTAACCCTCTTCCCCCCGGGCTGTGTGATTTATTGAGGGGTGACTAAATTAAATTTACACCAATAATTGATCACACACTTGCTGGGGTGGATGTGGTTCAAGCAAATAAGCAACACTAATTCAAGGCAGGTCGAGGATCTTCTAATTCTGCTATAAGTATATACATATATCGTCGGCCACACTGAAAACAGATTAGATTGCCCAGTGCCCACCCATTCTCAGTAGTATTCGCTATTCTGTTTTTTTTCCAGAGGAACATAATTATATTATTAACCCATTATTAATTATTAATTGCCGTCATGGATTTCATCCTTCCAGCACTAAAGGTTATGCTTGTCCACTTCATAGGACAAGTCCACTACTTCAGTTTGTTGTAACTTGTACTAGGCTATCCCTGCCACCAATATGTTTTACTTTACTTTAGCATTAATAATATCAATATCATTCATCATCACTTTCTTCTTGTTTGGCAGTCTTCTTCTTGTGTACTTACTACTTACTGTACTTCTACTACTCGTTTCCTAGTCTCCCTCAGGTGACTGACTTGTCTCATTTTCTTTTTTGCAAATGGAACTATCTACTACTGCTACCACCACCCACCATGGCACCTTAGGAAACCAAACCATCACCATGCAGCCATTGCTTCGGCTAAACATCAATCACAGGTAAGAGAAGAAGTGTGGGGGAGTCAATAATGTATATCTTATGGAAATTAATTAACTGACACACCCACATCCTTCCGAGTACATACTACAAAGGGGTTTTAGTTGCAGAATGCATAGACTAGGAGGAGAGACTGACAGTAGTAAGACAAGTGAGGGTACTGTATCTATCTGTCTGTGTGTTACACTCTTGGCAGATTTCAAAAACTGGCTGCGGCCCTGCAGCCAAAAGGAGGAAACAAAAACAAACAAGGAGACGTAAAAGAGTAACCACCCCCCCAGAAAAGATTTGCATCATATCATATGTATTGGAAAACTATAAATTATTTATTACCCTAACAAATATAAACTATAAGAAAAACCCACAACACCTGACCCACCCCTCTCCCTAACCCCAACCAATGTCCAGTAAAATAAATAAATGTCCATGTCCAAGTTAGTTCAAGAAAAAGTAAACCTCAAGGTTCCCCAACTAGTCCCAACATCCCACCCACCAAAAAAAAGATTACAAAAGGGGCAATAGTCAAAGAAGACTGAGGTCGGTGATGTGAGATGAGTCTGACGTCTAGTGGTGGGAGTGCCGGCTAGTTTTCTTTAGGACCTCCTCCATCTGGGCCTCCAGGTGCGCCACTCTGCGGAGCACGCAGCACCGAAAGTTCCTGCAGGAACAACAGGGGTGTGCAGCAGTAGATGTTGGCAATGGTGATGGGCGGCGGGCGGCTGCCAGAACACGGCGCCGTACCACCGGAGGCACGGGGAGGGCTGGCTGGGCCCCGGGGCATTGGAGGAAGAAGCTGCCGCCTCCTCCTCCTTCTCCGCAAGGGCAACCAGCCGGCAATATTCATCCCGGATGGCCTCCAGCTTCCTTTGCCGGGCCCTGGCCACCAACTCCTGCCTAGTGGTTTGGAAAGGAGTAGCTATATCAAGAAAGGAAAAAAAAGAGAATTGTTGTAACCAATACTCTTAACAAAACAGTAACACAAAATCAAATTACAGTCCACACATAAAGATTATAGTGGCACAGTAGTAGCAGTAGCACTAGCAGCTGTCGTATCCTCCTCTCCTCCTCACTTCCCTTCCTCTGCCCCAAAGATTTGGATGTGATGATTATACTTTCAGGCACTAAGTATGAAGTAGAGTAGAAGTATTCTTTTTCTCTCTCTTGTTTAGCACAATAAATCTTGTAGGCATGCCAGGTCAGTCAGCTTGTGCCCTAGGCAGACATACTCGTGTCGCAGTCTCGCAGACTCATGTACTTTACTACTGTCTGCATGTGGGGCAGCTGTACTATACAACTATATATTTCCATTATGGCCATACTCTGTTAAATCAATGGCAAATGCTCAGACAATTTCACTTTCACCCTGACTGCACTACTGCAATAAGGCACATGATGATGGTTAATGACCACATGCTTATGGATGATGAGAAACGGCGGCACGACATCATGTCACTCACGTCACGTGATGATGATGACACACAGTGATTTGTAAGTACTAGTTACTAGTTACTAGTTACCAATTACCTTGCAGCCGATAGGCCACCCATGGCTGACACAGGGAGGGGACTGGAGCGGAAGTGGGCCTCGGAGTCGGAGGGAAGCGATTATGGGTAGGGTAAATATTTAGTCATGCACAATATATATGTTGTGCTTGCAAACTACTGTGAGTCAAGGGAGTATTCCATTCTGAAATACAAGTAGAACCTCAAACCTTTGAATCAAAAACCTTGCAAAAAACAGTCCTTGTTCTTCCCAGGGCTTGTTTTTTCATTTACATTCAGTGCATTGCTCTTCTAGCATTATTATTATTTTATTCGTAATATTCTTCACCCTTGGCTTTGGTACTCTGGCACGGTTTAATTTTCTTTTACATTCTCTTCATCCAGTCTGACTCTGTTTTCACCTACTATGATACCATCCAGGCATCCATCCATCCAAACATGGCTATCATAAACCGGCTTTCACCGACAAAAACATACATTTTAGATATAACCAACCATCACCCATGCCATGCGTCCTTGCTTGCCTTAGAGTTTGACCCCTCAAACCCCCCCAGAGGATTCCTTTCACCCATACAGTTTCACCCACCCAGACAGGCATCCTTTCTGCTTTCTCTTTCACCTTTTCACCCATCCTTCAACTACCCATGCATCCTATTCCTATCATCTTCATTTGCCACCTATGCATCCCGGGGCCCCTTCCTTCACCCACGCATCCTTCTCTGCCAGACATACATGTCGTCTGACTGTTTGTCTTCGTCATAAAACTGTCTTTGCTGAGTTGAAGATAGAATATGCCATTAGTTACTCAACCCCCGCAGCTAATGCTAATGTTTAAGTAAAGGCCAGGGTGTCTTCTTCAACTGTTCAGTGTTCACACAGGCAACAACTTAGCCTCAGCAGAAGTACAGTGTACTACTAGTACTGAGTGTACACCCTTGCAGCAAGTGTATTCATCATTCTCAATAAGTAAGGAATATGACTTACCACCGCCCGCCATTGCTGCTGGCTTACCCCCTGTGGCTGCTGCATCCGCTCCCTCCGGAGTGGCATGAAGGCCCTCACCGCTGGCCCCGGCACTGGTGGTCGGTACGCCTGGAAAAAAAAATCCAATTTTTTTAGATGCCATATATGCTTCCCCTATTTATTTTTTTCATTAGCAAGATTGAAAATACATAATTAATAATACATATACACCACACACATCACTATCTACAATTCAGATACCAGTACAGTAGACAGTCTGTCTTATCAAAAATAACTAAATAATATCCGGTTGGGCATTTTGTTGGTGGCAATTTTTGAAAAGCCTCTCAAGAAGAGGACAACCCATAGGACTGGACTCAGTGACTAGAGCTATGGTGCATCTCAGTTTTTGAAAAGAAGAAAGAGTGGCCAACTGGGCGGACATGAGGTCTCCCTTAGTGGGAAAATGGTGCCGTCCTCCTACTCCTCTCATATACTTCCTTCCAGCCATGGTGCACGGTAACAGTTGTTCAGTGTTCACCATCAATTGCTGCTACTAAAAAAGTACTAGGCCTGGATTAGAAAAAGTAAAATACACCACTTTGGGGGTCATGCTCCTGTCCAACGTGAGTGACCACCATTACTGATTGAGCATGATGAGACAGTAAAAGAAACTAAAGCCTTCTCATCTCACAATTCACAAACCTGCGGATATACCTTACTTGTCTTGGGCATGCAATCTGCAGTCTGCACAGCACATTAGTGCTACTAGTAGTAGTAAGGAGTCCTTACTAGTACTTGTAGTAGCCTAAGCTAGGACCAATGGGTTCTCTGAGTCTTACAGTACCACTACTAGGCAATCCACATAAGGGGAGAGAGAAAGCTCAGTGAAACCCAGAAGAAAGCAAGCTACAGACAGACTGTCTAATACAGACTCAGAGCAGAGGTTAGTCAGATGCAGTTGGATTTGATGTAAAAATAAAAACAGACACTAGAAGTAACAATGTTAGAAGTAGTACTTAATAGTAGGTAATGGTGGAGCAAAAACCAGAATTTAGAAACAGATAGATTGAAGAGGATTTTGGAAAAATTCAAATTAGGAAATGGAAATAATAGAGCGGTAAAAGTTAGGGAATTATTAATATATTACAACACCAGGAGGACTTACTGGGGCCAGCAGCAGAGCCATCTGCAGCTGCGCCTGAGGCCGCTTCCTGCTGTTCCTGGGAGGCCCCTCCAGCTCCCGCACCCGCCGCACTGCCAGCTGCCCCAGTCTTCTTCTTGCCCCTTGATGCTGAACATGTAAAGAGACAAAAAATGATTTGTGTTAAATATATAAATATAATTGCTCTAAAAATATTTTTAGACAGTAAACGCCAATTGCAATAACATTGACCTATGCTAAATCAATCAGATCAACTTATTCGACTAGTAGTAGTCGACTAGTATGTATCGCAGTCGAGTACCATCTGATCATTATTATTCCACAGTTCAATTCCGATTCCCCAGAGCAGCGAAGCACTGCCCAGCGCCCCTTGCCCACCGCTGGTGATGCTCCCGGAGCCCGTACCCGGACCCAGGCCTGCCGCCTGCTGCCCCGGGTTAAGGGGAGGTGGCGCTGGATAAAAAAAAACACTGCGGCCACCTCCGCCTCACTAAATAAGGCCCGTGCCTGCACCCCATGTGGACGCCGCCTTCCGCAAGGAAGGCGTTGCGGCTCTCAATCCGAGCCCTCCTTGTCTTCCCCTTGCCCTTTGCCATGGTTCTGGGTAGGCGGGGGGCAGAAAAGAAAAGGTATGAACTAAGAAAGTAAGTAAAAGAAATTAAAAAAGCAAGTAATAGAAAAAGAGTGAAAAACGCAGTAAAAAACACAAAGAAAGTAGGAAAAAACACAAAATATACAATTAGGAATAGAGAGGGATAGATAATAAATAAAAAATATCAAAAAAAGGTTTCTAGAAGCAAAGGATTGAAAAGATATAGGGAGGATAGAAAAACAGGCCCAGAACCATAGCAAAAAGTGAAAAACAAGATGGCCGCGCCCATTGGCGACCGCGTAGTGAAGATTGCGCAATATTTTCCCTCGAGCACGCAAAAAAAGCATCCCCGAACACATAATAAGCGTTCCCGAACTGGAAAAATGCATCGTGAATGGGCGGAACAAGCGACTCCGCGCGCTTGCGGAAATTCGCGCAGCTCGCGGAGTTTTTCTGCGGCTTCGCGGAATTCCGCATAGTGCGAACTTCGCCCAGGGTTAGTGGACTGGTCCATTTGAGGTGGTGGAGCGCAAGAGTGATGTAACAACCTGGTTAACTTGCAGACTCCTAGGAACCCGTTTGAGGGTCCTGCACGTGAACCGCCCCAAACCTTACTTTGAGAGGTCTGAACTAACAATGCTCCTGGCTACAGATGATGGAATGGAAGAGGAGAGTGAGCCCCTTCCTGCCCTCCTGTCAGTCAAAGAACATGATGGGTCAGTGGATGGAGTGAACCTCTCTCCTACCCTAACCCCAGAGCAGTAGAAGGACTGTCGCCAGGTGCTGGAACAGTTTGCCTCCCTGTTCTCCCTGACTCCAGGAATCGACAATTGGTGTGTCCATGTTGTGGCCACTGGGGACAGTTTACCTGTAAAACATAACATTTACAGAGTAACTGACAAAGTCAGGGCCAACATCAATGAAGAGGTTTCCAAGATGTTGGTGTTAGGGGTGATAGAGCCCTCCAGCAGCCCCTGGGCCCAGTGGTCTTGGTTCCAAAAGCTGCTGCACCCGGTGCCACTTCTGAACTCCGGTTCTGCGTGGACTACCGTGGACTCAATGCCATCACCAGGACTGACGTGCACCCCGTCCCCAGAGCTGATGAGCTCATTGATCGGCTGGGAGCTGTCCGGAATCTTAGTAGATTTGATCTAATGTCTGGGTACTGGCAGATTGCCTTGACTGATGGGACAAGAGAGAGATCTGCATTTTAAATGCCAGAGGGGCACTACCAGTTCTGTGTCATGCCCTTTGGGTTGAAGAAAGCCCCTGCCACATTCCAGAGACTGATCAACCAGGTACTGTCTGGGCTGGAGGAATTCAGGGCCACTTACCTGGATTACATTGCTGTGTTCAGCTCCAGCTGGGAGGAACACTTGCAACACCTCTGTGAAGTGTTGAAGGCTCTGCAGAAGGCAGGCCTCACTATCAAGGCCAGTAAGGACAAGATGACAAGATGGCCACCGAGTAGGAGCTCAGCATAGGAGCTCCCGGGTTTGAGGATCACCAATTCGGTGAATATCCTCCGCTAAACCTGCCATCCACCCCGCATCAACAGTTATTCTACAAGAACTACTACATCTTTGTAACTTTGGAAGCGCTTACCTGCAGTGGGGACCGCTGGATGACGTGCGATATCGGAACCAACGCACTCACCCCGTTCCTCCTGTCGTCCACGGATGGCTGTAGCTTTGCCGCAAGGTTGATCGCAGGACGCCTTTGCGTGGGGACGTACGTTTCGGCCTCAACGAGGCATGTCTGCAGCGATGACCGTGTGGAAACCGCTGCCGCTCGCCACCAGCTGAGGCTGCATCAATGACTGCCGAGGAGCCGCTGATTGTATCGACGCCGGGCTGGGAGCCGGGACCTGGCCGGGCCGCTGAGGACGTTCTCGGCCTCAGCGAGGCGTGTCAGCTGTGGTGACCGTGCGAGCACCGCTGCAGCTCGTCACCAGCTGAGGGAAACAGCCGAGAAAACTGCTGATTGCACCAGCTCTGTGCGGGTGGGCCCGGTCCTGGCCTGGCTGCTGGGGGATACCCTGCTGACACCTCCTGACTAGGAGAGGCTGTGCTCTTGGCGGGCCCGTCCAGCATGGATTCCTCGACCGTCTGGGTGAGTGCAGTTTTTCTGACGGCCGGACCTCCGGGGGATTGGCTCGGGCTGTGTCTGTGTTCTCGGGAGCCAAGGCAACGTTTGTCGTGATCCCGTGCAGCGGCCCCTTGCCTACAATTTCCCCATCAACCAGGCTCGGCGGAGCCTTTCAGCTCATCGCTAATCTCGGATGAGCGGGGCAGCAGCCGTCTGTTGTGAAGGGAAGGTCGTTCCCGTGCGATAACACCCACTGAAGAACCCCTGCGGCCTCATACAATGGTCCTGTCACCCCCATGAATTTCTGGTCTCTGCCCCTCACGAGACCCGGCCTGATGGTGCCCTTGTCTCTTGACTGGCTCATGCTTGGGGGGGATGCCTGACTTTTCTCCTTGCTACCTCGTCTCACATTGACTGCCGGCCTGCACCCGCCATTTTGTGTCGCTCTTGCCTCAAATTCTCAAAATGGATGCACTTCTATGGGCCCTGGCCTTCAGACATGTGCTCTGCTTTTAACTGCCTAGTATATCCCTCACTCCCCATAATCCTCGATATCAGAGGTTGCTTGAGCGCCATCGTGGGGACTTTTTCCAGTGGTGTAAGGCCAGTCAGTTCTTGCCCAGGTAGTAGGTACCTCACTCCCCTGTCTTTTAAATAAATAAAAAAATTAAATTAAAAAAAAACAAAAAAAAAAAAGGAATTCTTAGTTACTTAGTTTCACGATATATACGGCCTTGAGTTTCTTTCCTTTTATGCATTACCCTGTATCTTAGACCTGACCCCCTACGTTAGGTGTGTTATTCGTATATTTTTCTGTTAATGCTATTCATATTTTGTATTGTTTTGGTGTATGACCTACTTTTTATTGCTCAATTTTAATGTAATTAGTTTCTTATTCCGCCACACATTGCCTTAGAGTTCTTGACCGGTACTCGTACTCGATGTTTCCCCCCCGTAATCTCCTCCCTACATATGCTACTGACCTGCCTTGAATTATTTTTGGTATTTATACGATATTATGTCTTAGAGTTGTCTCTCTTTCTCTAGATATTGGTGCAGATCCTCAAGATTGATGCTTTCTTATTAATTTTGTTTCTTACTGATCTGTTGATTCTTTAGGATAATTTCTCTCCCCTTCTCCCAAGACGCTGACTCTCCTTCTCTCTAATTTCCCCACCCCACTCTGCTTGCTTCTATACCTCCTTCCTCTTCCCTCTTCCCCCCCCTCATAGTGTCAGACCATGTCCCACCCCAACTTCCCCCTTACTCCCTCTGATCCTGCGCTCTCTAAACATGGCCCCAACTCATGGAACATCTTATACCCGCCTAATCTCTCTAAAAATGCTAAGAAGAATTTCAAACATAGACTACTGATTCGTCACCCCGAAACCTTAATAGTTGAAGCCTACCACAGCTTGACCTCTCCAATTAAAACAAACCTTATTTTTTTCTCCAAACGCCCTTCTAAATGGAAAAGCATGTTCCTTCTCCACCTTACAATCTCTAAATCAGGTAATATTCCTTATGGTTTTAAATTGTCAACTGCCCAATCCCCTTCCTTCCAAGGTGAAATTGACATTTCCATATTCAAATCCGGTAACATTCTCATACAAGCGTCCGAATTCCACCTCAATATTTTTGAGAATCACTTCAGCCACTTATCCTACCAACTCTTCAAACCTTCTTTTACCCCCACAAAACCCACACTACCGGACACTCCACATCTAGACACCCTGGTTCAGACCCTGCCCCCCCAACCCGCCACGACCATTAACACCTCCCCTCCTACCCCGTCCACCTGCCCAGAACCTATACTCAAATCTCCATCCATTGTCTCACCACCTAAGAAGTCGACGCTCGCACGCCCCGTTGTATCCTACACCCCGCCCTCCCTTCTCTCACCGTACTATCCCCCCCTGACCGGTCCTCAAGCCCCAAATCTCCCAAAATCACCCCAGACATTTCCTCAAGCCCCAAATCCCCCACCTTCATCTTGCCCACCCACACACCGCTCCCTGATACTCCGACTGCTGGACTGCTTAATTCGCCCTCTTACACCTCCCTGACTCACTTATCTACTACTGGACCACCTCCAGTTAGATCAACTCCCACAACTAACACTAAACCTTCCTCATCCCCTTCGCACGTCTCATCTGATCTCCCAACAAATCTTATTACAAAGTCTCTTCTCAACATTGAATCTAAACTCGCAGCCATGACTATCGAATTAACTCATCTCAGAGAGGCCTTCAACTCCCTAAATACCTTGACCCCGCCCACCCTCACTGGAACCCCCTGCTCTCTCTCCCATAACTGCACCCAACATACCGTACGGTTGACCAAACCTCTTCGCAGTCGAATACATAGACCACTCCGCGCGGTAAGCTATCTCTCCACGCATGACCTAATCAGTCTCTGTAACTCCTACCTTCCTAAACCTCTTAACATTAACCTACCCCGCCCTTACTCCAACATCCCAGTTATTTTGGGCATAAATAGAATCCCTGCCGCACCTAGTTCCCCCAGACCCCCTTCACAACTCACCACCATACACTCCCTTAAACTCGCCAATGACAGCCCAACTCTCCTTTCCTGCATGCTTGTCAACTGCAGGTCTGCGGTCAGACATGCGACTGAATTATCAGAAACGATCCTCAGTGAGGCTATTGACATCGCCTTTCTCACTGAAACTTGGCTTAATGATCACTCGACGGCCATACTGGACCTACTCGCCCCCCGGCTACTCCATCATTAGACAAGACAGACCAGACAGAAAAGGAGGTGGACTTGCTATAATTCATAAGTCTGATTTTCAACTCTCCCTTTTACAGAACAGGGATTACCAAACTTTTGAATACCTTGGCGTTGAACTAACGGTCAAGGGCTCCGCCCCGATTAGATTTCATAACATCTACCACCCTCCGGGTGAACCTCTCCTTTTCGCTGATGAACTATCCGACCTTCTCACTCACTCCTCCCTTTCAGACGCAAAAAACCTCTTTTTAGGAGATCTCAACATCCACTGGAATAATGAAACTGATCCCACGGTCATACGCCTCAGCCACCTTCTTGAGTTGAACGACCTCAAGCAATTATGCCACAAGTCTACCCACATCAAAGGGGCCACACTCGATGCGATCATCTCCAACACTGATTTGGCCTCCCTCACCAATATCATCCCTATTGACTGGTCTGATCATCACCTGATTCTGTTTAAGATAGCTACCAGAGCCCTTCCGCCCACTACAATAAATACCAAATCTACGAAATGGATCAGAAACCTTAAACAAATTCCACCAGGTGTACTTGAGGATAAACTACAAGCTCAACTTCATCTCACCCCACACTCTCAGAATGCTACCGAGCTCACTAACCATTTCAATAAGACTGTAAGTGAGGACCTAGACCAAGTTGCCCCCCTTAAACTTAAACAACAAAGAAAAATCCAATCCAAATCATGGTTCAATCCCGAACTGAATAACGAAAGACGTCAGCTTAGACTGGCAGAAAGAACCTGGAGACAACACCCTTCTCCCTCTCACCTTGCCCTCCTCAGAACTGCTAGATCCACCTATAGGAAACACATTTTTAACGAAAAGGCAGCCTTTTTCCGTGCTCAACTTGATAGGGCCAAAAACAGGCCTAGAGAACTTTTTAACATTGTTAGAAAACAAACATCTTCGGCCCCCCTAGAGATGAAGGCATCAATCTCGAGTTGTGAGGAAATTGCCAGCTTCTTCTCTGAAAAAATTGCTAAAATTAATCAATCCTTCCTTCAAATCCAGGACCCGCCCAACTCCCAATTTACCTGCAACACTGCCTTCTACACTACCTCTTGGGCTGCAACACCCCTTCCACCTCATTCTTCCAACCTCCTACCCATTCAATCCTCACCCGCTTCTACACCTCCTACCATACAACTAAAAAATAACGCCTCCTGGCACAACTTCCGCCCCATGACCGAACTCGAAGTCTCTACTATTATAGCCAAACTTAAACCATCTTCTCATACCAAAGATCCTCTCCCTTCGTCCCTAGTTCACAACCTTAACCATATCATCGCCCCTTATTGGACCAAGATCATTAATACCTCCCTCTCCTCTGGATGTGTCCCCGACTCCCTCCAACTCGGACAAATCACTCCCATTCCTAAAAACCTCACTGCAGACCCCAACGATCCTAACAACCTCCGACCAATATCTAACCTCCCACTTCTTGCTAAAACCCTGGAAAAATGTGCTTTGTTCCAAATGAACAATCACATAAGTAATTTTAACCTACTTGACTCCCTTCAATCGGGCTTCAGGAAAGGCTGCAGCACAGAATCCGCAATGCTGAACATTGTTGACGACATCCACAAATCCCTTGACAATGATGAAGCGTGCCTTCTCATTCTCCTTGACCTCTCGGCGGCATTTGACACAGTCAATCATGCCTCCTTACTCAACTCGCTTCAATCTCGCTTTGGCCTTAATGGTGTGGTCCTCAAATGGTTCACCTCTTTCCTCCAACACAGAACACAACAAATCAAAATCAAATCCTGCCTCTCTAACCCGACGACTGTCTCCTTGGGCGTACCTCAAGGCTCTATCCTTTCCCCCTCCCTCTTCAACCTCTTTATGGAACCCCTAACCCTCATCCTGAAACAAGCGGGAATAAACTATCACCTCTATGCCGACGACACCCAAATCTATTACAAAATTAAATCGCACGCTGATATTCTCCACTTAAACAATACCTTGAATAAGATCCAATCCTGGTTCTACGCCAATCATCTTAAACTAAACCCTAAAAAAACTGAAATTATTCTCTTCTCACCGAAAAATAATCGGCTCCCCATCCAAAGCTGGATCACTGACCTGAATGCCCTCAATTGCACACTCTCCCTATCTGATTCGGCGAAATCCCTAGGTTTCACGCTTGATAAAAAGCTTGACCTTAAAGACCACATAAAAAACTCGGCCAAAGGAGCACTCTACACTCTCCGTCACCTCAAGAAAATAAAGCCCTTCATTCCCTCTGACGACTTCAAATCAGTTGTCCAGTCTTCAGTCCTCTCTAAATTAGACTATGGTAATGCTATCCTCACAGGAACCCCCAAAGTTCACCTGGCCCCACTTAGAGCTGTTCTCAACCTGGCGGCCAGACTCATCATGGATTGTAAAAATTTGACCACATCTCCCCAGCCATGAAAGCCCTTAAATGGCTCCCTATTGAAGGAAGATGCTTATACAAGACCGCCTGCATCACGCACAAAGCCCTTCACCAACAAACCCCGCTATACTTAACAAACAAACTCAAAAAGGCGGGCTGTACCAGACGGATGAGAAGCTCCAATTTGCTCCTCCTAGTCCCCCACTTCTAAAAAAGAAATCCACCCAATCTCGCTCCTTCTCCGGGAATGCTCCGAGCATCTGGAATTCCCTCCCACTGGACCTGCGCTGCACCCCCACCTACCTCAACTTTAAAAAAGATCTCAAACTCCACCTTCTTAACTTATACTGGGGTCCTTAATCCCCACACGGACTGAACCTTCTTCTTCCCCCTGCTTCGATTTTGTCAGTTCTTTCCTTACCATCTTTGCACTCACCCCACCGCTCATAACATTCTCCCTTTCTGACACTGACTTTACCCCCATGTATATTATGTTTATGTTTCTATTTCCTCTTCATTGTTTGAAATAGCACGTTTTTACCCTAACTGCTCACCTCGCTTATTTTTATAAGGTGATGTATTCGCTTACTTCATTTGGTATCCTGTTCAACTGTTTTTCTCCGTTTGCCTATGTTCATGTAAAGCGCTCTGATACCCCGGGTCTAGCCAGCGCTATATAAAACCGTTTTAAATAAAAAAATAAAAATAAAAGTAAGTGACAGATGGGGCAGGGTTCTGTGGTGTACTTAGGGCACCAGGTAGGAAGCGGCCAAGTGGCGCCCCTGCAGCCTAAGATTGATACCATTCTGGCTTGGGAACCCCCCAAGACCCAGACAGAAGTGAGAGCCATTTTCTATTCCGTTCTCTCCTAAATTCACCTTCTCTGGTGCCCTCATTTACCGTCCCCCTGGGCCATCTAACAACTGGGGTTCCCTGCTGACTGAATCACTTGCCCCTCATGTTCTTCGGGTGGCAAATTTTTCAGTGCTTGGGGACTTGAATTTTCATTTTGATGATCCCGTAACAAATCTATCCAAACCCTCTTGGATGATCTGATGACCCTGAATCTCTCACTCATCAACTCCTTACCCACACATGCAGCAGGGCATCTTCTGGACCCTATTTTTTTTAATCTCCCCACATTGTCCACTGCACCTCCTACTCAACTTCGCTGGTCTGATCACCTTGCTACTCCTTTTTTTATTGATTCCTCTCTGGCTCTCTTGCCTCGTCCCTCCGCCTTGCCAAAGAAAACGCGGAATTGGTCTCAGCTTGATATGAAGGCACTTAATGAGCAGCTTTTGAAGACCACTCCCTCTCTTTCATCTCAACTGGACTCGGACCAGCTTCTAGTAGATCACTGGTTGTCTGAGGATATTGATTCTATTCTTCCTCTCTCCACTAAATCTCAACCTAGAGGGCTTCGCAATTAGGGATCGTGAGTGCCTCAATTTTGCAATTATACAGTTTTTTAAAGACAATGGCACCAGTTTTCAGTGGTCTGTTGATACCTAGTAGTGCAAAGTTCTGCAGTAGTGCCGCAATCACATCCGGCATTTTCCCATCGTGGAACCAAGTCTCAGTTAGAAAAACCACATCCGGATCCATGTCAATTATTATTATTATTATTATTATTATACTCATTTGTATGGCGCAACGAATCATCCCCAGGGGGACTCTCGGCGCCAGAGAAGAGGACCCCTAATAAACAGTGAGATCTTAAAACAGCCAGGTCTTAAGCAGTTTCCTAAATCGAGACAGGCTGGAGCAGGCACGGATCTCCTCAGGGAAATTGTTCCAAAGGCTGGGGGCTAGATGAGAAAAAGCCCGACCACCCATCTTGGCCTTCCTGATTCTGCGCGTGCAGAGCAGATTGTGATTGCTAGATCTCAGCTGACGCACGGGTAGATACCATTCCAGTTTTTTCTTAAGATAAGAAGGGCCAGTCCCCTGGAGAGCCTTTAAAACAGTACATAAGAGCTTGAAAATAGCTCGTTTTCTTATAGGAAGCCAGTGTAGTTGACGAAGGAGAGGTAAGGATGGGGTGCGAGCCGGTTTATTAAGGGCAAGGCGGGCTGCTGTGTTTTGAACCACCTGCAGTTTTGATAATAGGTCTTCCCTGCCTGGCAGTTCGGGCTGGACTGTTCCCATTGGGTGCAGGGTCAAGACTGATTTGCATATGGCTGGGTCCAAACTGGAATGGCATGGTGAGCAAAAAAACAATGGATTTTGGCCCAGATCTCTGTACTGGGGTGAATGCACGACATTGTTCTGCATTCTGTCCATCAATTGTTGTTTTTGCATTTGTCACCCCGAGTAGGACGGGTATGCCCAGACGTGGGTCCCGTGCTCTCCATGCCACTTTAGTCAAGCTATCCTGGCTGATGAGGGCTGATAGCCCGAAACCGGTCCTAGGATGCTTGTTTCCAGTCCAGGGAGCCCCTGGCCTGGCAGTTCGGGCTGGACTGTTCCCATTGGGCGCAGGGTCAAGACTGATTTGCATATGGCTGGGTCCAAACTGGAATGGCTTGGTGAGCAAAAAAACGATGGATTTAGGCCCAGATCTCTGTACTGGGGTGAATGTACGACATTGTTCTGCATTCTGTGCATCAATTGTTGTTTTTGCACTTCCCTTATTCTCACCAGCAGAGCGTTGCCGTAATCCAGACGACTAACCAAGAGCGACTGAATGAGGGTTTTTCTTGCCGTAAGAGGGATCCAAGGGAAGATCTTTCTAAGCATCTGCATTGTTCCGAAACAGGTGCCTGACAACGTCTTCACCTGTTCCTCCATAGACAGTTTATTATCTATTTTAATGCATAAATTCTTAGCCCATCTTTTTGGGGAGGGCGCCTCTCCTAGTTCTGGTGGCCACCAATCTGGGGTCCACAGTTCCTCAGCTTTACCAAACAGCAGTATCTCTGTTTTGATGGAATTGAGCTGAAGGAGGTACTTCCTCATCCATATTGCTATATTACACATACAGTTTTTGAACTTTACTTTGGTCACTGCAGGGTCCGCCTCTATAGGGACTATCACCTGCTTGTCGTCTGCGTACGATATA
Source organism: Calotriton arnoldi (assembly GCA_963921515.1). Lineage (NCBI taxonomy): Eukaryota > Metazoa > Chordata > Amphibia > Caudata > Salamandridae > Calotriton > Calotriton arnoldi. The sequence continues at coordinate 171,238 of CAWUFW010008309.1, forward strand.
GTCTCAAACCCACAACTTCTAATAATTAGGGCCAAGGGGGCCACATATATATTAAACAAGGTGGGACTTAAATGGATCCCTGCGGGACTCCCTTATCCACCAGAGTGGTCTGAGACACAAAGGAATCCAACTGGACACATTGAGTTCTGTTGGACAGATAGCTCTGAATCCATTTAAAGGCCATGCCTCTGACACCAATCTCTCGAAGCTTCGCCAGAAGGATACGATGAGGGATGGTGTCAAAGGCTGCCGACAGATCGAGGAGAACTAACATTGACGGAGTTCTATTGTCCAGTGACATCCTTATGGTGTCAGTGACTTCAAGCAGTGCAGCCTCGGTGCTATAGCAGGCACGGAAACCCGACTGGGATGAATCCAGTATGTTATTCTGTTCTAAATAGCCAGAGAGATGAAAATTTATTACAGTCTCCATGATCTTAGAGCAGCAAGGGAGGAGAGAGATCGGCCTGTAGTTTTGTAGATCAGCCGGATCAGCTAACGCGTTTTTCAGCAGAGGTTTAATACGTGCGTTTTTCCACTTACGAGGAAACGTGGCTGTAGCTAACGAGATGTTACAAACTTCTGCAAGCACATCGGCTAGAACCGGGGTAAGTTCTGACATAACGCCAGGCGGCATCGGGTCTAGTGGGGATGCAGATTTCACGTGAATTAGTAAGGAGCCCACTTGCTCGCCAGTAATAGCAGGGAAAAATTCTAAGCTCGGAGAGCGGGGGTTTTCCTGGGGAGAGGCTCCCTCATGATCTACCTCCTCAGGCCCAAAGGCGCGATAGATTGTGTCAATTTTATGAATAAAATGACTTGGTAGGTCCTCGCATAACTCCTGGGTGGGTGGAGGAAGCGAGTTATTGGCCCTCGGGTTCGTGAACTCTTTAAGAATCTTAAAAAGCTCCCTAGAGGAGTTCCTCGCTTCTGTGATACAGGAACCTAGATGTGCTCTTCTGGCTGAGTTGCAGCTATTTAAATAAGCTCTATATGCCACTCGATAGAGCGATTCATCTAGCTCAGATTTTGATTTCCTCCATTTTCTTTCCTTGATCCTGCATAGGGCCTTTTCTCTCTTGAGAGTATCTGAATACCAAGGGGCTGGGGCAGCCCTGTCCTGAATTTTTACCCTCTTAAGCGGTGCAATAGAATCAAGGGCTTCTGTAATTGAAGCCTTGAACCTCACTAAGGCTGTGTCACCATCTTCGCAGTTCGTAAACGAGGGGGCTATGTAAGCACGACTAAAGGTGGAGGATGTCACTTTTCTCCAGGATCTACGGAGATCCCTGCGAACTTGCGGGTGGCCGGCCAGTTTTGTAAGCGACCAGGAAAAACTAAGCGCCGAATGGTCAGTCCAGCCTAGTATCTGGGGGGGTTCTACTACTAGTTCCGGGAGGTTAGTAAAGATAGTGTCCAGCACATGACCAGCAACATGTGTAGGGCTAAAGACTCTTGAAAAGAGATCAAGTGACTTCATGGCTGCCACTAAACAGGCAGACTCTGCATTGGAGAGAACCTCCAAATGATGGTTAAAGTCCCCTACCAGTAGGAACCTATCCGTTTGCAGTGTATACGGGGCCAGCCTTTCTAATAACGATGTGCAAAACTCTTCCTTACTTCAACCAGGAAGTGAAATAGGTGCAACTAGTGTTTGAAAAGGGAGCGACAATTGAGACTGAAGCAACGGAAAACCTTGGGTGAGTGTGGGACAAAATTGTCAACTCCGGAAATGTAGAGGGTCTCTCCATCAGAAGAAAGGTGGGGGCCAGGCCAAGGATATTGTCAAATAGGCAGTGAGAGCAGTGCCTGACGCTAGTATCAGGAGCAAGGTCCTGGCAGTCAGTATTAGGGGTAGTTTTAAGACTACTAAGGTCTTGAGAGGAGTAAGTGAGTTGAGGCTGCAAGGAACAATGAGCAGGGGTTCTGGCCTCTGGCCCCGGCCAGACTCGTCCACCACGGCATGGGTTTAAATAGAGCAAACCCGGAAGTGCCGTGGGACGCAAGCCTGGCTGGTTCAGTGACGCCCTCCGCTCAATCGGCACACAGCCGCAGCGGAACGGGGCGGAACCAGGAAGCAGGAGAGGTACCCCAAACTGTGCAGAGCACGAAGAGGTGAGAGCCCCACAAGTTAAAATATATGTATACAATAATCAGCGCCCAAGTAAAAAATGTTAATAATGCGATCAGCATAAAAGCAAAGCGTTTGAGGAGTGAGCGCAACTGACCTCACTCAGGTCCCGTACTACAGACGGTTTGTCACCATTGTTGCCACCTTGACAGAGCTGACTTCAAGGAAGCAGCCACGGGAAGTGATCTGGACAGATGCCTGTCAGACCGCTTTTGATGCCCTGAAATCTGCCATGTGCACGGCGCCCGTTCTCAAGGCACCCAATTTCTCCCAAGAATTTGTTGTGCAGACAGACGCTTCAGAGCATGGTGTGGGAGCAGTACTCTCACAATTGAATGACAAGGGCTTGGACCAACCTGTGGCTTTCATTAGTAGAAGGCTACTCCCCAGGGAACAGAGGTGGAGTGCAATTGAGAGAGAAGCTTTTGCTGTGGTCTCGGCGCTGAAGAAGGTAAGACCCTACTTGTTTGGGACTCACTTCCGGGTTCAGACAGACCACAGGCCCCTCAGATGGTTGATGCAAATGAGGGGTGAGAACCCAAAACTGTGGAGGTGGTCCATCTCCCTACAGGGAATAGACTTTACGGTGGAACACCACCCTGGTACAGAACACGCCAATGCTGATGGTCTATCCAGATTCTTCCGCCTTAGCGATGAGAACTCACAAGAGGGTGGGCAGTTCTCCCCATCTTGCAGCTGGAGGGGACACTTGTTATACTTGGTATCTTTGGCGTGGTTTCCCCTGACCTTTTGCCTCTACCTCCTGTATTTTTGATGCTGTGCTGGATTTCGTTTTTGCTGGCTTAGATGCTTTGGGCCCTTTACCCCTGCTGATCAGTGTCAAAGTGCAAGTGCTCCCTGTGTAAATTGTTGCTACAATTGGTTATCCCTGATTGGCATATTTGATTTACAGGTAAGCCCCTAGTAAAGTGCACTAAAGTGTGCCAGGGTCTGTAAATCAAATGCTACTAGTGGGCCTGCAGCACTGATTGTGCCACCTGCATGAGTAGCTCTGAAAATGTAACTCAGGCCTGCCACTGCAGTGTCTGTGCGCAGTTGTTAACTGCCATGTCAACTTAATTTAATTTAATTTAATTTGAAGCTTATAGAGCGCACAGCTACCTCCAACGGAGGTGTCCCGGCGCTAGCGGATATAAAAATAAAAGCAAGTTGCCACAGGCTACAGAAGCTTAGGGAAGGTCAAAAAGCCAGGTTTTTAGAGATTTACGAAAGACAGATTCCGAATTAGCCTTCCTAAGATGTTCCGTAAGGAATTCCACAGCCGAGTGGTTCTGACTGTGAACGACCGGCCACCAAGCCTCGCTTTACAAAGCGGGGAGTTACTAGTAGGCCTTGATGATTGGATCTCAAGTTTCTTGTCTGGAGATATTTGCGGAGTCTTTTTCTGAGGTATTGTGGGCCCGTTTCTCTTGTTGCTCTGTAAGCTAGAGTCAAAGCCTTGAATTCTATCCTCCTCTTTACTGGGAGCCAGTGTAGGCTCCTCAGATGGGGGGAAATATGGTGTTGTATCGGGATATTTCTAATGAGCCTAGCGGCTGCATTCTGTATAGTCTGCAACTTCCTGATCAGGTAATCTGGCTGACCCAAGTACAGACTATTTGCATAGCCTAGCTGTGAGGTAATAAGTGCATGGACCACTGTTTTTCTACATTCCATGGGCAGCAGGTGGAGAAATCTTTGTATGGACTTCATTTTCCAGAAACATGAGGATGAGACCTGATTTATCTGAGTCTTGCATGAAAGGGTAGAATCAAACTTAAAACCCAAATTTCTAGCAGAGGACACCGGCTGAGGGGAGGGTTGAGCTCAGATGGCCACCATAAATCCGATGGTGGTGGGGATGGCTGGTTAAAAAATAGAACCTCAGTTTTATCCGAGTTAAGTCTTAAACAGTTATCAGTCATCCAGGCTGAGATGTTAATCAGGCATTGTTTAAAATTAGTGAAAGCTGCCTTGGTGTGTTCCTTGAAGGAGAACACCAGCTGAGTGTCATCAGCGTATGAGATGACACTTACACCATGCTGTTCAATCAGTGAGGCTAGAGGGGCGAGATAAATGTTAAAAGGGCAGGGCTCAAGGCCGAGCCCCTGGGGAACTCCACAAACTATAGGGCGTGGAGACGAGATAAAAGGGTGCAGCAGAATTTTCTGGGATCGATCCCCTAAGAAGGAACTAAACCAAGACAATGTGGTCCCTGAGACTCCCAGTTGTCTTAATCTCTCCAAAAGGATCTTGTGTGACACAGTGTCAAATGCTGCCGACAAATCTAACAGCACAAGCATTGCACAGTGCCCAATATCCAAGGTCTCCCGGACAGTTTCAGCTACTTCTAGCAGTGCTGTCTCGGTGCTATATCCTGGCCTGAATCCCGATTGTGAATTGTGGAGAAATTTGTTGGTTTCCAGGAGTTCGGAGAGCTGTATCTGCACTACCTTCTCCAAGATTTTTGCAGGTGCCGGTAAGAGGGAGATGGGCCTAAAATTTTTCAGATCCGCTGGGTCTGCATCCTCTTTTAAGAATGGGTTGAACGAGTGCAGTTTTCCAGGCAGAAGGGCAAATGCCTGTTTCCAGGGAAGAGTTCCAAATCTCATTTAGATTGGGGTTAAGTAGTGGGGCCAAGAGTTTAAAATATCTTGCTGCACAAGGGTCTAATGGAGATCCTGATTTTGTTTTTCCAACAAAGTCAAAGAGACTTCGGGACTTAAGGGTCTAAAATTTGACCAGGTATTAGGAGGGCAAACACGGGACAGAGGTGCAATAGATAGTTCCCTAGGGGAAAATGATGAATAGATAGTTTGAATTTTCTCATGAAAAAACGCTGAAAGGTCTTCACATAATGTAGCAGAGGGTACTATATCACTTTGCATCGAATCTGGTTTAGTAAAATCTTTAACAATCTTAAAGATTGCTTTGGCAGAGTGATTTGAAGATTTAATTTGTTTGGCAGTGTAGTCCCTTATAGCTTTACACTTTTGTCTATGAAAGTTTTTTAATGCTGATCTATAGAGTTTTTTTGTCTCTAAATTGTAGGTTTTTCGCCAAATCCGCTCAAGTTTCTTGCAGAGACTTTTCCCTAGACGGAGTTCAGGTGTAAACCAAGGAGCCGTAGGCTTATTTCTGAGTCAGTTTCCTAGTTTTTATGGGAGCTATGAGGTCAAGGGATGATGTGACCCAATGGTTGAAGATAGCAGCATCACTGTTAGGATCACCAGACAGTGGTATGGGGGTGTTTAATAGTACAGGTTTTATAGCTTCAGATGTAACTTGCCTCCAATTCCTCCTGTCCTCATAGACCGTTTTTGTATGACTAGTATATTTGGTCATAGCCAATTGGAATGGTACAAGAGTTTGGTCTGACCAGGCAAGGGGAAGAGGGTCTCCGGTTGTTAAAGTTGGAATGTTGGTGAAAATAAGGTCCAACATGTGGCCAGCTACATGTGTAGGCAAGGAGACCTTTTGAATGAGATTATGTCCTTTTAGTGTATCTGTAAGCTGAGAGGCCAAGGGGCATGCTCATTATCCATATGTACATTAAAGTCACCAAGGACTATAAAGTTCACATATTTCAGTGAGAGATCTGCAATAACGTCATATAGCTTCAGAAGTTCAGCAGGTTTGGAGTCGGGGGGGCGATATACTAGTATTCCCGCAATGGAACAAGTAGGGGAGATTTTAATACTGAATGACATAGCTTCTAAGAGACCTGTTAAATCAATTCTTTTTGGCTTGGCAAGTGTACCCAATTGCCAGACCCTAACCTTCCCTTTTCGTACATGTAATGTACTCCTATGTTAGGCCCAAGGTACCCCCCTGGGCAGGGTGCAGTGTATGTGAAAGGTAGGACATGTACTGGTGTGTGACATGTCCTGATAGTGAAATACTGCCAATTTAGTTTTTCACTATTGAAAGGCTATCTTGCCCCATAGGATAGAATGGAAATGCTTTGTAACATCTTACAAGTCTAACTTCCTATTGGGACAAGATAGAGACATAAAGTTTTGGCTGCTGAACTCAGAATTTAATAACACATCTTTTAGTGAAGATGGTTTTTAAATTGTGTGTTTGAAAATGCCACTTTTAGAAAGTAGGCATTTTCTTGTTTAACCATTCTATGTGTCTCTGCCTGTTTGTGTATTGACTGTCTGGTTTTGGAGTGACAGAGGCTGGGAGTGTGCATTCACTGTAGACAGCCACTGGGGATGTTGAGGTATGCCTGGCCCTTCCTGGATGACTCAGAGCTGAGCTGAATAGGGCATGGCTGAATTTAGAGTAGTGGGAGGAGATTTCCTTGCACCTGAATAGGGCCTGTCTCCCTTGCACAATGCTGTCTCCACCCCCTGTGGTCACGCTGCACCAGTGAGGACAGAACTGGTTTGGACTCGGCTCAGAGACACTTGCACAAAGAGAACAAAGACATTTTGAAGTATAAGTATTAGACCTAAAACCCCAGAACTTTAGACTACTTCTAAAATCAAGAGGAACCTTTGCCAAGGAGAAGAGCTGCAGAAACTGGAGGAGGAGTACTGCCCCTTTGCTGTGTGCTGTTTGGGCTTGGCCTGCAGTAGCTGTTTCTGCCAAGAAAAGGACAATGACTTTGCTGTGTGCTGTGTCCCCCTGCTTGAGGAAGAACTCCAAGGGCTTGAGTAGAGCTTGACTCCTGTTCTGAAGTCTCAGGGACCCAAAGACTTCACCCCCAGCTCCCCTGAACTTCCTTGCTGGGAGTTCTGACCTGCCAAGAGGTGCCTGTGACTGTGTTTGGCCTCTGGAGGTTGTTCCTGTTGTTGGGAGCTGAAAAAGCAAGGCAACTTCAAGAAAATTGACTCATCGCTCTTCTTGCAGCTGTTTTTCCGAAGCAGCACCGATGTGCGATAAGAATCTCCATGCATCGCCGCACCACTGCCGAAACCGACGCAGCGCCTGTCGCCGCTGCAAGAACCGATGCATCGAAGGGTCGCAGCTGAAGAAACCGACGCAGCACCGCTCGACGCTGCAGCATCGATCTCCGATGCATCCTGGATGTCCAACCATTGTATCTGTGCAGCAAGTTTTCCCAACGCGTCACCTGCGGTCCAGAACCGTCTCGGAATCGACGCATCACTTCCCCCTACATACCAGATTCGACGCATCACTTCTCCTGCATGCAGCAGAACTGACGCATCGCCTCCCCATGGTCTCAGGAACTAACAGATCACTTTGTTTTTCGAAGCTTCCTATCTCTGCGGCTGTTTGGCCTTGTGAATTTTGTCACAACTACAAGTACTTTGAAAGAAATCACGCATCCGTAGTTTTCTATGGGCCAAGTTGTTTGAAACCTTTTTAAAGTCATATTCTTATTACATGTATGTTGGATTTTTGTCGATTTGGTCGTGTTGAGTTTAGATAAAGATACTTTATTTTTCTAAACTGGTGTGGTGCCCATTTGTGGTGTTTTCACTGTATTACTGTGTGTTTTGAGTACCAATACTTTACACATTGCCTTTGGGATAAGTCTGTCTTATCGTGCCAAGCTACCCAGGGGGTGAGCAGGGATTATCTAAAGTGTGTATCCCCCTTACCCTGACTAGAAACAAGGGTCCCTATTTGGACAAAGGTACCTACCTCTGCCAACTAGAGACCCTCATTTCTAACAGGGTAGTTCATGATTTTGGGCAGTTGTGGTCTTAGCATGGGTTCATGACCTCTTCGGGTTTATCAATCCAAAACGGAGAGTGCATGAAAAACCTACTAATGGCACTATAGCTGCAGGCTCAGATTGCGGTGGTGAAGTGCTCCGCCCACCAGACTGGTCATGATTATGTGACAATTGGCAATCAATATGATGATGAGACTTCGCACTATTGTGGCCTAAATTCTTAGGCATTTAATGGTGAATAGTTGAAGGAACAGTCTGATGACACAGAATGCAGATTAATGTTTTCAGTCGTGGAAACTTGGGAAGAGATCAAAGAGTTACAGGATGCAGTATCTCAAGCAGAGAGGGAAGGGTGGATTGAAGCAGGATGTAATTGAAGACAGGAAGATGAGGTGTGGGTGTACACTGATGGGAGACCTGTTTTGCCAGATAGTCTGTTGTCACCGATGGCAAGAAACTGCCATGTGCCTGCACATGTGGGAAGAGATGCAATGTTGCGTCTTTTTCGCCAGACCCAGTACAATCCATGAGTCAGAGCCATTGCAGAAAGTTTGTGTCAAAGATGTGCTGTTTTTTTTATTTATTTATTTATTTATTTGAGTTTTATATAGCGCTGGCTAGACCCGGAGGTATCAGAGCGCTTTACATAAGGTTCCACAAAATTACATCAGTTACAAGTTACATCAGTTACAAGAAAACATTTCAAGAGCGTCGGAAGATGAAATAAATGGAGCTTAGAAGGGAAAGGGGGTGGGGTAAAGGTGTAGGAGGGAGAAAGGATGGAGATAGGATGGATGGAGAGACGAAGGAGAGTCTGCCCAAAGTCCGGCTGGGTAGGTGACGGCTGAGGGGGAAGTCCACAGCCCATCTCCTCTATAGCTATCAGGTAGCTCCACCGGGCATCAGTCAAGCGGCTAGGTCTCAATGAGAAAACAATTAGAGAGCAAAGAGGAGGGATAAATGGAGCATAAAGGAGAAAGTGGGTGGAGTAAAGGGGTAGAAGGGAGAGTATGACGGAGAGACGAAGTAAGGTCTGCCCAATGTCCGGCTGGGTAGGTGACGGCCGAAGGGGTAGTCCACAGTCCATCTCCTCTATAGCTATCAAGTAGCTCCACCGGGCATCGGCCAAAAAGCTAGGTCTCAACGGTCAGAGGTAAGTTCACAGATTCGGTATCCTGAAGGGTAGGCCGGATGGGGGATGTGATCGAGGTCTGGTCGAAGTCCGGTTTTTTCTCAGAGGAGTAGCACGACGTTGTAGGGAACACTGTGGCAGCCATCTTGGGGTCAGGCAAGGGATTCTGACCTTGGAGTTAGAAACAGCCGGTTCCCATTTTAGTCTTTCGCTCGAGGGGAGGGGGTGTTTGTTGTGCAATGGAGCATGCTTGAGGCCGGAGTCAGTGTCCGCTTGCCCCCCGAGGAGGAGAGTATTTCTGCGTTATAGCTGCCACGGGGAGAGACGTACGCCATAATAGGATCAGGCGGGGGACCTCTAGTATCCCACTCGGTTGCTTGTGACGCTAAACAAGGACTTCCCTTGAGGCCTGAGCTGTTGCTGCTATTTCAAACGAATAGGCTGAGAATGAAATGATTGTCTCCACATGTCCCCACTGCTGTGCTAGTTGATAAGATAACCCCAGCAGGAGCATAGAACCTTAGTGCTGCCAGGCAGATTCCTACCAGGCCACATCCCAGGTGGGCCAGGGGTATAGTCCAACCTTTCTTTCACATCATAGACTAAATGGAGACTAAAAGTGCTTTATTGCAGCTCGACCCTTCCAAGATGGCCGCCCCCACAATATAGCCAGCGAAGAGTCCTACCTTTCTTTTCACAGTCCAGACAATTAGGGCTTGAAGCAAAGGACCCTTGACTACTAGGGAAATCAGCACTTTCTTTCCCCCAGACGTAGCGGATTCCCAAGCCCACTAAAGAGTCAGAAGTAGTGCCCAAACACATTGACACAACAGGAGCCCAGGGAGAAGTCCCCCATACAATGATAAGCTCCTCCCAGAGCATGGATAGAAGCTCAAGTCGAATATCAGCAGCGGGCGATGGCTCCCAGGCGTCGCGCTGTAAATATGTGAAGCATTCAGTACATTTATATGGTTTCTCACCAGAATGGTTCACCTCATGCAGTTTCAGTGATCCTTTCACAGTGAAAGCTTTGTCACATTCCGAACATTTGTATGGTTTCTCTTCAGTATGGATACGCTGGTGCAGTATCAGGTTTTTCTCTGCAGTGAAAGCTTTGTCACATTGCAAACATTTGTATGGTTTCTCCCCAGTATGGATTCGCTGATGTAATATTAGCGCATCTTTTGTAATGAAAGCCTTTTCATATTGACTGCATTTGTATGGCTTCTCTCCAGTATGGATTTTCTCGTATAGTTGCTGTGATATGTCAACAGCAAAATGCAGGAAGAAAAACCTTAGTCAACACAAGCCACATTGAGAAATCAGGAGGTCCTTTTACTCGCATGCAGCTTGACTTTATTGAGATGCCTCCTTGCAATGGATTGAAATATGTCCTTGTAATTGTGTGTCTGTTCTCTCGTTGGGTGGAAGCTTACCCAATAAGACGCAATGATAGCCTAACAGTAGCCAAACTGCTTCTTAGAGAGTTAATTCCTATATTTGGATTTCCAGTCTCGTTGTAGTCTGATAGAGGAACACCCTTTAATACTGAAGTAATACGAATGCTTTGTGCTGCATTGCAAATTGAACAAAGCTGCTTGTGCCTATCGGCCTGAAGCATCTGGTGTGGTCGAACAAGTGAATGAAACTCTAAAGTCCCGATTAGCAAAAGTGTGCATCTACATCCCTGAAATGGCCTGATGCACTAGCTTTGGTATTGATGAGTTTCCAAAGCATCCCAGACAGAAGAACTGGACTGTCCCCTCATGAGATAATTATGGGGAGGGCTAGAGGGCTATGAGGCAGCCTGGAGTCCCAGCAAATCAACTTATAAATATTTCTGATGACTTGGTACTCTATTATTGTAAAGGATTGGCTGATGTGGTGCATGCTGTGTCTCACCTGGTTGGAAAAGTCATAATTACTGTTCAACAGGAGCAGTGTCACGCCTTGTACCCAGGTGATTGGGTACTAGTAAAGAAGCACGTGTGAAAATCCTGTTTGGAGCCTCGTTGGAATGGGCCTTTTCAAGTGAGGTTACATAACCACAACTGCTGTGAAATGTGGTGGTCTACCTAATTGGGTGCATGCAGCCCACATTCGTCGAGTCCCATGTCCCCTTGAAAGTGCAGGGTCTGTAGTGGATGAACCGGTGGTAACAGAGAGACGTCCCATTCAGACTGAACACAGAGTAGAGGGGACGCCAGCTACTTGGTCTCAAAACACTGGTTCAGATGAGAGTCAAGGAGAGTTGATCCCAGTTGGTAACGAGGGTCAAGGTGAAGGGGATCCAACTAAGTGAAGTATTGACTCAAATGTTGTGAACAGTGTACCAGAAAACCAAGTGCGAAGAGGAGATCGTTGACAAAGAAAATCTTAAAGTTTGAGACACATATTGACTGCAAGAGAAATACCTTCAACTGTGATTGAAGTCTCCAGTCAGTCTGAGCAAAGTGATATAGACGGAAAAGAACCTGGGGCACACAGAACAAAAAGAGCAAGAACACCAAGCCAAAGATACGCAGCTCCAGAGTAGACATTTAACTGCTGTGAACGACTGGGAAAAAGAATATTACGCATTTTGTTTCAAAGATTGCATCTCATAAAAACCACCAACTTGAAGGGAGACCACTATAAGGCTTCTTCATTAACCTTACGATACCAAGCATTCTATATATAAAAAATATGAGTGCCTCTAGATTTGAGATCGAAGATCCAAATCAGACTTCACTAAGGTGTAAGCGCATATGTGCTTGCTTGCTAACTGCTTTTGTGTTAAATCTAGTTTTTTTATGAATAATACTAAATATACCTCAACATGTCTATTCGAATACTAATTTGCATGTGACTACAACCATTATAATGACAAAAATGCAAGAGGCGGTGGTAATGACTAATGATTTAACAAATACTGACTTACACCATGATCAGTCTATTAATGATTTCTTACTAAATGTGTTTACTAAATTATTGTATGAATACGTGGACAGCATAAATGCGAGAGATTGTTATGTGTGCATGCAACTACCTACTTCTGTGCCTGAGGGCGTGACTTATGATCACCTACCCTCAACATATGGTATATCTTGCAGTGTATTAACAAGTTTGTTTTATTGTAAGGGACAGTTTCAATATTATTATTCAAATTATGGCTTGATTTTCTCAGACGATCCGGACAAGAAAAGCTTAAATGTGCTACCAGATGCACGAGATGCTGAAATAATGGGGGAATTTTTCCATCCTACATCACCTCTAGATACAGCATATGTGCATCAACATAACTTGACTTGTGCTTTGCATAGTATAGAAAAGGATTTTATTAATTCAGTAGAAGATCGGCAGGAGGAGATAAAGAAAAAGTCTGAATCACAAATGAAAATATCTCCATGGGCACACAGGGAGGGTGAATAGAAAAAGGGAGAAACATACGCTCCAATGACTCAGAATTGGCAACATAAAGGAAAGCTTTGCATATTGAGACGCAAAACAGATCATAATAATAGATTCATTGGTTCCAGTGAATGTGAACATACCTCCCTACTTATGGGAGGTTGGAGAAGATATTTAGCAGGATTAGACTCTGTATTTCCGGGAGTATATTTTGTCTGTGGGAAAAATGCCTATTACAGGTTACCAAAATATTGGTATGGGAGTTGTTATATGGGAATAGTTTTTCCAAAAATGTATCATGTGAATGAAAACAGTGGAACCAATTAAAAGAAACATACACACACTAGGAGAGGAAATAGAGCTGCTGAAATTATTGAGGCTATTTTGGAGCTATAATACCCTCAGTTGGAGTAATATTGAATTCACACAAAATTCGACAACTTTCAACAGTAGTAGATCGGTTATCGACTGATACTGCTGGTGGATCTTTGCTTATTGATGCAGAAATGGTTGCCATCAGATTTATGGTTTTACAAAATAGACTTATTTTAGATGTCTCTTAGCCAAAGAAGGTGGAGACTGTCGCATGCTGAAAGTTCAACAATGTTGCACTTATATCCCTGATAAAAGCAAAGATTTGAAAGGATATTTCAGCAACATTACTAATTTAGGAAAAGAACTAACTGAACTAAAAGCAGATGGTGCTTGGGAAAAAATTGGAAAGGGTTTTTCATCTGTGGGAAATTGGTTTGTAGCACTGGGAAGAAGTCTAGTGGGGAAAATACTGACACCATTAATAACAATTGCTATTGGCCTAATAATCATAGTACTAATGTATCATTATTTTAAACGTAAGGCAGATGAAGAAGAAATTAGAGGTAGAAAAAGAAATAGGGCAGAGATTGAACTAGAGGATAGAAAGTGTGAATTCTATGACGATATGAAAAACCTGGAACAGGTTAGATTGAAGCGAATGAAAACAACTGAATTTTAATAGTGACATCAGAATATGATCAGATGATACGATAAGATTGTGTGATGGCTTGATTTGCCATCAAAGGGAGAATTAATGTAGCGTAAATGTTTAATGACGGTTGCCTCTATCAATTCTCACCATTAAAAGATATTTATGATAAATATTTATTTAATGAAAACATATTAACTGGCTAAGTCGAAAAACGTGAGATCTCAAACTGCATCATAAAAGCATGCAGTGTTTAAAAAATGATAATACAAAAACATAAACAAAGAGAGAAACAAAGATAAGTACACATGTATGTATTTACGTGTTTTGAGAAACTAAATATAGCTAACATAGAGAGTGCAGTGACAAAAATATTCTAATATACATTAAAATTTAAATAGATTTATGCACAATGAAGCTCCCGAAATGCTAAAATGCTTAACTAGTAATAATCGATATTATGCAAACTTGCAGCTTTCTGTAATGATTTATGTGGTAAACGTGTGTTTTAGAGTGGCACATTGATAATATGCTTTGAAAAACGATAACGTGCAATTGATGTTATGAAAAAGATTCTTTTATTTTAAAATGTTAGTATTACCTAATATTGAATGTAACCTATAAAGAATAATCGTAATTGAATTCATTAAGAAATGTTGAAAATGCATTTCATAATGTGTGTTTCATAATGATAATAAAACAACAGTGATTCAACATGTTTTCCTGTAGGCCTCAAATGCTTTTCTTTCCTATGCAAGTGTAAAATTCTATGAGGGAATCACTTTAGCCACTGTGAGAACTTTTCATGAAGTTTCTTTTCTGTATTAGTTAACAATGGATTCACTTCTAGTTAGGCAACACTCCTGATAGAAATGTAGCAATATTATTGCAAACCCAGGAAGAGTGCTGGGAATGGACAGACTGTGAACAAAGTGAAATACCACCTACTTCTGTGGAAGAGATGGAAATGTAATACAAATTGAATTTAATAAATCTAATGAATTTGAAAAAAGGATTACTTAATTCTTCCGGATTTTCTTAGTGGTTTTTTGATCACCCCATCAGCAGCCCATTGTGAGCGACCAATGGAAACCATATGGACTGATGAAAAGGATACTTTTGTAGGTGTAAACCATGAACTTTTGGAAGCATAATTGCCCCACGAAGAAGGAGTCATGGCTGGCTGTCTTTTCCATTTTCCCTGCCTGGCATGCTGACGGACTGACTCTTGACTTTTCCTCAATGTCAAATCCCTTGACATGACTTTCCTAACTACAATTCCTAGAACCTGTACTTTATCAGCTGGTAGAAAAGAGAAATCCCTTGGTGAAGATGTATACTATTACTGGGTCTGTAAATTCCCAGCACAAAATTGTAGCCCATATGTTAGAAAATGCTGAGTTAAAGATATTCCTACACAACTATGAATTGTATATTAAAAGTTATTGTTTTATTTAAAATGTATCACTTGATATAAAAAAAATTATTATAAAACTGATTACACTGAAAATTGCATCAATTTCATATACCATTAAAAAACTTTGTTACATACATTCAGAAAACTACACAAACTAATAGTACAACACAATAATTCAACACAGGAATGATTACAAGAGCTTTGATCCCTAGTATATGCCAACAAACATTCAACAGAGAGACGAATATAGACAATACATTTTGTCATTTAAAAACACATCCGGTCGGAATAATTCAAATGCAAATCCTAGATACAATCTATAATCCTTATCTATAGGATGAGCTATTTCCACGGATTGTGTTGAATGAAGCGTCGACGCGTTTCGATGGTTCTAATAATTTCCCACCTTTATCAAGACAAAATATAAGTCTCTCTTAACTGGCACGTTTCTGTGCCGCATCAGTACCTCTGCTCTGATTGTGGGGGTATGCCCAGTGTGTGATGTGTGAGGGTCAGGTTGGCTCTCCTCTTCAGTTTCAAAATCTGGAGGTAGTGGCACAGTGCTCCTGCGTCTTGTGGATGCAGGTATTGGTGTTGCTGGTGCCACTTGTGTCTCCTCTTCTGACTGCCTCAGTATCCTGGGTGTCATGGCCTTCACCACCGTCAGACTCCTGCACAGCTGCATCTGTGATGTTAAACAGTGCAAGTTCAGTATTCTTGGTGGACATGTATGTCACATTGCTCATGGCATTGTTTAATAAAGTTTTTTAGTTACACACGATGTATTGATCATTCACTTGCTTGTTGTACTTTGATGCACTAATTCTGTTTTGATCCCTCCTTGCCTTTCCTATTGTAGTTGCTGGCTGCTAATACCATAATGCATTTGAGTGTGGCAAGTAAAATGTGGACTGGAGTCAGATTTGCTACACTAAGCCTGATCTGCATAGAGGGGAGATTTTTTAGACTTAGCAATGAATGATAATTTGCATGGATCTTACCTTGTGAAGTACAGGCCTGTTCCAAAGTGTCTATCTGTGTTACGCCAACTACTGCTTCCGGCTGAAGTGTTGACTCCACCATGTCCTCCAGGGGTGTGTTGGCAGTTTCTGTTGATGGTCCCCCTCCTGTCTTTTTGGCATCCGTAAGCCTTGCGGCAACCCTTTTCTTTGCACAGCTCCGCAGGTCATACCAGTGCTTGCGCAGGTCTGATATGGAGCACTGTGTGACCCACAGCATTGATCCTGGATTGTATTCCAAGCCACATCTTCCTTTTCACCGACTCTGGGACCTGGAGTGACTGCTTGCCAAACAGTTTGTCATGGCTCTGGACGACTTCCTCAATGAGGACTTCAAGTTCTTTGTCGCTGAATTTCAGCTTCCTCTTGCACCCTTCTGCTTTCTTGTCACTTGTTCCAGAAGCCATGCTGGTGTCCTTGCACAGGTTCTAGTCTCCAAAATGCTTCCTTCTGCTCTACTCCATTAGTCTGCCTCCTCCTCTGTCTCTCTCAGTACACAGGTGTGAGCAATTCCTGCATCACTTCCTGGTTGTGATGTCATCATGCTGCATCGATATCTCCAAATCGCTATTTGCGATTCGGTAATTGCGGATTCGCTTTTTGTGATTCGGTAATACGCAATCGCTAATAGCGATAGCGAATTTTACCGATTCGCAATAAATTAGTGCATTTTTTGATGCATAGACTTTTGCGATTATCCAGACTGGAAGACTGACCATTCCCTTGTGCGAGTATTTCGTGAGTACTACTTCACTTACTCATAAAGGCCTGCGAGAATGGGGCCTGAAATTAACAACTTCCTATTGGTGAATGTATACTGTTATTCCTAATTGTTCAAATAGTATATGAATATTCCCTGAATAATCCCATTGTATTCCCATTCAGATGTTCTGGGGCCAATTTACAAAAGAACATATGAATATGTAGTATCATCGTGGTACTACTTCATGTGACTCAGCCACTAAGTAATCAACTCTCCATTGTTGCCATTCGCCATAATTAAGCACACTGATAAACTATTTCCCTTATGAACTTCTCTATAAGATCGATACTGTGGTAATTAATTACTACTTTTATGCTCTTGGACAAGGTGATTAAAGTTACCATTTGCAAACATTTACTGCTACAGAAGTCCAATAGCTATTGATTTATTAAGGAGCGAACCAAAATGTTTCTTCCCAAGAAGAGACGCATCAAGGTGAATGGTGCAGGCAGCGTGGTAATCGTTTATGCCAGTGTTTCCGACTAGCGTAATACATGGCCTTTGATTATCTGAGTCTAATAGGGGCTAGTTGTGCTGCCAGGCGAAAGTAAGGAGACTGATCATCAGAAAAGAGGTTTCCAACCCACAATCAGCGCTGTGTAATTGAAGAGATGAACCCAGATATGGTTACTATCTTTTATTATGACACATTCATATTGCTGGTTCAAGAATGCAGAATGCACATTAACCACATCCACACATTATGTGGCCATGCATTGGTTCATTTAAAATATTCATTAATATGCTTAGGTTGATTGATAAACTTGCTACAGCGGTTTAGTAGTTTCTTAAAGAAGCCCCCATAATGTTGAATTCTCTGCACTTACACGCACACACATGAATTCTGTTTACCATGCCGAAGTATTAAATCACCAAAGGTACTCTGCGAAACCCGGAGAAGCAATACATTATAAATGACTGGTTCAACATTAATTAAGTGCATATGTTAATTTTGCGAAGCAGTGCTGGTGCCTTAAGATTTTTGCACTGTAAGCTATTTTTTCATTGTCCTTACCTGAGAGGATGTTATTGGTTTTCATTTTAACTAATGTTGGGAAAAGTTCATTATCATTTTAGGAGTGATGATAGAACACCATAGGGAAGGTCAACTGAGGTCTAAGAAAATGGATTATCTATTGATTCGTCTTCCTCGATTCCAACACTGCCCTGCCCTGTCTCTCTAAAGATATACACCACGGCCTTACCTGTACTCATGATACTATCACTAGCAAACAGGTACCTAATCATGTCACATCATTAAGCTGTGCTTTAATAAACTCTAGATCCTTAGTTAAGCACAGTCTCGACTGTGCAGGTTTTATAGAAACCAATAATCTAGACTGCATTTTTATTACTGAATCCTGGAAAGGCACAGTTTCTGGACCAAATATGGCAGAAGCCACACCTTCTGGCTATGCCACATACACTCTGAATGGAGTAGGCAAAAGAGGCAGGGGTCTGGCTATCATTTCTCTGGACCACATTAAGGCCTTCTTCTCAGCGTCTCCTTCATTGGATTGTGAAGCACTGTATTTTAGTTTTCAAATATCACACCTTGATTTTGAAGGCATCCTTCTGCATCGCCCTACTGGGCACAGGGGATCATTTATTCCCAACGTTTGCTGTTTGCTCAAAGCTGGATTGTGTATGACTAACTTTACTTATATGGGCGATTTCAACTGTCAACTGGAAAATGCAACAGATCTTGATTCTGTACACCTTATTGACCCATTCGACAGCCTGGGCTTAACCCAATTGGTGGAAGGACCCACTCACTTGGCAGGTCATCTTTTTGATGGCATCTTTTCAAACCATCCACTTCTTAGCTTTCAGGGGTCCTTGCCTACTACTTGATCCGATAACTCGGCAGTTCTCTTCAATTTTACAATCCCTCTAAATAATCTGAGCAGTAACTCCAAGGTTACACCGATTAAGTTTCATGCCTGGGATAAAATTGAACCACTGTTGTTTCAGGAACATTTAGTTTATTCTCAACCTGTCTGTCAAGAGGACGCAAACGCTGCCACAGCATCGTTTACTAGCTGGCTGCAGGCAGCTGGCTCGCCACTAGCTCCAGATCTTCTTAAGCTCCCTTTTCGAGCTTGTCCTTCTTTCCCTTGGTACTTGGATACACTCGAGCCCAAAAATGTACTTGTAAGCAGCAATAACGCCAATGGCGCAAAGACTATGGGGCATATTAGCAAGGGCCTTATCGCCGCTTTAGCGGCACTTTTTGCCGCTAAAGCGGCGATATTTCTATCGCCCTATTAGCAAGCTGTCGCTAACAGCTGTTAGCGACAGCTTTATAGCAAAGCGACCGCTTTGGTGCCGCTTTGCATGTCAGCGATATATATCGCTAATGACATGCAAAGTAGGCGTTCCCAACTAAAAGCAACTGAAAACAGTCGCAAACACAACTTCCCCTATTAGCAATGCCCGCGAAGCGATAAAAAAACTCGCGCTAACCGCGATTATCGCTAGAATCTAACACCTGCTAAAAACCTGACTTAATCATTCTAGTCAATGGGAGGTGGATTGTAAGGTTAAGTCCTCACCTGCCTATTAGCAAGCTTTTCATTAGCACGTTGAATTTATCGCTCGATTTCTCGCGCTATTGCTGGGTTTCGCCGCTATCGCTGGATTTTTTATCGCCTTGGAGATAAGCGTTGATAATAACATGTTATCTCCGCGATGAAATCCAGCGATAGCCAGCGATAAAAAAAAAATAGCGCTAAGCGCGCTTTGCGATAATTATCGCAATTCCTTGGTAATATCCCTCTATGACCCCTTGAAAAAAGCAAAGATAAAACATGTTTAGCTCACTATAAAGGTTCACACAAAATAAGAGACAAGAGAGTGAGCCTTCCCTAGCTCTCCAAATTCAAACTGTAAATCTCACAAGAAGAGAAGGACAATGAACAGCTGTATGAAATAGATAGCTAAAGAGCGGATACTATCCAAATGTATATATATATGAAGAAACATTGATTGGATTCGATATTGAATCACTATACACAAATATTCCTCAACGGAAACACTCAGAGTAATTGAAAATATCCTCTTCACAGAGAATTGAGAATATCAAACACCTAGATCCTTTGTTCTATGTCTAGCAGAGTTAGCACTAATGAGGAACTTCTTCCAGTACAATGACACCCCGTATTTACAAAGCCATGGTACTTCCATAGGAAGTTCTTTCGCTCCCAGCCTGGCATGCCTGTATGTATCACATTTTGAGAAAAAGAATATATACTCACAGAACAATCCGTTTCTAGACTCTATCCGGGTCTGGAAACGATATATTGATGATGTCCTACTCATATGGAAGGGAGACAGGGCCACAGCAGAAGGCTTTCTGACTTGACTGAATAACAGAAATCCCTATCTATTCTTTATCAATCAATCAATCAATCAAAGAAGGCTTTATTCGACATTTATGTCATAAAAGCGTTACAGGTTAAAAGATTAAAACGACTCAAAAAAGTTAAAAAGCTTGGATAGAACACTTTGTGCAAAATAGCAGGATAGGCATCAGAAATCCCAAATAATGCCAATACATTGGTTCATAATTAAACAGACGTGTTAAAATAGGTTTTCAAATAAAACAATTAGTTTCAGAGGGGCGTGTAAGAGCTTATTAAAACCCACACATATCTTTTGGTCCGAATGCTCGATCATAATTGGAAACGACTTCCAGTTTAATTTTCCAGCCACAGTTGTTTGCGAACGGATACACCACATCCACCTTAAAAATGTTGCCATCGGGATAGCGTACCTGGACGATGGGTCTCTGCAGAGAATTCGAAGAGCTGTGCTGCATAATCTGGTGCCCATGTTCCTACATATTTGTACCAACCAGACCTTACGCGGACCGGAATAGGCAGGACAGACAAACAGCACGTATGCTAAGTTTTCTATTTGATCTGCACATATCATACATTTATTGGTGGTTGTGGTGGACCATTTAGCTGTGAAGCTCCTTAGTGGTAAAGTTCCTGTTCTGAATTGGAAATACAATTTCCGATCGAGGGGCTTTGTGATATCATCCCAATATGGCTCGAGGTTCGGGTGTGGTTTAATTTGTGAGTGGTGCCCTGTGAGTGAAGAGGAATCGTGCGCCTGCACTTTTCATGTGCAATCATCTACCAATACTTGTCTTTGAGTGTATCTTTCTTCGGGAAGTGGGAGGTAGAGGGGCTATCCCACAAATGCACGAGGCCCAGTTTGCTGAAAAGGCCCTTTAGGTTTCTCAACCAACTAATTTTGTGGAATTGGTCCATATCTATGATGTCCCTTAGGCCCTCGGCGTACACGGCCAGTTCCGGTGTAGACCATATCCTGCGCCAGTACAGAATGGGCCGTAACCTGGCATAGACCGCAATAGCATTCCTACCCAAATCGCTCCGTAAAGGGACCGTCGGTGTACTTTGTGGTAGGCTGGTTATTGCACGCAGGAAGTTGTTCTCAGCGATGGTTAGCTGTGTCATGTCCTCTAAACCCCATAGCTCAGCACCATAAAGTGCCGAGCTCACCACTTTGCTGTTGTAGATTTGAAGGACCGGGCTGAGTGGTTTTGTCAGGGAGGTTTTGAATTCCTTTCGTATGGCACCCGCTAACTGTCCATGTTTTAGTGCCATGGCGTCGATGTGCAATTTTCATCTCATTTCCTTCTGCAGTTTGATGCCCAAGTAAACAAATGTATCAAGCTGCTCAAGGGGAAGCCCAACCATTGTTATTTTACCCTTGAAGGATCTGTTTTGGTTGAAAGCCATAAACTTAGTCTTGTCAGCGTTAATTTTTAAGCCTTGTAGGAGACAGAATTATTCGTACCGTCTCAGTGCATGTTGCAGACCACTTGGGGTTTTAGAGATAATGAAAGTGTCATCTGCGAATATTAAAATCGGGATCTTACTGCCCGCTAAGATGGGAGCATCGGTTGGAATGGTAGTAAGAAAATTTGCCACTCCATTTATAAAAAGGGAAAAGAGTGTGGGAGCTAGCACGCATCCCTGGCGAACGCCCTTACGTACCGGTAATGGATCCGTCTTGTTTCCCTGCGCCCCCCATCGTATCTATGCAAAATTCCCCTCGTGGAGGCGGACAATAAGGGAAAGTAAGTCCAGTGGCATCCCCAATTCTTTCAATACCTCTCATAGTTTGGCCCGTGAGACAAGATCAAAAGCTGATTTCAGATCGACGAAGGCAGCATACATGATGCTCTTGCCGAGAACTACTATCCGCCAATATATTGTGACAAAGCAGAAGACCTGATCGATTGTACTTATGTGGGCCGGAAAACCTGCCTGGAGGTAACTAATGATGGAGTGTTCATCCATCCATACATGAATTTTGGCCAACACAAGCCGGGATACCACCTTTTGTATGGAATCTATAAGGCTTATTGGCCTGTAGTTTGCGGGCATTGACTTGTCTCCTTTTTTATATATTGGGATTATTTCTGCCCCCTTCCATGTGACTGGGATAGGAGCACCATGTGCAATAGCGTTTGCTTGTAGAAGTATATACTGAGACCATTTGGATCTGCCCTGCAAGAACATGTCGGCGGGAACACAATCTAGCCCTGGTGCTCGCCCTCCTGTCAATGCGTTGAGAGCAGTTCTAACGTCTGCCTCGTCAAATACTTTATCCGTGGTGTAGGGATGTGTTGATACTGATCCATGATCATCTGCATCATCACTGGCATGTTGGGAGGAAAAGTGGTTAACCCACTTGCTAGGGTCGACATGATTTTCCGGGGGAGGTGCCACTCCACCCCTACCCCATTTTACCAAATGCCAAAATTGTTGTGAGTGTTTACTACCACATACACGTTTTAATTTCAACCACCTATCCTCCTCCCAAATTTTTTGGGCACAGAGAGTAACCTTCTTATAGGTGGTCCTAGCAGATCGCACTGTGGCCACATCACCTGACTTAATTGCCTCACTAAGAGCACCAGGCACAGGCAGTTATCTGCATGGACACATGCTAGAAGTCGCAAGACTTACTCACGCTGTTTTAATTGTTTTTAAGCTGTCACTGTTTTAAACTGATAGCGCTGCTAGCGCACTCTGCACTTTTTCGACTATTTAAGAGAACTGATGCCACGCTTATAAAGTTTTAAAACAAGAATTGATTTGGTTTTAAAAACAAGATTTGATTTTAATTACCTGCAACACTCTCTTGCACTTGACTCCCCCCGGTCCACCGCAGCTCCTGTAGCTGATTGTGTGGAGGGAGAAGTCCACGCCGGAAATATTCACTTCCGTGGGGCCATTAGACGGCTGCCATTTTGAGAGTTGGCAGTCTAGTCTTTATTCAAGGCACCTCCCTGGTCGGGATTTAAGTTAAGACTGGGATGGCGCCGACGCGCAGCTGATCAGGCACAGGCAGTTATCTGCACGGACACGCGCTAGAAGTCGCAAGACTTACTCACGCTGTTTTAACCATTTTTAAGCTGTCACTGTTTTAAACTGATACCGCTGCTAGCGCACTCTGCACTTTTTCGACTATTTGCGAACTGATGCCACGCTTATAAAGTTTTAAAACAAGAATTGATTTGGTTTTAAAAACAAGATTTGATTTTAATTACCTGCAACACTCTCTTGCACTCGACTCTCCCCGGTCCACCGCAGCTCCTGTAGCTGATTGTGTGGAGGGAGAAGTCCACGCCGGAAATATTTACTTCCGGGGGGCCACTAGACGGCTGCCATTTTGAGAGTTGGCAGTCTAGTCTTTATTCAAGGCACCTCCCTGGTCGGGATTTAAGACTGGGATGGCGCCGACGCGCAGCTGATCAGGCACAGGCAGTTATCTGCACGGACATGCGCTAGAAGTCGCAAGACTTACTCACGCTGTTTTAATTGTTTTTAAGCTGTCACTGTTTTAAACTGATACCGCTGCTAGCGCACTCTGCACTTTTTCGACTATTTGCGAACTGATGCCACGCTTATAAAGTTTTAAAACAAGAATTGATTTGGTTTTAAAACAAGATTTGATTTTAATTACCTGCAACACTCTTCTTGCACTCGACTCTCCCCGGTCCACCGCAGCTCCTGTAGCTGATTGTGTGGAGGGAGAAGTCCACGCCGGAAATATTTACTTCCGGGGGGCTACTAGACGGCTGCCATTTTGAGAGTTGGCAGTCTAGTCTTTATTCAAGGCACCTCCCTGGTCGGGATTTAAGACCGGGGTGGCGCCGACGCGCAGCGGACGTGCCGAAGGCGCGCCTAAGGCAAGCCCGTCTGCGCCCGTCCGCGCCTGTCCGGGACCAGGGGCCAGGAATCCTGCCCAAATCGCCCGGTTTCCGAAAAAACTTATAAAATTTACAAATAAGGAGCTCCAGGCACTGAACACAGCAGCTCATCCCTCCTGCCAGCACTCTCTGGTCGCCGACGAGCCCCTAAGCTGCCCTATCTGCGGATTTATAGCAAGCACCGGGGTGCAGCAGGGAAAGGGCGTAGGGAAAAAAGATAGACGACATCAAACATTGGAAGATGAGACTAATCAACTGTAGATCCCTCCCAAAGCATGCAATCGAGATTAGGCTACTAATAGAGGAGGAAGAGCTGGAGGTTCTATTTCTAACGGAAACCTGGCTTCGAGAAAGCTCTATCCCAGAGATTGTAAATGCCCTTCCCCAGGGCTTTGAAATATATCGCCTTGATAGGGCGGGTACAATAGGAGGGGGCATTGTTATCATTTGCAAAGCTCATCTAGCCTGTACCATCACCCCCCTCAATATTGCCAAATGTGAGGCTTTTGATTTTAGATTGTCCCTCACCCCGACATGCTCCTTTTCAAGATGCCTTATCTACAGGCCACCAGGGACCTGTACGCCATTCCAGAAGCTGCCCCAGACATTCTGGCCAGCATGATGATAGGGAAAAGAGCCTTTACTGTTCTAGGCGACTTCAATATTCATTTGGACAATCTTACTAATCCATTGACAATGAGATGTCTAGCCGACCTGGATGCCCTACAACTCACACAGCTGGTGCATTTGCCCACGCATGAAAAGGGCCATACTCTGGACCCCATCTTCTCAAATGACTCCAGACTGGAGTTGCTGGCCCCCATATGGATGCCATGGACAGACCATTTTTTCATCCCAATTCGGTTTCAAAAACCCCATATAGCAGAGCCCAAAAACGGGTGCCTGGGACGTAAATGGCCAAAGCGGGCTCCCGAAGCCTGGATCACAGACCTTGAGTCGACCGCCCCACTAGAAACTAAAGATCTAGAGGAAGCCCATAAAAATTGGCTAACCTGGATAAATGGATCCATAGATCGGAACTAGAGGAAGCCAGGTCCAATAAAGTCAAAAAATTCCAACAGATCGTCCTGGTTCAGCCCTGAGCTGGTCGCTCAAAAGAAAAGCTGAAAAAAGCTAGAACGAAACTGGAGGAAAACGTATGACCCTGAGCTTAAAATAGCTTACAAATTAGCTATCCAGCAATACCACAAGAACATTAGGAAAGTGCAAGCAGCCTTTTTCTAAGAAAAAATAGAGAAGTCCTCTAACTCTTCAAAGGAGCTGTTCAAAATCGTAAAGTCTCTCACTACAATTGATTCAGGTACAAACCTCTCCCAATGCTCAAAAGAGAGATGTAATGGGTTAGCTACATTTTTCAAGAGTAAGGTGGAAAATATTTATAATTCCCTTCACCCAAACACAAGCCAGACATCAGTAGCAACCGAAGCCCCCTACAGCTCTCCTGAATCTCCCAAGAGTGCAGAACAGTCAGTACCCTCCCCCCCTGCTCTATTTACCTTCCCTAAACTGAGGAACAGGCTGGCTCCCTTTTACAGAACATTAAATCAGGGTCCCCTCTAGACCCAGCGCCACCCCATATTCTCGCCCAAGGGGGGAAATGTGTCCTAACTCAACTCTCTCACCTCATCTCCCTATCCCTCGAAAGTGGCGCAGTGCCCAAAGAGTGGAAGCATGCCATCGTAAAACCTTTGCTGAAAAAACCCCAACTGGACCCTGCCTCTCTGGCAAACTACCGCCCGATCTCATTGTTGCCCATTCTGGGAAAGATTGCGGAGAAACACGTGAACAGAACTATCTCTCGCTTTCTGGAAGATAATGGTATCCTACACCAGACCCAGATGGGATTCCGACCAGAACACAGCACGGAGTCAGCATTACTTGTTGTCACCGAAAAACTAAAAAACATTTTAGACCAGGGAAGAGCCGCCGCGATCGTATTACTAGATCTAAGCACGGCCTACGACACGGTAGACCACGTAATATTGGTCAACAGGCTCAAAGATATCGGAATCAGAGGTACAGCCAACCAATGGGTGGCCTCGTTCCTGAATGGTAGATTTTTTCAGTGTATGGAGGCTGGAATCCTGTCAGACTCCTTCTCAGCCCCTTGGGGAGTCCCTCAGGGATCTTCCCTGAGCCCGACCCTCTTTAATATCTACCTGAGCCCACTAGCCCACATAGTACAAGAGTTCAGACTCTCCATTGTGTCATATGCCGATGACACACAACTAGTGGTCTCAATTTCAGATTCCCTCAACTCTGACCATAGGCAACTAGCCCCTTGCCTGGAAAAAATTGGATCATGGATGGCTGACTGTAGTCTTAAGCTGAATGGGGATAAAACCGAGCTTATGATCTTGGGCAGCAACTTCAGCCCACGCTCAGAGATCCCCTGGGCAGCAAAATGGGGTCCTCCCCCCTCCCCTAAAACTTCCATAAAAAACTTGGGGATGTGGTTGGACCAGAATTTAACGATGGAGATCCAAGCCAAAAAACTTTCGAGTACCTGTTTTGGGATACTTCGAATGAACAGGAAAATAATGAGCTTGCTCCCAGAACACTCAAGGAAGACAGTGGTTCAAGCCCTGGTGGTGTCAAGGCTTGACTACAGCAACTCATTATACTTGGGCTTCCCCAAATATGTCACTGCCAGACTACAAGTGGTACAGTATGCAGCAGCCCGCCTGCTTCTGAATATACCCAGACTTCAGTCAGTAAGAACATCCCTTAGGGAGCTACACTGGCTTTCGGTCCAGGCCAGGATCAAATTCAAGTCCCTCTGCTTGGCCCATAGAGCCATGTATGGGAGAGGCCCCGCCTTGTTACGAACTCTTATCTCCCACTATTCACCCCGTCGCCATCTCAGACCAGGATCAAATTTTCTGATTAACACCACCAGAATCAAGAGATCTAGGTGGGGTGGAATGTCGTTCACACACCTGGTGCCCAAACTGTGGAACAGTATGGACCCAGAGCTCCGACTGATTGGAAACGAACTGTCCTTTAAAAAGAGACTTAAAACATGGCTGTTCCCCTAATCTCTGTACAAGATATCTTCCTGTCCTGTTTCATACCAGCGCTGGGATGCCTGCGGGTAGCCATGCGCTGTATAAATCCCTAAACCTAAACCATGGGCACTTCTACAATCAGTGTTGTAGCAAAGATGTTTGGGTTCTGTGTCTCTCGCTCTAGCTTTGCTAGGTCTTTGGAAATAGGTGCAAATGTGTATAAATAGTGAGGAATGCAATTGTGTGATGTCATTTAGCGATTGATGGTTAAGGAGAGATGCCTCCATTGCTTTTACTGTATTGATCATCTCACTTGTTATGGAGAGTAGGACTGCTGGACGTTCTAAAATCATAGGCCATTTAACTCGTCGCATGTTATTCGAGAGTAACATGATTAATACCTGTTTGTGTTTGTGGCCTTGAGTCCCTAAGAGCGAATCTGTAGCACAGAGGATTGTGGTCGCTCTCCACTTGTGCCTGCACACCCATGTCCTCAAGGGTATGCCAAATATTCAGACCAACTAAAAGATAATCAATGCGACTTGAGTGTAGTCCACTATTATATGTGTGTACCCCTTGTCTGTCTGAAGTGGTTCTACCATTGGCTGCCCTGAGACCATGTTCTAGACAGAGGGCTTTCATTTGAATAGCAGCCTCGGACCATCTTTTGATTGGTGTGTCTTTGTATGTGAATTGCTAGTGCCTGTATGAGTGGGTGCATGCAAATGTTTGCGTATGCTTGGTACAGGTTTGGCACTGGGGAATTGGGAAGAGGAAGGGGGGGTGATAGCCACAAGGTTGGGGTGGATGGGATGTTGTGGTGAAGGAGGACATCAGAGCCTGAAAAGACCTCTGTAGGCCAGAAATTGCACTGTGAATGCATTCCAGGTAGGCGACCATCTATTGCAGATGACTGCCTTGCCCCTGGATGGCATTCTGTATTGCAGTCTGACCTACAGAGATGTTCCTCAGAGGCCAATAGCCTCCTCACTCAGTGCAATTGGGGGACAGGAGCAGGGGGGAGATTCCTAGAGTGAAGGAGATAGCACCCCTCTTAGGGCTGCGGGCCTGGACAACTGGATGGGGAGCAACAGGGAGGGTGGAGTTGATACTGGGGGTGACGGACAAGGATGATGTTGTCAGAATCCTTGTTGTGCCTGCCACCACTACGGAGTGTTCACTGGAGGAGGTGTCAGGTGATGAAGTTGTGGAACCTGCGTCTTGGATGTGGGAGTGGTGCCCTTGGCTTTGGGAGGGGGGTCTTGGAAGTAGAAGGGGTATATTTGTGTTTTCAAGGGGGTTGTCGAAGTGGAAGGGGCAGATTTACATTTGGGAGGGGTGGAAGTGGAAGGAGCAGATTTGCATTTGGAAGTGTGGAGCTTGGAAGTGAAAGGGGTGGATAGGCCTTTTCAGGGCAGATTGGGATGCTGAATTGGTGGGTTTGGATGTGTGAGGGGTAGATTGCTGTTTTTTAGGGGTGGTATTAGTCATGGGTTGGGTTATGACAAGGGTAAAATGTGGATCATCAGAGAACTTGGGAGGCTGTGTGGGAAGGATTGGGGTTTGGGAGGTAGAGGGACTGGCTGTGTGTGATGTGCATGTGCCTGTTGATGATGCTGTTGCCTGTGGGTCTAGTGTATGTCTGGTAAGTGTGGGTACATCTTGTGTCCTAAGTGTCTGATGTGTGTATGATTGCATGTACCTCTGTTTTGTAGGTGTGTACTCGAAGGATGTTGTGTCTGTGTATGTGTGTGCTGTGGATGCAATAGTGGTGTGGCTCATGACTGTGGATGTGTGTTTTGTGGATGTGATTGGAGTGTGGCTCATGAATGTGTGTGTGGTAGAGTAGGTGGATGTGATAGTTGTTGTGGTCGGGACTGTTGGTATGATGGTGTTGGTTTCATCTGTGGAAGTGATGGGGTGTGGCTGGTGAATGTGGGTGTGGTGGAGTCTGTGGATAAGATGGTTGTTGTGGTGGTGACTGTGGATCTGGTGGTGTCACTATGTTTGAATGTGTTCATGTGTCTCTTGGGGGATTTGTGTGTCTTTGTGTGTGAATTGCTAGTGTCTGTATGAGTGGGTGCATGCAAATGTTTGCGTATGCTTGGTAAAGGTTTGGCACTGGGGAATTGGGAAGAGGAAGGGGGGGTGATAGCCACAAGGTTGGGGTGGATGGGATGTTGTGTTGAAGGAGGACATCAGAGCCTGAAAAGACCTCTGTAGGCCAGACATTGCACTGTGAATGCCTGCCAGGTAGGCCACCATCTATTGCAGATGACTGCCTTGCCCCTGGATGGCATTCAGTATTGCAGTCTGACCTACAGAGATGTTCCTCAGAGGCCAATAGCCTCCTCACTCAGTGCAATTGGGGGACAGGGGCAGGGGGGAGGTTCCTGGAGTGAAGGAGATAGCACCCCTCTTAGGGCTGCGGGCCTGGCCAACTGGATGGGGAGCAACAGGGAGGGTGGAGTTGATACTGGGGGTGACGGACAAGGATGATGTTGTCAGAATCCTTGTTGGGCCTGCCACCACCACAGAGTGTTCACTAGAGGAGGTGTCAGGTGATGAAGTTGTGGAACCTGCGTCCTCTGTAGCACTCCCCTCACCCTTTGGGCCACTGTGTTCCTCAATCTCCATTGTGTCAGGACTGAAACTGCTGTCGCCAGCTGCTTCCCCACCGTGGTCAGCCCTTACAGCTTTGCTTGCCCTGGATGATGGTAAAATGACATATACAATAGGTTAATTGAATCTGTTTAATCACAACTGATACGATCCTGACCATTGAGCACAAAACAATTCCAAAGTTTACAGATTTTACATGCTTCAATGGTCTACCAATCTTCGATTCACCATTAGCACGAGGCCATGCATGTATGCAAATTATTCTGAAAACATTTGGTCACAGTATTGTCACAACTCCAGAAAGCTCCTAACTCATGTATGAACTTGTCTCTACCCCATCATTATGTATCTCCTGGAACAGTGTTAAACCTTCAATACTTTGGCCTTTGAAGTTCAGTATAGTGAACTGATGTCACCAAAAATATACCTACCAAAAATACCTTAGTAAAGTGTCTCCACAAGACCTTAAAGTTTGCATACTGTACATTTTTCAAAAGTGAACTATGAATCAATGGAACTCAGGAAATACAGCAATGTTGTACCAATAGTTGCATAAACTGAAAGCACTTCACCTTTCTATGTGCATTTAACAATGTTGAACATTCACTCCAAAGCACTAAACTTAAGCCTGCTGTCAAATTTGATGGTGACATCAGTACTGAAGTACCTTAGCAATGCTTCACATTCCATGTACATACCTAGGATGCTGAAGACAATAAGAAACATGGATTAGGGGGATTGACAAATGACTCATACAGCATATTAACTTGCTAAGCCCCAGACACCTTCCCAATACACCTAAGTACAGAGTAAAATACATTATAACATTTAACTCCTAAATGCTTATAGTTAATAGAATTTTGCGGTGTCTAAGGGAAATGATTCAACTACATATGGTGGCTTGAACTGTCGTTCTAAATATTCATGAACATCACAGTACGTTTTACATACAGCATTCACTATCTAATACTTACCTCAAACACTCACATATGAATCTGAATTGGCAATATATTACACCTCGATGCATGTCAACAGTTGTCTAATTAGTCATTACTTTTCCCTGAGTTACAGTTCACCTGATTGAGTCCACCTACATATATGTAATAGGAATTCCCATCTTGCACAATCCCTGCAAGTATGCCATTTTTCTCCAACATTTCTTAACTATATGGACAGTACAAAGGACAAAGTGAAATGCTTTAGGTTATGTGTTACTCTGTCACCAATGTGTACACATTCCTGTCTGTGTTACCACAATACTTCGATATCATTTTACCATTATTTGTCATAAAACAGACTGGCTGGCATACACATTTGTGAAGGAGTGATACCTCATGCTAATCTTACACTGTAAGCATTTATGAAATAGTATTTCTGATACCATACACCTTTTGGGATATGTATGGCATCAAATATTGTTTGTGAAGAATCCCAAATTAACTGTGTGAGGTTTGGTACATCCACTGCATCATAAGTGCCCAGTTTGCTATGGCACATGTAATAGTGATATCATTTTATCATCCACATCAGTGAAGAACCATCACACATGAAACAATAAAGAGTAGTGGCCTGTTAGGTACAACTTTCCCCATGACATCAAACAACTTGAGGTATATGTGGAGTTGAGGCAGCCATGTGCTCAGAACAGCCCATTGGTCGTGTGCAGGAATCATGTGGGATGCTGTTCTAAAAACAATAGACAAAGAACATCATTATACACCTTGTATAAACGTTACACCTTGAAGAACATTCCTTGTGCATTGGGCATGGGCACCCTTAATGGGAATGTGAAAAATCATGGCAGTAACAAAAAATGGGTCATGTAAGATGTGAAACTCTGAACAGTACTTACCCCCTTGTTGCTGCTGATAGGCCCTCAACTGCCCATCAAGCTCCGGCTAGGCCACTGCAAGGATGCAGGCCATTAGGGGCGTCAGTTTGCGGCACGTCCCCAACATACGTTGGGAGGACTCCCCTAGATGGACTTCTGTGATCTTCCAGGTCCAGCGTCTTAGGTCATCCCACCTCTTGAGGCAATGGACGCTATGCCACTTTTAGACCCCCAGGGTCCGCACCATCCTGGCGATGGCCTTCCATATGTTGTGCTCCTGATGGGCGTTGACCAGTATGGATCCAAAACATTCAAAATTAGATTTTTTGTTTGTCTGCATTGCTGTCACATACATTTTCTACAGATATCAGTACCACAACTCATGAGTTGGTATGCAACATGTGTATTGTAACATGCTGGCCTAAACCAATATCCTCATACCTACTTTTGTCTTGACCTGTTGCCCATCCCAATCCCATGTCACGGTCTAAACACACTAATCTAGGCCTGTGACATCATCTAACCCCGGGGCCCCTACATAATCTTTGATGAGACCTAGATCCTATTAGTGCTAAAGATTGATTACTACTGAAAGATAAACATTCATAATCATGACACAGTGAATAGTGGCCACTGTGGATAAGGGCCCTACAGTGTGGACACTAAACGTTTTGATGTGTGAGTCAAATGAGAAAGTGTTAACTCAAGAAGTGAGGTAACTCTCCCTTTAAACTGCTGTCCATTTAAATGCATTCAGGGGCCTATTTCAAGCACACCTCACAATTTTAGCTGCAACGGGTTTATGTTCTGGACAGCTGTACCTCAGTGCTTCAGTTGTATGACCCTGTGACTCAGCCCCAGGCTGGTCCATTATTCTGACTGAGCACTGCTCATTGTCAGGCCTTGC
This sequence comes from Calotriton arnoldi, assembly GCA_963921515.1. Lineage (NCBI taxonomy): Eukaryota > Metazoa > Chordata > Amphibia > Caudata > Salamandridae > Calotriton > Calotriton arnoldi. The sequence continues at coordinate 203,351 of CAWUFW010008309.1, forward strand.
TATATGCAGCCTGAAGATCATGATGTCACATGAACACCGCCTTGCATCTACTCTTACATTCAAAGGGTCACCCTGTGCCCATCAATAAGTCTCCTCAAGGCTGTGTGGTACTCTGAAGGGGTCTAGAAGCTACTGGTAGCTTTCAAAAAGTGCATTATGGAGAGGACTGACATAGGCTAAGTGGTTTGTGGGACTATACACATAGCTAACATCATTTATACTAGCTACTTTACAAAGCTCATACATATCTCCAGTTGTAAAGAGTGCAAAATGTGTTTCCAATTGACCATGATGGTATTTGTCAACTTCTCACAAATATATCAATCATATACAAGCAGAAATTTCTACATACATGTAAAATGGCATCTAGGGCTTATTACACACTACACATATTAATGGTGTTGTGCATTCAACATTGCAGAAGGCTAACTACTCACTAACATTAGTGTCCTAAGTCAGGGCCACAATATGTGATGCTTAGCAGTCACTACAATTCACTCTGGAACTCAAAGGGACATTGTAGCTTGTGTAAAAGGAAAATAGGCAGTTATATAGATTCACAAAGGTATTTCAGACATGTAACTGCTCCTCTGGTGAGCTATAGAGCTGTCTGTACAGGTACAGGACCTCCTCAGGCAGCATATCCAACACCTTCAATGAGAAGGCACAGACCCTTTCAGCTGTCTGGCCGGGCATCCGTGGTCCAGAGGTCAGCAACAGCAGCCAAAGGTGAGGAAGTCTTGATGGCAGCAGTGTCAGGAGACAAGTTAGTTTTTTTTTTAACTGCCACATACATGTACTGCAACGAATGCGCTCTTCAGTGGAGACGGACACAGCCATTGGTGTCCGTACATTGCTTTCACCAACATTAGCCTACGGCTGTGTTTGTCATGGGGTTCACCGCCCACTACGTGCTCAACTTCTTCATCGCCCATCTGATTCCAAATGTCCTGATAGCGATGTCAGGTTCCCGCCATTTCCGGAGGTGTAATCTTGTGTTAGTGACTGTTAGGAGGATAACCACCACTCAAAATGGTTGATAGTTTGTTTAAATGTTCTAACTATGAGCGACACTCATTAATTTAAAAGTAAACATTCATTTGTGGTGCATTACTGCAGATAAATGTGAGAGTTGTGCAGTGTTACCAACACATCCGTAAATGGTATTTTGGGTGCATAAAATAAAAAACAATAAAATTGTGTAAATAATACATGTGAAATTTGTTATTTACACCATTTTTTTCAATTATAATAATTGAAGGTGACTATTTTTTATTTGTGAAGAATGAAGGACAAAACCAAAGGCCTTTAACATGAGTTGTCAAACCATATGTTATTTTAGAACAACACAACATATGTGTTCTTTGTCATATGTGATAATATTGAAAATGTTTAATAGGTTCAGATTTTTCCCCAACGCAGACATTTGTACCCGGGGAGGGTGAGGAGATGACAGGCTCCGGTGTACTGTCGTTTCCCAGACCTTGCCACCATGGACGAAAGGGATATCATCAAGAAGTTCAGATTAAATAGGCAAACTATACTGGATTTATGTCAACAGCTGGAGCCTGATCTTTGGCCTCACAACAGGAATCCCACATCTATTACGCCAATTGTGAAACTCATAGCAGTAGTCAATTTTGTGTCCACAGTTTCCTTCCAATACACTGTGGCAGTATCTGGCGGTATGTCGCAACCAACTGTCAGTGGTATGCTACAACAAGTACTTTCAGCAATGATAAGAAACATCAACAGCTACATCCTGTTTCCACAACATCAGGATTTGGCAAAAGTGAAGGTTGATTTCTATGCTTTTGCACGCCTACCACATGTGGTTGGAGCAATTGATGGCACCCACACTGCTTTAGTTCCACTGCACTCCATGGACAAGTCTACCGGAATCAGAAGCACTTCGATTCAATCAACATGCAAGTTGTCTACTTACTTGATTTATACATCTCAAGCGATTGTGCCCGGTTCTCTGGTTCAGGCCATGATTCCATTGTACTATGGAATAGCACCATACCCCTGCAAATGTCACAACTTGGACCTGAGAGGACCTGGCTGGCTTGTTGGTAAGTACAATCTGTCACGATATTGTTTGGCCAATTTAATGTTGTATGATCTAAAATATGTGTTACATCTTTGGCTCTTTTCCTTTCTTCCATCTACGAGACTCAGTCTATCCCAACCGACCATGGTTGTTAGCACCACGGAGGAATCCAACAATGCCAGCGGAAGTCCACTTTGATGAGGCCCTTGGAAGAACACGGAGGCCAGTGGAGCGGGCGCTTTCGGGCTACTGAATGCCAGATTTTGTTGTCTGGACAAAACTGGTGGAGCCCTCCTCTACTCACCTGCTAAAGTGTGCCAAATCACCATTGTCTATTGCATGCTCCACAACATCGCCCTGAGACAGAACATCCTTTACATTTCAGAGGATAGAGACCATGAAGAGCCAACGGGTGAGGATCCTGAAATGCCAAATGAAGATGATAGTGGTGATGAGGAAGGAGTTGACTTGTGTCAAGATGTCATTGACAACTTTTTCTCATGACTGTAAGTATATCTGAACATTTACTCACTTTCACTGTTACACCATACTATTGATGTGATGATGAGTGAAGTATGTGGTGTTCATTTGTTCGTAAGGGGAAGCTCACGGGAATCCACCCCTAAGGTTTTTGTTGAACAAAGTTTCAACACATTTATTACTGCGTACTGTTTCATTGTTTATCTCTGAATGTTTTGTGAAACTGTGTCCTCAAAAAGGTTGACTTTGAAATGTGGCTAGTCTGTTAGGTCTGATAGGTAATCTTTTTGTTTTGATCTGGTTTAGGTTTCGTCACCATTGTCATATTCATTTTGACATTTCAGAGTTTTGAGATTTCTGGCATATGGTGCTGTTGTGAAGTACAAAGGGAACATGGGTTGATTTTGGATAGGGGTGGGCAGTGAACTCCACTCTGCTGATGGAGTTTGCAGAGTTTTGCCCACTCTGCTCTCCACGTAGAATGCAGAGTTTTGAAAAACTCTGCGAAGCAGCACGGAGCGGAGTTTTTCCTCTCACGCGGCTCGCAAGCATTAAGTTGGTGAGTGCGAGTGTGGCAAATCATACGCTAGACCACCTCCCAGAGAGATTTCTCAATGTGGGAGGTCGCGGCAGGTCACTATCACTCACGTTAAGAAACCTGTCGCTAGCATTGAGGAAGCTGTCGGTCAAGTAGAACATCTACTTGAGCAGCAGAAAGAAGCAATGCCCTCTTGTGCTGCACATGGTGCTGTTCGCGCTGATTTTCAGCACAGGAAAAACTCCCAGCACTAAAAATCAGGGCGAGCAGCACAATTTACCGCACTCCGCTGCTTGCAGAACTCCGCGGAGCATGGCAGAGGTTTTTTGGAATCCTGTGAACTCTGCCCAGGCCTAATTCTGGGACAGACAGCCACAGAGTTTGGGTGTACGAATCCTGTTTAATACACAAAGAGAGGGATGGGGAGCTTAGAAAAAGAGGTCCAGTAGCCCTGCCCTCAAGTAGTACATCTAAATCACTAGAGGGTAACTGTTCCTGAGAGTGAATGCTAGTCTAGTCAGCAGTATAAAGTGTAGATAGAGAGCAAGAGTGGTTGAAGTAAACCTATCTCAATCAATGGATGAAGGTTGGATAAAGGGGAAATCCTAAAATTTGAAAAGTTGCCCTCACACACCCTTTAAGGTGTCATGCTTCATCATTGGGCATTATGCTCCTCGTGGGGGTGGCGCTGCAGTCCCCCACGGGGCCCGTGAGAGGGATATTTGGCGGAGATCTTTTTTAGAGGAACGCTGCAGTGGTGAGTGTGGGTATGTGGGGAGGGTGCAAGTGAGTTAAAAATACTGTGACGGTACCCTAGGTAGAGTTTATTCTGGGGTCCGTGCGGTATAGTTAAAAACAGGAGAAAACGGAACTCATGTCCCTTTCTTTAATAAGGGGGGGTTCGTTTGTTTTTGCAATAAGATGAGTGGTGATGTAGATTAGTAATCAGGTTGACATGTTTCACGCCTTAGAAAATTAAACAACAGAGCACAGCACAGTAAACAGTTCCAACTGACTAGTTCGTCAGTAGTCAATTTAATTTCACAATTAATAATCAGAAAGCAAACAATAAGGCGCAATCTTGACCATAGGTGAAACAATTCTTTATAAGTTGACACGTTGATGAAGCAAGCACACAGCCGACACGTGTTTCGTCGTTAGACGACTTTCTCAAGGCTCAAAATCAGTATCCAAATAAAGAAAAAGACAACGTAATTGAGTTGAACACCCTTTGCTTCAGTTTAAAAAGGGGTTCAGAGATATTACTCCATACAAAGCGAAATTGTTTCTGCCAGCAGGAAAAACAGGTGACTCGTTCTGATAGACGAGCGGAGGCAATGTAACAAACCTCCAAGAAGACAGGCGTCTTCGGTAGTAATCCGTATGCGTATAGTTCCCTGCTCGCGGTCAAAGTCTCTTGAGAAGACTTGAGAAAGTCGTCTAACGACGAAACACGGGTCGGCTGTGTGCTTGCCTCATCAACGTGTCAACTTATCAAGAATTGTTTCTGATTATTAATTGTGAAATTAAATTTACTACTGACGAAATAGTCAGTTGGAACTGTTCACTGTGCTGTGCTCTGTTGTTTAATTTTCGAATTTGAGGTTTTGGAGTAAGCTTTCTCCTTATACTGAGTAACACTGTTGGTGACACAGTGTTTACATTGAGCACGCCTTAAAAACTGTGTGAAATTACATTTGCAAACTCCACAGAGGTGCTGGCTCTTTCTCTTGAAACCACTGCCATCATCTGTATATAATGTTTCACGCCTTGTCGGCCCCTAATGGATCCTTTGGTGTTTCATCAGGACCGGGAGAGAATTAGATGCAAAGAAAAACAAGGAACAGGGGTTTGCGAGAGACTCACAATACACCCTATTATTATGACCTGAATCAGGTAAGTGGTCGGGGTATATCTGAACCCAATTGTTACTGACCACAATTACGTATAGATCTAACCTAAAGAAAAATAGAAAGATAAATGGAAAAAGAAAACGTAATGAAGGCGTGCTAATTGTGATCCAAAAACAGATTGTATCTAAGGTTATTCATAAATGATTATAGCACAGAACGTGCATCACATTCTAGCAGTAATGTATTACGGTGGTGCAATAATGTATCGGATATTATCACCCATCAGAAACTCGGAGTGCCCAAGAGCATGCACAGCACACGTGACAATAGAGACCAGACCTTAACCCAAAAATTATCCGGGGATGACTCAACGGCAGGAACAAGTTGGTCACAATGGGTCTCAAGAAAAAGTCCCAGAATTTGCTGAGTGGTTCCAGGAGTGAGTCAATGCCGGAGACAATAGGTCATCCCAGTGGAGGGTTGACACCCTTGTGAATTTTGGGGAGGGTGTAGAAGTATGGTATACGAGGTTGTTTGCTGTATAGGAAAATAGCCTCTTGTTTGGTGATCCATCCTTCATTTTCTGCCTCTGTGGTCAGTCCTTTGATTTTGATAGTCAGACGTGCTGTTGGAGCCATATCAATCGAAAGGTAGTAGTGTGTGTCAGCCAGTTGGCGGCAGCATTCATCGTCATAGGTGGTCACATCCTGTAAAACAGTGGCTTCTACACCCTCCCCAAAATTCACAAGGGTGTCAACCCTCCACCAGGATGACCTATTGTCTCCGGCATTGACTCACTCCTGGAACCACTCAGCAAATTCTGTGACTTTTTCTTGAGACCCATTGTGATGAAGACTCCAACTTATCTCAAAGACACCACGGATATGCTGAATCTTATACAAGCTTTCCCAGAACCTGGCAAGATTAACCTGCTGGTGACACTGGATGTTGAAGCTTTGTATACCAACATCCTGCAGGACGCTACATTAGAAGTCTCCTGGTCCTGATGAAACGCCAAAGGATCCATTAGGGACCAACAAGGCGTGAAACATGTCGACCTGATTACTAATCTACATCACCACTCACCTTGTTGCAGGGATTCTGCATATATACAGAACTACGCACAAGAAACCAGGACCTCGGTGTATAGTGGTGTACCAACAACCCACCTTAGTGCCCGGAACCCCTATCCGACTAGCTATAGTGTCTCATTCGTTCTCCGTACTCCATCGAAGCTACCAATGATTAGACATCCTAGAACATGTAACTCAGACTCTCTCAGTATTCGCGGGAGCAAGAACACTCTTTCATCAATTCTCTTGTACTTGTCCACAACATGAGTAATCAGAGACACTGTATAGTTTAAAATGTTTATTTTAACTAACGTGCTCTATAATGCAGTACACAAGCCAATATTAACAGCAAAATGCATAAACTCAATATAGTGAGCATTGTTACAATTCCATAAAATATGAACGGGGATATCATTTTATAAACCTAGTGGAAAAAAGGCCTAATGTGCCTTACCACCCTCCCCTTGCTAGAAACTAGTTGATTATAATTATAGAAGACCTCTGGGCTTTATCAGGGGGACCCCATACCTCCAGGTTTAGATGCAAAGGTTTACATCTCCGGACAAACACAGCTCTTCTCTTCAGAAGGTTTTCTCCAAGTGCCTTAACATGCATGCAATGCAATATTAAAGGCACCTGACTTTCAGTAGTGCAGCTGTGCTCGTATTATGTCTAACATGCGTGGGACTGACCAAAGCACATTGTTTTTCAGCCTTGAACATGCTGTGCAGACAAAAGACCCCAGAGTTCAGCAAGAAACTTGAAAGGTAGGCGGTTCCCATGTGAGCAAGCACAAGCAGAGGATTTGCGAAAACAAAATCATGTAGAAACGTGAGCAAAAGAGGCAACATGGCAGTCAAGTTTATACTAACTTATGCTAATTTAATAATGTACGCTGTGAGTCCATATCCTCACTCCACCCTCCCCTGGTAAGTCCATTGCATGTAGTCATGGGACGAACACAGAATTCAAGAAGTATGAGCAGAAGTCAATGAGTGTCTCTAGTTTTACGAATTTGAAAGGAAAAGTATTTAAAAAAAAGTATTTTGGGCCTGTAAATAGGTGCCAAACAACAAAAAAAAATTATATATAGCGCACATAAAAAAATGGAAAGATGAGCACCAGCCGTTTTAATCCATCAAAGTGTATGAGCTGTAAACTGCAACGACCTCCAATAGGAAATCATTGTAAATTTTAGAAAAAAGAGATGCCATCCAATTTAGCAAGCAGAATGAGCATTCATGATATTCATAGGTGGGTGCATCTAGCACCATCGTAGGACAACTTGCGTGATATTCAATGTAGCTACGTTGTAGGAAATCCCGTGCCGCCGCACAGATATCCCATTGTGCCAATACGCCAAGTGCAGCCGCACATGCCATAAATCCAACCCCGGAGCATTCTTGCTCATGGGCCACTAAGGGACTCATCAACAGGTCGTAATCCGGGTCGGGTGATGACGGATTGGAGAGGCAGAGATCCAATGCCCATTCAAAGGAGCATTCCAAGCATGAAAAGACGGGTTGCACGCACGTGTAGTACGCAAAGCGGAAAGACAGTCTATACGCCACGCTGAGCGTTGCCAGTGGCAGCGTGCCATAGCATTGAAGCATACGGTCACGGAGCATTTGCATCCGATCTGGGTAGTGCAGGACCACAAGAGGTGCAGCCATTGCGTAGCAGGCAAATCAATAGAAGGCCACCAGCGGCTATGGTAACCAACACAGGTAATCCGCCAAAGACGCTGGAAAAAATAGAATGAATAAAGGCTGGTATTACACCAAATATAGTCTGAAAAGAAGTTACAAGGCCAGAGCCCACAACTTTAAAAAAATGCATCAGGCCATGTGTATCAGACGCATTGAAGATACGATGAATTAATTCTCCGAAATGTAGTGGGAGATTGGTACTTAAAAGGGCTTGAATTTCAGAATGTGTACTTGCTATCTGCAGGATGAATGTCTCGTGCGCCGAAGTGAGCGGGACTTCCTGCTGCAATAATAGCGCTTTTATTCTGCTCAACTTATTGAAGTCTGCTTTCAAAGTTGGGATGCAAGGCCAAATCGAGGTATCGAGATTACCATGCGGGGGCGGGAAAAGCAAATTTTTACAGCAAACTACGCACTGTGAAACTGTTACAATGTACGGGATGCCAGCTAGCAAGCCGCAACATTCCTCATTATTCAAAAGAAGATAGCTACCGTTAGCAAGCAGGGTGAAAGTTGGTTTGATAGCCGGGACTGGAATACCCTTCAAAACACATGCAAGATTTGGGGCGGTAACACTACAAGCCCCGTGTAACTGCATGTTTTTACAGACAAGGGAGCGACCCAATGTAGAATCACAAGATTCCCCTGTAAGGTATACTTCCTTGTCATCCCGCAGACATCTGTACGTGAAAGGTAAGGACCACACTTCATGTAGGAAAGCGCTGCCCAAGGGTTCATAACGACCTATTGGGTAATGCTTCATGCATGAGCTAAATTGAAACAAAGAAAACGGTAAGGAGATAACCCAGTGGATGAGCCAGACAGCAGAGTCAGTTTCGGCCACGGAGAAGGGTAAAGGGTCGATCTTCTCAATATGTAAGAGGGCGTACATTGCATCCTTCATGGACATAAACTGTTGTTTATCAGTCAAATTAAAAGGTAAAACAAAGCAGTTGCGTTCAAGTAATCCCATGGCACTTTTCCCATTTTTAGTGTTTGCAAAGTCCATGCAAACTGCTTTACAGAACGTAATTGATTTTGACCATGATACAACACAGATACATCATCTTGTACAATATCCACCACAGATGAAACAATATTATCCAATGTGTAAATGCGGGAAGATAGTGTGTTAATACTATTGTCAACAACAGCAAGTACTTTCTCCAGATTTGCCTGATCTATCTCCCTCAAACGTTATGTAGCTTCAATTTGAGAAAGCTTCCAGATTTCAGTGTAAGCAGCGTAAACAAATCTCTTTGTTCTTGGACCAGAAGGGCCCTTGACAAAGTCGGTCAAATCAATGGTGCTGGATAACAGTGATAAATGTTGTTTTACTGACGATAGGGATGAGTGCTGTAACCAATTTTGACACAATTTACCCACAGAATAGGTGGTAACCGAATGTGTATCTGCAAAACGTTGATCTAGCTTATCTTGTTTGTAACCAGGGACTGCGTTATGAAAACGCAATTGGCAAGCATCAGCAGTATTCTGCCAAACTAACCATCCTAGGGGGTCTAATCCTGAGACATTAAATGTAAAATTTTGAAATAAAGCTTGCAGTTCTTCAATGGAAAAATTAGTATGCATGCTCCAGTTCTGATAGAGAGCCAGCTTAGGAATGGTAGGGACATTCATCTGTTTTGTAGTGGCTAAACCAAAACAAGTAGTTTGATAAATAGAATCATTTAAAAACAAAATTTGCGATGGGATGAGGCACGCGCGGTGTAAAGCTTCAGTGCCGAACTTGCCAGGATCTGGAACCCCACATAGATTTTAAATCAACGGTGGCCTTCCAATGTTCATAACCGACAACCGACAATCTATCAATAAACAAAGTAGAATATAATAATTTGGTGTGGGTTAACATCACCTTGGTAGGTGCTGAAATGTTTAACTTAAAATAAAAGGACTCTGGGTTGGATCTGTCAAAATCTGTAAAATAAGTAAACTTATTTAATAGTGTTCTGGAGCTGCCTTCCAATGGAGCAGGGCAATGTTCCCATTGTGTGTAATTAAAAACATTTCTAAATGTATTTGCCTTATGCAGGTAATGGTGTCCAAAATGCTGGTAACAATACAAATCGGCATAATTTGCTGTATTTAAATACAAATCTTCAGCATCAAAGGCAGCATAATACTTCAAATCTGAAAACAAAGATTGGATAGCTTTCACCTCCCAATCATCTGAACATATGTTCTGTTTAACTACATCACCCATTGAAACACGAAGTACATTTGGTACATTAATATCTTCTGTAGGCCCATGAATCTGGAAATCCACAGCATCCCAAACAATGCCATCAGCGACTGGAAAGGCAGAGATGTTAACAAAAGTCTGGTCACGTTTCATGATGTGAGAAGACGAGTATGGAGCCAAAGTTCCAGTTACCAACTGAACAGCAGAGCGTTCTGGCAAGTAATGTCCATTGATGAGTAAGAAAAAAAGTGTCACAAAGCCAATGGACATGATGAAAAAAATCATGAAGAGTACCAACCAGATGTATGTCCAAGGAGGGATAAAATAAGTCTATTTAAACCAGGAGACAAAAATACCAAATTTCGTTGGGCCAAAAGATGAGATGGATGTCGAGTCAAAAGAAAAACGAGACTGGTCAAGAGCAGTTGTTTGTAAACCTCGCAAAGACTCGCTTGTGGGGTATGCATATTCAGTCTCATCAGTACAGGGGGAAGCTGGCTCGATCAGCAAGGGATTTGTAACAGATCCATCTCGATGGCAGTGTCGTTCTGTGCGGTGTCATTTGCGCCAACCACAGGATTCCTTGCAATTGCTGGACATGATGCTGCAGGCGTAATACTATTCAGAATTGTCCAGATGTTGTAGCTTGACATTGTCCACTGAGATGTATCAGTTGTCTTTGCGACCAGGAAGTGGTGGTAAAATGACTGTACGAGTACCCTTCACGCCAAGCACTGGAACCGGTGCACGATACGAGGGGCCAAATTCTTTTTTGTTCTCCACCTTCTCTCGGATCAGATCTCCAACCTTAGGTAGCCAGCCAACTACCGGAATCTGTAGTGTAGCGTCAGTGGCAGAGGGTAAATGTTCTTTTGCAAGACTGTCACAGGTTTCTTGTAAGTCCTATTATGTTATGTTAGGAGTGCTTATATAGCGAATGGCTGTCCCAGCAACGGGGCGTCCCAGCGCTTACGGACGGGTAGCCATAGATGGCGACATCTAGCCAGATGGGAAGACAGCCAAGAAATGCCTATTTCTAAAAGCCCAGGGAGCAGGAGCGCAGCGTGTGGGCGCATCCTAAGCTATATGGAAGAAAACAGCCAGATTTTAATCTGTTTTCTGAATGCCCAATGATCTTGTGTGCTGCGCGCCGTGATTGGAATGGAGTTCCATAGGGCTGGGGCCAGGGACCTAAACAAGCGCCCCCCGCTCTGCTCCTGCACACCCTAGTAGTGCAGGCCAGATGTAGATCTGCGGAGCGCAGTGCTCGCGTTGGAACATATAGTGTGCAGAGCCCCTGCAGAATCTGGGGTCCCTGACCATGTAGGATCCTGTGGGTGGTGCAGAGAGTTTTGAAGTGAATTCTCTGTTCGATCGGCAGCCAGTGAAGGCGGTACAGGAGATGGGAGGTATGACAATGCTTAGGGAGGGCGAAAAGAGTGCAGGCAGCCACATTCTGTGCCCTTTGCAGTCTCTTCGTAACCGTTTTATTTGCGCCCAATAGAAGTCCGTTACAGTAATCAAGACATGACAGAGCCACCGATTGAATGATCACTTGTCGGGTGGGCACGTCAAAAACCCCAAGATGGGTTTCAGCCCGCGTAGGTGGCTGAAGCATGTACCTGCCACTTTTTTGGCGTGAAGCTCGAAGGAGAGGGAGTTGTCCATCAAGACCCCTAGGTTCTTGACTGCGCTTTTTTGCTGGGGTGGAGAACCCAGTGCGGTGGGCCACCACTGGTAGTCCCATTTATGGGGGTCCCTGCCAACCAAAAGCACCTCCGTTTTTGAGGAATTAAGTTGGAGGTAATTTACCGCCATCCAATCTGAGATGGCCAAGACATCCTCCCGGAATTTCAGTTGGTCTTGGGCTGGATTATTGGAGAAAGTGAATAGCAGTTGCGTGTCGTCCGCGTATGATATCATATTAATCTTCCGGGCTTTGGCCAGGGGGGCTAGAGGGCGGACGCACACGTTAAATAACGTGGGGCTCAGGGCAGAGCCTTGGGGGACACCACTGCTGAGGGAGTAAGTACTGGACTGGTGCGGAGGGGCGTGGATCTGGAAAGAGCGATTGGATAGAAAAGACGCAAACCAGGCCCAGGCCATGCCGCTGACCCCGATCTCCCTGAGTCGTTGGAGCAGAATCTCATGGGAGACCGTGTCGAAGGCCGCACTCAGATCGAGTAGTACCAGTACTGAGGTGTTGCCCTCGTCCAGCGATGCCCTCATCTGCTCTGTAACTGCCAACAAAGCGGATTCCGTGCTATGCTTAGGCCGGAACCCGTTTTGTGACCTGTCCAGAATTTTATTTACTTCCAGATACTTGGTCAGGATGATGTTAACATGGGATTCCATGACCTTGGCCAAGTAAGGGAGCAGGGAAATTGGCCGGAAATTCTCCGGTGCAGATGCATCCAGTGATGGCTTTTTCAGCAATGGGACAACTTTAGCATGTTTCCAAGACTTGGGAAGTACTGACGACTGGAGTGATCTATTGATCAGTTCCCCTCCCTCCGTCAAGATGCAATCTTGGAATTTCCTGAAGGTGTCTGGTTTTACTGGATCGTCAGGGGAGCCTGATTTCACCTTTGCTGACAGAGTTTACAGGTCTTTACAAGTCTGTAACATAGTAGAGTGATTATCTACGTCAAAGATTGCAGCTGCTGCCGCCATGTCTAGACCATCAAGGTCCGGAACAAACATTTGTATGCCAAAGAGCATTTCGTATGGGTCCGCCCACCCAGAGATCTTCTAGGGAGATTATTAAGTGCACGTTGTACGCTATTCAAGTGGGCGAGCCAGTTCCTGCCAGTACCTAAGACTCTAGCTGTCAAGGATTGCTTTAAGTCACGGTTCATTCGCTCCACAACCGAATTGCCCTCAGGCCTGTATGGAGACGAAAATTTCACCTGCAACCCCAAAGACCTCATAGCATCCTTGTACGCCTTAGAGGCGAACGCTGGACCCTGGTCAGAATGGAAGGTGCCACATGCAAAAATTCCCACAAAGACACGCAAATCCCTGATGACATTTCAAGCATCAGCACTGCGTTGTGGCCAAACCCACACAAAACGTGTGCACGAATCAACTGCAACTAAGATATACTTATAAGCAGTATCTGAAGAAAATGGACCGCAGTGATCAAGATATACACAGCCAAAAGGCCTATTAGAAATGCAAAGCTGAGTCAGAGGTGGACGTGTGACCGTAGAGGGTTTAATCTGTTGACAAACGTCACAAGAAAGCACATCATTTCGGGTCTGTTAACCCCGCCACCAGTAACGTTGCTGCAGAATAGAAACCGTCGCTGACACTCCAGCATGCGCCGAAGCCATACCTTCGTGCGCGATTATTATCAAAGAAAGTCTGCGGTCCGCGTTGGGAATAAATCTGTCACCAACGTTATTTATTCTCACATAAGGAACCTTGTCGGGACTTAAATGATAAGAGTACTTTGAAGGGAACCCTTTAGGGTACTTTCCACCCTTCTCAGTTGCAGCAATTGCTGCCAGAATTTCATTATCAATCTGAGTCATGGATCTTGTAACGGCTGCAACTGAACACGTGGCTACTGCTGATTTGGCTGCTTCATCAGCCAAACTATTGCCGACCTCGTGTGCTCCCACACGTTGCTGGCCAAGAGTATGTATAACCTGTGTGAGCGGCAGACGTTGTTTAAGATCAGCCACTCGAACCCAGAGCATCTCATGCTTAATTGTGCTGCCCTTGGAATCATGATAGTCATTCTGAGACTAAAAGAATAAGTTGTCATTGAAAGACTGAACACAGTAATAAGAATCACTTACAAGAAAAGAATGCACATTAGGATCCGCAAACTCTAGTGCAAGCACCAAAGCGCGCAACTCGGCTAATTGGGCGGTACAGTCTCCTCATGCCTGTGTATGAACAACACTGGACTTGAACTCACCATTCACTATGGTACCAGCCACAATTGCACATGCCGCTGAATACGCATGCTTAGAACCTGTTGCCGGTTGTGCTGAACCATCGGTGTAAATGATACAATCGTACTCCTCAAGTGGGCGCATAGACAGAGGAGGAGGATGAACAAATTCATACTGCAAGAACTCCTGTGTCTGGAGCGAGGAGTCAAAGATAAAGGGGACATCCGGAGATGTCAATGACGTCGCCCACTGTATCCAACGAGGATGCAAGGCCTTTGAGTTTGGTACACTCGCCTTTGTCACTGCTTCAAGTGCAGGATATGGTGTCACCACCAAAATGCGTTTCCCCTGTGCTAGTGCGCGTTCCTTCAGGATTGCCATCTGCACAGCTGTCAAGACTTTTTCAACACTGGAAAACCGCATCTCGGCTGAAGTGTATAAATGTGATTTGTAAGCAATAGGTACTGTGTCACCTTCGTTAGAGGTCAAGTAAGTGAAACCCACTGCGCCTGGCACGATTCTTATTACCAGGTTTGTGTGGTTATCACGTCTTAACAAGAATTTAGATTCAAGAAGATCAGACTGCAAAGATTGCAGGATAGCTGAATGTTCCAGAAGCCAGCAGGCTTTTGAAAATCTTGGTTGTATCAAGGCATAAAGAGGCTTGATACGCTGGGCATATTCGGGAATGTAAGTTCGCCCGAATTAAAAAATCCCAGCAAAGATTGTAGTTTTTTCAGGGTCGTTGGAGGTCACAAACGTGCGCATTTCTCCAGGAAGTGAGGCGCTAAGCCTCTACCTTCATTATTGAGCTCATAGCCCAAAATCAACACTGTGTACTCTGCAATGTGTGATTTGGCAAAGTTAAATTTGTAACTGTGGTCTGCAAACAAGATAATGACGCGGTTGACTCGGCAGAGATGTGGTCATAATTCATCGTCCGTGAGATAAATATCATCAACGTACGAGTACGCATCTGGGTCAATGCTGTCTAACAAAGAGACAACACTGGTGGCGAAAACTCCGGGGCTGTTTTTGTAGCCCATAGCTAAACGCCTAAATTGTTTTTGTTTACCGCCGGCTGTAAAAGCGGTCCATTGACTGCATGCCGGGGATAGATTGTGACTGAAAAAGCCATTGGAAATGGCCAGTGTAGTTTTATATTTTTTACGAACAAGACTGTCTACAAGAGCAGAACTATGGGTATTCTGTACTGCAAAAGTGCGACAATGAGAGTTCAAATGCCGGTAATCCAAAACAATGCGGTACGACCCATCGGGTTTGGTAACGGTAAAAAGAGGGTTATTCATCGGTGACACACATGTCTCAATCACTCCTTGATACTCTAACTGCGTCAGAATATCAGAAACTGGACCTTTTGCTTCCCGTCGGAGAGGATATTGGGGTTGCGGCTGAGGCTTAGACCGTAAAGGTATTTCATGGGGTGGGGAGTCCTTATCCCAGCCCACATGAGTACGGTACAAAGCTGGTGCAAGCACCAAAGCCCACTCTTCTGCAAAAGCTTCCGCATGCTCCTTGGAGACGTTGCGTGAAAAACTCGAAAGAATCACTTCTTCCCCTTTTGGAGCAGCAAGAACAAAAGGTGGGGGCCAATCTGCCTCCGCCAACAATATGTCATATGAAGATGTTAGATTTTCCCAAAAAATCCCTTTAACAACTCGTTCTATGTCAGCTTCAATTAAAAGAATTACGTTATATAGTCTGTCAGGGGGAGCCACTCTAGAGTCAGCTGTTTCGACTGTAACGAAAGTGTCAGTTGCTGTCACCTCCAGAAATGGACGCAGTGCCTGCCGCACTATGGTAACTTCTGCTGCGCTGTCGAGCAGCGTTACTGCCCATTTTAAATTCTGGAGCCGGGTCCTCACCGTCTGTGGCATATCTAGCTATTAAAGCAGCAACTTTCTTTTTCTGAAACTGTGGGCGCTGACGAGGAAAATCTTCGTGTTTCTCCTTGACGTCAGCCTGACGAGGTTGATCACATCCCTGCCACCTCGTCCTCTGCCGCGGTCCCAGCGTTCCCCTCCACCGGCTTGTGAGCCTGATGTTTCCTGCAAAGAACGATGAGAACGCTGATCAGGAACCTGAAACCTGTCAGGAGACCTAATTTTTGTGCGGTCGCGCAAATCATAAGTGCACTCAGCAGACTCGGGTGTCGGTGACGTGGCACGCGACCCCTCTTGCTGTTGTTGCTTACCCTGTTTCTTAGTCCTCCAACTCTTTTTTATTAAAGATTGGATGCTCGTCTTTCTCAGACTGAGACTTCTGTTGTGTTTGCGATTGAGCTGGTGTTTTAGCAAAAGGCTTAACACCCAAACTATTGTGACCAATGGTTTTATAAGCCTGGGCAATAATCTTCGGCAATTTGCGTGGCCTGTCAGGCTCTGGAACTAGAGCCAAAGCATTAGCCACCTGAAAGTTCACTGCATCTCCCTTAACATTAGCAAGGATCAGAGCAGCAACTACGTCAAATACCCCGACTAATCGCATCCCCAATTCAACAGCCGCTTCTGGGCCGTGCTCATCTTGAACACATTTAATCACGGAGGGGAGCACGGTCATCGAGGGAGTGCCGAAACATTTCGCATATACTGCTGCGAATACCCTTCCCCAATTGTTACAAGCAGCTACTTCGGGAATTAAGTCTTTCTGCAAACTAATAGTCAAAATCCTGTGTTTATCCACAGGAGAGGTATTCGGAAATACCGCCTCCAGCTGGTCAAATTTTTCAGCAAGCCAATAAGGTGAATCATCCTTATTTTGAGGACGCTTGCCCATTACCGAATTAACCATAATGGGACTGATAGTCACTCCGCCAGGTCCAGCTGGTTGCGGAGCAACCCCAGGTGGTCCCACCTGGACGTTGTGCATAACCTATTGTACAACAGCTCTATGCACCCTTACCAAGGAGGTGTGCATTACGTGGAGTTCATCCACTCGAACTGTCAGATAGCGAGGGTGTGGGGTGTACCCAGCCAAAACCGGCCAAGTGGCCCCTTCGATAGATAAAGGGCCTAAACGGATCAGTGTCACTGGGTGTGGGAGGGCACCATTAAACCAAATATGGTGTTGCCATGCCATGAGCGGAACCTCAAGATTCGTATAGGGACGATAATTGTGAGGAAGATCCGAAGCAGTGTAAGTATGGAACAAATCATCGTCCCCATCCACTGCTGGAAAAGTGACCCATGAATAAAACACTTCATAGTGTTGTGTCGGATCTGCTTCCACCACAAAGATAAGATCGACACCTGCGTCAGGCACTCCATATGCCATCAAATGTCGACGGAGGGCTGCGCGACTATGCGCCGGTATATCGATGTCAGCCATGAAGGCAAAGAACGTATAACATCCAAAAGCGTGGCAGCGCAATAATGGGTTACTACAATAAGAAAAACGCTAAAAGCACCGGGACATCGTTGCTGCAGCCACCGCGGCTGCCGTGAGGGGAACAGCCAACTCTGATCACCATAGGCCGTGAGGGGAACGGCCCAACTACAATCCCCAGCAGCCATCGCACCTCTGATGCTGTAATCGCGCCTGGAGGCGCGATAAAAACTCTGCTGTCTTCCCGCAGCGCGGGACGCTAAAAGCACTGGGACATCGTTGCTGCAGCCGCCGCTGCTGCAGTGAGGGGAACGGCCAACTCTGATCACCATAGGCTGTGAGGGGAACGGCCCAACTACAATCCCCAGCAGCCCTCGCACCTCTGACGCTGTAATCGTGCCTGGAGGCACGATAAAAACTCCGCTGTCTTCCCGCAGCGCGGGTCGCTAAAAGCACCAGGACATCGTTGCTGCAGCCGCCACTGCTGCCGTGAGGGGAACGGCAAACTCTGATCACCATAGGCCGTGAGGGGAACGGCCCAACTACAATCCCCAGCAGCCCTCGCACCTCTGACGCTGTAATCGTGCCTGGAGGCGCGATAAAAACTCCGCTGTCTTCCCGCAGCGCGGGACGCACGCGGGCGTGCCCGGGCCAAGGGCAGGCCCGTCTGCGCCCGTCAGAGACCGGAGGAGGCCGGGCTGGGCAACCCCTCTGACAGGTATCATCCCTCAAGCTCCACTGTGGTGAGTTATAAATTCTGCTACTACGAGCGCAGAAACACTACGCTATGGGGAAACGCACCACCATACCAAGTTCCCGTACCTCTACCTCTATAGACAGTATGCTGGAAAGAGCAGTTAATATTGTTGCCACTGAAATTGAGTTAACCAAGAGGCGCTTGTCTCTGGGATTGGCAACCCCTCAGATTGCTCACTTTGCTGTGGAAGGTGATTGTATTAGCCCTCCCCTGACACCGAACTTCAGGGACTTACAAGTTTTGGAAACTGGCTGCAATAAGGAAAGTAATCAGGGCAGTGAGGGTATTGGGGCTGTTGAGGACCCTTCAGGAGTTATCTGTAACAAAGACATTGTACCAAACATGAATTTTTCTCTGAACCCAGTAATTACCGGGGCAAAAAGAAAAAGGAAATTGACCAAACCTACGAGCTCCAAGAGGAAACAACCACCTCGTTCAAAACAACAACGTACTGCCCTGAGTTCCTGGATTCAAGGCACAGTGATTCCAGCGGACACGATAACTACTAACGCCAATGTCACTGTTGATCTAACATCATCTGAAATATTAAATCACTCTATCCACACTCATACTGAGTCTATGACAGGTCCTTCAACTCACTTTAGACTTGGCGATACCTCAATCGACATTATAGTGGACACTGGGCATGAGCGCATTAGAGCCCTTGTTGATAAGAATTTTACTGCTCTTTGGAAACGCTTCGATCGTTTGGAGTCACTAACGAACAAACTAAGCTCACATACTAACACCCCTAAACTGACCCCACAACAAGGGGAGATCCCTAAATCTCAGCCCTCCGGCACAAGGAGCTGTAACAAGCAACAGCAAAACCCGACTTCTACACATCCTTCCCCTAACAGTACTACCAGTGTCTGTGATACTTGTTGTAAAGTTAAGGAATGTTTTATACCTAAATCCATCCCCGCACAGAATAAATCACTGACGACAGGTGTTATTAACAGCCCACACCCACCAGTTTACCCAGTCACCCATGTTGCCACCGCAAATCTTGTAAACAACTCCACTCTAGTTTGTAATAATCAGAGCGCGACACTCCCTGTTGAGAATTATGTCAGTGAGTCTGCTGAGGCCAGTAAAGAAGTCCTTAGCCTACCTCCGGCAGCTTGTCCCTATGTCTTAGTCCTAGCAGGTGTTCCCCCCTTAAGAAAAAATCAGACTGAGACTCGGGACCAACTGCGAAATAAAAGTGCCGATTGGCTTATTAAACACAAAGGGCTTAGGGTGGCGAATATCAGTGACATCATAATGGTGAGTAGGGTAGGGTGGGTTGGATCCTCACCTAAGAACATCGAGGGAGATTGCGTTGTCGTTCATTTTCACCGTCCATCACTGGTGAGATCAATATTAATGACACAGGAACTTAACAGCACCATTCCTACTCTTATTTGGTCATTACCCCTGGGCTTTTTCTATAAACCGACCCCGGGGCCAAACACATTTGCCATCCCTCCGCTTACGGCGTATAACAGATTTTCCGTTTTGTCTGGCTTAGACAGCTTAGATTGACTGCCGCTTATTCGAACATCATCTGAGCTCATTCCCTCGAGACCCATACCCAATTCTATAGAACATGACACCTCAGAACCACATGACTTAAACTTGCATGTGCTAAGCTGGAATATTGCCGGTTTAGCTTCTAAAATAAGTTCTGAAGAGTGGGTAAATATAGTCAAAAAATATGGTATCCTCATGTTTCAAGAAACTTGGGCAACAAGGGATTTATACCTAGAGGGGTTTGCATGTTTTAATATCATTGTACCCACCCCCAAACAAGGTCGCCCATCTGGCGGACTTTCTATTTGGGTTAATATTTCTTCAGGTGGTAGTGTTAAAACACTGGCCACAAACAACAACAATTATCAGGCCATGATTTATACACAAGGGGCCTCAATTTGCTTCACTCATTTTTATAATAATGATTTTCTGACTGCATCCAATATGAATTTTATTAATTTGTTTAATTTTGTCTCTGTTTTACAAAATCAAATGGCGTTTTATAATTTAGCTGGAATTTGCCTGGGTGGTGATTTTAACGCCAGGATGTTGAGGGCAAATGAGTTAGTTACTGTTCCTACTTCTGATGCATACACATGTAAAAGAGGGAAAGAACTGCTGGATCATCTGTCTAATCACAATCTACTGAATGTGATGGACATTGCTGACGCACATTATAATGACAGCTGTCCTATTCCAACATATAGAGGTCGTGGTTGCGCCTCGACAATAGATTATGTTTTTATCTCTGCCTCGTTAGAAGATTTTTTACTAAAAGCCGAGGTCATATCCACTGTGCATGGCGACCATAATCCAAGTTTGACTATAATTAGGTTTGCCCCTAGACCTGTTTTCATTAAAGAGCCAGGAGCTAGTAATCTAATGCCCTCGACGGATAATTTGAGAGTAATCTGGAAGGGCATTGATAACGGCAAACTGTTTTCTAAAATGATATCAGCATATTCATCATCCATTGAGATTTGTTTGTCGCCTAATGACCCCAACCCAGAGGTAACCAATGCTTTTGGCCATCTATGTGCTGGTATTAAACAACTGCTCTCGAGGCCTGCACTTAATAATAACCAGAACCCTAGATGGTTTAACCATGCCTGTTCACAAGCAAATAGAGAGCGCCGTGCTGCACTTGTAGCGGTACCTAGGGATGCAACTCTCGTTGGATCCTTGAGACAACATTATAAACAAGTGGTGAGGCAGCGTAAAGATGAGATCTTAAAAGAAAGCTGGGACAAGCTTGCTTGTGCCGCCAGTCTCAACAATGGAAACAGTTTTTGGGCAGCAGTCAAAGACATGAGATCTATAGGCCTTACACTTACCCCTTTAAGCTGTAACATAATCAGTGAAGCCTAAGAAGCTCACTTTTCTCAAATTTATACAGCCCCCCCCCCAGAGTGAGGATCCCTTTGACTCCCACGATGCTTCACGGATTCAGATATCGGTATCAGAAGTCGAGGATGCAATTAATCAAAGCTTAGGTAATAAGGCCCCCGGCCCTGACGGGCTTCCCATTGACCTCATCAAGCACAAACCAGAGTTCTGGGCGCCCCTTTTACTCAATGTTTTTAATAACCTAACAAATACTTTTATACCTAGCACATGGTCTACCAGTATTATCGTCCCAATTTTCAAAAAAGGGGACCGATCCAACCCTAGCTGCTATAGACCGATCTCCCTGATTGATAACACACTTAAGATACTTGGGAGGATCCTGTTTAATAAAATTAGATCAGGGGCTGAGAAGGAACACATTTAAAAAAAATGCCAGCTAGGTTTTAGAATTAAATTGGGAACGGTTGAACAATGCATAAATCTCAACCTGATTGTTGGTAAATATACCATAGCTCGGCAATCTCCCATTTACTTCGCCTTTATGGACCTCTCCTCAGCCTTCAATTTTGTAAACAGGTCACGTCTATGGTCAGTCCTTTTAAAGTATGGGTTGGACGAGGTTTTAGTTCACTTTTTAGCTTATTTGCACAGGCACTTGAAAGCACGGGTGAGGATTGGTAAGGACGGGGAGGTTTCAGGAAACATCAATATTGGTAGAGGGATCAGGCAGGGGTGCGTACTGGCCCCACTCTTGTTTATTTTATACATCAATGATTTACACAATGTTTTGTCAGAACTTACCAATGATGTACCGAAAATGAATGGCAATACACTCCCCATCTTACTATACGCGGACGACGCGGTCCTAATGGGCCGCACCCCGAATGCATTACGTACTTTAGTTAGGGGTTTTGTTGATTTTATGGCTGGCCTAGATCTTTGTACTAATTTTAAGAAATCGTTTATAATGAGTTGTGGCCCCAAAAAGCACCTTATTAACTCAATCACCTCAGGATGTGAACGCCTTCTATGCACTCACACTTTTCCATATTTGGGACTAATATTCTCAGACAATGGTCCCTGGGCAGCTCATTTGGCGCACAGCAGGAGTAAATTCTTAAATGCCATTAACTCACTTTTGTGTCTCTTACAACCAAAAAGAACTGAGGTAGTGCTATCTATAATTAAAATCTACAAAACACAGTGCATACCTACGGCAACATATGGTGCCGAAGTTTGGGGTTTCGCAAAATGTAGTAGCATTCAGGGAGAAGAAAATAGATTTTGTCGAAAACTTCTGGGGTCCCCAATTTCTTCTTCAAATTTTATTTGCCACAAGGAATTACAACTGTCTTATATTGAAGACTATATCAGGTCTCGCCCGGCTATATTTTGGCTAAAAGTTTGGCAAAATCCGGCAGCGACGCTAACTAGAGAAATCATAACGGACTGCCTCAAATGTGATAAAGGTGGGGACATACCATGGCTTGCCGCTGTTAGAAACAGTCTGATCAGCGTGAATCTTGATCATATTTTCTTAAATCCAAGTAATATAGAGGGCATAACTAAGAAGACCCTTCAGGAGGCCCTATATGATCAATACAGCGACTCAAGACATGCAACAGAACTCTTGAAGTCGTCAGTTACAAGGTATATGTCTTTAGTGCCCGTTAATTGCCCCCCATCACATTTGTCATCCAGCTATCTCTTAAAGAACTTATGTCGCTGGGAGAGAAGCTTGCTCTTCTGCCTTAGGGCAGGCACCTTAAAATATCTACTGTGCTTCCCTATTGGCTTTAACATCAACCTTGAGCAAACGCCCTGTCCCTGTGGCAATCAGAGCAACCAATCAATGTTACATTTTTTATTCTTTTGTAACTTTTATCTAAAATATACTAAACAATTCTTGATTCCTTTTTTCAAGGCAACTGCCACTGTTGACTACAGAATAGCCTATATGGAAATTCTTAATCTTACGAGGGCAGATTTGATTTTTAGTGTAAGTTCTTTTCTGAAGGCGGCAGTTCATTCACGAGCTTCGATGAGTACCTTATAAACACATTTGATTTCACTTAACTACGTGTAGCTGCTATTTGTTGTGAATCATAAGCATATATGTTGGGCGGTGCTCTGTAGAAACTGTTGCCTTGTATATTAAGTTTATACTTTTATATTAAGTTTATACTTGATTGCACTTTAATACACTATGCTGCTATTCGTTTAGATTTGATTGCACTTTAACATACCATGCTGCTATTTGTTTATAATTGATCGTCCCTTTATTAATTTAAGTTGCTATTTGTTAACTGCCTAATTGTATTTTATTATATTATGCTGCTACCTGTTATGGACAATTTAGCCATAAGATTTGAAGAAGTGGTTGCTTTACATATTTAGTTTTTTCTATAATATGTGTATTTATATTGCTGACCATGCCACATATTACAAGTCCCTGTTTATTTATTGTTTTTATTGTGTAACGTTTTATTGTGTAACGTTTTTAATGTAAGTATTTCTGCTGGTATTTTGATTTGTGCTTTTATGGATATTTTATATCCGAATAAACATTTATTGAATTGAATTGAATAAGAAAATACCTTTTAAGAACATCAAGCTTGAAAAAACCTATAAAAACATCAATATAGGAGGTATCACCGTCACATCTGTCTCTGGAAACAGAAGCGAAGGAATTGCGGACAAGCACGAGCACTACTCAAGCGTCTCGCAGATAAGAGCCAGACCAAACGTTGGTTGCGCCATGTTGCAGGGATTCTGCACATATACAGAACTACACTCAAGAAACCAGGACCTCGGTGTATAGTGGTGTACCAACAACCCACCTTAGTGCCCGGAACCCCTATCCGACTAGCTATAGTGTCTCATTCGTTCTCCGTACTACAGCGAAGCTACCAATTATTAGACATCCTAGAACATGTAACTCAGACTCTCTCAGTATTCGCAGGAGCAAGAACACTCTTTCATCAATTCTCTTGTACTTGTCCACAACATGAGTAATCAGAGACACTGTATAGTTTAAAATGTTTATTTTAACTAATGTGCTCTATAATGCAGTACACGAGCCAATACTAACAGCAAAATGCATAAACTCAATATAGTGAGCATTGTTACAATTCCATAAAATATGAAAGAGGATATCATTTTATAAACCTAGTGGAAAAAAGGCCTAATGTGCCTTAACACCCTCACCTTGCTAGAAACTAGTTGATTATAATTATAGAAGACCTCTGGGCTTTATCAGGGGGACCCCATACCTCCAGGTTTAGATGCAAAAGTTTACATCTCCGGACAAACACAGCTCTTCTCTTCGGAAGGTTTTCTCCAAGTGCCTTAACATGCATGCAATGCAATATTAAAGGCACCCGATTTTCAGTAGTGCAGCTGTGCTCGTATTATGTCTAACATGCGTGGGACTAACCAAAGCAGATTAGCAGAGTACATTGTTTTTCAACCTTGAACATGCTGTGCAGACAAAAGACCCCAGAGTTCAGCAAGAAACGTGAAAGGTAGACGGTTCCCATGTGAGCGAGCACAAGCAGAGGAATTGCGAAAACAAAATCATGTAGAAACGTGTGCAAAAGCGGCAACATGGCAGTCAAGTTTATACTAACTTATGCTAATTTAATAATGTACGCTGTGAGTCCATATCCTCACTACAACCTTATTGCAAAAACAAACAAACCCCCCTTATTAAAGAAAGGGACATGAGTTCCGTTTTCTCCTGTTTTTAACTATACCGTACGGACCCCCGAATAAACTCTACCTTGGGTACCGTCACGGTATTTTTAACTCACTTTCACCCTCCCCACATTCCCACCTCACCACTGCGGCGTTCCTCTAAAAAAGATCTCCGCCAAAGAGCCCTCCTGCGAGGCCCGTGGGGGACTGCAGCACCACCCCCACGAGGAGCGTAATGCCCAATGATGAAGCATGACACCTTAACAGGTGTGTGAGGACAACTTTTCAAATTTGAGGATTTCCCCTTTATCCAACCTTCATTCATTGATTGAGCTAGGTTTACTTCAACCACTCTTTCTTTCTCCACTTTATGCTGTACGAATCGTGTACCAAGACAACTTGCACACTGATTGAATGGAAGATTTGTGACCTCCAGAGGACTTGTTTTCTGTCGTGTGTTGGCACTAAGGCAAGATGTGTGCCTTCATTAGCTCACACCACACCACACGTGGTGGTGGAAACAAATCATGCTAATCTCCCTTCATTCACATTGGCTATTTTCTCATGCAAAGTGTATGTAGCAGTTGATGTGTCTCAGCATTGTAGGACATACTTCGTGTGGTACACCACTACAACTTGGTTGTCACATTCCACCAGATACTGGAACAGTGTATTTGCATTATCCTGTGGGCACAAAATGGACTACTGCCATGTTTTTGTCTATTGATGTATTAGATGTGGGAATCATATTGCGAGACGGTAAACCTGCCTCCAGCTGTTGATTTGAATCAATAATAGTTTGCCTATAGAATCTGACTATTTTAGTTTCTAACACTTTCTTCCATGGTGACAAGGAATGGAACTGTAGATGTGCTAATGGCACTGGCTATTTGGGTTATGCATGTGTTGTAATGTTTTTGAAACTCTGTGGCAACCAAATCTTTATTGCAGTTAAATAAAACACTAGTGGTTGATTTGTAGTTTGTTTATGTAATTTCTGACATATGTTTGGCATAATACATACAGGAAAATGTTGGAATAGACAAAAATTGCATTGGTTGACATTACAAAATGTATGATTTAGATAAACTGAATACAAATTGAGAAAAAGAATACAACAGCAATCTTTCATGCTGGTGTTTTGTTGTTTTGGGGTTTTATTGACCAAAACCAAAACAAATGAAAAGAAATAACCAAACAAAATATGGAATTGTCTGTCACATTAGCTGAAACTATTACTGTGAACCAGATTTGTTTGATGTCCAATGTCCAATATACACCTGGCATCAGAAAAGGCAAATGTGTCCATAAATAAATAAATAAAGAGTGAATGGTGAATGGTGAGCAAACACTGAGGGAAATTAGGTGCTGCATTTCTTACTGGTGGTGGAGGTCTTGCCTCTCTCTCCTGCTGATAGTTTGGGGGGACATCCCTTCCCACGGTGTGATTGGGATCCACAGCTACTGCAACTGGGATGTGGCAGGGCCTCCATTTCTGTGACTGCTACAGATGTACTTGGGCTGGGGAAAGATGGTTTTGGGCCACAGGAAGGTATAGACGGTGCAGGGAAAGCCCTGCTCACATGGGTGAGGAAATCTTGCAGCACCCCAGCCAGGGAGACCGAATTGTGGTTGTGTTTCTCCATCTGGAGATCGTGCTTCTTTGGCAGCTGCTTCATCTCCCAGAGCTCAGTGATGAGCTGGCCCATCATGTCTTGGGACTGTTGGCTGGCTCCCAAGACATGGTCAATGGTGGCCTGGGTGATAGTGATCTCAGTGACCTCACTGTCCTGGCCCAGAGGTTCCCTCCCATGTACACTACCCCCCTGCACTGTGCCCTGGAGCCTGCGTGCCGACTCCCACTGGGTCCTGGCAGGACAGTAGTTGGTGAAGGCTAAACACCAGTCAACACTGGGGGGACATAATGGTTGTGCTGCTGCTTGGAACACAGGATGTGGAGGCAATAATCATCTGTGGTGTTGTCTCAGCTGGGGTGGAAGGTGTAGCTGTGGGCTGAGTGATGCTCACTTGAGTCGTGTATCCATGCTGACCAAATGAGCCCACATCCTCCTGCTCGCCTATATCATCAGCGGAGTCCTCCCAGGAGACATGATCCTGGGGTAGAGAGGAGACTGCCTCAGCTGCGGGCCCGCATTAAAACACCAAATTGTAAAAGTCTGGATTCTACACGCAAAAAGGTTGCAGCTAATACCTAAAGCAACCTAAAAGGAAAATAATGTAAGGATGATTCATTTCAGTGCTATTGCAATGATTTATACAAACAGTTTGAATTCCACACAACAACTTTACATCAACAGGTGAGAAGATGTCCTAGTAAGTATACTTGTGATATACCAAATATTGGACACAACATAGTTGAGGTGAGAATTGTGACAAACATTCCAAGGCCTAGCAGGCTACCTATCTGGCAAAGACACAACTTAGAAGGATGTTTGTCATTGGTCATCAAATGAACATTGTAGAGTACAATGTTTGAGGTCAACACTTATATTTATAACACCAAAGGACATACCTTAAAATGTGTAGCTCAAGACAGTTTGATTAGTGAGACAAACAAAAATCATTTCTATTCCATAACAGGTAATGTACAACATAATCAATTGACCCAAAACACATTTCATGAGAGAGCATCACATAGGACTTGATAATTGGTTGTCAGTTTAACAGATAGATAAATGAAAGTAAAGAGAGAACTAACAAATATGACATTGCAATCTTATTTTCACAAAACAGAAACAAGGCATCATGGTGGTTGTAGGAATTTCAATTTAACATTGCCATGACTTGCTAATTTGCAAGTTGACCATACCTAGTGATAATATGCAGTAAAAGGAGGGATACCATTTACAAAGGAAACACATATGTGAAGCTTGTTATCTGGTGTAGACACACTTACAAGCATCATTGCATCATGTGGAATGTGATGGAGATTGAGACTTGTAATCTTAAACACAACAAAACAAATTCCTACCAACAAGTGAGCGTATGCTACAAATATATCTAGGTTTTTATGTTTATAAAGAGTGGGAAACACATTGGCAGGAGCTACATTAAAAGAAACAAGGAAATTTAGTTTAAGTGACACATTAAGAAGTTTAACTTACCAGTCTCCACTCCACCAGGGATTTCTATCATACCTTCAGGGTGTAGGATCTTGTAGACTTTCTCCTGCCACGGGTGCAGATTTAAAGGGGGTCTGGGAGAACCATAAGCAGTCTGCCTGGCCTCAAGATGGTGCGTGGAAACCA
The DNA here is from genome assembly GCA_963921515.1 of Calotriton arnoldi. NCBI lineage: Eukaryota > Metazoa > Chordata > Amphibia > Caudata > Salamandridae > Calotriton > Calotriton arnoldi. The sequence goes on from CAWUFW010008309.1 coordinate 231,094, forward strand.
GGGTACGGACCCTCCCCGAAGGTCACTCCGCCACTTCCTAATATCCTCCTCTGTGCACAGACTCCTAGCTACAGTATTCAGTCTGTCAACTTTTCTGGTCCACATTTGCCTTTTCTGTGCAATTGTTGTATATCGGACTTGGGCTCCAAACAATTGTGGCTCAACTCTGATGACTCTGATGACTTGTAAAACGTGGGTCTTCTGCCCTGGCATTTCTAAATTATATTGATTTAATAAAATAACTGGGTAAAAACTGGAAAAGGGTGGTAAAAAGAAAAAGTAACAGTAAGAAAATATACTACAGGTTCCTGTGTCCTCAGGGCCTTCTGCAGAGTAGTGCTGCTGTGGAGTGGCAAAGTATCATGGTCTGATATGTGGTGTGTTTTATTGGGTTGTATGCAGGTGAAGGGAATTAGCCAACAGATATCAGGTGTGTGTATTTTGCAAACATCAACTGGCCACAGGAATAGTACATTCAGACCACGTCCCGCAACGTTATCACGCCGTCGGGAAATAGCCACCAGGACACTGTAGTTCAACTGTGGGATCTAAACATGCTTGGCAGAATTCTGCCTACCTGACAGTGATAGAGTACTAATCGCCAGCCAAGGAGTCAACTGCGTCAGCGGCACATGAGCCGCACTGTGGGGGTAACACTCTGTTGACACGGAAAGCGGCCCGGCCTGCATGAATCTAAATACTGCAGGCAGGAACACCGCCTAGTCAGTGGTGTTTTGGGGACTGCTGCTGCAGCGGTCCAGTGGTAAGACCACCAAGATCGAAATCAGGCCCTAAGTCTCTGAAATACAAGTCAAATATCTGCAGTAGGGCGATGCAGAGGGCTGTCGCTGAAGACAATTCCGCAAAGTTTGATATCCCTTTGACAAAGGACCGCTAAAAAGGATTTGCTGCTGCTGAGAAGAATGTAGCAGGAAATGCTGTAAAGTCAATCCGACCGGCGATGCACCTCAGGTGAATAGGCAAGCAGATGGTCCTAGCCCCCTCTGGTTCTCAGAGCAGTTTTTACTACTTTTGAATGTTGGCTATTTGTGTCAGATGCTGTCTTCGTATTTCTTGGATCTTGTTCGCTGATTACAAGGGTCCACCTCCAGGCACCACCAAGTCTAAATGCCGTAATAGCGCAGACTGTTGGAGTGGCCTGGTGAGGGAAAGGGTTTGGGGAAAGGAACTGCAGGGAGTGAGACCTGCAAGACAAGGACAAGGATTTGTGAGTAATTCTAGACTCACGCCTCCCTTCTGTATCCAAGGTATTGCGTGTGGGATAGTCACCTGCCTTCTGCATAAGTAGTTCTAAGGCTGCTAGTTGTGTGATGTTCTTTAAAACAAAGAAAAGATGTATGTAGCTAAGTGAGTCTGGTGGTTACCGATCAATCTGCACATGTAACTATGAAGCATAAAACATCCTACATTATAGTACACCTACCAAGCGGTGCTGAGACAGAATATCGAGTTGGAAATGTCTACTTACACAAATATCGAGTTGGAAATATCGTGATTCAGAAATATTGACAGCAAGAATATCGTGGTCAAGAATATCGAATTTCAGGTAAGAAATATCGTTTTTTACAAATATTGAATTCATTAATATTGTTTGCAAAAATATAGATGTTTAAAATATAGATTTTTTAAATTAGTGTTATGTACTTTAGGGGCACATTACGATGGCGGGCGGAAGCACCACCGCCGTGCTGGCGGATGCAAAAAGCACCAGTTACCGCCGGCACGCAGCAGTCCACACGCCCGTCCAATTACGATGCGAAAAGTAGGCCAAACACCGCCGGCAAGCCAGGAACACCGTCCGCCATCAAAGTGCGCCCGTACACGTAGCGGCGCAGCCCAACTGACACACACCGTCCGACGAAACACGTCCCGCCCGGCGCATAAATTACGATGCCGCAAACAAACGGCTCCCACGGCCAAGAGATACCGTACGACAAACCGAAGCGGTAACACGGATGCCGAGCACGGACAACGAAGAAGCGGCTCCCCGAGCATGAATCCAGCACTGCAGGCCCTCCCCATGCTTTTGCTGATGCACCACCAAGGACGCAACGTACCGCGGAGACGCAGGTAGGCACACACACAACAAGTGCACGCAAACAGCGCACACAGTGCAAGGGCGGAAAAAGAGGACAACCCCCCACCAGCGCGTGTACACTACACATCCACCATTGCATCCACATATGACACACAGGCCAAATCGTAACATCGCGGAACACATGTGTACACACCACCTGGGACTAGGAACCAACGACCCCGTCACGGCCCCAAAGCGCCGATGACGCCGCCACACATGCGCACAACGCAGAGGCCAACCGCAGCGCCATGCATGCGTCGCACACAGACACAGGGACACAACCAAGCAGCACACACATCAGCCCCACCCCGAACGCACATGACACGTGACAGGCCTGCCACAGACATGTCCCCAACGCCCAATTCACGGACAACACCCAACGCCACACAACCGACGCATACATGTCAGTGAAGACACGCAACAGCAGGACACACCCCAGTGTAACAAACATGGCGTAGCACACAGCGGCGGCAACACCAACTAGGAGAAGCAGGGCCCCTTCGGGAAGAGGAACGCCAGTACCACACAGAAACACCCATACCACCCTGCACATATGAACAAGACATATAAAACGGAACACCAAAGAGCCCGGGGACCGACAACAGGTGGCCCAAGAATAACATTCACACACAAGGCCCAACGCAGAGCGGAAAGGCAGCCTGCCGCCCACACAAGGGAGAGCAGACAGCACTGAATGACCTTCCATTCCAACTCCGAAACCACAGCCCTACGACAGAAGCCGGTGAATACAGCCATTGTCCAAGAATAGACCAACACAGGCATGCCGAGGAGACCGACCACAGGGCAGATAGCGCATATCACAGAAGCACACAACGGACGGGGAAGAAAGAAGAAAACACTCCCCATGTCGGCCACATGCAAGTTAATTGGAAGGAGTCACACATCACTGACCTTGAACTGTCTGAGAAGCATGTGGGAAGAGGGCCCGTGTCCTCCAAACAAGCCAACAGAACACAAGTCCTGTCTCCCTACGACTACACAGAGCTCACAGCAACCTCGGAGCGTGCACATTGCAGACTGCACACACAGCCGGAGCACGCCACCTCAACGAACCGCTGCGAAATGGCAACCGCAACACACCTACCCAACTACGCCGAACAGCTCAAGCTGTACAAAACCAACCTGTTCCATACATTGGGATGCGATCTCCTGTCCCTGCTGAACGTAAGTTACCGACTGACTTACCGCATCACATTGTTCAGCTGCGTCATGCCCGTCTTCTACTGTCGGAGGTGTCCCTACCAGCATCCCGTCGAGATATGCCTCTCCAACCCGGCATGTCTGAAGGCGGACCTGCTACCACTACTCCTCCCTCTGGACGCACACGACAGGGCCTGCTCTGCCTATGGGGGCATGGCGTATGTGGCCAACATCGCACCCGCACTGAAATGGGACCACTGTGCCTCCACACGACGGATCATCGAGAACAGCTACATCGAATGTCACCCAGCATGCCCCATCATGGTCCTCCAAGGGACAACTTACGAACAACACCTTGACAGCCACCATCCGCTACATTGGCTGGCAAACATGTACACCACCAATGACATGGAAGCCCTGCTGGACGGCATCGCATACCTGACAACCTGTAAATTCGTCGGACCACAACGCAGGTTCCCCGAGTGACCTATGATGTCCAACCCCGCACCCATGCTTAGCTTCCGCACGGACTGGCCAGTCACCACCACAACAGCCATACCAAACGACCGGCAACTGTAACCACACCATCAACGACATCGCCATGACATCGGATATGACCGGGACATGCACACTGTTCCCCATCACATCCAGGAACACCGCATGCATCGTGGGAGGCAGTGGCATGGGCTCTGTGTATCGCACCCACATGGACGGAACTGCACGAACAACCAGGACACGACATGGATCCAGCGCCCATGGACACACACACCGCTCAGTGGACATGAATAGGTCGCCTGGAGTCTGTGGGTGCTGCACCCCTCCCACCCCCGCCCCGGGAATCCCATACCAGGACCTTTGCATGGACGACAAGTGCATACAACAACAACACGACCCCAGTGACTGTGACATGTCCAGTAACCACCACAGTGCAACAACAAGTGGCACGCCGCTGCATGCACGCAAGCACATGCCCTGATGTCATCTCACATGCACGCGTGCATGAGGAACAACCGCAGCAAACCTGTCACATGGAACTGAGATGGACTGTGCCCATGATGCCAAGCGGTCTGGTAGGCTACATGTATACCGTCTGTGTCAAAGTCCGCAGCTCCGCAGCTATACGTAAATGTACATTAGCACAGCCTTGGCCAAGCAGATGTCACTCTGAAGCCCACATCCCACATGCAACAGCCAATCACATGTAACCCCACACCCTATCCCATTTGCAATCATGCTCAGTATATCCTCAACATGTATTCCGCTGCCAGTAGTGTCCACTATACTGCATCACAGAGGACAGAAGACTCAATATAATGTTTGAAACCAAAACTGTCTCCGCTGACTCATTTCACAAGTACGAATGAGAGAGGATGAGAGTATGTGAAGTACACGGCAGTCGTGACATGACCATGTAGTCCACTGGTATTGGATGTCAACGCAAATGAGTAGCACTACTGTGGAAGACACACATGTGTCGTGTGAAGTCGTATGGACGCAGTGCTCAGGTGGGTGGGTGTGACGGGTAGATGCGCACATGCCAAGTTGGAGCACGCCGTGTTGGGAGGGGTCATGAACAGTACACCACCGCTTCCCTGGGCATTGTGAGAGGACACCTGTCGGGGGGAGTGAACACGTGTGTGCACAGCAGCCGGGCACACGTACAAAGCGGTACCAGGCGCACCTCAGCCCACCCTCTGTGGACAAGCTGGATCCTGTTGTGCGCCCGCCATGCCCCTTGACTAGGCACACACAGCCCCAGTCGACCAGGTGTAACCCCAACATAGTCAATCCGCACAGGCGATACAGGGCACGGGATGGCAGTGGAGCATGGTGTGTGAGAGGTCTCCTCGCGCTCCTCCTGGTCATATCACGCAGGCAATAGAACCTCAACGTCTAGCATGGCACAAGTCAAATGGAAGTGTAGGGGGGACGCACCACAGCACGAGCAGCACTGACGTCACGGGAGGTGGCTCGCACCATCCCATCCATTGCCCATCATACCAACCACGCCACATGCCATTGCGACTAAGTGCAAGCGCGTGCGCCACCACCCCCGAGCCCTCCCCAGAGAGGCCAAAGAGTGAATGTGTGGGCCATCAGCCGCAGACGGACGCGGCCTGGCCGCAAGGGCAGCCACAGCCACTGGGTGTCGCAGGTGGCGGATCCGGAAGGCGAAGACTGTGATGCATAGTCCATGCAGGCCGGGTCTCCATTTGGGGCACCACGCAGGTGGACGGCGTCCCGCCACACATCATACCCTGAGACAGCCCACTCGTGCAACTGGACCCACACATACACTCCTTGCCCTCTCTGGTGCGAGCTTGGGGCTGCCTGTGCAGGCGCTAGCCTCGCAGGTGAGCATGCATATTGGGGGAGCGAGGGGAGGACATGAGGGCTGGGGCGAAGATGACTGTATCACTGTCAGTAAGTACAAGGGATGACCCAGATGTGGAAAGGAAGAGACGTGTCCCGTGTGTACTGCAACTAGTCGCCAATCCAACTACCCCCCCATGTCCGGAATGTAAGCCCGCACCTAGGCCCGCCCATCCGCCACATCGAACATACCACCAGCACGACAACCTTCCCATTCGAAACACTGACTGGGGGTGGCGACCAGTGTACAATCATGTGTAGCCTACCCACGCGTACATGTGGGCCCTCCATGATCCATGTCACCTGCGGCAAAGTCATGACATGCGCAATGAGGGAAGTGAGGAGAGCTGTCCGCCCCACGCGCAGAAGGTGCATCAGCTCCACAGACCCAGCAGCGAGTCCAGCAGGGGTCACATGTGCAGGGGCAGCTGTGCCTGGTGTGAAGGCACATGCATATAGACAGCACATCGACCAATGTGTAGTCTGCCCACATCTACAGTCCATCATCATGCGGACATAGGAATTGAACACAGGGCAACACATCTTCAGTTGGTGCACCCACCGTGACCAACAATGCGCAATCATCGACGTACCCGCCCTGTGCATGGCCCCCCACCCAACGGAGGCACATCCAGTGCCACCATCCCACACACACAAGCCTTCCACGGAACATGCTGTGTCCAATGGTCAGTACAGAGTCAGCGCCCATCTGGTGGATCCTGAACAGGAGACACATGCACACACATGCCAGCTCCCACTATGTACGTCTGCCACCTGGCACGTGCAATGTAACCTCTCACCTGTGACGTGTGACTGCAAGCACACAGCCTGTCTTGGCATGGGGCTGTCAATGTGGACACCTGTCAATGTTTCGGGAGGTGTGATCCGTACAGTGCTGTACATAGGGTGCAGTGCTGACACCTACTACTGTCTCATATCCCCTCGTGCCACAGGTCTCACTTGTTTTGGCCGCTCAGCCTGTGCCCACATCGTCGTCGTCGTGTGCCATACTCATCCAGCCGCGGAAGCAGTTCCATGCTCAGCAGACATTCATGTTGCCGTGGCGTTGCCGCTTGACGGATATGCAGTCAGTCCCCATCAGCACGCCCCGCAAGTCATTGGGGCCTAGATCCCCATGTGCATGCACATGGCAGTGGTTTGTATCACTAGCCATTGCCATTGTTGGGAGACCTGTGTAAGTGTATTGTGGCCGTGCCGTCCCAGCTTGACAGCTGGGCTGTGGCTCATGTGCTTGCTCAGTCATGTCAGTGATGTGTATGCGAAATTGCTATGTGTCGTGTTGCTTTGACATGTGTCCTCTGCCATTGTCCCTAGGCGGAGACCGAACATTGACCGCCCATACCAATTGCTGGCGGACATGGACGATACAGAGGTTATTAGGAAGTTTCGGCTGGACAGGCCAACCCTGCATCGACTGTGTGCCATGTTAGAACCCCATCTCCGTCCCCGCAGGGTGTATCCGACTGCTGTCACCCCCACGGCTAAGGTGATGGCCGCCATGCATTTCTTCGCCACTGGGTCATTCCAGCACACAGTGGGCATTGGAGGAGGGATGTCCCAGCCCATGTTCAGCAAGGTGCTGAGGGATGTACTGGCAGCCATGATGCTGTACCGAAACAGGTACATCCGCTACCCCAGGGCTCGTGAATTGGCGGCAGTGAAGGGTGCATTCTATGCCCTTGGCAGAATCCCACACGTCGTTGGAGCCATTGACTGCACACATGTCGGCCTTGTTCCACCACAGGCCACTGAGCACCTGTACCGCAACAGGAAGCACACGCACTCCCTGAATGTGCAAGTGGTGTGCCTTGCGGACATGGTGATCACCCACGTGTGTGCAAAGTTCCCAGGCTCGGCCCATGACGCACACATAATGCGCAACAGCATCTTGCCACGACTGATGTCCAATATGCAACAGGATCGTGCCTGTATTGTCGGTGAGTATGTGGAGTGGTGTAGCGTGCTGGTTGTGCGATGCTGTCCCCTGTCCAGTTGGAATTGCAACGGTTCTCTGTGTCCCTCACACCCAGGTGACTCTGCGTACCCGAATGGGGCATGGCTGCTCAGTCCATTGAGGAATCCTCGCACCCCAGCAGACGATCGCTACAATGAGGCACATGGGAGGACCAGACGTGTGGTCGAGCGTACCTTTGGCCTCCTCAAGTCCAGGTTCAGGTGCCTGGACCGCACCGGGGTGCGCTGGCGTACTCCCCACAGAAGGTGTGCCAGATAGTGGTGGCGTGCTGCATGCTGCACAATCTGGCCATTCGGAAGCAGATCCCCCTCATCGTGGATGACGGAGATCAACCAGGGCCCCAGCCCGCAGACCAGGACAGCTCGAGTGAGGAGGACAGCGGAGAGGAGGAAGCTGGTAATGTGCGGCAGCAGCTCATCGCCCGCTACTTCACTTGACGGTGAGTGTCCATGTACGACGGCTGATGTGGCTGTATCTGTGCAGGTGTGTGTGTGCTGTGTCAGGGTGGCCGTTTGTTCACTGCGTGCTGTGTGTCAACGCTCCATGGCCAGGGTAGTATGCCACTGTTGGTGGCTGTGGCATTGTGCCCTATTGCTCTGTGCGATGTGTGTACATTGCTTGTAGTTGTTGACATGTACTGTGTGATGGGTGTGTGACACACTCATTGAATGTGCTCCTGTTCTGTCTCCCACCCCTAGGTCCCTACAGGCCCTCCGGATTCAATTGCCATGCCACGCATCAGGTGCCTTTCCGCCCAAGGTGGCCGTTGTATTCCGTACAAATAAAACACAGGGCACAAACAGCAGTTAGTGAAAAAGGTGCATTTATTACAAACTGTGACATGTGATTGTGTGTAAGGTGATGACAAAAGTGGTGCGTGCAGTGACAATGAGCTGTCGGTCATGGCTGCGTGATGATCAGGGTGTACCCACTGGTTCTATGTCCATAGTCCAACACACACATGCCATCCAGATGGCTGTGTGGAGTGGGATCGTAGTCCAAGTCAATGCAGTGGCTGGTCAAGGAAGGCTGGCGGAAGGCTGGCTGGCTGCCTCACTTGCGCTTGGAGCGTGCGAAGTCCTCCCGGGAGATCTGTTTCCACTTCGGACGGCCCCTTCCACGTTTGCGAGGGGGTGCCTGCTTGCGACATGCTGGTGGTTGAGGTGTGCTCACTGGCAGTGGACGCAGGGGAACTGGACACTGCTGCTCCACCCTGCGCCCCGGCAGGTGGTGGCGGAGGGGAGCTGCTGTCCCTGGCTGTGACCTCACCGCCACCACCAGCTGGCCCATGAGGTCCACGATTTGGCCCATACGGGCGTCCATGGACCTCAGCACCCCCAGCACCTCACGCGTGTCTGAAGCAGACCGGACCCATTGTCCTTGGGCCTCTTCATAGGCCCCAAGGACTCTGGCCATTTGAGGCAGGGCATGGCTCCCAGGGGAGGCTGGCGTTTCCCTGACCCTGCTCCTCCTACCAGTCCTGCTGCCACCGGCCTGCCCACTAGCCACATTGCTCACCACGGTCCTCGCTGTGGCTCCCAGGGTGGATCCAGTCGGCCGGGCCACCACCTGCGCTGGGGCTGGTGCCAGCGAAGACGTGGCGGTGGTGGCGGCGGTGGTGGTCGGTGCGGCGATGGTGGCGGTTGCGGCAGTGGTAGTGGCCACAATGACCGTGGGTGTGGCCGCAACGACAGTGGCAGCAGGGGGCTGGGAATGTTCAGCAGCCCTGGATGATGGGTTGGTGGGTAGGAGGGGTCCTGGGGAGCGGCTGGGCCCTGCCACACCAGATGGGCCTGCTTGGTGGTCCGTGTCCGAAGAGGAGGACAGATCCTCCAGATCCGTGTGTCCTCGTTGGGGGCTTGTAGGCTGGCTGTGCTGGCTGCTGGCTCCATCCCCAGCATCCAGCAGTTCGTCACCTGTGGAGAGAATGAGATTTGTTATTGTGTTGCACCTGGCGAAGTATGTATTTGTCGTCTGACATTGACAGTTCGTGCAATCTCGTACATGGGTTTCCCGGAGGCGTGTGTGTGGCTGTAGCATCTGTAGTTGTGTGTGCTTGGCAATGGGACTGTGTGCTGTGCACATGTGGCATGGGACGGATTGGCCATGCCGATGGGTGTGTTGCTGTGCCCCTACTTATTGTGACTCTGGTGTATGCGGGCTCCTGGCCCATCCTGGGTCTGGTTTGTACTTTGCTTTTGGTGTTCAGATGGGACGCTTAGGAACGCATATGGCAACATGGGGGCCATGCCCCAGATTCGCATTTGGGAGGGAATATGCTTTTGGGGTTCAAATGGAACGCTTAGGAACGCATATGGCAACATGGGGGCCATGCCCCAGATTCGCATTTGGGAGGGGATATGCTTTTGGGGTTCAAATGGAACGCTTAGGAACGCATATGGCAACATGGGGGCCATGCCCCAGATTCGCATTTGGGAGGGAATATGCTTTTGGGGTTCAAATGGAACGCTTAGGAACGCATATGGCAACATGGGGGCCATGCCCCAGATTCGCATTTGGGAGGGGATATGCTTTTGGGGTTCAAATGGAACGCTTAGGAACGCATATGGCAACATGGGGGCCATGCCCCAGATTCGCATTTGGGAGGGAATATGCTTTTGGGGTACATGCTGTGAGCCATGGGTGCCGAACGTGACATGTGTTGTGGCAGCATGACAGTGCATGGTTTGAGGTGTGTGCATGCTTGACATGGCCTGCATATTTGCTGTCTGTTGTGATTACTGGACATGGCATTGGACGCATCGTTATGAGTGAGTGATAGTTGTGTGCCAGCCAACGTATTGCAGTTGTCCCATCTCCTTGGTGTGTGTGCTGCCCTGTGCCATGTGCATCACTGCAGTGCTCGGGGGGTGTGGCCCATGTTGTGTGTTGTTGCTCACAGTGTGTCGTGCGCTTAATTGACTTCTGGCACATGGTTGGTCATGGGCATGTATCTTAGCGTGACTGCTGTATGTGTGGCAGCTGTGCGGATGACATGCCTTTCATGAGACTGGGGCTGACGGATGGGATGGATGGTATGTTGTATGTGCATGGTGTGTCTGTGAGTTTGATGGGTTCAGTGGTGTTCGTGTGCATTTATGTTGTTCCGCTCTGTTGCGTCTAGTGTTGTTTGTCTTACATAGGCGTAGTTGTGGGGTGTGTGGTTGACAGGCAGTAGGGCCTACATGGACAGGACTTCAATGGTGTTTCGGTTGTGTGTGATGAGTTGCACAGTGGCTGCCGTGTGGGACTATATTCAGTGTGGCTTGTGCATGCAGACGTGGCTCCTTGGGTGTTGCTATGTCTGTGATGGGTTATGTGGGGTGTGAGTCTGTTGTTCATGTCCATGTGCACATTGTTCACTTGTTCGTGACGGTGGGCGGTGCTGCGTGTTCGTCTGCTACGTGACATGTCCCATGTGTTGGTCGTGTTATGGTCCTCATGCCTCCAGTAATCCAGCCCTGTTTCCCACCTGCAAGTTGTTCGTGCGTGCATTGTACTGGATGCCACATGGCTCTAAGCGGGGGTGCTCCATGTTGCAGGTCTGTGGGGGTGGGGGGTGTTGTGGGTCGTGGGGGTGGCTGGACACCCACTGACACCGATTGCTGTGGACCGTGATGTCTGCCTTTCGGCTGTCGTTGTGCACTGCGGTGGCTGACACGTGGCTGTGGGGTGTGGGGGATGCTCCTCCTTGCTGTGCTGTGGGACTGGGGCCTGGTGTGTGTTGTACTTGGGCTGTCCACCGTCCCACCCACTGCACTTTGTGTTCCTGCCACTTACCTGTTACTTGTCGGTTAGTGCAGCTGTGGCGGACACATGGGTGTGGTGGGTGCTCGTTGTGGCGCTTCTGGCATATTTGGGGACCTGTTGGTGGTTACGTGGCTGGCTGAGTGTACACATGTCCCCACGCATCTTACAGTTGTTCGGTTTGGGCTGTGTGTGGTGGTGTCTGTTGCATGTGTGTGTGATGTGTTGTGTATTGTGTGCTGGACATGGGGGTGTTTGTCCCTGGGAGCTGTGGCATGGTAGTTGCGCATGTGAGTACATAGCGGTGTGCTGGTATACATTGGTTTGTACTTACCAGCCTCCACTCCCCTGCTAATCCGGCGAGGATCTCCGGATGTATTACGACTCGCACCTTCTCCTCCCACGCTTTGAAGGTCTTAAAGAGCGCGGGATTCCCTCCGCCAGTGACGGCAGCCAGCTCTCTGTTTTTGCCCTCCTTCTTCTTGACCAGGCTCTTTACGTCATTCCAACGTTTGTTAATTTCTCCTCTGTTCCTGGGCAGGGTCCCGACTGCATTGACCTGGTCTACGATCCGGTTCCACATTCTGTTTCTGGTGGCTAGTGGTGTGTGCTGGACCATGTTCCCATAGATTTGTGGGTACACCTTGATGATCTCGTCGACCATGACCGTCAGCTCCATGGGCGTGAACTTGGGCATTCTTTGTGGTGCCATGGTGTTTGTGGTGCTGGTGCGGTGTGTGTTGTGTAATGTGCAGGGGGTTTGTGGTGCCGGTGTTTGGTGGTGGTGGTAGTGGTGGTGGTGTTTGGTGGTGGTGGTGGTGGTGGTTGTGATGTGTGCGTTTCTGTGGTGTGCTGCTGTCCTTGCTGTGTCACTGTGTCCTCTCCTCTCCTCTCTGGTTTGCAATGTAGCAAGGGGTTGTGGTCTGTGGGAGTGCTGCTTTTGTACTCACCTATGTGGGTGTGTCCTCATGGTCTGTTGTTTTCAGGTGTGTTGTGTCTGGGGTTCTGGCCTTTGTATTTTTTGTTTGTCCGGGGGTGTTTTCGGGATGTGTACTGTGCTTGTGTATTTGTGCGTGCCTTGCTGTGTGGACTTGTTGGCCATGTTGTGTGCTATTGGTTTTGTGTGCGGATGGTTTCTGTGCAGGTACGTTGGCGCCATGGCTTCTGCCGTGTCGATTCTCATCGGCGTTGTTTGCGCTGGCGGGCGGTATATTTGTGGTTTTTCCGCGCTCATGTCGGTGCGATCGTAATTTCACGTGCGGTGTGTCGGCCGTGAGGGTGGGCGGTTTTGTGTTGTCGTGCGTGTTTCCGTCCGTGGCGGGCGGTTTGACTCCGACTCGGACGTTGGCGGGCGGTATTTTGTGTGCTTTTTCCGCCGATGGCGGTTTTCGGTTTGTGTAATCGTAATGGCGTGGTCGGTGTTCAGGCGGTGTGTGCGGGCGGATTTTTGCCGCTTCCATGCCTGGCGGATTTATTTACGCCGGGTATCGTAATGGGCCCCTTAGTTTCTATTTTAAATGTATGTGATGTAAGTTTTTTTGTATAATTATTGTTTATGTTTTTTAATATATGTGTTAAATTTTTAGTAGTTATGAATTTTATTTTAATTACATTTTGCATTTTTTAGTTCCGTAGAGGGTTGTGGGTGTACAGGGGAATAGGGTGGGAAGTAATTTAATTATAATAAATTAATGATTGTTTTTTATTTATTTAATTGAGATTTTATAGCGTTAATTGTGGGAAAGAATTTATTTGTAATTAATTATTAATTGGTTGTTAATCAATATTAATTAATTAATTGATAATTAATTATGGTAATTGTGTAATTTCTAATTTATTTTTGATTACTTAATAATTAGTTGTTAATTTATATTAATTAATTGATTGAAAACTAATTATGGAAATTGTGTTATTAATTTTAGTTAGGTGCGGGTTGTGGGGTTTATAGGGGCAAAGGGTTGGAAATTTATGTTTAATTAATTAATAATTAGTTGTTAATATATATTAACTAATTAATTGATCATTAATTATGGTAATTGTGTGGTTTTTTTTAGGTGTAGGTTGTGGGGTTTATGGGCTAAAGAGTGGGAAGTAATACATTTTTTATGAATTAATAATTAGTTCTTCATTAATACTAATTAATTGATAGAAAATTAATTACGGAAATTGTGTAATTAATTTTAGGTGCAAGTCGTGGGGTTTATAGGGGTAAAGTGTGGAAAGTAATTTATGTTTAATTAATTAGTTGTTAATTTATATTAACTAAATAATTGATAATTAATTATGGTAATTGTGTGATTTTTTTAGGTGTGGGTTATGGGATTTATGGGATAAAGAGTGGGAAGTAATTTATGTTTAATTAATTAAGAATTAGTTGTTAATTAATATTAATTAATTAATTGAAAATTAAATATGGAATTTTTTAATTAATTTTAGGGGTGGGTTGTGGGGTTTATAGGGGTAAAGGGTGGGAAGTAATTTTTGTTTAAGTAATTAAAAATTAGTTGATCATTAATATTAATGAATTAATTAATATTTAATTAGGGTATTTGTTTATATTTTTTGTGTGGGGGTTTTATTGTTATAGGGCTACAATGTGGGGAGTAAATTAATTTTACTTACTTTATAAATAGTTGTTAAAAACTATTAGTTTTTCAATTGAAAATAAGTATTAATTGTGTAATTATTTTTTTTACAGTTGAATTTTAGCTGTGGGTTGTGGGGATTATAGCGGTAAAGTGTGGGAAGTTAAATAATGTATATGAGTTTTAATTTGTTTTTTAATTAATAATATTTCTATAATTGGTAGATAGTTATGTTAGTTGAGGAAGTACATTTTTTTTACATTTCGATGTAGGTTGTGAATTGCGTGGTGTTATAGGGTGGGAAATAAAAAAGTAAATTTAGGTAATAATTAATGTTTTTTTTCTAAATAATTTTTAATTAAAAATATTTATTTGTTTTGAAATTATTTTTCATTTTATTTAATATAATATTTGCAGGTATTTGTTATATGTATTTAATATTATAATATGTTTTTTTTAAAATTTTATAATTAAATATATTTGTATTTGAATTTTTAACATATTTATATATTGTTGAATTTATTTTGTTTTTTAAATATTTTTATTGTCGTTAAAATGTTGTTTGTTTTTAATTTTGAACTGACTGGAGGGAGAATATTAATTGTTGCTCCTCTGCAATCCAACACTTTCCCTACCGTTGCACTCATTGGAGTGGGAATAGTAATTTTTACCCCTCGGCTATCCAACACTTTCCCTATTTTTGGAGTGGGAATAGTACATTTTATCCCACCACTATCCAACACTTTCCCTACTGTTGCACTCACTGGAGTCGGAATAGTAATTTTTACCCCTCCGCTATCCAACACTTTCCCTACTGTTGCACTCACTGGAGTGGGAATAGTAATTTTTACCCCTTCGCTATCCAACACTTTCCCTACTGATGCACTCACTGGAGTGGGAATAGTAATTTTTACCCCTCCGCTATACAACACTTTCCCTACTGTTACACTCACTGGAGTGGGAATAGTAATTTTTACCCCTCCGCTATCCAACATTTTTCCTACTTTTACAATTATTGGAGTGGGAATAGTAAATTTTATCCCACTACTATCCAACACTTTCCCTACTGTTGCACTCACTGGAGTGGGAATAGTAATTTTTACCCCTTCGCTATCCAACACTTTCCCTACTGATGCACTCACTGGAGTGGGAATAGTAATTTTTACCCCTCCGCTATCCAACATTTTTCCGACTTTTACAATTATTGGAGTGGGAATAATACATTTTATCCCGCCACTACCCAACACTTTCCTTACTGTTGCACTCACTGGAGTGGGAATAGTAATTTTTACCCCTCCGGCATTGGAACACTTTCCCTACTGTTACACTCACTGGAGTGGGAATAGTAATTTTTACCCCTCTGCTATCCAACACTTTCCCTACTGTTGCACTCACTGGAGTGGGAATAGTAATTTTTACCCCTCCGCTATCCAACACTTTCCCTACTGTTGCACTCACTGGAGAGGGAAATTTAAGTTTGAAGATTTTTAAATAGTTTGTTTTAATTTATAATAGCACGTTTTTTTAAATTAGATTTTATGTTATTGGTACATATATATATATATTTGTACATTTTTATATAATTTTAAAATTATAAAATAAATAAAAATTAAGTTTATTTGTTATATTTGCTAAAATTTATATTAAATCTACTTTTTATATTAATTTTATTATTTAACATATTTAATATTTATTATTTAATTTTATATATATACATACAATTCGATATTTTGTACAACTATATTTTTTACATCAATATTTTTTTTCCGATTTTTTTGTACTTACTTGTCTAAGTGAAGGAAGTCGATATTTTTGCATTCTAGATTTTTGCATCAATATTTTTTACTTATATATTTTCAACATCGATATTTTGTCAGTGAACCCTACCAAGCTACAGCTTTTGTTTTTGCTGTGTCTCTTCTGCTTTCAGGTGTTCTGTAAGTAAGGATCAGCAGTGTCTATTGTAAATTCTTGTCTCCCACAACTTTCAGTAGTTGTTCTTAGTTCTTCTTTTTATAATATAAGCAGTGCGGGATCAGCCTCGCTATTTACATGCAGGTTGATGTCATTAGTACCTATCAAACAGCGTTGCACAAAATCTTCTGTTTCTCTCACATACAAATGCAGTCTTTCTTCAAACTGAGTTTTCTTTGTCTTTTACCAAAACAAAGTGGCGCTCGGTATAAAAGCACCAATGCGCAGAGGAGTGTTCAAAAATTTGCACCTGCCAGATGCTGTAACACAAGAACAATGAAAGTGCCTCTGTGCTCTTACCAGGAGTCCTGACTGACCTCACACTAAGATTCACCACAGCAATTGCCTCGGCGTCGCCAGGAGTCACTTGAATACTACTTTACCCAATCGGTCACCGCGCAGAGTCCTTCGTGTTCAGCAGGAAGCGTGGGAAGGTCGCTTCAGGAGTCTCGCCGGAGAAGAGCAAGTGCAGAGGATAGGGTGTGGCCCTCTTAATAGTGTGGAGCTACACCCAAGTTGGCCACCATTAGAGCTTGATGGGATATGTAGTTCCTGGTGCTCCTAAAAAAGAAGCACAGGCAAAGGCAAGAGAACAATGAACAACAAGAGAGCAATGGCAATGGCAAAATCAACCCAAAGCATGTACAGATGTAGGGATAAGCAGTTATGCTAACATGGCAGACTTGCATGAGGCAGTATAACTACAGAGCCAGAGCTTAGATCTAGCATAATGTCCATGGGCCTTTCCGAAGGGTAGCACAGCTATGCTGTGAGAAGGCAAGATGTCCAATTTCCAGGGGCTGCCAGTCATGGCCGTGAATATTTGGGCACCTTTAGCAGCATTTCCAATGGTCCAGGACTGGAGAGGTATCACTTGGACAGTCAGAACTCACTAAGGCTGGGTCCAGGTATGGGTTCAAAATAGAGGACCACCCTGTGCCTCTGAACAGAAGGCCAGCAAACTAGCTCTTGTGAGTCACTCTGCAGATCCTGCTACAGATGAAGGTCCAATCCTTGTACCCAGACAGAAGGCAGCAGAGCAGCAGGACAACAGGGCAGCAATCCAGCAGAACAGCAATACTTCAGAGCAGCAGTCCAGTAGAGTGGCAGTCCTTCCAGCAACACAACAGCCCTTCTTCCTGGCAGAGTATCCATAGGTGTAGTAGAGTACTGAAGAGTGGGTCTGATGGTCCTAATTCTACACCCAGGTGCCCTTCCTCTTGAAGGTGGGAGAAGCTTCTAGAAAGGTTCTTGGAAGTGCATGGAATTTTCTGACTTACCTGCCCTGTCTTCAAGCTGGCTACACAGGCAATGTGGGGTTGTTAGATGCTTTGTGTGAAGGCAGAGTGCACTCTATTCAGTTGTAAGTGGGGCTGGACTATGCTGACCCCTCATCCTGCCAGCAGATGCCCATTGAGGCACAACTAATCCCTCTATTGTGTGACTGTCAGGGAGGAAGTCACAAAGTCTAACTGTCATTTGCATCAAGGCATGTGACCCAAGACAGGCTGCAGGCATAAAGGGCTAAGAGAAGGGAAATGACAACTTTCTAAAAGTGGGATTTTCAAAATTGTAATGCAAAATCTGACTTTACCACTAAGGCGGGTTTATCGTTTCAATTTCATAGATACTAAACATGACATAGCAACCTGCTCTCAATTTAAAATTAATTATTGCATGTAATAAGGGATGTACAATGTTACTCCATGGTAGGGGTACGCCTCAGTGTAGTGAAAAAAGAATTAAGGAGTTTTTCACTACCAGGACATGTACAACTTAAAAGTACATGTCCAACCTTTTAGTAACCCAGCACCCTGCCCTATGGGCGATATAGGGCCTACGTTAGGGGTGACTTATATGTAATAAAAGGGGAATTTAGGGTTTGTGTAGGGGGTTTGAATGCCAAGTCGACATGGCAGTTTAAAACTGCATTCAGGCTGCAATGGCAGGCCTAAGACATGTTTTAAGGTGCTACTTGAGTGGGTCGCACACAAAAATACTGCAGGCTCACTGGTAGTATTTGATTTACAGGCCATGGATATATGGTATACCAGTCTACAAGTAAATTAAATATGTCAATTGGGTATGAGCCAATTAAACCATGTTCAGGGGAGAGAGCTCAAGCACTTTAGCACTGGTTAGCAGTGGTATAGTGCACAAAGTCCTAATGCCAACAAAAAAGAATTCATGAAAAAGTGAAGGGTAAAAGGCAAAATGTTTCGGGGTCACCCTGCAGAGAGGGCCAGGTCCAGCAATAATGTATGGATGACCGACTTACAGAAGGTCCAACACCCAGATTTATTGCAAGCATAGTTATAAAGTTGCATCCCCTTCTGCTCATTTCAGAATAGTCTATAGTGTATCTTTACAAACTGATGATGGTTCTCTATGGGGCCTAACTGCACATGACTCATTAGTGGCTGATGCTCATATGTGAAGGCCTTCACTTAAAACTCTGCATAAAATGAAATGTTTAACAGGCTCATTGTATTAAGTCACATAAAGAACGAATGCTTTTTGCTGGGTATTCAAGACTTATTTGCAGTGTCTATTAACGTCTAGAGAGCCATTTTGTTTCTTTTGCTTCTGAATACCACTAAAAGGAAGATAAGCTCTACTAAAATGTGGGTGAGTTGATAGATATGCTTCATGTCCTGCATGTCATGAAAGGTAATATCCATTACCACTTGAATGGTAATAGAAAAATGTAGCTTGTTGTATCATCAAAATATTTATGTCCTGGTATTTACTGGGAATTTTCTCTCTTTAAATTCTGGCAGGCGTGACCTGCCAAAATGTTACTAAGGTGGCAATATTTATTGTACCCAGTAATTACTGGGTGTGATAAACATCACAACACTTATAATTGTAATGCCTTCTCAACAGTCGTTTGCGTAAGGACCCTAATATATTCAGACCAAAGTTTGCTAGATATTGTAGTGTTGTCCCTTATGGGCCCATCTTAATTCTCCCTTAGTTTAGCATTTTAGATGTTTTAGGCTGCTTCTGCTTGCACAGCTGTACATGTTCTTTTGTTATTCAGCGACTCTTCTTGGGATTCAGTTTGAACATTTTGTACAAGGTTGTCTAGACTACATAACAGCATGTTGTACTGTTTTCTGCTTGGGCAGCAACAGCTCCTAAGGTTTTGGACATAACTCGGTAGCCCAGTTGCATCTTTCCAACACAGTAGTTTTATCTTATAAACTGTGTTTTGTCTCTTTGGGGGCAAAGAGGAGAATTCCGGCAGAGAGACCTGTCCTGGAAGAAACGCACACAAGTGGTGGGGCCCATGGCTAATCCCAGAGATCACTAATATATCCCTTTGCTTACACAGTAAGAATTGGCCTTAACAGATAGATAATTTGCCATGGTTGGGTTATTCTTTGTATACAGCCTGCTAGAAATGCTGATTACGTTGCTTAGTTGTATTTGCCTACTTAGTGCAGCACATCTGTTTCATAGTAGACTACAATAGTTTCAATAAATGAATTGTAAACTTTCTTTGTGTCTTTCCTTTGTTTGCTAAGGTCACGCTTGAGTGAGAGATGAAAGGTGATGTCCTGTTTCCACGGTTCACTTGGGGACTAGAGGGCCATGTTCAAGGTTTGTCAAAATCACCTGCTACTCTGGAAGGTTATAGTTCAGGTGAGGCACTGTGAGCTAACCTCGATTTGGCCCATCAGGTTCTGACTTGGTAGAGAGACTAAGGGCCTGATTCTGATGCGGGTTGGAAAGCTTCCCGACCGAATCGGTTTGGAAATGGTTTCCGACCCACTCGGATCAGGAGAGTGCGACCGACGGAGTACGATGCATCCGGATGCTTCCAGATACGATTTGGTTGGACTTCCATTGACTTCAATGGGAGCATATGTTCCTAACCGCATCATAATTGCGCCCTGGGTCGGGAAGACACGTTCCCGATCCGATTTGGAAGGAGCAAATGCCATTAGGAGGCCTTCCTAACCGCATCAGAATCAGGCCCTCAGTCGGGAAGCTTTTCCAACCCGCATCAGAATCGGGCCCACAGTCTCTACATTCTGACGTCTTGTCATCCCAAGGCATAGTTCTGCATACCAGCAATATCTACATGGATTATTCTAAAAACAATTGCAGTGCCGGCCTTCATCTAAACAAATCTTTGATGAGTACAAAATTGACTTTCTCATACTCTGTAGAGTACAACATAACTAAAGTCAAAATGTAATCTGTCGCTCTCTTCAATACTCTTTTCAAAGTATTTCATGGGCCCAGTCTATGTTGTGTTTTTTAATCTCTATAGCCATGACTGTATGACATTTTTTCGTATAGATTTATTAGGAGCTTCACTGTTTTACATCACCATGCCATTGGTGGCACATAGCGGCAGCACTCTAGTCAAATGCATTTTTTTAGTAGTCTCACACTCTGGTCGCCAATGCTCTGCAGCATCAGTGCTCCCAAGAAACCCTCTTCTCAAGTTTTCCCCATTTGATAGCCTATAGGAGTTGGTTGCCTTGTTCACTATATCTGGGTTCAGTTCCTCTCCAGGGCACATTACCACTAAGCAGCCTTGGCCGTTGTGAATGCTGGCAGCCTTTGGGATCAAACCTTGTGCTGCAGTTCTGATCTTTGGTTCAGGATTTTCCCTTTATCAGACAGCACGGGGAAAAATACTAATGAGGAGTTACTTGTAGAATCTTCAAGATTCAAGAGACCATTTAGCATATTAGCCTTCTACCTCCCACTATTATTCCCTCCTTATTAATAACAGTGACACGACGAAGTAGGCGGTAAGAAAATACTTTTATGTTTTCCCTGGTGGAATTCATCTTTCAGGTTACCTTAATATAGGTAACTAGAAGACAGTATGATACTTAAATTAGCCAATTAAAATTGTTTATCATACTTTCCATAATTTAAACATATTTAAACACGAACAGTATATGTAATGCAAAAGCAATGTAATCGTCTACAGAAATCTTCTGCTGTTGTTTACTTTTATTGTTATTAAAGTACAAATCTTTCTCCAAGCCAGGCCAGGCCAGCATTTGCAAATAATGTTAAAAAGAAAGGTGCTTTAGTAGTCGGGTTTCTGCTTGTAGACTAAACCTCACCGCTGTCTATCATTTTTTTTACTTTTCCAACAGACTGTCAGATATAAATTCAATTTATTGAGGATTTTGTCTTTTGAGATACAATGCAGTTCTTTCTGTTAAAAGAACACGTCTGACAGAGCATTGAGATATAATACAATAACTCTTTATTCCTTAGCTTTTTGTGCGACACTTTATGTGGACCTAACCTTTTAATGCTACTCCATAGATGTCTAAGTGCTGCTGTGCAGTTATCCCTCTTAAAAGATCATAATCTAGCCCAGCAAAGTACATCTCTTGTCCATTTACTTATCTCGCTGCACTGCAGGCAATTGTGTGACGGAGGTTTGGTCTCTATGGAAACGCCAAGGATGTTTACTCATTTTTAATTAATGGCCATTTAACAGTAAAGCTCTTCCTAGATGTGAAAAATATCATCAGTTTAATTAAATGTATTTTTGTAATTATTTGTTAAGGCACTTTTTGCCCTCGATGTTCGAGTGCTCACCGAGGAACGCTTGTTTCACATTTTTTATAATGATCATGACCTGTTATTTTCCTCAGTAGAGAACCCCGAGAAAATATCTTGTCATTATAGGTATACTAAAAAAATATCTCGACTTCACAAAACATCAGTCATATAAAATGGCAAAAAGGTTCACGCTGCTTAGTAATAGTTGTTTATTTGTTCAATGCTTTTCTGGAAACAAAATAATGTAACACAAAGGACTCAGAAAGCATTTGAGTACTCTTGAGCAGGTTCCTTTCGATACTATGCCTTAGTGTTGATTGTGTATGTCCACGCACATATTTTGAAACACTAGAAGAGACTCTGAAAAAAACAGGTCCCTTAATCTATGGTGTGTACCACGTACTAAAGAACTGCGTGGAGTTGCTCAAAAGCATTGTCATGTTTATAATGTGCCCATGCTAATTTATTTTACAGACTGCCACTGAGGGCTCATTTGATTTAAGAAAATTGAGTCAGTTTATGATAATAAATAGCCTACTAATAAAAGACAAAAGAGCAGTTGTGAGATCTTGCATCCCGCTATTTTACACAGTTTGGTTCATCCCTTTACATTGATTCTGTTCATACAATGTCATACTTTGTAGTCACCTGAGTGTTCAAGACAGTTGGCTGGAGATCTAAAGTCCCCTCAACTTTACATTGCCTCTTATTGCTTTGCTACACTGACGACGAGCATGCAAGTAACCTCGATACAGCCAGTGGAGCTGAAGAGACCAGCCATTTTTGGGCACACTTCGAGCAATAAGTTGAGGTTTGCCTAGCTGCCATTTTTCTGGTAGGAGAAGAAAGATTTTGTTTGCAGTGCCTCTAGCCAGTAGAGTGTGGCTTGAGAACACCAATACTTGAAATGCTGTTTTACCCCCCTGATTTTTACTGTGGCCACTGAAGGCCACTGTGGATACTGGCAATCCAACTTCATTGTATGTGGTGTACTCCTGCTGCTCAAGGAGGGTGTACTGTGGTTCAAGGAGTGGCCACCTTTGTCTGGTGAGCTATGCTATAGGCGGGAAGAGAGGCAACACAATTCCTCAGTACATCTGTGTTCAGGCAAACAAGGGTTGTTATGGTCTGAAAAGTGTTGGAAAGTGGATTATTAGTAGTGATAAGTAGTGACTTACCACTAGTAATAAGGCCACCAACACAATGAAAGGGTCAGTCAAGGTCTCAATAAATTATTTCCTTGCTCAACCCTTGGTAGCTGGCAACGAGCAGGCAGGCATAACTTAGGAGACAGGTGTGTAAAGCATTTAAAAAAAACACCAAGACATAAAATAAGTAAGGCACAACTGACAATAGAAAAACAACTCCAATGTATAAACATATATTATATTTTTTGGAACAAATAGGCACCAAAACGACAAATATCCAATGAAGGGAACCAGAGATATGACTTCTCAAAGAATAAACACTTTCTAGTGCTTAAAAACAAATAGCAACACTTTAGGAGATCTGGTCGCACTTGACTGGGACAAAGTCAAAGTTTGAGGCCAACCGCGATGGAGCCCTGGTTGGATACACTAAGTGGGAGGCCTCGGTCAAAATTTTACCTTCACACTTTTTCTGGAGCTTTTCCTCTCGATGTTGGGCAAGGCGCATCGTCAAGCCAAAGTCAGTACAGGTTCGCCAGCTTCGGTGCTGGTTCGCTGACTTGACTTTCTGTGAGGACCGGGTCAAATCCTGGAAGCCTGGTGCTCCTGAGCTTTCAGCCGGATGAACCTGAAATCAAGGTCGGGTACTGGTTAAAAGGTAGCCGGCTTGACTCTCGACACCAGGTTGGTCACCTTATAGAGCTTTTTCAAAAAGTTACTACAAACCTCTTCAAACTTCTGGAACTTCTTACTGAAGTTCCTTATGAGGGTTTAAAGTGTCCAAAATACAAATCCAAGGGTCTGGAATCTCCTAGATAGTCATTGGGATGTCTGCACTGCAATTCCCACAATGCATTTGGTCAAATCCTTCAAAGCACACTGGACGCACTTCAGGATGGGGACTCTTGGTGGAAATGATTCAGGTGGGCTCTGTTAACCACTCCTTAGACTTTCAGAGTCAGGCAAAGTTCTTCCACAGTGTGCAGCAAGCGCAGTCCTGGTGAGTGCAGTCCTCTTGGTGCAGGCCTGGGAGTCAGCAGGGCAGTCCTTCTTCTTGTCTCTTCAGGCAGCAGATCTGAGAAGCTATGCAGCTCTCTCATATTTATTCTCAGTTTCTGGGAATCAAGCAGGGGGGCACCCCTGACCAATAGGATGCATGGTGCCACTCAGATGTATGACCACTTCCTCCAAAGTGTGGCATATTCTAGTCCCAGAAAGCACCATTCTCTCAAAATCCAACATGGAGAAAGTCTCTCCAGAGGAGCTGGATCAGGCTAACCCAACCTAATGGTGTGGCTAATTCTGCTAAACACTCACCTTCCAAACCTCTCCCTAATCTAATTACAGAAGCTCCTGTGTGGCTGTGGCCACTGTAGGATGTGGGGGTCAGCAGGGGCTGTCCAAAAGTGTCATTCTCCTTTTGAAGACCAGTTTGGCTACCCCTTTCCCCCTTCCTGCCATCTGATCTGCAGCTTGTACTTCTCTGCCCATTGGAAACCCATTGTCTCTCTAGCAGGTATTTTCATGCCTCATTAGAGCAGCCTGGCCAGTCAGTAGAGAGCAGCTGAAAGGCTGGATTTTGGCTCACAGAAAATAAAGTGTAATAACTTATTTTCTGTCATAGTTATTATAAATCTAACGGTGGCAAGTTGTTGGATTTATCTTAACTATAAATTTGATACCTTGAAGTATAGTTAATTGGCTCCTATCAATATGTATAGTTAAATAAAATATTTCAATGTTAGCTCATGGAGCCATTCACTACAATGGGAAAAATGGAATTGGCAGTTTTCCCCTCACCAGTTCTTATAAAATATCTTTTATAATTGTTCCTGCTTCCCTGGCACCTAGGGGAGACCTTAGAGGTGACTTATATGTAAAAAAGGTAGATTAATACTTTGGAAGTACCTTTAAATCCAAAGCTGAATGTGCATATAATTTCAGTTTAAAAGTAGCCTGCAAGGCAGGGCTGGCTTTTGAAATGACAGCAGGCACCACAGTAGTGCACACTCCAGTGCAGGAAATCTACTGGGCCTTTAAACCTCCCTGCCCTATTATATACTAGGGACTTATAGGCAGTTTGAATACACCTTGCCTTATTATATACTAGGGACTTACAGGGGTCTGTCATTGTCAAGTGTAATTATTCCAAATTACCATATACTTTTTACACAGAGCAAAGACCCTGGGTCTGGTTAGCAGAGCCCAGGGTACAGTCAAAGTCAGAAAACCAGCATCTAGTGGTCAAAATGGTGGCAAAACGTGGGGGGACAATGCAAGCAGGCCCTGATTTGTCACACAGTCTAGAAAAACTGTTTTGAACAATGCGACCAGTTGGCATGTACCAACCCTATTTTGTGAGTTGGTAACCTATTACCGGCTCGCAAAATTGGGTTTGCGAGCCACTATTAGAAAGGGGCGTGTTAAGGGAGTCCCTTCCTAATAGGGAGTCGCACTGGTATGTAGGAATGTTTTGCGACCAGGAATGTGGTTGCAAAACATTCTCAGTTACCACCAACTTCAAGTTGGTGGTTAGCCTTTGCAAACGGGAAGTGGTCCGCAAGGGACCCCTTCCCCTTTGTGAATGGGGGCGCCAACATTTTTTCAGAGCAGGCCGTGGTCCCAAGGACCACAGCCTGCCCTTAAAAAATGAAGAGAAAACTTCTCATTTTTTCTTTTAAAAGCATTCCGTTTTTCCTTAAAGAAAACAGGCTGCATTTGAAAAAAAAAGTTGCTTTATTTGAAAAGCAAACAAAGACATGGTGGTCTGCTGTCCCCAGCAGGCCACTATCCCTGTGTTATTGCCCATTCTCAATGGGTCTCAAATTGAAACCTGCCTCATGAATATTGATGAGGCAGGTCCCTTGCAACCCTTTTGGAAATCACTAATGTATCTGAGACACATTAGTACATTTCATTTTGTGAGTCTCTAATTGTGTCGCAAAAATCACAATTAGAGACGCGCAAAATGAAAAGTTCATACATCTGGCCCTTAAGTTTCCTGCCCCTCCAATCTTGAATCATGTCGTGCCTGAAAAACTGAGGAGTGAAATTGACCTTGACATTGTGGGGCCTTTTAAAGGGGAATGATCTACTCTGTACAAGCTGGTACTGGTGGATTTATTTTCCTGATGGTTGGAAGTTGCATGGGTTAGTGGAATAAGCCCATACAGAGTAATAACGTTCCTGGAGGAAGGGTTCAGCAGGGAAGGCTTACAAAATAATTTTGACAGACAATGGGGCACAGTTTTGTTCCAGGGAAGTGGAGTTTTTTTTGCAGAAGAATGTGGTGAGTCACACGAAATGGGCGTTGCACCATCCCAAGTCCAATGAGGTGGGCAGGATGTTGCAAGATTGCATACAGTTGGCCAGAGTTATTGGTCTAAGCTGGAAGAAAGAGGTGCAGAAGCTCCTGGTCATCGTTAGACTGTCCCCACATGCCACCACAGGAAGGTCATCATTTGAGCTTTCACGTGGAAGAAAACTTAATGGCACTTCAAAGTTGTAAAAAGTGGAAAAAAGTTTGGGTGGATGTGTGTAAGGGGCGCATAAAGGATGAAGGATCTAGAGCTGTGTTACTATGAGTAGAAGTACTATGACAAAGAAAAATTCAACTCATGCGTATGGGTCGTACCATTTGGTCTAAGTTTACCAAACCTCTAAGTGTTGGCAAGTTGTTAAAAAACGCAGTTAAGACAAGTGCAGGAGCAAAACGGTGCAAGGTGAGTTGGCAGGTAAATTGTGCCCTCTGGTGCTAGTGAGGCAGAAATGTTGGGTTGCATAAGGTGTCCAGAATTGGCAGAGTCCGTAGGAATACAAAGTATCTCAAGGACTACATATCTTAGTGTGATTTCTTGTCACTTTGACTTTGCTTACAATAGGATTTTTCTTGATTCATTTGTAAATTTGTAATTCTATTGCTGTTCTTCTTCCACTTCCGTCTCACTCCTCGTCCCTGTGTACTCTTCTTTTTGTCTCTTTTTCTTGTATTCTCCCTAATGGTTTTGCACTATTCTTAACGTTCTTATACGTTTGCATTGTTCTGTTCTCCTGTTGAAGAAGGGAGTTGTGTGGTGTCAACCATTCCCATTGTTCTACCCAGTTTGGTACATCTCTTCACACTTATTGTTTTCATAGAATGTTATACTTTGTACTTACCTGAATGTTCCAGTCAGTTGACTGGAAATCTTATTGTTGATGGGGTTGTTTCATAAAGGATTCCTCAATTTTGCAATTTTGCATTGTTTCTTGGTGCTTTGTTACAGTAGCCATTCAATATAAAGTCCAGACTAGTCTGTTATAGAACAGTTTTCTGTCACATTTATGTAGTACTCCAGAAGCTTCAAATATCTTGTCAATACACATGTTTTAGGCCTTTCTTCATACAGCTTCAGCAATCTAAATATCTAATGCCATGAATACTACAAAAAGTACACTGCAATAAGAGTAATAGAGAGCTGATCTTTGGACCTGTTCTCGTCACCACTGACTCCCATGTGATATTCCTGGTTTGTTATTGGTTACTAGGGCAATTATTTAAGCACCATGGTGTTTTTGTATGTTATATCATCCCATTACATTTCCCATTAGGGTTGAAGATTGGGCATTATGTAGCCCTACTCTTAAGTGCAATGATAAAAACAGATGTAGGAATCATGAACATTATGGGAAGAGGAAGAGCTGGATATGATGTTTGTTTGGACAGAAAACTATTGAAAAGTAGAACCACTGACCTTGAGAGCTACAGCTCAATCTATTACATTTGCTGTGAAGTCTCAATTCTGTTCTGTAATGTGGCAGAATTGAATAGCTGCTTAAGAAAACACAAAATTATTTTATTGCAAAAGATATGGTAAGTTTATTGACTGGTTTATTGAGCAGTTTATTGACAAGTTTATTGACAAGCGTGCTACCTCCCGTCTGGAAATCATTTTACAGAGTGACTCTTCACAGATTTTTGTTAGGGTAGTGGGGATGCTAGTCAAATGTTTCCTTCTCATTTATTTCCACTTTTCCCTGCATAAGAAATGGATTGCTATATGAAAACCCTTGGAGTTGGATAATATTTAATTTTGTTATGGAGTGTACATGGAGATGTTCCAGGTGAACTTTCAATACTTTGGGCTACAGATGCATCTTTGTTGAATTACACCAGAATCTATGTACTGTTTTTCAACCCTTGTCTGAATTATACATTTGTAGGTCATATGGAAAGTGATCTTTTATCAGTCTCCCTCTGGGAAAGGTAGTGGAGAGGCATTGTGCATGTAACTATATAACTGCAACGTTTAATAAGAACTGCTCTAGATACTGAATAATTGAAAAAGCATGGGGAAAATTCTAATGCACCCAGAGGTTGTCTAGACCATTGAACTGGTTGTGTCTGTTCAAGACTGACATTCTGATTCAATCTGTATGTTCAGGTACTATTATGTAATAAGAAGATTATTATTGAAAGTTGAAATGTTTCTTCATCCACCCACCGCTAATTTAGAAGTCCTCCTTGATTCAATGTAGAGATGATATTGGTACAGAATATAAACCTGAGACATATATGACAAAACATAGCTTGGGTCCCATAGTTAACAAGTTTTCTGTATGGTTAGGCAAAGTAAATCAACACTTCTAAAATGTCATATTCATGTGTACATGCTGTGGTGAATTTGGAAAGTTGTGGAAATAATTAAATAAATGTTGAGGAGAGTTCAGTGGGTGCTTTATCTGCAATGTCTGTTAGGTGAGAAAGTGAACGCTGGCTCTGCTCCTAGCCACAGTCAGGGTGAATTACTTGAAGCTGATAATCAGTAGCTCTTTACATGTATCAGTAAAGTCTTCAAGACCTGATCCTCTCCATCCTGGATTATAACTGACACTACGAGCATTCCTGAGTCTTGGAAAACAATGGTTCTGATTCCAATATCTAGGAATAGAGTACATTGTCTTCCATCAAGTTATTTACCAGTTAATTATTCTAATAGATGCTTCTGGGAAACATTCCTAAGCACCTGTTGTTCCAATTCCTAGAGGGGTCTGCAGACCAGAACTGTTCCTGTTGCTTTCTTTCAGACATGATGTGGAAAGTGTTATTTTATCTTTCACAATATCATAGCCTTAGAAGTGATGGCAGGAAGAACAACAGAAAAGAGATTGGTGCCTTTTCATCGCTCTACTTTCTTTGATAAAGTGTATTGTGCTACCCTGTGCTAGATATGGAATGCTTAAAGGTCTTTTGGTCCACACCGGGCCATTCAGATAGATACATGGAAAGGGATAAAGTGTATAGAAAATTGTCACTTTTCTGATAGGGTTACTTATTTTAGTGAGTAGGGTAAAACACTGTTGTGGGTCACAGTCATATTTCTCCTACCACCAATATTTGTTGATGCACCTATGTACCCACTGACGTAAACAGGTTTGTTTTGTTCTGCATTATCACAAACACATTATTTTATTTTATTTCACTCACAATGATCACTAAAGCATCTGGTAGGCGAGTTGTAAAACAGTGTGCTACTATTTGTGCCCCGTTGAATATTCATCGGAAGGCACGATTGAATTATTTTTCTTTCAATGAATGCTTACATTGTGTATCTAGAAGCCAGTAACAAATGCTAGTAGGTAACTTTTCTTAAATATTGCGCGCAGTATGTGAAATACAATCTGCTGATTTTGGAGGTTTACGGTCTAGATAATATGCCGGAAGTTGGTTCAGACGTTAGGACACGTTAAAATCTGCACAAAAAGGGAGCGTGTGGTACGTAATTTGAGTTTGTGGTCTTGGTACTTTGTGGTATATGGTTGCAATAGGCTGGTACAGGAGGTTCATGGTCTAAACCTTTGGACCAGAAGTTGCATCAGACGTTTGAACTCGTGTGATACGTTATTCCAAGACTCGGTCTAGTTGTGTTGAGAGGCTGACGCTACGTGCGTATTTATGAGATACAGCGGTTTAACTGAACTGTGGAAAACGCAGACTCTACATGTCCCGCTATGGCGGGACAAGGGTGAGTGTTGAGGAATGCTTGTGAACAACAGAGGATGGCATCATTAATATATTTTAAGGAATAGTCACCGCTGTGTCATTACCTTATGTTTAAAGATGTAAGTTTCTTGTATCGTAAATGTTAGCCGTATGCTAGCAGCCAGACATGATGAGGAATAAGTGTACCTGTCAGTATTGATATTGGTGATATACATAGTTTTGGCACATGGGACATTGTTATATGTCCTGCGCTATATGCCCTTATTGCCCTAGTAGTGTGATAATAATAGCCATTTTGTGAATCAAGTTTTTAATTATAGGCCGTGTGAAATCAGAGTTAGTATTGGTAGTGGGGAGGTATCTGGTCTTGGCATGTAGGACACTTTATCAGCCCCTCCACCTCATGTCCTTACAGAAGTATGACACAAACAGCTGCTTAATGAATTCAAGTTTGGAAGGGAGTTTAGTTTTGACATGTGGGACTTTGCATCATGCTCTGTTCTGTGTGTCCTTACAGCCTCAGACGCGTGCCATAAAACAGTTCTTGGTCAAACTAGGATGATAGAATGGAGCCAGATCATACGAGAATAACAATGGATTAAGGTACGAATAGACTCTGACATGTATATGATTATTTAAAATTCACACTATAGGATGTATGACTAGGACATGGTGTTCACTGTACACGTTTATGTGGGCTCTTGAATTTGCGTAGGGTGAATTTATTTGAGTCATGCCTCCACCTGCTATGTGTGCATTTGAGAGTAGCATCACAGTTTTTTTGGGGGACACCATAATAACGTGTAGGGTGTGTCAGGGGATAACGTTTGCTGGTTCAAGGATTGCATGCAGCAATTAATGCTTTTTGTAGTAGACACGTCTGGTTTTTAAACTTGAAATCTGACATACTACAGATACTTAGCTTATTTAGGCTTATGATTGCGCACAATTTTTTAGATCCAGACAAGGATCACATGGTTAAGTTGAGCACAAAACAGGAGAAGACGGGATTACCCCATGTCTGTTGCATTAATGAATTAACCAGTCCAAATACGGTGGGTAAACGACTCGACATAGATAATGGTTGAATGTGTCGAACAGATGCTGCTCTATCATTCTTGCTTTTTCTATTCATACAAGGGATAGATTTCGGATGGTCTTTGCTATGATAGACTAAAATACACTTTGCATCGAATTTTGATGGATCATTTCCAGTGATATATGAATAGAGGAGTACAATAACGTTTTGGTGCACCAGAAAGTGTTTGTTCTTTTCTATTTGAGCAATATAGACATAGTAAATATAGCGAATGTATTGTAGATTTTCAAATACAACACGTTTCTTCTTTCGGAGTTGTATCACTGAAAGGATTATGATGTGTGGATTTGAGACTTTGTATTTTACTATGTATACGAGTACGTATGTTTGTGTATTTTACGTGTATTTTTAAATGTGTTGACAGTCATGTTTGTCATGCTTACAGCCCTGAAGAAGCCCAAATTGTGGGCGAAACACGTTAGCTGTGCAGAACTGTCTGTGTTACTTTGGATGAAAGTGAATAAAAGAAATGCAAGATAAAAGAAAAAGAAAAAAGATCTCTCGAATCATCTTGATGTTGTTAAATACAGCAGGGGTCTGTGTTAATTGTTTAATTCTTTTTTTGTGTATATATTGTGCTACGTTTATCATATTTGTTTTTTAAATTAAACACATAGTGATTGCAAGGTTTATTATTTAGAAATCACACATAAACCAAAATTGAATCTATTGTAAAAATAACTTTCGCATTCAAATATTGCAGGTTTCGTCTGACATAATTGCAATAAAATAGAACTGGGTAGCAATGTTTCAATATATATTGTGCAGAAAATGGTCTTAACAACCGAAAACATGTTTCTCCTAATGTCAATATTAGCTAATTGGTCTTCTTGGAGGAGGGGTGTTGGCTGCCAAAATGAGAGGTTGCATCAATTGACTTCTTTAACTCTCCTTCTCAGAGAGGAAAATATGAACTGACAATAATAAGGTGACCATGGACTAATGTTGACAAATAACAGAACAAAGCTATGCTTGAAACAATTCAAAGCATGGGGGTTAGAGCTATTCTTGGATCAAATCAAAGCAGAAATCATCTCCTGAATCCCTCCTCTGTGGTTAATTTTTGGATCATTTCTAATGAGCAGCTAAGGTCATAGACTGCTCACTTCTCCTTGCAGTTTTATCGTTATGGTAATTTAATTAGTTGTCCACATATTCCATTGTTATCCTGTTATTGTCTTATTACTCCTCACCTTCTGAGACCTTTTTCCAATGACCAAGACTGCCTCTATCCGCATGTCTCCAATTTCAGGCAATCAGCAGAACATTAATCCAGAAATACGAAGGGGAAATTTAATTTGGATGTCACAAAGACTTCTGTCTAGGTCATTGAAAGAATCTACTTATCTGGATGAGCACTAGGGAGGCAGAAGGAGAGAGGTGGGGACATGGGTGTGGATGGAGCCGAGTCAGATAAGGGATGGAACTTATCCCAAGTGCTTTTGGTGACTTCTGTGCCTTCCCAAGGGTTATGCCATAGGTGACTCGGTGAGGGAAAATCTGGCAAACTACCCATTGCAGCTGCATAGTGCATAAGTTAGCTGATCTCTAAATCCTCTGCGTTAAATAAATAGGTAACCAGTAACCCCATTGCTCATTTCCAAGAAGTATGGGGTATGGCATCAGATGCAGGAGAAAAAAGAAAGTAATTTGTTTGAAGTGCAGAAAGCATGTTGCTTCTGTTCCTGTCTGCTTTCACCTAAAAAGCATAATGCCCCTTCCCTAATAACATAGCATATGGTAAACTATGGGCCTTCAATACAGCTAGTGAACTATTTTAGGTTGTGCAATGAACCATAAGAAGGTTGTGACTGGTAAAGGTTTACTTGAACATTAACTCATGATCATAAAAGCACACACATAAAAAATATCACCTGAGAAGATAAAACATAAAAAACATTGTTATCCCTTACAATCAATTGCAATATCAAGGTGAGTCAAAGTCATGCAGGTTCCCTTGCCCCTTAACAGCAGCAATTCATCAAGCCCTCATTATCAAAAAGCCAGTGCTTTTCTAACATATAAAGCATTTTTTTAAAACAAGCAAACATTCAAACAGGTCCATAGGATACTCAGCTTTTGGAAATATTATAACACCAATTTATATTTTTTAAAACCTAATCCTCTTAAAACAGGTATTAAAAATCGCCTGGTAAAAAGAGACTGAAAAACACAAAATAAAAACAAAATGCAGCAAACTTTGCGGGGAGCTTCAGCAAATGGACAAAGCAGAAATGAAGAAGATCTATCGAACCACCCAAGGTGAAAACTTAATTGTCATCTAATGATTTCTAAACTGAATCTAGTAAGTAGGGTCCTATCCCTGAGTGCAACACAAAACCTAAATAGGGCTCTGTCTCTGGGAGGTTTGAATGAGTATTTAGTGAGCTCCGTTAACTCCCTCTCCCTTCTCCTTGCATCCAAGAAAGATGTTTTTGCCTATCTCCTTTCACCTTTTGATAATCCCACCGGGTTGAAAAAAATAGATGTTTTACCCAAGGCAATAAGTGGTATCCCAATGTGAGTGAGTCAATGCACATGATGCCCCCTAGCACAAGATACGCAGTCTTCAATAACTTCTTTATTGAACACGGCCGGGGGGGAGGGGTTACTCCATTTAGAACAACACAGCAACAGCAGTGTGAGGTGAATAAGATCTTCGGCATACTTGAGCCCTAGATCTTCATGAAGAATGTAAGAAGTGAAACTGGGTGGAAGGCCAAGTAATCTTCTACAAACTCTATTCTCTTCTACCTGGACACTGATCTTTTTTATATCATCAAATGCCATGCACTTATGTCAAGACCAGAATACACTTCCTCTGATACACATCCGAAAAGGGGGTGATTGGCTTCTTGGCTATGCTAGTGGCTAAGCTGGCCAAGAACCCAAAACTACGCACAAAACAATTTCTAATTGTTGCAATACATGGAGACCAGCTACCAGCTGAGTCAAAAGTTACACCCAGATAGGAGAACTCGAGGGCTCTGGAGATGGGGTTGTGACCAGCCAAGAGTTGCCTCATTTTTATGCTCCCTGGGCCACACGCCATAACAAAGGTTTTATTGGCATGAACCGCCAACTTTAAATTAAACATAAACCCA
The DNA here is from genome assembly GCA_963921515.1 of Calotriton arnoldi. Lineage (NCBI taxonomy): Eukaryota > Metazoa > Chordata > Amphibia > Caudata > Salamandridae > Calotriton > Calotriton arnoldi. The sequence continues at coordinate 264,908 of CAWUFW010008309.1, forward strand.
ATATATCCCTCTATCAGAGTTTTGAGCCTCAGAGGCATCCTTGACAATAAAATTGCATTGACTGCATAGCTTAAAACTGGAATAGGAGTCTTTTTAATAACGGGGACATCCACAAATCTAACTAGCAAATGGAATACAAAAGGAAGATTGGCTGGTAGCACCTGTGGTTTTCCCTTTCCCCTTTTTGAAGACAGGTACTATAAAGGCTGATTTTCAGGACTGCGCAAACCAACTTTGCATACTTTGTTTACACAGTTAGTGATAAAGGGGCCCCAAAATCAGGATTGAATTTGTAAAGATCCATAGGGACCTCGCCAGGGCTGGGCGCTTTGTTAATGGGGCTCACAGAAATAGCCTCAGTTACTTCAGCCAAGGAGAAACTAATATTCAACAGAAAAGTCTACAAGGGTGTATAACACAAGAGGCATTTTTAAGCACAACAAGGTTATAAATCTTACTAAAATGGCTGACCCATTGTTCCAGGATAATATTTAAGCTGAGTATAGTTTGACTATTTTTCCCCATCTAATATTGTTTGCAGTGTGCCAAAAATACTTATATCTTTCATCTTACAGACTATAACTAAGTTGCCCCAGACATTCTGCTGGATTTCTAATTTCCTATGATTCAGTGTAAGCTTTTACTCAGATCTAAGCCTACAGACAGAAGCACAATCTCTGGGTTTGGCTTGAAGGGCCCTATGAAGTTGGGCACATGCTCTTCTACAGCTGCCATCAAACCAGGAACAGGACACAGCCTCCTGCCGCGTGGCTGGTTTCAACAGGAGATCTCTTACTGCTATGTCGAAATTAACAAATGCCTCACCCGACAACAAGGGTTCTAGGTTAGGTGTTAGACAACTATCAACTAGTAACAGATGTGTTGAACATAACTTAAAAAACCTCTTAGCCAAGTTTACCCATCCACACAAACATGCTTCCAATACTTTTTAACCCTAAAACACCACTGCTGCCCTCCGTATAGGGGCCCATTTTTTAAAGGGGATTGCCATCACAATAATTAACGGGTTATGGTCACTAAACACATTATGCTCAGTAGCTCCATCAATAACCCAAGGTGCAAGCGACTGGGAGAAGCTGGGGTTAGATGGACACACAAGATCAATATTATAAAAATGTATTATAGTAAGATCAAAAGTGCTGTCACAAATCAGATGAAAGACCTGGAACCGGTCAGAGCCAGATTTTAATACCTTAATACTACAGCCCAAGGTTGTTTTAAACCAGGTAGTAAGCCCGGCACATGCACGTCCCCCTGGAAAGGGCATTGCAACAGCTGAAAAGCAGGAACAGTGCCACATAAATCTCCTCTGCAGACCAAGTTTCTTGAAGTAGGATTACGTGTAACTCCTTAACATAGTCCAACCAGCTATCATTTGTCAATTTGTTAGCTAATCCTGCCACATTCCGACTCAAAGATTTCAGGACCCCTTGATTTTCAGAGCAATTCATAATACCATTACAATTTGTATTAGGGACACCAGACTGCATATCAAAACCCAATGTAGGGATGATGAGACACCACTATCATTAGCTCTAGAAGATAGACATATCAGATTAGGGTCAGATACCCAATTGTCATCAACCTGCCCCCCAGTCAATCACAGTCCTGTATATTCGATAACATAGAATATCAATTTTGAGTAACAGGAGGAGGAAGCTGCTCCGGCAAGCCCTAGACCCTGGTACAGCACAAACACCATTCAAACATATATAAAAAAAAGCCCTAAGGAAGGACTTTATTAGACTAAGGGGCCGATTACGATCTCGGCCGGTAGGGCTCCGAATCGGATTTGGCTTTGACGGATCCGATTCGGAGCCCTGTTTCCCGACCGATTCGTACGTGCGTCCGGGCGAGCGAGTACGATGCGAAAACTCCGACCGACTCGTTCGCGAGACCCAACCGCACCGACCGACTCGTATGCAAAAGCCGACCGTTCTGACCGGCTCACTCGGACACGCCTCGCACTGCGCAATGGAGACGTTCCCCGGCCGGGCAAGTACGATGCGCGCCGCGAGCAGTCCGACCGACTCGCGCCGTCCGGCTCGAAGGAGCAGTCGGAGCCATACTTTGGAGGTCCGTGTCGGACCCCCCTGTACGCGAGTCGCACACAGGGGGAACCCATGGGTCCCCCCTACCTGTGCGTGTACGGCGCGAGTCGCTTCGCCGCGTACACGCTGTAGGGGGCGCCCCTGTTCGCCTCGCACCCATTGAGTCAATGGGAGCCCGCGTACACGTTGTACGACAGGCTCCCATTGACTTCAATGGGAGTCCGACCGTATCGAGTCCGATGGCATACGTGCGCATCGTACTCGTTTGGTCGGGCTGCTAGGGTCCGATTCGGTCGGAAATCTCTCCGAGTCCGGCTCGGTCGGAGAGATTTCCGGCCCGAATCGGAATCGGCCCCCTAGTGTCAACCCCACAGAGGTAAAATCTTTGCAGCAGGGACATCACCGTCTATTGCTTTTAAAAGTTCACAATAATTCAATCGCCCTCAAAATCCTTTGACATTGGGTCCACCCATCTCACGCCATGTGCAAACAGAACTTCATTAAATACAAACAGTATTTCTATGCATCCAATTGGTGATTTTGTTCATAAGCTGCTCCATGGTTTCCAAATTATACTCTGGGATCCGCAGGACATCGGCCAAAACGAAAACATCTCGACAAGCAGCTGGTGGTAACTGGCAGACCTGAGTGTACTGTAAAACTATTCCCGGGTTCCCTTACAGTGCTGGAAGAAATAGTGCCCGAACTAGTATCATGCGATTTCCCTGGTGGTTCTGTGGGCTGAGACAATATCTGCTCTGGAACCATAGTATGCCTTACTACGGTCATGGATGCTTCGGAGCCCAAAGAACAGGTTTCCCTGACCATAATTGCCATTTGGTTGCCAGTGGTGGGAATAGAGGTCAAGGCATTGGGAATAGGACGATCATACTTACTTTCAGGTAGGATGGTCTCCTGAGCACCACCTACATCTGGACATTCCCTATTTGCCCTCAAATAAATCTCAATAGCATCCAGGGGGCAAAGACAGCTATCTAGTGTAACCTTAATCTGTTGATTCGATTAGTAATAGCTGTCTCAAAGGGTTCCAAATTCATTGAAAAGTAGACAATGGGAAAGCAACAGTTGAGGGTCCAGGCAGCACACCATTCAAAGCTCTGCAACTTATTTTTATCCTTTTAGCACTTAGAGATTCATCAATTCCATCAGACACAAGTGAGCGGGCTGACTCTCAGCTGAGTTCCCCCCAAACCTTGTCTGGTACATGATTCGCAGTGAGGCTCTCTGGGCTCGATGTGCTCAATGACCCTAGAGGGGCCTTGGTCAAGGAAGAGGGGAGAGTGAGAGACACTTTTCTGCTAATTGTATTTCCTTATCGATGACCCCCAACAGCTCTTACAAGAAAACACTCCAGGGACATGTTTCTTGACATATTTCAGTTTAGAGTTACAGACTGCCAATTTCCTCTTCCCCATACTGATTGTATAAACTTGAACAGTACAAAGATAAGGGGGAAAGAGCAATCAAATAGAACATCACCTTAGCCAGATACATCAAAGTGCCTTGTGAGTAAAAGAGGCCTGCCTCGGCATGCGTCCCATGCTGCGGACTGTAATCTGCCTTTAAGTGACACCAAGCATGCAATGTGTATAGCCTGCCTCCTATCTTGTGAGATGAAACACTGTTGTGCAAAGTGTCCCGTGTCGTGGGCTGCTGAACCTGCCTTTAATCGTCAGCAGGCAAATGATGTGTTTGATCCCACCTCCTGGCTTCAGAGATGAAACATTATTGCCCAAAGCGTGCCAGACAGCAGGCTGCTGAATCTGCCTTTAAGCGTCAGCAGATGCGCAATGTGTGTTACCCCGCCTCCCAGTAATTAATAGGGTAAGAACTCAATCTGGAGAGAAAAAAGATGTCTCCTACATAGTTCACAAATCAGCTTTGTAAAGTTGTTGAGTTGGACACTACTAAAGTTGAACAATTAGGTTGCGGTTTCCATTGAAAACTTATAGGAAAAGAAGATTAGGTGGAGTGTGAGGATTTTGGGTCAACTGGGAAAAGTGTAAACTTTTTTAGTTATAACAGAGGAGCCCAAGATGGGTTGGTAGAAGAGGGAGTAGGATGTTTGTTTTATTCATAAAGAGAAAGTCCCAGTCTTTGAATATCTTTGGTGTCTGCCTCTTGGATAATGTCAAATTGTTGTTACACTGACATGGTTTGATTAAGAGGTCTATTTTATAAACATAACTGTGGTATTGGCACTCACATTGGCTCTATTCCATTTATAAGCGACTCTCTGTCCTCTCGTTGCTGCTCACCTCATCACCTCAGCAGACTCCTTCAACCTTCCAGCATACTGAGAGAAAGTTGTCTACCCAGACCCAAACGAACACAATCAACTCCCACCTATTCTATCTCCTGGAGAGTTATGCAGCTTCAAATTCTGCTACCCCCTCCTCCTCGCTTCCCACACTGGGCTGCCTGATTTTCACCATCATAGCAGACTACAGTCAAACTCACACAAAACATCATCGTACAATCATTCCCTCTTAACTTGATACAAATCCCAACTACCCTACCTGAAGAGCCAAGTCAGAAAGACAACAGCTTCTCCCTGAACTGCATGCTATACAATTGTCGGTCTGCAGTCAAACACTATCTAGAGATATCGGACTCGATCTTGGCCCATAATCTTGACATCCTGATCCTCAGGAAAACGTGGCACAAGGACTCATCTAACCACGTTCTCGACCTTCTACTTCCACCCAATTACTCCATTTTGCATTGTGACCAGAAAGATAGAGAAGGTGTAGGTCTCACACTCATTCACAGAAACTCCCTGAGATGCAGGACCTTCCCAACGACTCATTCTCAGTCGTCCAAATGTATGTCGGTGGCAATGATCATCTCCACTACCTCCAACATCCGATTGAATGTGATTTACCATACACTGGGTAAAAACAACACTTTCATTGAGGAATGCATGGATCTCTTTACCTCTCAACTTATCAGCAAGGACAACAACATCTTCCTTGGTGACTTCAGCATCTACTGGGGAGGTGAGGGTAACAGCCATGTGGACACTTTTACCTCCTTTCTCAAAGACAATGATCTCCAAAATCAGTGCCATAAACCCATACACCACAAAGGCACCATTCTGAATCTGAAAATCTCAAATTCCCCCAACCTACAGTCATATGACCCCAGTCCAGTCCACTGGTCGGAACACATGCAGATCCTGTTCTCCCTATCCAGCTCTTATACCATAACATCCATCAGGGACATATCCGACCTTGACACAGAAGCCATGGCCATCATGGCCCTTCCTAACCTAATTTCGATTACACCTCATCTTGATATTAACATGGCCACCGACAAGTAAAACTCCTGCATGGAATCCCTTATTGATAAATGTTCATCCCTGAAGTGCAAATTATCCAGACCAAAAGCCTCTTGTCCATGTTTCTCAAAATAACTTTACGAAGAAAGAAAGGTGATCAGAAAATGTGAAAAAGAATGAAAATTAGTACCCTCTCACCTGAGTATGATTAAGCTTCGCAAAGTGAGAAAACAATATAAAGACTGAATCCTCGGAGCCAAATTCTCCCATATAAGAGCCCTCGTGAATTCTGCAAAGAACAGACTGAAACACCTGTTCGAGGTTATCTCACAGACTACAAACCCTTCCTCCACTTCAGCTCCTACAACAATCATGGCCCACTGCAACAACTTCATGGATTTTTTTGATAAAATAGTTCAAGACATCCATATTTCGCTTCCCACCACTGACTCCCTAGAAGCGGTTGAGATTCTACCTTGCAATGCACTGCAATCAGTGGAAATAAAGTCCAAAAGTGACTGTTTACAGTGAAGTTCAGTAGGAGAATGAGTCCTTTTGTCTTTCTCCTCTAACCCCCCTGATTCACATATCTCCTAATACCTAACCAACCGTTCCCAAATTGTAAAAATGGGCAACTCGTTCTCGAAACCAGTCACAGTACATCAAGGCTTGATCCTCCCCCCAGCCCTGTTTAACCTCTACATAGACCCACTGTGTGGGATTCTCAGAAACTCTGGGAATATCTTCTACCTCTATGCTGACGACACCCAAATATACATGAAAATCTCATGCCCAGAAGATGTAGCCCTGCTTTGAAACACTCTCTTAAAGATTTAAAACTGGACGTCTAACCACCATTTTAAACTCAACCCAACTAAAACTGAATTTCTCTTGATTTCGCCTCAGGAAGCAAAAACTCAAGTACAAGGATAGATGGCTAACATTTCTGCCCCGAATGGCTGCCCCACCATTGTCCAGAGTGCCAGATCACTTGGTATCACCTTGACAATCATCTCAATCTTCACAGCCACATCGCAGCCATGGCCAAACATGCACAACATCAATTTAGGCAGCTATGGGGAATCAGACAATTGATCCCGGAACAAGACCTCAAAATAGTGGTGCAGTCTCTTGTTCTCTCCAGACTAGAGTATGGAATTGCTCTTCTTGCAGGTATTCCCATAGTTCACCTAGGCCCACTGAGAACAACACTACATGCAGCAGTGCGCTTCGTTTTAGGTCTCAAGAATCTTGACCACATTCCCCTGCCCTGCTAACATTCCAATGCTTTTCCATTAAAGCGCTGGCTCAATTCAAAACCACAGGCATTACCCACAAGGCGCTGCACTCCTCTTCACCCTCCTTTCCAAATTAGAAACTGAAAATTTCTGGAGCAAATAGGTGTTCCAGAAATGCCAATCCCTGCTTCTGCAACCCCCCACCTTCATTCGAGAACCAAACACAAACCAGTCATTCTCTGGTAGTGCCACAAGAATCTGGAACTCTCTGCCTCCCTGCCTTCATCTAACAAGCTTCCTAGTCACCTTCAAAAAAGACCTCAAGCTTCTCCTATTTGACAGACACATTGGTTAATCACCCTCAACCATTGTTATGTACTCTCTCCACCAGGATCTGAACTAACTTTGTTATGTGACCAGACCATCTAAATCAATGCTTTAACTGTTTTCTAACTTCAACCAACTCTTGTAATTGTCTCATGTGGTAATGCCTGCATGCATCTACTGATTCAAACGTTCGAGTTTAACTACTGCAACTGGAACTCACTGTAACCCATTTATCCTTTGGGCCATATCAGCACTATATTAAACACTGTCTTGTTAAAACACAATGGGGGATATTCTCAAGAACGGGCGATAATCATCGCCAACCTAGGTGAACGCCACTTTACATAACGCTGTCTATCGGGGGAAACTAACGCCGTGTTAACGGCGTATTCTCAACACGCCAGCAACAGGCGATAGTCTCCCGAAAACGCGTCAAATGTCCGCGTTAAAATTACCGGGACGCTGATAAAAAAGCGAAGCTGAACGTGAAAAAAGTGGCAATGTGCCCTACAGCGATCAAAAATCAGCGATAATCAGCGCCAGGCTTGCTATTCCCACGTCAGGTGGGAAAAAGCACCATAAAAGCTGCAAAAAAAAAAAAAAAGAATAAAACCGAAACAACTGAGAAGCACCATGGAGGAAGCTGAAGCAACTACAGAAGCCAACCAGAACCCCACAAACCCCACGGAGGACCAGCCAGGGACCTCGGGGAAGGAGAAGGGCAAGGAGAAGAAGAAGAGGAACCCGCGATTCAGTCCGCAGGAAAACAAGATCCTGATTACGGAGGTGATAGAACACCACCAACAACTGTTCATCACCTCCACTGTGTCATTGGCAACTAAAAATGCAATATGGCAAATTCGCTAACAACCGGAAAGCAGCAATGCAGACTGGAGGTGGGAGTCCAGCGCCACAGCAGGAGCAGGATGAGATGGAGGAAATGGTGTACACAGTCATCAGTGGGGAGACGGTGGCAGGAGTTGGGGGACCGGACACTGCTCAACATGACCTGACCCAACAGCAACAGGGTGAGTAACGACCAGGGACTGGGGGGACGGGGGGAGATGGGCACAATGGCACACATGCACAATTGAGTATAGCACAGTGCACACCCACAATGACTCTGGATCATGTCCCTGATCTCCTTGGCATGCTGCAGCACACATAGAAACAGCAAGTAGGCCCCGTCGACAATGTGCCCAGAGGGGGCCCTCCCCACACATCACCAATCTCACAACAAACCCATGCATGTGCAAACCCATGCACATGCACAAGGCCGGCCCTCCATGGGGCAACAATGTAAAGTGGGGTTTGCATGGCCATGTACTGGTCCAGCTTCAACACTCCATCAAATGCGACCAAAACATTCTAATTCACACAGATGTGTCATGTCTATGATCAAGCAAGTATGAAATTATGGATGAATGTAGGGGTAGTGATTCCAAAAAAAGGTACTCCCTGGGAACTGATATCAATGCGCATGTTTGACCGTGACCCAGACAGGCAGTGAGATGACTGGGAATGTGTGAACTACCTGTGGCCTCATTGCTCCTAAACAACAATCTCGCAATTTCCCAACTTAGCCCCACGTCAATGTAGGAAATAGGGCTGTGTGTAAAAAGTGTAAGTTATGTGGATGCCACAGCTCGGAGCAATGATTTGTTCGAGTGTGCAGCGGTTGGACTCCTGGGATGGTCTGTGCGTAAGTGTGAAGGTCATTCCATGCAAGAGAACTGCGAGCAAGGACTTCTGTGTGTGGGGTGTGTATACGTTGGTCTTTGGTTAGCGCTGTGCGTAGTGTGGGAGTCGTCATCAGCTGCTATGGTATCTCTCAGGGGGTGCCGGGCGCATGCAATTCCAAGGTCGGAGGTGCAGATGTGCTACCGCCTTCTAGTTCAGACAAAGGTGCTTACATCCCTAATGTTAGTTTGTCATCTGCTTGCATTCTGGAAAAGTGATGTGGATTTGGGGGGGATGTCACTGCTTCGCCTTCCGGCACGGTTGAACCCTAACCAGCCATGTACGTGCCCTCATGGTCAATTTTGCATGCTCTGATGTAGCAGTGGTGTTTTGCTGCAGACTGACAGTGATGTGTACAGGTAGCTGTGAGGAGGCGCGTGACTTCTCACCTTGCACCTATTAGCTGACACTGTTCACTACTATTGATGGATGATGTCCGTGTACACATGTGATCTGTACATGGCACATATGTCCAGGGGACACCTTGGTGTATTCCACGCAAGGTATTCCTGCTGGCTTTTTGGCTGGCGTGCATCTCCCATGTTGCTGAGGTGTTCCCTGGGCCCCCATCCCCCTTACGTCCATGTTGCTCATGTTGTGGGACTTGAGTCGCAGGGTGCATCTCAGCATCAGGTTGGTTCATATTTGACCCCAAATGACACCCGCAATTCCATATTTGACCTCAAATGACACCCGAAATACATATCTGACCCCAAATGACACCCGAAATGTCATATTTGACCCCAAATGACACCCTGTTGTCTTTTTTTGAACACCAATGACAGCCTTCATGTCATGTTATTGTACACATGTGATACGCTGATGAGTGGGATTACGTACTACATTTGACACCCTGAAATGGCATTTCGAATACGTGACACCCTAAACAGCCTCTCTGTACAGAGGTGACATACCCACCATCTATATGCTAATTGTGAGATTGTTAGCACTTAATGTTGCACTTACACTTGTCAGAGTGATGTGCTAATGCAGAGGACTGACATGCACACAGGGAATGTGTGTTGCAATGAATTCATTTGCACATGCTGTTCATGTGGTCATTTTGTACTGTTCCATGATTGCTAAGGACAGTCACAATGTGACTTGCTCATGCGAAGAAATTGCTAATGATTGTGTTCCTTCGGGCTATTCCTGCTGCAGCAGCAGTGGGGTGTGGTCCACCTGCCTCATCTTCCTCATCAACGTCCGGTGCATCTGGCACTTGGATCCATGGGGCATTGGTGCGTACACATATGTTGTGCAATACACAACATGCAATGATCATCTTGCACACTATTTCCGTGCTGTACAGGAGTCTTCCACCTGTGATGTCAAGGCACCTGAAACGTGACTTTAACACGCCAAATGTGCGCTCAACAATGACCCTGGTGCATTTGTGGGCCACATTGTACTGCCTCTGGGCCGGGGTGTTCGGGGCTCGGACGGAGGGGTGTCATCATCCACGGGCAGAGTGCATATCCTTGATCACCTGTGAGAGGTAAGTGAGATTAGTGTAAATTGGTGGTTCAGCATGCTGTGTTGGCAGACTTACAAGTTTTGTGGTGTGTGATTTGTGCGACTTTGGAATTCATGTTTGCCATGTATTGCTTCTGGCTAATGTGCGGGATCAATGTGTATTACGTAGCCTCACAGCTGCTCGTCCCTCCTCCCGAGCCTATTTACTTGTGTGCGTTGCCCGGTTGCATCACTTGCACTCCTACGGCATACCATTGTCATGCCTATCTGCGCATGTCCGCAAGCCTGACAACAACACTGTAATGTTGGCCGTTGAAGGTGGGCGGCCACGTGTGTGTAGGCCTATAGTAAGGATAGGGCAGACACAGATGTGGATTTCAGGCCTGGCTGAACTCGTGCTGCGATTGAGGCTAGGCCTTTGGCTTATGCTGCAGCAATGAAGATGCACACACAACAGTTGGCATGTATGAGCCAAGACCCCAAGCGCTCATTTATTTTTCCATTCGGGTGAGCCCGCCCTCCGGGTGCATGCTACTGTCATGTCATGTCATGTGGGTAACACAAACAAGCATAAAACGCTTTGGGTACGAGTGGCGGCTCTCAAAGAGGGCTTGCCACTTACACATGTAATACATACTCTTGGCCATCAGCGCGTGGGACCACACGCTGTGGGCAACACTCTGGCTGACGAGGCAGCCAGAAATGCGGTAGCCACTTGTTCAGTAGCAGCAGTCACAAGGTCTGTGACAAAAGCCGATACCGACATACTGGCAGCCGTAGCGGCTACCAGAGACGGGACGAAATAACCACAGTGGTTTCCGTCCAAATATAATTACCAATTGTCCCCGGAACAAGTTCCGACAGTAACAATTCCTTCCGTTGGGGATCTGCTGATTCCCAACGAGGACCGCAGACATGCGTTGATCACAGCTGCACATGAGGGCATGGCTTTGGCGCACTCCGGAGTATCGGCAACGGTGTCCCTCTTGCAGCAACGTCCTGTTTCCGCCCCCACATGGCATTGCTGATAGCTCTCTGTGGCCTTCTGTTCCCACTATGAAAGTAAGCTTCAACAAATTAAGTAGGCTCAAAGCACTGTTATCCCAACATGAAGTTGCCTTGACCTCGGCCTGTGAAACATTCGAGCTACAGGTGGCTCGGACATCAAGTGAAATACAATCCCTATTAAATACCAATCTCCCACTACATTTTGGGGAGTTGATACACCAAATATTCAATGTTTCTGACACAGAAGGCCTTGCACCTTTTTTTAAATTGGTGGGCTCAGGTCTTGTGTCCTCGTTTCAAACGATATTTGGTGTAATTCCGGCTTTTATTCATTCCATTTTTTCCAGCGCTTTTGGTGGCTTGCCGTTGATCCTCTTGCTCGCTGGTGCTGTCCTGATACTTGTTTTACTACTTCGTAATGGCTGCCCTTCATGTGGCACTCGATCATCCGGTCCAGCTGGAGCTGTACCGTAGCCGATTGCAGGAATTCCTTGGTTGCCTGCCTATGGATGTTCTGGGTGCTGTCTACAATGTGACTTACAGATACGCATACTTTACATGCGTTCAGCCAGTTTTTTGGTGCCGCGACTGTCCTTTCTCCTGGGCTTTGGATTTGTGCCTCTCAAACGCCATACGGCCTTGCCCTGATTACGACCTGTTGCTGTGGCCCCTATTGTGTCACGATCAATCATGTGCAACTGGTACCCGCATGCTGATGGCGGCCGTGAATGGAGTGCTGGCACAATGGGACATCTGTGAAGGGGTGTCGCGCCTGCTGCACCACAGCTACATTGAGTACGATACAGGATGTACGACCATGCTTTTTGAAGCTATGGATTATGATGAGCACGTATGCTCCTTTGAGTTGTTGAATTGGATGTTGTCCCTCCTTGTCTTTGAGGAGGGGGACCGTCTTCTGGAACACCTTGCCTTCCAAGGTTCAACAGATCTCATATAATTCCGATGATTAATGTTCAACAAGACATTTTTTTTTTTTTCCTCTCGTATTTTACCACTAATCAACCTTATGATCGTTTTGATTTTTAGGAACTTTGCCCCTGCTATGCTCAGTGCTTTGACTCTGCTTGCGACTTGGACCTTGTTTTTTCTACTCTTCTGTTATGTTATGTTATGTTATTTTAATTTTATAAGGCGCACAGCTACCCTAGGGTTTCCCTGCGCCGCCTGAAAGGAGCCAACGCAGACAGAAGGGATCTACATATTAAATAGCCAGGTTTTTAAGCCCCTTTGGAAGTTCTCATACGAAGGTTCAATTCGAAGATCAACCTGGCCAGGGGTAGGGTGTCATGTGGATTTAAGGGACCCCGTTGACTTCTTTAGGTTGGAATGGGTCCGGAGGCCATGATGCTGCTTTTGCACACAACACTACAGGCTTATTCTTATGCAAGGATGTTTTCACTGGTCACCTGCGACCCGCTGGCTGCGCTGGTTCCCTGCTTGTTCCTGGAGTTTAGTCTGAACATCGTGAGCAAGGTCAAACAACACCGTCCCTTGTTATTTTGATCTGGTCAGGCCCTAGCACATAGACAAAACATACCCTGCAGCTGCTGTTTGTGGGACACGCACCTTTTTTTTTATATTAGGAGAATGCATGTTACACGCAGACACACTTGAGGAGAGACTTTTCAAGAATGAAGAGCTGTATGGAGCTGTTATGTAGAGACACGATCTATGTCTTAGAGGTATGGGGTCTGCTATACAAACCCAGAGATCTTCTATGATATCATCTTAGTTTTCCCGTCCATGGGGAGGGAGAGTAGGTTTTATAGTCCTGTCTCCTTAATCAATATACAATGATTTCTCGTTTTATAATGTATGGACTTGTTACAATGATGACAATGTTTGTATTATGCATTCTAATTTTAGTAGTGGCTCGTATACTGCATTTTAGAGCATGTTAGTTAAAATAAACATTTTAAACTAACTCAGTGACTCTGTCAATCTCTTGTTGTGGATGAGTACGAGAGTCTGAGCGCATGAGAATAACCTGTTACCATGATCCCTGAGTGATTAGGGGTGTGTTGTGTTCTGGGTTGTCTAAACGCCTGTTTCTCTATCTGTGTATAGGAGGGCAGGTGGGATACTATAGCTAGCCGGTCGTGGGCTCGTGGGTACTAAGGCTGTAGGAAGGCGTAGCCCCTATATACCTAAGTCCTGCATTCCTGTGTATGTGCAGAATCCCTACAACACTACATTGCAACATTGTCGATTAAGGCACCGACACCACAACAGAGACACACGCCATAGTTACTTTTGTGGCCAGCCCGGAACTGAACCACGCCCAGAACCCAGAACTGAACCATGCCCAGAGCCCCGGGCCATTTCTTCACACTCCTACGCTTGACTGGCGTACGCCGGCCCAGCCCACTATGCATACGCTTACAGGGGGGGCGACATAGCTACATGTCCAAGTTCTTCCCCACTGCCTGAGGTAACATGGTTGTGTCCACTGTCCACAACACTGCAAACACCAGCAGTATATGTCCACATGGATATGTCTGTGCTCTGCATACTCAAGACTGTCCAGCACATCACCGCCACACTTGGCATTGTGTACATTCTTATTCATGGGTCCATTGCCTCCTTCGCACATTCTTGGTTCCCACCTCTCCCCACATTCTGCAATTGTGTGGCAGAGGGGCTATGCCTTTGTGGATGGTTTGTCTACATCTCTGGCCCCTGTTACCACAGTTCCTTGTGTTGTCGTGTCTGGTAGGTGGGCATGTTGGTTGGCATGTTGTATGTGATTTTGTTATGTGTGCATTCCCACAGTTGTGAGTTGTATGATTGTGGAGTTGAGGTGTGTGGTGTGTTCCGTTGGTACTTACCAACGAGCAGTGCATTTCCATAGGTGCCATCCTGAAAGCGCTGGTTGATGATGGACTGTCGGAAGATGTAGGAATCAGGCACACTGCCTGGGAAGTTGTCGACGACATTGGTGAACAGTCCCCGGTGGTCCACTATTGCCTGCACGTTGATGGAATGCGTGTGCTTTCTGTTGTGGTACTTGTGTGCAGTGTCGGCAGGGGGCACAAGTAGGACATGTGTGCAGTCAATTGCCCCCAACACGTGCAGGAAGCCAGCTATGGTGTAGAAGCCTTGCTTGATCTCCAGCTGTTCCTGCGCAGTGTGGGGGAAGTGAAGCTGCTGGGGTATCAAGCTGATGATGGCATCCATGACAGGTGTGAGGAACTTTGATAGCGCTGGCTGTGAGACTCCTCCGACTGTGGCAGTTGTTGGTTGGAAGGTACCAGAGGCCAACAAGTGCAGCACAGCCAGCAGCTTTGTCTGCAGCGGGATGTTGGTTGTCCGCTGTGTTGGTACCGTCAGCCTGTGGGCAATGTGGGTCAGGATGCGGAGGATGGTTGTCCTTTTGAGCCTGTAGTGGGCAATGACATCCTTTGGAGTTGAGTCTCTGAGGCTGGTGCGTTTTCGGAAGGTCTGCTGTCGTGTTCTGCGCTGCCTCGGTGGTAGTCCTGGGGGGGTGGTCCTGGGTGCGGGGGTGGTCCTGGGGATGGTGGCGTTGGGTGTTGTGGCCCTCCTGGGTCTCCAAGCTGCATGATTAGTAGCTCCATGGCATCTGTTGGTCTTCAGATGTGGCTCTGGGCTGGCCTCCCTTTATGCTGCAGGTTTTTGTCCTACTTAAGACCAGAAAAAAGCAGGTCTTAAGTCCCTGCTGCTAACACGCCTTATCGCCTGCTTTTGGACCGCATCGCCGATCTGGCTGGTCGTTGAGAATATCGCGAAGTGGTGTTATCGTGAATTTTTGCACGGGAACGCCTACTCTGCATATGATTAGCGTTAGTTGTCGCTGTCAGCCTTGGTGATGTTTTTAGCGGCAGCTATCGCAGGTAAACTGGCGATGTCGGCTGTCTGTGCAGGCTTATGAATAGAGCGATAAATCTATCGCTACTTTCGTGGCGGTAAAGTGCCGCTAAATTGGCGATGAGTCCTTGAGAATATGCCCCAATGTATTGCTTACTGTTCAACCTGTCAGGTGAAGCTATCGATAGGCAAGTCTCTTTTACGGGGAGAGGCTCTGGAAGTCTAATTGATTTCATAGCTGTTTCAACAGAGATAAGAGCTAGAATACTAGATTGTCATTTTACCTACTAAGATGAGTGATCACTATCCACAAGTCCTTTCTTTAAAACTGGGATCAACTCCCAGTGTAACTACAAAGCTTGCACCTAGTGTAGCCTACTCCAAAAAACAGGGACTCAGGCGCAGGTGGGCGGAGGAAGACACAGGGGCGCTACTGAGACACTTGTTGGGAAGCTGTGAGAGTGAAATTGAAACATGTTTAGATTATGATGCCTCCCCTTCAAGAGTCGGGGAAGCATACTCAGAAATTTGTAGATGAACATCTGAGCTGCTAACAATCACTTTACCTAGTCACCCGAATAAAGTTATGAAGTGGTTTTATGGCCACTGTTCTAGAGCACATAACCAATTAAAGGAAGCTCTGAAAGTCTCACCAAGGGGCACGAAGACCATACGTTCTTGCAGACACATTTACAATGCCACGCTCGCAACTAGGAAAGCGAGCTTAAGAATGGAAGCATGGGAGCAGCTGGAGAGGGCTTCTGTGGAGAAAGATTCGAAAACCTTTTGGAAAGTTGTTAATTCCTCTTATTTTGTTTGTTGCCAAAATAGCAGCACAGATATACCCATTAAATCCTTAACTTGGGTGACACATTTCACCCACGTGTTTAATGATACTCATCACCTAAACAATGGGTAAAGCAACCGCTAACTTGATCTTGGATAGTGGGTTAGGTCCTTATCAGCTGAACATCACATTAGATGAAGTCACCCTAGCATTGACCAGATCTCCAAATAACAAAGCACTGGGGCCTGATGGAGTGCCAATCGATCTCCACAAGAATAACACTGAGCTGTGGACACCCATACTAGTTAACATCCTAAATAGCGCTATCATGTCTGGGCCCCCAAAGTCCTGGTCAAGTGCCATAATAGTACCAATCTTTATAAAGGGCGATAGAGGGGACCCCGAATGGTATCGCCCAATTTCACAAATAGACAGCACAGTGAAAGTACTGGGTGGGATAACATTGGAGCGTTTGGAGGATTGGGCAATCAACAATGAGATTCTGACATCTACTCAGTTTGGGTTTAGGAGGGGATTAGGAAGAATTGATCAATGATTAAATCTCTCTCTTATTCACGGCAAGTACGTACGGGCCAAGAAAGGACTACTATACCTCGACTTTATGGACCTAAACTCAGCGTTTGAAAATGTTGACAGAGGTAAATTCTGGACTAAACTAATGGACTTGGGAGCGGAGGCAGGGTTGGTGCAATTCTTAAGTTAATTTCATGTGGATGTTGTGGGATGTGTCAGGTTTGGTTCTAATGGGGAGTGTACCCCTTCATTTAACATCAGGATGGTTGTACGTCAAGGCTGTGTCCTTGCCCCATTTCTCTTCAGTATGTACATCAATGATTTGGAGAAATAATCAGGAGAGATTGTGGCTGATTCGCCAAGTGCTGGGACAAGAGCCATCCACGTATTAATGTATGCAGATGACTGTGTCCTTATGTCGAGAACAGGTGTGGGTCTTCAGAGGTTGCGGGAGGGGTTTGTGGCATACATGTGATCCTTAGGGTTGCAAACTAACAAAACAAAGTCCTTTACAATGATCTGTGGCCGCCCTAACGGGACAACGAAATCATCCATATCCAAGGTACAAGACTTGAGACAGTGAGCCCATTTACATACCTATGGATACCTCTTGATAAGGATTGCAACTGGTAACATCTGGCCTGGGTTAGATGCTCCCAATTTGAACAATGCAAAAAGAACAATTGATGGACAGATTGCAGAACAATGTCATACATTCACCCCAGTACAGAGATCTGGGCCTAAATCCATCGATTTTTTTGCTCACCATGCCATTCCAGTTTGAACCCAGCCATATGCAAATCAGTCTTGACCCTGCGCCCAATGGGAACAGTCCAGCCCGAACTGCCTGGACAGGTCCTCCCTGGACTGGAAACAAGCATCCTAGGACCAGCTTCGGGGTTTCACCCCTCATCAGCCAGGATAGCTTGACTCCAGTGGCATGGAGAGCACGGGACCCACGTCTGGGCATACCCGTCCCACTCGGGGTGACCAATGCAAAAAGAACACTTGATGGACAGAATGCAGAACAATGTCATACATTCACCCCAGTACAGAGATCTGGGCCTAAATCCATTGTTTTTTTTGCTCCCCATGCCATTCCAGTTTGAACTCAGCCATATGCAAATGTCTTGATCCTGTGCCCAATGGGAGCAGTCCACCCCGAACTGCCAGGCCAGGTCCTCCCTGGACTGGAAACAAGCATACAAGGACCGGTTTCGGGGTTTCACCCTTCATCAGCCAGGATAGCTTGACTGCAGTGGCATGGAGAGCACGGGACCCACGTCTGGGCATACCCGTCCCACTCGGGGTGACCAATGCAAAAAGAACAATTGATGGACAGAATGCAGAACAATGTCATACATTCACCCCAGTACAGAGATCTGGGCCTAAATCAATTGTTTTTTTTGCTCACCATGCCATTCCAGTTTGAACCCAGCCATATGCATATCAGTCTTGACCCTGTGCCCAATGGGAACAGTCCAGCCCGAACTGCCAGGCCTGGTCCTCCCTAGACTGGAAACAAGCATCCTAGGACCGGTTTCACCCCTCATCAGCCAGGATAGCTTGACTCCAGTGGCATGGAGAGCACGGGACCCACGTCTGGGCATGCCCGTCCCACTCGGGGTGACCAATGCAAAAAGAACAATTGATGGACAGAATGCAGAACAATGTCATACATTCACCCCAGTACAGAGATCTGGGCCTAAATCCATTGTTTTGTTTGCTCACCATGCCATTCCATTTTGAACCCAGCCATATGCATATCAGTCATGACCCTTCGCCCAATGGGAACAGTCCAGCCCGAACTGCCAGGCCTGGCCCTCCCTGGACTGGAAACAAGCATCCTAGGACCTGTTTTGGGGTTTCACCCCTCATCAGCCAGGATAGCTTGACTCCAGTGGCATGGAGAGCACGGGACCCACGTCTGGGCATACCCGTCCCACTCGGGGTGACCAATGCAAAAAGAACAATTGATGGACAGAATGCAGAACAATGTAATACATTCACCCCAGTACAGAGATCTGGGCCTAAATCCATCGGTTTTTTTGCTCACCATGCCATTCCAGTTTGAACCCAGCCATATGCATATCAGTCTTGACCCTGCGCCCAATGGGAACAGTCCAGCCCGAACTGCCAGGCCTGGCCCTCCCTGGACTGGAAACAAGCATCCTAGGACTGGTTTCGGTGTTTCACCCCTCATCAGCCAGGATAGCTTGACTCCAGTGGCATGGAGAGCACGGGACCCACGTCTGGGCATACCCGTCCCACTCGGGGTGACCAATACAAAAAGAACAATTGATGGACAGAATGCAGAACAATGTCATACATTCACCCCAGTACAGAGATCTGGGCCTAAATCCATTGTTTTTTTTGCTCACCATGCCATTCCAGTTTGAACCCAGCTATATGCAAATGTCTTGACCCTGTACCCAATGGGAACAGTCCACCCCGAACTGCCAGGCCAGGTCCTCCCTGGACTGGAAACAAGCATCCTAGGACCAGTTTCGTGGTTTCACCCCTCATCAGCCAGGATAGCTTGACTCCAGTGGCATGGAGAGCACGGGACCCACGTCTGGGCATACCCGTCCCACTCGGGGTGACCAATGCAAAAAGAACAATTGATGGACAGAATGCAGAACAATGTCATACATTCACCCCAGTACAGAGATCTGGGCCTAAATCCATTGTTTTTTTTGCTCACCATGCCATTCCAGTTTGAACTCAGCCATATGCAAATGTCTTGACCCTGTGCCCAATGGGAGCAGTCCACCCCGAACTGCCAGGCCAGGTCCTCCCTGGACTGGAAACAAGCATACAAGGACCGGTTTTGGCGTTTCACCCCATATCAGCCAGGATAGCTTGACTCCAGTTGCATGGAGAGCACGGGACCCACGTCTGGGCATACCCGTCCCACTCGGGGTGACCAATGCAAAAAGAACAATTGATGGACAGAATGCAGAACAATGTAATACATCCACCCCAGTACAGAGATCTGGGCCTAAATCCATCGTTTTTTTTGCTCACCATGCCATTCCAGTTTAAACACAGCCATATGCATATCAGTCTTGACCCTGCACCCAATGGGAACAGTCCAGCCCGAACTGCCAGGCCTGGCCCTCCCTGGACTGGAAACAAGCATCCTAGGACCGGTTTCAGGGTTTCACCCCTCATCAGCCAGGCTAGCTTGACTCCAGTGGCATGGAGAGCACGGGACCCACGTCTGGGCATACCCGTCCCACTCGGGGTGAGCAATGCAAAAAGAACAATTGATGGGCAGAATGCAGAACAATGTCATACATTCACCCAAGTACAGAGATCTGGGCTTACATCCATTGTTTTTTTTGCTCACCATGCCATTCCAGTTTGAACCCAGCCATATGCAAATGTCTTGACCCTGTACCCAATGGGAACAGTCCACCCCGAACTGCGAGGCCAGGTCCTCCCTGCACTGGAAACAAGCATCCTAGGACCGGTTTCGGGGTTTCACCCCTCATCAGCCAGGATAGCTTGACTCCAGTGGCATGGAGAGCACGAGACCCACGTCTGGGCATGCCCGTCCCACTCGGGGTGACCAATTCAAAAAGAACAATTGATGGACAGAATGCAGAACAATGTCATACATTCTCCCCAGTACAGAGATCTGGGCCTAAATCCATCGTTTTTTTTGTTTTTGCTCACCATGCCATTCCAGTTTGAACCCAGCCATATGCAAATCAGTCTTGACCCTGCGCCCAATGGGAACAGTCCAGCCCGAACTGCCAGGCCAGGTCCTCCCTGGACTGGAAACAAGCATCCTAGGACCGGTTTCGGGCTTTCACCCCTCATCAGCCAGGTTAACTTGACTCCAGTGGCATGGAGAGCACGGGACCCAATTGGCCATCCTGCCAGAGGAACAGAATCACCTCCTCACACCCAAGCCTTTGTCTCCAGCTCTGGAAGGAGCAGGTTTCACACTTCATTCAGGGTTAAGTACTCAAAGGGCTAAAGCAGGAAGCTAATGCAAAAAGAAATTTCCTTAAAATGTATTAAAACTCTGACTTTACTAGTGAATTGTGCTTTTAATAAATATTACAAAGAACCCAAGAATTTAATTTGTAGCTGTTTCCTAGCTAGATATAGCATTATTACATGTACTATTGCATCCCAATGTTTTCCTATGGAAGAACCAACTTTGCTACAGTGAAAATAGCTGTCGGGGCTTTTACACTGTTAGGGCATGTTTAGCATTCTATTTCTACATGCCATAATTTTAGATACCATGCATCCTGTTTTATGGGCAGTAAGGCCTACTTATGGGTAATTCTTTTTTTAATGGAAGGTTTAGGCCTGTCAAAAGGTTTATTTGGACAGGTTGAATTGCAGCTTAAAAGCTGCTTTTGTCACGGTACAGTGCTAGGCTGAAAATCCTGTTTTAGCCTGTCATTGAAGCGGATGGCAGAATAGGTGCTACCGTCCACTAGTGACAATGAACTTACAGGCCCTGGATACATTTTGGACTATATACTATGGACTTATAGGTAAGTCAGGTATGAAAATTAGGGGTATACTTCATCATAGACAAGAGACTTCTCCGAGGCACTTTTTCATTCTCTCTAAATTTTAAATGAACACAGGCAGCGAACTAACTCTCACTGACAAAGACATCTCAGCAGGACTTCTCTGCAGAGTTGCTAAATCTAAAAGGTTAAAAGTGTGTGTGTAACAAAAGGAATCAATTTTTTGTCTTAACTTAGAGGCAATGTGTAAAGTATTGATGCAGCACACAAACAGTGATCAAGTTTAGGAGTATTTTACTGCCAGAACATTTAAATCTTAAGTATACATGTACTACCTTTTAAATACAATGCGCACTAGCCTATGAGCT
Organism: Calotriton arnoldi; assembly: GCA_963921515.1. Taxonomy (NCBI): domain Eukaryota; kingdom Metazoa; phylum Chordata; class Amphibia; order Caudata; family Salamandridae; genus Calotriton; species Calotriton arnoldi. The sequence goes on from CAWUFW010008309.1 coordinate 286,104, forward strand.
TTCAGCGCCTACCTTAGGGATGACTTATAAGTATTAAAAAGAAAGGTTTAGGCCTAGCAAAAGGTTTATTTTGCCAGGTCAAAATGGAAGCTTAAAAGTACACTACAGGCTGCAGTGGCAGGTCTGAGACATGTTTTATAGAGCTACTTCAGGGGTGGTACCATGGGAGCTGCAGACCCACCAGGAACATTTAATTTCAAGGCCCTGTGAACATTTAATACCATTTACTAGGGACTTAGAAGTACATTAAATGTGCCAATTAGGTGTTGCCAATTTTACCATGTTTGAAGGAGGGAGCACAAGCACTTTAGCACTGGCTAGCAGTGGTAAAGTGCACAGAGTCCTAAAACCAACAAAAATGCACTCAGCAAAACAGGAGGGGTGAAGCCAAAATGTTTGGGAGAACATCACACCAAGGATTTCAGGTCTAACAATTGTCCTTCTTCTTACAAGTACATGCCAGCATTTGCTACTATTTCCTAAAGTTATAGGCTCTGAGGCTTCAGATGGGTGCTACGACTAGCCTGTTGCCGTCTGTCTTTCAGATTTTAGAATCACAGACATGTGGAGTAAGTTCTAGAGCTATGATATCCTGTAGCAATATGGGAGTTTCAAGCCAATCAAATTGCTAGGCAAAGGCTTGCCCAAAGGGTGTGTCTTTTATCCTGTATAGCCTATGCAGAGCACCAAAAATCCAGCAGTGAGTGCTGTCGAGATTCGCAGCACTCCTGATAGCTTTTAAAAGCTCCCACAAGACCTTGAATTTCTGGAATTTAATTTCTATAACTAAAAGGGGAGACTGCTTTGCTTTTGTTAGATGCAAAAAACAATGGTCCTAGACCTATATTTCAAAAACGATATATATCAAATTCACAGTACTGTATTCGAAAAACAATTTTTTGAGCATGAACAATAATTAGCTTGCAGTAATCAATACAATGATTTGAACTAAAGAAGTGCAACAACCAAGATATACTTCACCGAGAATTTATTTTTATATCATAAGGTGAACAGTTAATTATTTACTGTATCAACTGAGGAAAGGTAGGGAAAATAGGTTGCTCCAAATGGAACGTGCAAAAAGAAGTGCTCTAGTGTTTGAGGGTGAAATAGAATTTCAAAGTAGTGGAATAGAGAAAAATTAAAAACATTCAGATGCTAGACTGGTTATACATTTCAGTCTTCTCTGGCCTGGCCACGTAAAAATAGTCAAAAATTCTTTTGGTACAATTCATAAATACACAAATATGTATCTTTTGGTGGCACGTAAGAATTGAGCTCGTGATCCAGGCTACTTATGGGGGCGTCGACGTTTCGACCCGACTTAGGGCTGCGAGGGTGATTCGGGGCCTCGGCCTTGCAGGTCTTCTTCAGGACTGTGTAGGGGCAACCTAAGTAGGTATGATGGCCGTGTCACACACCTACAGGGTAAGGGGGAACAGGGATCAGGAAGTTACACTAAGTTAGTTAAGGGATAGTAAAATCATAAGCGCTGCTAGCTTACCCGCAAGGTCTTGCGGGGCGTGGATTCCTCACATATGGTTAAGTCATAATGGGCGTATCCTTCCGTTAGTGAAGGTCGTTAAATTCCAAAGAACTAAATGCAAAAGGCTGTAAGGAAAATTGAAAGGAAGTTGTTAGAACTGACACCTCCCAATCAATCAATTACAGAATGTGTAGAGCGCACTACTTACCCGCGAGGGTCTCAAGGCGCTGGGGAGAAAAAAGGGGGGGTGTGCTGCTACTGGTCGAACAGCCAGGTCTTGAGTAGCCTCCTGAAGGTCAGCAGGTCTTGGGTCTGTCGTAGGCTTAGTGGAAGGGTGTTCCAGGTCTTGGCGGCGAGGTGTGGGAAGGATCTGCCGCCGGTGGTTGTTCTTCGAATGCGAGGGACGGTGGCGAGGGAGAGGTCGGCGGAGCGGAGCTGGCGGTTGGGGACGTAGAAGAAGAGTCGTCTGTTGAGGTAGGATGGGCCAGTCTTGTGGAGTGCCTTGTGTGCGTGGATGAGGAGCTTGAAGGAAATTCTCCTGTCGACGGGGAGCCAGTGCAGGTTCCTCAGGTGGGGGGTGATGTGGCTGTGGCGTGGTACGTCGAGGATCAGGCGTGCGGAGGCGTTTTGTATGCGTTGCAGTCGCTTGATGAGCTTGGCCGGGGCTCCCGCATAGAGGGCGTTCCCATAGTCAAGTCTGCTACTGACGAGGGCCTGGGTGACTGTTCTTCTTGTATCTGTCGGGATCCACCTGTAGATCTTGCGAAGCATGCGGAGGGTGTTGAAGCAGGAGGAGGAGACTGCGTTGACTTGCTTGGCCATGGAGAGCGTTGAGTTGAGGATGACTCCCAGGTTGCGTGCGTGGTCGGTGGGTGTCGGGGCTGCTCCCAGTGTCGTTGGCCACCAGGAGTCGTCCCAGGCTGAGGGGTTGGAGCCGAGGATGAGGACCTCTGTCTTGTCCGTGTTCAGCTTTAGTTGGCTGATCTTCATCCAATCGGCGACGGCCTTCATTCCTTCATGGAGATTGGATTTGGCGGTGAGGGGGTCCTTGGTGAGGGAGAGGATCAGTTGAGTGTCGTGGGCGTAGGAGATTATGTTGAGGTCGTGCTGTCTGGCGATGCGTGCGAGCGGGGCCATGTAGATGTTGAACAGTGTTGGGCTGAGGGAAGATCCCTGGGGTACGCCGCAGATGATCTCGGAGGCTTCGGATCGGAAAGGTGGGAGGCGGACTCTCTGGGTTCTGCCGTCGAGGAAGGAGGTGCTCCATTCCAGGGCCTTGTCTCGGATCCCTGCGTCGTGGAGGCGTGCGCGTAGAGTGCGGTGGCAGACAGTGTCGAAGGCGGTGGAGAGGTCCAGCAGGATGAGGGCTGCGGTCTCACCGTTGTCCAGCAGGGTCCTGATGTCGTCGGTGGCGGCGATGAGGGCAGTCTCAGTGCTGTGGTTGCTGCGGAACCCTGATTGGGATGGGTCCAGGATGCTGTTTTCTTCGAGGTATCGGGTTAGCTGTTTGTTGACGATCTTCTCGATGACCTTGGCTGGGAACGGAAGCAGGGAGATGGGCCGGAAGTTCTTGAGGTCTCTCGGGTCCGCCTTGGGTTTTTTGAGTAGGGCGTTGATCTCTGCGTGTTTCCAGCTCTCTGGGAAGGTCGCGGTCTCGAAGGAGAGATTGATAATGTTGCACAGGTGGGGTGCGATGGAGCTGCTGGCTTTGTTGAAGATGTGGTGCGGGAAAGGGTCTGACGGGGAGCCGGAGTGTATTGTGCTCATGGTCTTGATGGTGTCATCGATGTTCACGCTGGCCCAGGCTGGCAAGGGGACATGGTCGATGGTGTGCGGCGGGTATGGTGTATCTATCTTAGTAGGGGCTGTCTGGGTGTTGAAGCTGTCGTGGATGTCGGCAATCTTGCGGTGGAAGAAGGTGCTGAGGGAATCGCACAGGGCTTGCGACGGCGGGATGTCGTTGGTGTTGGAGTTGGGGTTGGAGAGTTCCTTCACGATGTTGAAGAGCTCCTTGCTGTTGTGTGCATTGTTGTCGAGGCGGTCTTTGAAGGAGATTCTCTTGGCGGACCTGATGAGGTGGTGGTGGTTACGGATGGCGTCTTCGTGGGCTGCGTGGCTGTCCGATGTCTTATCACTGTGCCATTTCTTCTCTAGTTTCCGGCAGGTACGCTTGGAAGCTAGGAGTTCTGGGGTGAACCAGCTGGCTCTTTTGGTGGTGTCGCTGTAGGTGAGTTTTTTCAGTGGGGCGAGGGTGTTGGCACAGTCGTCTATCCATCGTCTGAGGTTGCAGGCAGCGTCGTCGGTGTTGGATGGGTTGGAGGGAGGGCTGAGGGTTGTATGTTGGCATAGAGAGATTGCCAAACATGCAGGGGTTCAATACCTTGATACGGCAGGGTCGGCGTCCGTGGTGTGGATACCTCACATATGGTTAAGTCATAATGGGTGGCTACTTCCGTTAGTGAAGGTCGTTAAATTCTAAAGCAAAGAATGCCAAAAGGCTGTAAGAGAATTTAAGGGGAGTGTTAGGACTGACACCTCCCAGAGTCAAGCTAGTCGTATGCTGGCATAGGGGAATTGCCAAACCTACAGGGGTTCAATACCTTGATTCGACAGAGCCGGCATCCGAGTTCCGCACAAGTTGGCTGGAAACTACAGCGGCTGCCGCGAGGACATTCCTTATGAAGTACCGCTAGCGTGAGCCTCACGCTGGTGGTGCGTGTATTGGAAACGGAAGAAAGACTTCTAGCTAGTCGCAAAGGCGATATGTCAGCAAGGTGGATTTGTGCTATACATAACTATATACAAGAGAGTGCATTATAAAACCAATTCGTGGTGAATCATTGCGCATTTTAATACCTTGATTCGACAGAGCCGGCATCCGAGTTCCGCACAAGTTGGCTGGAAACTACAGCGGCTGCCGCGAGGACATTCCTTATGAAGTACCGCTAGCGTGAGCCTCACGCTGGTGGTGCGTGTATTGGAAACGGAAGAAAGACTTCTAGCTAGTCGCAAAGGCGATATGTCAGCAAGGTGGATTTGTGCTATACATAACTATATACAAGAGAGTGCATTATAAAACCAATTCGTGGTGAATCATTGCGCATTTTAATGGAAATTTACATTTATAATTGGTGGCGAACAAACCACCATAATACATAGAGCAAGAACGGCCTTCAATTGTAATCAATAAAATTAAAACATAGTGGTAATGTGATGAAAGATGCCGCAATTAATAAGAAAATGTACACAGTATTAAGAATTGCGGCAACCATCAGTTCAACACTTTATTAACACAGCGGCGCAGCTTCAATATGTAGTCGACTGGAGATCAGAAGTGACACATAATGGGCAAAGGTGTAGAATAAGCCTTAGCCCTACTTACATTTAGAGACATGGGTTGGAAATACACCATGAGCCTAAGTCCTACATACATTTGGAGACATGGGTTTTGGCAACCAGAACCCATGTCGCAACAAAAGGCGTGACTGGTGCATGCTTAACTAACAATATTCATATAGTGTACAGTGACATGTTAACCAATTCACAACATTGTTAATGACCTCCCAGGGTGTACCGGAATAGTATGTTGTTAACTGTCATCATAACACACAATATGGCACCTCAGGTGTGATAACGCCTTGTGACAGTGTCAGTCCAAGGACATAATGAAATTAATCATATATCCCACCCCGTGTTGCAAGCGCCTAATGGTTGAGCGTATCCTATCGTCTCATGAAAGGTAGTGGTGGTGTTAGCCATTGTTCAGTACTGCCACCTGTCTACTGATCTCCTCGTACTCGTTGAGGCCCCGTGCTATTGTGTCAAGTAAATGTATCCACCTACACTCACGTGTACTCAATATGTTCGAAAAATCTCCCCCTCTGGGGTTGGGTTTGACCTTTTGTGCTTTTGTTAGAGCCATGGGACTGGCATACTCCCCTTTTGCACAGCAAACTTGTATAGGACAGAAGTGAGCATGAAGCCCTATTCCTCAGTTCATCCCATTGTCGAAAGAGGCAGCAACTAAAGAAAGGTAGCTGATCGTATGGTTGCGGGACAAGTAACACAATAGTGTAGGGAGTTGGGCAGAATTATTTTACTATACTGAATTCTGGACATGCTAGCTATGACCTTGCTGACAAACCCCTGATATTTAACTTTTTCAGTGGGATTAACCTGGTCTCTGTATCCGGCCTGCACTCCATCCCTGTCGGCCTGAGCTTTTGACTTTCACCCAGTCACAGATGACCAGATAACCGTGAGTGACGCTTTGTGCTTTTAGGTGCTATACTTACCTGAAATCTTTGAAATTGCATATCTCCATTTCTACTGATTGGATTTTTACCGTTAGGTGTCTAATAATTTATTAAATTTTACTCTATTTTTCTAAACTGGTGTGAGATTTTACTAGTGTCATGTTTACAACTTATTACTGTTTGAGTGTTGTATAAACACTTTAAACATTGCCTCTAAGTTAAGCCTGATGCAAAAACAACAATTGATGGACAGAATGCAGAACAATGTCATACATTCACCCCAGTACAGAGATCTGGGCCTAAATCCATTGTTTTTTTGCTCACCATGCCATTCCAGTTTGGACCCAGCCATATGCAAATCAGTCTTGACCCTGCGCCCAATGGGAACAGTCCAGCCCGAACTGACAGGCCAGGTCCTCCCTGGACTGGAAACAAGCATCCTAGGACCGGTTTCAGGCTTTCAGCCCTCATCAGCCAGGATAGCTTGACTCCAGTGGCATGGAGAGCACAGGACCCACGTCTGGGCATACCCGTCCCACTCGGGGTGACAAATGCAAAAACAACAATTGATGGACAGAATGCAGAACAATGTCATACATTCACCCCAGTACAGAGATCTGGGCCTAAATCCATCGTTTTTGCTCACCATGCCATTCCAGTTTGGACCCAGCCATATGCAAATCAGTCTTGACACTGCGCCCAATGGGAACAGTCCAGCCCGAACTGCCAGGCCAGGTCCTCCCTGGACTGGAAACAAGCATCCTAGGACCGGTTTCAGGCTTTCAGCCCTCATCAGCCAGGATAGCTTGACTCCAGTGGCATGGAGATCACGGGACCCACGTCTGGGCATACCCGTCCCACTCGGGGTGACAAATGCAAAAACAACAATTGATGGACAGAATGCAGAACAATGTCATACATTCACCCCAGTACAGAGATCTGGGCCTAAATCCATCGTTTTTTTGCTCACCATGCCATTCCAGTTTGGACCCAGCCATATGCAAATCAGTCTTGACCCTGCGCCCAATGGGAACAGTCCAGCCCGAACTGCCAGGCCAGGTCCTCCCTGGACTGGAAACAAGCATCCTAGGACCGGTTTCAGGCTTTCAGCCCTCATCAGCCAGGATAGCTTGACTCCAGTGGCATGGAGAGCACGGGACCCACGTCTGGGCATACCCGTCCCACTCGGGGTGACAAATGCAAAAACAACAATTGATGGACAGAATGCAGAACAATGTCATACATTCACCCCAGTAGAGAGATCTGGGCCTAAATCCATCGTTTTTTGCTCACCATGCCATTCCAGTTTGGACCCAGCCATATGCAAATCAGTCTTGACCCTGCGCCCAATGGGAACAGTCCAGCCCGAACCGCCAGGCCAGGTCCTCCCTGGACTGGAAACAAGCATCCTAGGACCGGTTTCAGGCTTTCAGCCCTCATCAGCCAGGATAGCTTGACTCCAGTGGCATGGAGAGCACGGGACCCACGTCTGGGCATACCCGTCCCACTCGGGGTGACAAATGCAAAAACAACAATTGATGGACAGAATGCAGAACAATGTCATACATTCACCCCAGTACAGAGATCTGGGCCTTAATCCATCATTTTTTTGCTCACCATGCCATTCCAGTTTGGACCCAGCCATATGCAAATCAGTCTTGACCCTGCGCCCAATGGGAACAGTCCAGCCCGAACTGCCAGGCCAGGTCCTCCCTGGACTGAAACAAGCATCCTAGGACCGGTTTCAGGCTTTCAGCCCTCATCAGCCAGGATAGCTTGACTCCAGTGGCATGGAGAGCACGGGACCCACGTCTGGGCATACCCGTCCCACTCGGGGTGACAAATGCAAAAACAACAATTGATGGACAGAATGCAGAACAATGTCATACATTCACCCCAGTACAGAGATCTGGGCCTAAATCCATCGTTTGTTTGCTCACCATGCCATTCCAGTTTGGACCCAGCCATATGCAAATCAGTCTTGACCCTGCGCCCAATGGGAACAGTCCAGCCCGAACTGCCAGGCCAGGTCCTCCCTGGACTGGAAACAAGCATCCTAGGACCGGTTTCAGGCTTTCAGCCCTCATCAGCCAGGATAGCTTGACTCCAGTGGCATGGAGAGCACGGGACCCACGTCTGGGCATACCCGTCCCACTCGGGATGACAAATGCAAAAACAACAATTGATGGACAGAATGCAGAACAATGTCATACATTCACCCCAGTACAGAGATCTGGGCCTAAATCCATCGTTTTTTTGCTCACCATGCCATTCCAGTTTGGACCTAGCCATATGCAAATCAGTCTTGACCCTGCGCCCAATGGGAACAGTCCAGCCCGAACTGCCAGGCCAGGTCCTCCCTGGACTGGAAACAAGCATCCTAGGACCGGTTTCAGGCTTTCAGCCCTCATCAGCCAGGATAGCTTGACTCCAGTGGCATGGAGAGCACGGGACCCACGTCTGGGCATACCCGTCCCACTCGGGGTGACAAATGCAAAAACAACAATTGATGGACAGAATGCAGAACAATGTCATACATTCACCCCAGTAGAGAGATCTGGGCCTAAATCCATCGTTTTTTTGCTCACCATGCCATTCCAGTTTGGACCCAGCCATATTCAAATCAGTCTTGACCCTGCGCCCAATGGGAACAGTCCAGCCCGAACTGCCAGGCCAGGTCCTCCCTGGACTGGAAACAAGCATCCTAGGACCGGTTTCAGGCTTTCAGCCCTCATCAGCCAGGGTAGCTTGACTCCAGTGGCATGGAGAGCACGGGACCCACGTCTGGGCATACCCGTCCCACTCGGGGTGACAAATGCAAAAACAACAATTGATGGACAGAATGCAGAACAATGTCATACATTCACCCCAGTACAGAGATCTGGGCCTTGGGTGGCATGGTGAAGCAAAATAACGACGGATTAAACCCAGATCTGTGACTGGGGGTGAATGTTTGCCAATGTGCAGCATTCCGTCCATCATCTTGTGTGTTTTGCATTTCGCTCTAAGTGGGAAGGGTATGCCCAGACGTGGGTCCCGTGCTCACTACGCCACTGGAGTCAAGCTATCCTGGCTGATGAAGGCTGATAGCCTGAAACCGGTCCTAGGATGCTTGATTCCGGTCCAGGGAAGACATGGCTTGGCAGTTCGGTCTGGACTGTTCCCATGAGGCACAGGGTCAAGACTGATTTGCATATGGCTATGTCTGAACTGGGGTGGCGTGGTGAAGCAAAATAACGATGGATTAAACCCAGATCTGTGACTGGGGGTGAATGTTTGCCAATGTGCAGCATTCCGTCCATCATCTTGTGTGTTTTGCATTTCGCCCTAAGTGGGAAGGGTATGCCCAGACGTGGGTCCCGTGCTCACTACGCCACTGGAGTCAAGCTATCCTGGCTGATGAAGGCTGATAGCCTGAAACCGGTCCTAGGATGCTTGATTCCGGTCCAGGGAAGACATGGCTTGGCAGTTCGGTCTGGACTGTTCCCATGAGGCACAGGGTCAAGACTGATTTGCATATGGCTATGTCTGAACTGGGGTGGCATGGTGAAGCAAAATAACGATGGATTAAACCCAGATCTGTGACTGGGGGTGAATGTTTGCCAATGTGCAGCATTCCGTCCATCATCTTGTGTGTTTTGCATTTCGCCTAAGTGGGAAGGGTATGCCCAGACGTGGGTCCCGTGCTCACTACGCCACTGGAGTCAAGCTATTCTGGCTGATGAAGGCTGATAGCCTGAAACCGGTCCTAGGATGCTTGATTCCGGTCCAGGGAAGACATGGCTTAGCAGTTCGGTCTGGACTGTTCCCATGAGGCACAGGGTCAAGACTGATTTGCATATGGCTATGTCTGAACTGGGGTGGCGTGGTGAAGCAAAATAACGATGGATTAAACCCAGATCTGTGACTGGGGGTGAATGTTTGCCAATGTGCAGCATTCCGTCCATCATCTTGTGTGTTTTGCATTTCGCCCTAAGTGGGAAGGGTATGCCCAGACGTGGGTCCCGTGCTCACTACGCCACTGGAGTCAAGCTATCCTGGCTGATGAAGGCTGATAGCCTGAAACCGGTCCTAGGATGCTTGATTCCGGTCCAGGGAAGACATGGCTTGGCAGTTCGGTCTGGACTGTTCCCATGAGGCACAGGGTCAAGACTGAATTGCATATGGCTATGTCTGAACTGGGGTGGCGTGGTGAAGCAAAATAACGATGGATTAAACCCAGATCTGTGACTGGGGGTGAATGTTTGCCAATGTGCAGCATTCCGTCCATCATCTTGTGTGTTTTGCATTTCACCCTAAGTGGGAAGGGTATGCCCAGACGTGGGTCCCGTGCTCACTACGCCACTGGAGTCAAGCTATCCTGGCTGATGAAGGCTGATAGCCTGAAACCGGTCCTAGGATGCTTGATTCCGGTCCAGGGAAGACATGGCTTGGCAGTTCGGTCTGGACTGTTCCCATGAGGCACAGGGTCAAGACTGATTTGCATTTGGCTATGTCTGAACTGGGGTGGCGTGGTGAAGCAAAATAACGATGGATTAAACCCAGATCTGTGACTGGGGGTGAATGTTTGCCAATGTGCAGCATTCCGTCCATCATCTTGTGTGTTTTGCATTTCGCCCTAAGTGGGAAGGGTATGCCCAGACGTGGGTCCCGTGCTCACTACGCCACTGGAGTCAAGCTATCCTGGCTGATGAAGGCTGATAGCCTGAAACCGGTCCTAGGATGCTTGATTCCGGTCCAGGGAAGACATGGCTTGGCAGTTCGGTCTGGACTGTTCCCATGAGGCACAGGGTCAAGACTGATTTGCATATGCTATGTCTGAACTGGGGTGGCGTGGTGAAGCAAAATAACGATGGATTAAACCCAGATCTGTGACTGGGGGTGAATGTTTGCCAATGTGCAGCATTCCGTCCATCATCTTGTGTGTTTTGCATTTCGCCCTAAGTGGGAAGGGTATGCCCAGAGGTGGGTCCCGTGCTCACTACGCCACTGGAGTCAAGCTATCCTGGCTGATGAAGGCTGATAGCCTGAAACCGGTCCTAGGATGCTTGATTCCGGTCCAGGGAAGACATGGCTTGGCAGTTCGGTCTGGACTGTTCCCATGAGGCACAGGGTCAAGACTGATTTGCATTTGGCTATGTCTGAACTGGGGTGGCGTGGTGAAGCAAAATAACGATGGATTAAACCCAGATCTGTGACTGGGGGTGAATGTTTGCCAATGTGCAGCATTCCGTCCATCATCTTGTGTGTTTTGCATTTCGCCCTAAGTGGGAAGGGTATGCCCAGACGTGGGTCCCGTGCTCACTACGCCACTGGAGTCAAGCTATCCTGGCTGATGAAGGCTGATAGCCTGAAACCGGTCCTAGGATGCTTGATTCCGGTCCAGGGAAGACATGGCTTGGCAGTTCGGTCTGGACTGTTCCCATGAGGCACAGGGTCAAGACTGATTTGCATATGGCTATGTCTGAACTGGGGTGGCGTGGTGAAGCAAAATAACGATGGATTAAACCCAGATCTGTGACTGGGGGTGAATGTTTGCCAATGTGCAGCATTCCGTCCATCATCTTGTGTGTTTTGCATTTCGCCCTAAGTGGGAAGGGTATGCCCAGACGTGGGTCCTGTGCTCACTACGCCACTGGAGTCAAGCTATCCTGGCTGATGAAGGCTGATAGCCTGAAACCGGTCTTAGGATGCTTGATTCCAGTCCAGGGAAGACATGGCTTGGCAGTTCGGTCTGGACTGTTCCCATGAGGCACAGGGTCAAGACTGATTTGCATATGGCTATGTCTGAACTGGGGTGGCGTGGTGAAGCAAAATAATGATGGATTAAACCCAGATCTGTGACTGGGGGTGAATGTTTGCCAATGTGCAGCATTCCGTCCATCATCTTGTGTGTTTTGCATTTCGCCCTAAGTGGGAAGGGTATGCCCAGACGTGGGTCCCGTGCTCACTACGCCACTGGAGTCAAGCTATCCTGGCTGATGAAGGCTGATAGCCTGAAACCGGTCCTAGGATGCTTGATTCCGGTCCAGGGAAGACATGGCTTGGCAGTTCGGTCTGGACTGTTCCCATGAGGCACAGGGTCAAGACTGATTTGCATATGGCTATGTCTGAACTGGGGTGGCGTGGTGAAGCAAAATAACGATGGATTAAACCCAGATCTGTGACTGGGGGTGAATGTTTGCCAATGTGCAGCATTCCGTCCATCATCTTGTGTGTTTTGCATTTCGCCCTAAGTGGGAAGGGTATGCCCAGACGTGGGTCCCGTGCTCACTACGCCACTGGAGTCAAGCTATCCTGGCTGATGAAGGCTGATAGCCTGAAACCGGTCCTAGGATGCTTGATTCCGGTCCAGGGAAGACATGGCTTGGCAGTTCGGTCTGGACTGTTCCCATGAGGCACAGGGTCAAGACTGAATTGCATATGGCTATGTCTGAACTGGGGTGGCGTGGTGAAGCAAAATAACGATGGATTAAACCCAGATCTGTGACTGGGGGTGAATGTTTGCCAATGTGCAGCATTCCGTCCATCATCTTGTGTGTTTTGCATTTCACCCTAAGTGGGAAGGGTATGCCCAGACGTGGGTCCCGTGCTCACTACGCCACTGGAGTCAAGCTATCCTGGCTGATGAAGGCTGATAGCCTGAAACCGGTCCTAGGATGCTTGATTCCGGTCCAGGGAAGACATGGCTTGGCAGTTCGGTCTGGACTGTTCCCATGAGGCACAGGGTCAAGACTGATTTGCATATGGCTATGTCTGAACTGGGGTGGCGTGGTGAAGCAAAATAACGATGGATTAAACCCAGATCTGTGACTGGGGGTGAATGTTTGCCAATGTGCAGCATTCCGTCCATCATCTTGTGTGTTTTGCATTTCGCCCTAAGTGGGAAGGGTATGCCCAGAGGTGGGTCCCGTGCTCACTACGCCACTGGAGTCAAGCTATCCTGGCTGATGAAGGCTGATAGCCTGAAACCGGTCCTAGGATGCTTGATTCCGGTCCAGGGAAGACATGGCTTGGCAGTTCGGTCTGGACTGTTCCCATGAGACACAGGGTCAAGACTGATTTGCATATGGCTATGTCTGAACTGGGGTGGCGTGGCGTGGCGTGGTGAAGCAAAATAACGATGGATTAAACCCAGATCTGTGACTGTGGGTGAATGTTTGCCAATGTGCAGCATTCCGTCCATCATCTTGTGTGTTTTGCATTTCGCCCTAAGTGGGAAGGGTATGCCCAGACGTGGGTCCCGTGCTCACTACGCCACTGGAGTCAAGCTATCCTGGCTGATGAAGGCTGATAGCCTGAAACCGGTCCTAGGATGCTTTATTCCGGTCCAGGGAAGACATGGCTTGGCAGTTCGGTCTGGACTGTTCCCATGAGGCACAGGGTCAAGACTGATTTGCATATGGCTATGTCTGAACTGGGGTGGCGTGGTGAAGCAAAATAACGATGGATTAAACCCAGATCTGTGACTGGGGGTGAATGTTTGCCAATGTGCAGCATTCCGTCCATCATCTTGTGTGTTTTGCATTTCGCCCTAAGTGGGAAGGGTATGCCCAGACGTGGGTCCCGTGCTCACTACGCCACTGGAGTCAAGCTATCCTGGCTGATGAAGGCTGATAGCCTGAAACCGGTCCTAGGATGCTTGATTCCGGTCCAGGGAAGACATGGCTTGGCAGTTCGGTCTGGACTGTTCCCATGAGGCACAGGGTCAAGACTGATTTGCATTTGGCTATGTCTGAACTGGGGTGGCGTGGTGAAGCAAAATAACGATGGATTAAACCCAGATCTGTGACTGGGGGTGAATGTTTGCCAATGTGCAGCATTCCGTCCATCATCTTGTGTGTTTTGCATTTCGCCCTAAGTGGGAAGGGTATGCCCAGAGGTGGGTCCCGTGCTCACTACGCCACTGGAGTCAAGCTATCCTGGCTGATGAAGGCTGATAGCCTGAAACCGGTCCTAGGATGCTTGATTCCGGTCCAGGGAAGACATGGGTTGGCAGTTCGGTCTGGACTGTTCCCATGAGGAAAAAGGGTCAAGACTGATTTGCATATGGCTATGTCTGAACTGGGGTGGCGTGGTGAAGAAAAATAACGATGGATTAAACCCAGATCTGTGACTGGGGGTGAATGTGTGCCAATGTGCAGCATTCCGTCCATCATCTTGTGTGTTTTGCATTTCGCCCTAAGTGGGAAGGGTATGCCCAGACGTGGGTCCTGTGCTCACTACGCCACTGGAGTCAAGCTATCCTGGCTGATGAAGGCTGATAGCCTGAAACCGGTCTTAGGATGCTTGATTCCGGTCCAGGGAAGACATGGCTTGGCAGTTCAGTCTGGACTGTTCCCATGAGGCACAGGGTCAAGACTGATTTGCATATGGCTATGTCTGAACTGGGGTGGCGTGGTGAAGCAAAATAACGATGGATTAAACCCAGATCTGTGACTGGGGGTGAATGTTTGCCAATGTGCAGCATTCCGTCCATCATCTTGTGTGTTTTGCATTTCGCCCTAAGTGGGAAGGGTATGCCCAGACGTTGGTCCCGTGCTCACTACGCCACTGGAGTCAAGCTATTCTGGCTGATGAAGGCTGATAGCCTGAAACCGGTCCTAGGATGCTTGATTCCGGTCCAGGGAAGACATGGCTTGGCAGTTCGGTCTGGACTGTTCCCATGAGGCACAGGGTCAAGACTGATTTGCATGTGGCTATGTCTGAACTGGGGTGGCGTGGTGAAGCAAAATAACGATGGATTAAACCCAGATCTGTGACTGGGGGTGAATGTTTGCCAATGTGCAGCATTCCGTCCATCATCTTGTGTGTTTTGCATTTCGCCCTAAGTGGGAAGGGTATGCCCAGAGGTGGGTCCCGTGCTCACTACGCCACTGGAGTCAAGCTATCCTGGCTGATGAAGGCTGATAGCCTGAAACCGGTCCTAGGATGCTTGATTCCGGTCCAGGGAAGACATGGGTTGGCAGTTCGGTCTGGACTGTTCCCATGAGGAAAAAGGGTCAAGACTGATTTGCATATGGCTATGTCTGAACTGGGGTGGCGTGGTGAAGAAAAATAACGATGGATTAAACCCAGATCTGTGACTGGGGGTGAATGTGTGCCAATGTGCAGCATTCCGTCCATCATCTTGTGTGTTTTGCATTTCGCCCTAAGTGGGAAGGGTATGCCCAGACGTGGGTCCTGTGCTCACTACGCCACTGGAGTCAAGCTATCCTGGCTGATGAAGGCTGATAGCCTGAAACCGGTCTTAGGATGCTTGATTCCGGTCCAGGGAAGACATGGCTTGGCAGTTCAGTCTGGACTGTTCCCATGAGGCACAGGGTCAAGACTGATTTGCATATGGCTATGTCTGAACTGGGGTGGCGTGGTGAAGCAAAATAACGATGGATTAAACCCAGATCTGTGACTGGGGGTGAATGTTTGCCAATGTGCAGCATTCCGTCCATCATCTTGTGTGTTTTGCATTTCGCCCTAAGTGGGAAGGGTATGCCCAGACGTTGGTCCCGTGCTCACTACGCCACTGGAGTCAAGCTATTCTGGCTGATGAAGGCTGATAGCCTGAAACCGGTCCTAGGATGCTTGATTCCGGTCCAGGGAAGACATGGCTTGGCAGTTCGGTCTGGACTGTTCCCATGAGGCACAGGGTCAAGACTGATTTGCATATGGCTATGTCTGAACTGGGGTGGCGTGGTGAAGCAAAATAACGATGGATTAATCCCAGATCTGTGACTGGGGGTGAATGTTTGCCAATGTGCAGCATTCCGTCCATCATCTTGTGTGTTTTGCATTTCGCCCTAAGTGGGAAGGGTATGCCCAGACGTGGGTCCCGTGCTCACTACGCCACTGGAGTCAAGCTATCCTGGCTGATGAAGGCTGATAGCCTGAAACCGGTCCTAGGATGCTTGATTCCGGTCCAGGGAAGACATGGCTTGGCAGTTCGGTCTGGACTGTTCCCATGAGGCACAGGGTCAAGACTGATTTGCATATGGCTATGTCTGAACTGGGGTGGCGTGGTGAAGCAAAATAACGATGGATTAAACCCAGATCTGTGACTGGGGGTGAATGTTTGCCAATGTGCAGCATTCCGTCCATCATCTTGTGTGTTTTGCATTTCGCCCTAAGTGGGAAGGGTATGCCCAGACGTGGGTCCCGTGCTCACTACGCCACTGGAGTCAAGCTATCCTGGCTGACGAAGGCTGATAGCCTGAAACCGGTCCTAGGATGCTTGATTCCGGTCCAGGGAAGACATGGCTTGGCAGTTCGGTCTGGACTGTTCCCATGAGGCACAGGGTCAAGACTGATTTGCATATGGCTATGTCTGAACTGGGGTGGCGTGGTGAAGCAAAATAACGATGGATTAAACCCAGATCTGTGACTGGGGGTGAATGTTTGCCAATGTGCAGCATTCCGTCCATCATCTTGTGTGTTTTGCATTTCGCCCTAAGTGGGAAGGGTATGCCCAGACGTGGGTCCCGTGCTCACTACGCCACTGGAGTCAAGCTATCCTGGCTGATGAAGGCTGATAGCCTGAAACCGGTCCTAGGATGCTTGATTCCTGTCCAGGGAAGACATGGCTTGGCAGTTCGGTCTGGACTGTTCCCATGAGGCACAGGGTCAAGACTGATTTGCATATGGCTATGTCTGAACTGGGGTGACGTGGTGAAGCAAAATAACGATGGATTAAACCCAGATCTGTGACTGGGGGTGAATGTTTGCCAATGTGCAGCATTCCGTCCATCATCTTGTGTGTTTTGCATTTCGCCCTAAGTGGGAAGGGTATGCCCAGACGTGGGTCCCGTGCTCACTACGCCACTGGAGTCAAGCTATCCTGGCTGATGAAGGCTGATAGCCTGAAACCGGTCCTAGGATGCTTGATTCCGGTCCAGGGAAGACATGGCTTGGCAGTTCGGTCTGGACTGTTCCCATGAGGCACAGGGTCAAGACTGATTTGCATATGGCTATGTCTGAACTGGGGTGGCGTGGTGAAGCAAAATAACGATGGATTAAACCCAGATCTGTGACTGGGGGTGAATGTTTGCCAATGTGCAGCATTCCGTCCATCATCTTGTGTGTTTTGCATTTCGCCCTAAGTGGGAAGGGTATGCCCAGACGTGGGTCCCGTGCTCACTACGCCACTGGAGTCAAGCTATCCTGGCTGATGAAGGCTGATAGCCTGAAACCGGTCCTAGGATGCTTGATTCCGGTCCAGGGAAGACATGGCTTGGCAGTTCGGTCTGGACTGTTCCCATGAGGCACAGGGTCAAGACTGATTTGCATATGGCTATGTCTGAACTGGGGTGGCGTGGTGAAGCAAAATAACGATGGATTAAACCCAGATCTGTGACTGGGGGTGAATGTTTGCCAATGTGCAGCATTCCGTCCATCATCTTGTGTGTTTTGCATTTCGCCCTAAGTGGAAAGGGTATGCCCAGACGTGGGTCCCGTGCTCACTACGCCACTGGAGTCAAGCTATCCTGGCTGATGAAGGCTGATAGCCTGAAACCGGTCCTAGGATGCTTGATTCCTGTCCAGGGAAGACATGGCTTGGCAGTTTGGTCTGGACTGTTCCCATGAGGCACAGGGTCAAGACTGATTTGCATATGGCTATGTCTGAACTGGGGTGACGTGGTGAAGCAAAATAACGATGGATTAAACCCAGATCTGTGACTGGGGGTGAATGTTTGCCAATGTGCAGCATTCCGTCCATCATCTTGTGTGTTTTGCATTTCGCCCTAAGTGGGAAGGGTATGCCCAGACGTGGGTCCCGTGCTCACTACGCCACTGGAGTCAAGCTATCCTGGCTGATGAAGGCTGATAGCCTGAAACCGGTCCTAGGATGCTTGATTCCGGTCCAGGGAAGACATGGCTTGGCAGTTCGGTCTGGACTGTTCCCATGAGGCACAGGGTCAAGACTGATTTGCATATGGCTATGTCTGAACTGGGGTGGCGTGGTGAAGCAAAATAACGATGGATTAAACCCAGATCTGTGACTGGGGGTGAATGTTTGCCAATGTGCAGCATTCCGTCCATCATCTTGTGTGTTTTGCATTTCGCCCTAAGTGGGAAGGGTATGCCCAGACGTGGGTCCCGTGCTCACTACGCCACTGGAGTCAAGCTATCCTGGCTGATGAAGGCTGATAGCCTGAAACCGGTCCTAGGATGCTTGATTCCGGTCCAGGGAAGACATGGCTTGGCAGTTCGGTCTGGACTGTTCCCATGAGGCACAGGGTCAAGACTGATTTGCATATGGCTATGTCTGAACTGGGGTGGCGTGGTGAAGCAAAATAACGATGGATTAAACCCAGATCTGTGACTGGGGGTGAATGTTTGCCAATGTGCAGCATTCCGTCCATCATCTTGTGTGTTTTGCATTTCGCCCTAAGTGGGAAGGGTATGCCCAGACGTGGGTCCCGTGCTCACTACGCCACTGGAGTCAAGCTATCCTGGCTGATGAAGGCTGATAGCCTGAAACCGGTCCTAGGATGCTTGATTCCGGTCCAGGGAAGACATGGCTTGGCATTTCGGTCTGGACTGTTCCCATGAGGCACAGGGTCAAGACTGATTTGCATATGGCTATGTCTGAACTGGGGTGGCGTGGTGAAGCAAAATAACGATGGATTAAACCCAGATCTGTGACTGGGGGTGAATGTTTGCCAATGTGCAGCATTCCGTCCATCATCTTGTGTGTTTTGCATCTAAGTTAAGCCTGACTGCTTTTGTGCAAAGCTACTAGAGGGTTAAGCACATGTTAATTTAATGACTTTTTGTAAATCACCCTAACAACGATTATGGTTGTTGCTTGAGAAGGGTTTTACCCCCCCAAACCAACAACCCAATGTCTCACAGTGAGCAATTGCAGTGTCAAAGTATGAACTCTCTTTCATATGATCATTTAAGTGAACCCCTATGAAATATTTGAAACTCATAGTATTAAGGGAAATAACTGGTTCAAAATATGTTGGCAAACTCTTCAACATGGAGTTTGGGTAGAGCATCAATGGTTGCGATACTGTTAAGTGCTCTTTAAACCACACAGAAATTCAGTTCAGCATTGCTGGCTTCCAAGTCCAGTACAATTGGGCTGCATATGCCTTCTTATATAAATTTGTGTATACTCACATGTAGTTGGTCCACTGTCAACCACAGTGTTTTTAGGCTACCTAAATCAATTACCATTTTTTCGCTTGGGATGTAATGCCTTTATGAGGTATAGTTTCTGGTTATTTAATGCATATTCTGTAGTCTTTAGAATGAAGCTTCTTGCTAGATGAATTTTGGGGTCTCACAATCGAAAACATGCATTTATTGCCTCTTCCAAGGTACGAGGTGAGCATGAGTTGAGCATGACCGGACTGGGTGCAGGCTGAGCATTACATATATTTCACTTTGAATGTTAGAGAGGACCTGTGAAATTCCTTCGTACTTACTCATATGTTGTGACTGTAAGGTTTGTTACTTGTGACATCTATTGGCCACTCATTTGTGATTTGGCTGTGACTGCAAGGCTTGTTACTTGTAACCTCTCTTGGCCACCTAGTTGTGATTTGTCAAAGGGAAAATGTGCATAAAGTGTAGAATAACACCTATCATTGTAGGGGAAGTATCTGGATCGGAACATCCAAGAGTTTCAACCCTTATGTTAGGTTGCTGCTTGCGTCCTCCAGTCATCTTCCAGAGTGGGACTTTTCCTGCTAATGACTGTCTTTTTCTGCCTTCAAATCCTCAAGTCTAAAAGGGGACCCCCACCTCTAAGACAGATATTGCACTTTTAACCTCCACTTCACATTCCACTACCTCAGGAGCAAATATTTCTGAGTTCAGTGGGTAAGTACTCACAACTACTGATCATTTCTGCCTTCTACCCCTTTGTTTCATCTTGAAGTTGTAGCTCCAAGTCCTCAGAGGATGTACCCTCGGGGACATTGTCCATGCTGTCAAGACCATTGCTACTTCAAAAAAGTCGCTTAAGACAATGACTAGGATACACTCAACCATGATACTAACACATACTGCTATCCTCCTCTCTGCAAAAAATGATAATGTGTAGGGATCTGAAATTTTCAATCGGTGCTAAAGGATACGTTTGTTAGACCTAGGTAACCTACGCTCAGCCATAACCTCTCCATGGTGTGATACAAGAAATATGATCTGACAGAAATATTGTGTCCAACATATTGTTTACAAAAATGTCATCTTCATCATCTTTATTCCAGCAACTTGCCATAAAAGCAGAGAATGATATATTCATACAAGTGCAATATAACCATTTAAAAACAAAGAAGAATTTAAAACAATTGTGAATTAAAAAAAACAGAGTATTCACCCTTCAGCAGCATAGTTTATTAAGTGCATTTGAGATCATCAAACAAAAACAGGCCCATACGAGCTAATATAAAAACACATTTGACAAAGAATTCATACAAGCCAAAAGTAGCAAATCAACCAATGCTTCATTTTGGAGATTATATTGTTTTGCCAAATCCCCCACATGTTTAAGAGAAAACGGAAGACAGCAAAGACAAAGGGTTGTGATATATTAGTTCTTAGCAACCTAAGCACAGACTTGTAGTCTCTAATTCCCAGATTGAGGCATAAGGGCAAGACCCACTTCCTTCAAGATGCATGATATGGAGGACACAAATAAGGATATGCACAGTAGATTCTAATGCCTCAGGGCAAAAGGGACAGAACAAATCTGACTCTGAACCAGGTTGCTGCCATTTTTCCATTACTGTGCGCATTGGAAAGGTCCTGATTCGTTATTTCACATAAAGTGACTTACCCAATGGCAGACCAATCTTATCCAAGTAACCTTCCAATAAAAAAGCATCTTTAAATTCCAGGAAGGCTGTGGTGAGAGAGCCCACCCTCCGGTTCCTACACATACATTCATCCATGAATAGCCAATAAATTCCCTTGGGCGTGGATTTAGATAATACTTGTTAGACCTGGCATCTGTTGGCGTGTTTCCCCTGTCTTTTTGCTTTCTGACCTCCCGGTTTTGACTCTGTTTCTGCTGGTTTAGTGTATCTGTGCACTTTCTCACTGCTGTTCAGTGTTCAAGTGCTCCTGTTGTAAATTATTATTATGGATTGATGTTTCCATGATTGGCATATTTGATTTACAGGTAAGCCCCTAGTAAAGTGCACTGAGTGTGCCAGGGCCTGAAAATCAAATGCTACTAGTGGGCCTGCAGCACTGATTGTGCCACCCACATGAGTAGCCCTGAAAAGGTATCTCAGACCTGCCACTGCAGGTTCTGCGTGCAGTTTGAAACTGCCATGTCGACCGGGCTAGTGCACCCACTTGCGAGGCCCTAACCTTACCTTTTTGTACACATAAGTCACCCCTAAGGTAGGCCCAAGGTACCCCTTTGGCAAGGTGCTGTGTAGGTGAACGGTAGGATATGTACTGGTGTGTGTGACATGTCCTGGTGGTGAATTACAGTGTATTTTGTTTTTCACCACTGCAAGGCTATCTGTCCCATAGGAAAGAATGGGAGTTTTACTTATAACATCTTATAAGCGCAACTTCCCATTAGGACAAAATAGGGAAATGGAGTTTAGCATGCCTGGACTGTAAAAATGCATCTTTTAGTAAAGATGATTTTTATGTTCTGTGTTTGAAAATACCACTTTTAGAAAGTAGGTATTTTCTTGCTTAGCCATTCTGTATGCCTCTGCTGGGTTTGTGGATTGACTGTCTAGCTTTGGAGTGACAGCGGCTGGGGATATGCATTCTCTTCAGACAGCCACTGGGGGGTCGAGGTGTGTCCTGCCTTTCCTGGATGAGTCAGGGCTGGGCTGAATAGACCTGGGCTGCATTTAGATTAGTGGGAGGAGATTTCCTTGCACCTGAATGGGCCTGGTCTGCCTTGAACAATGCTGTCTCCACCTCCTGCCATGAAGCTAGGCCAGAGAGGACAGAACTGGTTTGGACTAAGCACAGACATTCTCTGCCTGAGAGTAAGGAATTTTTAGCATAAATGTTGGGGCCCAGACCTCAACAATTTAGAACTCATTGGAATCAAGGAACCTGCCAAGAAGAAGAGCTGGAAGAGCTGCCAGGAGGAGTACTGCCCCTTTGCTGTGTTGTTGCATTGTTGGGTTGGCCTGCAGTTGCTTCTTCTGCCTTTGGCAGCGAAAGGACTGGACTGGGCTTTCTTTACTTGTGCTTAGTATCTCCAAGGGCCTGAAGTGGAGATTGCCTCCTGTTCTGAAGTCTCAGGGACTGCAAAGACTTCACCAACCTCTGGGTACCGCTTCTGGAACCGCTGTTTCAGTTGCCACCGAGAAGGGAAATGCAACTGACTCCGTCACTGACTCCGTCGCTGGCTCTGTGTCCTGATGGTACCGCAGAAGGCACCGTCCACATCTCGCACCGCAACCCTGGTCTCACCGACGACAAACACCAACACCGCTGGCACCAAGCGGATGCTTGCACTGTGACCTGTGGGCACCGCACTCCGCACCGCCTCACTTCACTTTGCCATCCATGTCTCACCTACACTGTCACTGCTGCTGACTCCGACACCCGTGACCGCATCGTGGCACTGCTCGTAAGTTTCATGGCGCACCGCCTCGTCCCACACAGTAGTCTGAACTGACAGATGCCAGCTCCCGCTAACCGGCTCTGTCACCGGCACCGCAACCTGCTAGCACTGCATCGAGCACCGCCTCGCCCTGCACCGTAAGCTTTGGTCTCACCGACGCCGTCTGGACAATCGTCACCGAGAGGCTGCCTGCACCGCATCGTGAGGGCACCGCACCCTGCACCGATTCAATTTTGCAGCGCAACCGCAACGGTTGCCACGACCGGCTCACACCAACGTGCCAGCCGCAACGAGAAAGGTACTGTTACCGAGTCTGTCCACGCTTTCACTGGCCCGTAGCGACACGATCGGCTGGAACTGTTAGACTCTGTTGTTTTCAGCATCGAGGTAGCCCCGGACGGAGCTACCGACTCGTATGAACTGGGTTTTTGAGGTATTTCTGCAATTTTAGGGATATCTTGCAAAGAATATATTTTTAAGTACTGTATGTTAGATTTTTATCGTATTGGTCTTGTTTTGGATATATAAAAATATTGGATATTTTTCTAAACTGGTGTGGTGTCCTCTTGTAGTGTTTTCACTGCATTAATGTGGGTTATGTGCAAATGCTTTACACACTGCCTTTGAGATAAGCCTGAATGCTCGTGCCAAGCTACCAAGGGGGTGAGCAGGGGTTATTTTAGGAGTGTACCCCCATTACCCTGACCCTACTTGGACAAAGGTGCAAACCATTGCCAACTAGAGACCCCCATTTCTAACATTACTCAAGTGTTCTGAGGGGCAGACCATAAATTCTCACAACTGATTTCAGTGAGGCGTTATTTAGTAAACTAGAACCATGGGATCCTTACAGCGCCGGGTAGATCCAGAATGTCTTCTAGACCCAACCGATAAGACAATAATTCTGGTGATGCCTTTATCTGCCTCCAATACAACAGGGGTCTAAGGCCAACTCTGTGGACAAGGGATCTTTGACGCATCTCTAGCTGCAACGGAACAAGTAGGGTGCTAACTGGGAAGTTAATTAGGGAGCGAAGGAACCTGTTCTCCACTAATTCCAGCTCATCAACATTAGCATGACCCCTGAGTGCCCCCCATATAGTGATGGTCCAAGGACCTGAAAGTTATAAATTTACACAGCAGGGGAAATAGGGCATAGGGAAGAACATTGAATGGCCCTTGCTACACCCCCAGTATACTGCTCCAGTTTTAATATATTCTTTTTGATCTGCGGCATCCAACCAAATTGTTCTGTGAGCAAAAACCCCAGATATTCAAATGTGTGTACTCTCTCCAATGGGACACCGTCTAGCACAGAATGGGAAAAAATTGACGGGCAAGGATTGAACACCATATACTTGGTTTTGGAGAGGTTAATTTCCTGGCCTCTCGGCCCATAGAACACGCCAAACTGAATTAATAGGTTTTGGATACCCATAGAAGATTTAGAAACCAACAGGGTATCATCGGCAAACAGAAGCGCCGGAACCTTTCTATTAGCCAAGCTAGGGGCATCATTGGTACATAGCTCTAGCTGGACCACCAAGTCATTAGTGTATAACAAAAACAGAGACAGAGCAAGAATATATCCTTGTCTGACACCCGGTGTAACAGGAGTAGGTAAAGTTAGTTCCCCAAGGGAGCAACACCTGACCTGAGCATAGCTGTTTAAGTGGAGCCTTCTGATGACGTCTTTAGGATACTTAGAAACTCCCAGGTCATTCATGACCTTCCGCACAAAAATATCACCCCGTTGGAGTCACTAATAAAAAATCTACACCCAATGGAGTGATATTTTTGTAAATGATATTCAAGACAAAATATTTATGTGAGATGATATTTCTAACTACAATTTTCTGACATACAATCAATTCTATAGTCATCAACCGTGACTGTAGCTACTTATACACCATGTATATGAGAACATATTGCAGATACCTCTGGATATTTTCCAGTTTCTATCAGGGATCTCAGGGTCAGACTTTTAATTCTTTGAAAACTACGGTGCCTCTAACCAAGTGACTGGGGACCTGAAAGAGGTTAGACATATTACTGCCTGGCAGTCTGTCCAATTCAATAATCCTCCAGGTCTCAAAAGAACGGCCTGCTTATTCTTCTGACTAACTCTTCATTCTTCTTTCGTATTTGAAGAGGTTTTTCAGGCCATTTCAATGATTGTGCAGACCATTTCGATTTTTAGGTTTCAAGAACCACCCAGGGGTCAGTCCTGGAGGCACAGGGACTAATTTCCCTTCCAAACTGCTGGAAAATTGATATCCAACAGCTTTTGTTGCAGCTCAGAAAACACGCCTCTAGATATAAAAAGTCCTTATGTCAGCCTGTCACTTGCTTTTTACACACATTCCAAAAGTCGGATACGGTTTCTTATCAGGGATCTTAAAACTCCTTGAGATCCTCAATGTTCAAGATCTCACTGAATTTGCTGAAAGGCCTCCTTTATGGAGGCTTTCAATGTTCTTTTCTTTTGGCTTAGCAATGTAGAGACAATATTTGCAAGAATAAAGAAGTAATTAGAGAATAGCGCAGATTGAGAGTTCCGGGTGTAAGGTGAAGTCATTTAATTTCTGCAGCAGGCACTGAACTGAAAGACTGTCACACTTCAAATGGAACCTGACAGCTGCAGATCATGCACAGATCTCTGCAGCTGATGCTTTAGCTCAGCAATTTATCTAGTAAGGATTATACTCTGCCACCTGAAAGTCACACACAGACTTCTGTATCAAGAGCACTGACTGCATCAGTAAATTACTCTGAGGTATTCTATAACTATAATTCTCTCTGACATTTCAGTTCAGTTTACCTTTTGACTGTTACAAAGACCAGAGGTGTACGCCCGAATGGCAAGCTGGCTCGGCGAGTTAAGCACCTAACTCATGACAACTTGTGTGATCTATAGTTCACCAATAGAAAGAATCATGGCAAGATACTCCTAGTCTGCAGTCCTCTAAGAGTCAATAAAACGCGTACCAGCAAATTTCTGAAACAACTGTTATTTGCAGTGATTTGAAAAGGAAAAAACTGTAGTTTTTCACTAAAAAATAAATTTGAAAAAGGAATACAAGTAAATGACTTACTTTATTCGAATTGAGACCACAAGGACAGATGATGGGCTGGACCTATAAGCAAACAAACAAATCAACAACATCAACATGGGTAATTTAAAGAACAAGAAGCATTGTATTTAATAAATGCTATAAAAACAAACAAATCCAAGGTATATTTCGTGATTTCTCCAATGCTGAGGATTAAGGACCAGTCGCGTCCGGCATGACTCGCAGGTGGGGGGTGGGGGGAGTCGCGCAGGGGTCATGCGAGGGGGGGGGTTTAATTTAAAAAATAAAATAAACTTACCTTACCTTCCTGGGTCCCGCGTCATCTCTGCTCTTGACCTGCTCTCCTGCTGTCCTGCCTCTGGCAGGAACAGAAAGCAGGCAGCCTCCCTCCCCTCCCCTAAGCGAATCACAACGCTGCAATGGCAGCATTTTGTTTGGTCGGGACGGGTCGGGATGGTGAGACTACATGGAGAAAGGGCAGAGTGCGCATGACTGGTTTGGGCGGCCCCAGAGGCACCCTCAGGAGTGGGCAAGCCACTCCTCCCCTGCCCTAGAGCAGACCCGCCCACCCGCCCACCCCCAACCAAACCCTTCTGCTTGCTCGCAGTGCGAGAAGCAGAAACATAAAATGGTAGTTATTACCATTTTATGTTTCTGCTTCTCGCACTGCAAGAAAGCAGTGGGGACGCTCCTCCGTCCTAGTGGAGGATCTGGACCTGTTAAGGACATATGATCTTACAGTAATATTTTATTTGGAATTGTTTAAAATAAAAAGGCAGAAACCCTAAGAAATAAAGGACCTACTTTACACAAAAAACTGCTTCGTGAATGTATGTTATTTTCAATCTGCCAGGTGGCAATGCTAAAAGTTAGGGGCCTCATTTACACGTTTTTGATGCATGGCAGCGTAGTAAGTCAATTTTGCTGCGCTGCATCAAAAAGGAAATTTCTGTTCTATTTCACTGCGCTGGCGCACAAATGGCTGCCTTGCGCCAATGCAGGCACCCTTGTACCATGGTGCAAGGGTGTCCGTGTTGTTGGAATGATTGCTTTGTGCAGGAAAGGACACCTTCCTGAACCAAAAAAATCAATAGAGGTTTTTTCCTGTATGTGTGCTGCAAAATGCAGCAAACATAGAAAGAGGAGAAAACAAGCAGAAATAAAGTTATTTCTCCTTGATACGCCACCCTTGGGGAGGCGCACGATTTTGAATCATTCTCAGATTTACGCTATGTTGTAAATCTGGGAATGTGTCAAAATCCATAGGTGTTGCGTGAGAACACCCACCGCAACGCCCATGGTACCCCTCCCTGACGCAATGTGAGGCAAAGCAGCGACTTGCGCTGCGTTGCCTTACACCATATCTATGAGGCCATGAAAAGCCATGCTGTGCGGCTTTGCGCAGAATCGTAAATATGATTGAGAAGCCTACGCCACTGGAGCGTCAACAAAAGTGAGGCCCCAGTGGTGCATGCCTTTTGTAAATGAGGTCCTAGATTTTTAAGGATGTCCAGTAAAATGGCTGAACAGAAACTTTGCCGCCTGTGAGCTGTTTCTACCTAGGACCACCCGAGTGAAATGCTTCCACTAGGTAGAGGAGGGTCCTGAGATAAACCCTACAGTGTAAGGGGCTCAGTGCTTTCTTCCTAATAATAGACTGGTTGCTTTAGAATGCACCACATGCCATCGGGATTCAGATTGTATATCAGAAATATCGTCTGAAGTAAATGTCAAGTAACAAATACGATTTTCGAAAATATCATCCCATTGGTTGTAAATTGGTTATAGATTTTCTGTTTTACATGACGATGGGACAGTATCTTTTAATTGTAGTGTAGGGTAGTCTGATAATGATATTCTGGTACCATACCAAGACTGTGTGCAGAGGGTGCAAGTGCCTTTAGCACTTCCTAAAGTGATTTAGAGGAGCAAAATTCTGGTTTATTTTAGGATGGTCTACACTCTTACACTGGTCAGATGCTGCCTTTAGCTTAGTCCAATTGACTTTTCCTTACTACACAAGCATTTCGTCATGTAAAGCTAAAATGTTTGGTTTGACTGGCCTAACCACCAATATTCCTTCTACTTTGGTCTAACAGATGCTAAAGGCCCAACGCTGGATACTACCTACTTTTGTCAGTAACCCATCTAAGTGATAAGTTAAACATTTTAGTTACATATGCTGGTAGGGAGCCAAACTTTTATTCATCTTAAATCTAATTCCTAAACTATTATTTATAACTTCATTTGTATATTCTTTATTGAAAAATATCTAAAACATCTAATTTTTTCTCTTTTTATTTTCTTTTTATCATACCACATATGTACTACTCATATAAAAAATCGTTTACATGCATAAAAAAAACACTTTGGCCTAAATTACGAGTTTGGAGGTCCTCCAACCGCCAGACTCGTGGTGGGGCCGAAGGTGGCGGTCTTCTGGCCGCCATATTATGACCTTGGTGGTGGTAACTCCCTGGGACTGTTGACTCCGCCAGGGAACTCCCATTCCATGGCGGTGGTGCGGCAGGCTTGAGGCAGTAATATGCTTGGCATGACTGCTGCGGTCCCGCCAAGCATATTATGACTTTCCTCACTGCTACTGATTTCATGGAGATCTTTCCTCCATGAAAACAGTGGTGATGAGGAAATAAAGGAGGCCCTCAAGGGCATAGCATGTGCCCCCCCCCCCCTGTGTGCTTGCACCCCCAGTTTCAGCATGACATGGACTTCACAGTCCATGCTGTGCTAAAACTTCATTTGACGTTCCCATTTTGGTCCCTATTTTATAGGCACTGCCATGGGAACCCCAAAGAAACCACCCGCCAGAGACTAAAAAAGTCATAATATGGCAGGCGGTTCTCACGCAGGTTTGGCGGTGTGGTCCTGCCACCGCGCCTCTAAACTCATAATCGGCCCCTAAATCAGCCATAGATGATTTTTTCATTTTTGAACAATTTTTATTAGACTTTGTATATATAGAAAAACATACATCTTACCACATATATGATGAAACTGGTACAGTATGATTTTGGTATATGAAATGATGGCAGGATTTCCTCCCTTTAGGGCAACCTGGTAGACAATCAATAGTTGTTGGAGGGGCAAAGGAGATCCACTGTTGGGGTAGCCTGTCCAGCATATGTATGAGAATATTACCCCCAAAAGGAGGGTAAAGATAAAACTGTGGCAATAGTGACGAGGAATGGAATATCTGGGAGGAGGAATGCAGTAAGGTGGGCCTATTAAAGAGGAATAGTAGTTACGGTGTCGTGGGGGAGTGCAACTTGTGTCAATGGAAAATTGTGCACCTTGTCTAGGGCCCAAAATCAGTATAAGTCAGTGGTGAGCCTGAACAGGGAGGCCCTCCACCCCACTACTGAGAAGTTAAAGGTGGATTTAATGGCTGGGCCTGGGAGGGGCAGAGCTGGTGTCCCGTTACTCCAGGCTTCGGTCCAAGGGAAGGAGGAGTTGTCCACTCTTGACTCCGTAAATTAAGAAAGCAACGTATGCCACATCGGGGCTATAGATAGTTGACAAAGGCCTCTGATCTCCTCCCTGTGCAGGGCTGTCACCTCCGCTTCTGCCTAGCTCACCACCACAGCCCTTCTTGTCGTGCTGCTGCACTGGGGGGAGCAGCATTTTTCCATTTAATTGTTATTGCTCATTTAGCTAGTGCAAGGGCTAGGTCGATAAGTGGGACAGCTGTTTTATATCTCTTTGACATTTGGTATATTCCTAAAGCTCCCTCCTCCCAGGTGTCCAAAGGTGGTCGCTATCAGTCAGTGAAAGCACCTGCAGAACCTCCCACCAGAAATGGGAGAGAATCAGGCAAGTCAAGTCAAGTTTATTTTGATATGGAACTCCTACGGAGGTCCACAAATTATACACTGCAGATAAAACAAAAAATGCATTTCCTTCAATAAATAGTTTTCCTTTGTACGAAGCTGCCTCCTTAAAATCTATTATCATACATACTATACAGAACGCGGGGGAGAATAAAACAGTCATGTAAGACTGCAAAGTGCAACATACAAGGAACAAAATAAAACAGAACATTCCTAAAAAGCAAGAGTAAAAATAATACAACGCATATACACCAGGATGAAGAAAAGTCAAAATATTACAAAATAAGAAATAACATTAAAATGTCCTAATAGACAGCCAAAAAAGTTTTACAAAATCGGTAAATCCTATGACAAACCATTTCATTTGGTGGGGACAAAATAAATGAGCGGGCCTCGTGGGCGGAATGAATGTTCAATTTAAAGTATGAAGGTCATGGGAAAATGTGCCTATCCTTTTGCAACACTGGACACACAAATAGCACATGATTAAAATCTTTACTTGTAAACAACACATTTCGCAGATTCTCTCATTTTTCGGTATTTTGTCCCAAATACCGGTAATTTCTCTTAAAAATAGAGTCTCAACAAGAGCATCCACCTGCTGATCCCATGAGGTAGGTTCCAAGTTAGATAGGGATGTAGTTTGTTCCCTAATGAGCTTACACAAACCACCTCATTGCGTGACTTGGGCTGGCTTAAAGCATTATCTCTGGCCAAGCTAATGGCGAACACAGACTTCTTTATAAACAGCTTTAATATGGGCTTTGGCACGGGGGACTCAGTATTCCAGCTAAGCCGAAATGAATCATTTGCTCGCTCAAATGACCTAAAAAATGTTGACTGTTCTTTCAGCTTAACAAAAATTTCCACTCTCAGGGCAGCCCTAAGTGTACCCTCTTCCCCACAAAGGAGGGAATTACCCCACCTCAATACCGCTGCCAGGGATAAGATATATTAGGAGAGTAAGCCGAATTCAAGGCGTTAAGCATGGGGGGGGGGCGGCCAGAGAGTTTAGGCTACAGATGTGGCGCAGGATTCAACCTTCGGCGTTATCGAAGGAAAGCCAATGGTTCATCTCCAGCACCTCAGCAGCATAGGACAGAGAAGGAGGAATTTTGACCCTGAACACTGGCAAAACATGGATAAAGTGGCGTCTCCCGCAGATTCTGTAGAATCTATTCAGTGCACTAGCTTGGGGAAAAGCCCTGCTCACACAGAGTTAAATATGCTCTAAATCCTGCCCGGTTTTTGAAAAGACCTTTCCAAAATATAAGTAGGAATCAACCAGTTCCAGTTTTTCAGACCCCAACATCCACTGGTAACACCTCTTTATTCTCAGCCCCTTCTTACGGAAATCAAGATCTTGCTTTTGGTGATGTTGATTTTCAAGAAATGGGCTTCTTCAATTTGGTCAAGGCTTCCAAACGACGTTGCAAGCCAATAGGTGTTAAATCGAGGATGACCACATCATCCGCATATAATAGGGAACCAACAGACATTGTACCAATTCTGGGGGCATCCCCCCTCACCAAATTTAGGGTGCTGGGAAGATCAGATATGTATAAAGAAAACAAAGGAGGGGCCAGCAGGCAGCCCTGCTTAAGCCCATTATGTGTTCAAATCCTACGGGATAATCCTTGCGATCCTCCCATCAAAACTTGACACCAGGTATCTGAGTGTAATTCCATAATGAGACCCAGAAGATGATGTGGCACACTTTCTCCACAGCGGTAGGCGATCCACTTTATCAAACGCTGTGGAGAAATCAGTAAATGCAGTATAGACTGGCATGCCCCGTAAGAAGACATATTTCTCTACGATAGTCTGGAGGACCGCAATGTTATCCAGAGTACTATGTTTCTTTCTGAAACCGGCTTGTTCTGAAGGTATAATATTCTGGTCATGGGGCCATTGTTGCAGATGACAGAGGATGCTTTTAGAAAATAATTTGCCCGAGGCATCCTGCAAAGTAATCTGTCTGAAGCTGGATGGAGAAGTTTTGGGACCCTTCTTGTACAAAGGGACTACAACACTCCGCTTCCGAGAAAGGGGAATTTTCCCAACTCAAAAGCAATGATTGAACAGCGGGGCAAAAAGGGATCCCCAGGCAACAGCCTCCTTTTTAATTAATGCAATTGGAATTCCATCAGGGCCTTGCACACCAGATGTTCTAGCCTTCTTTATAAGGCCCACTAAATCCTCCCCTGAAGGAGGACCAAATTCCAAAAAAGAGGACTCGTCCACTTCAGTTGTCACAGGAATGACTGGTCTATTGTTCGTATATAATAAGCTGATATAATCCACCCAGTCCTTCTCTGGGATCAGGATAGGCAGTGCCTTCTGCCTTGAGTCGCAATATTCCGCTATCAGGTGCCAGTACTTTCCAGAGTCTTTGGCCCTTGCAGCTTCTCTCAAGCCAGTCCACTTAAAATTGTAATCTCTTCTCCTTTTACTGAGTTTACGGCGACTTCTTACTCATTAAGGCAATTAATTTCCTGCTGGCAACCTATGGAAAACTGTAAATGCTGTTTTTGGACTAATCAATTTATTTCTTGGTTTAATATTTTCAAAGAGAATGTGCCCTGTTTAGATGTATGAGGGCCAACAAAGCTAGAGCTTAAATTACAAATCTCTTCCATTTGGGCCTCGAAACACTGAATGGTTTTGTCTGGAACACACCCTGACTGCTCTGCATGAGCCCTCTTAATTTTCGACCTGACCTCAGCCATATTTGTTGATGTCCAAAAGGAATGGCCATTTGCTTTATTGAAAGCGGCCATACCTAGGCCAGAGTTCCCCGGATCCAATGCAGGTAAATGAAAAGCCACTGTCATACCCACAAACTCTGAACATTTGATAAGAGACAACCATCTAAAAGACTCTGGGTGAGGGGGGAATGAAAGGTAAAAAGAGCTGCTTTACCTGCAGGCACTCTCCCATTTAAAATAATCAAATCCATACTTCTGAGGGTCTCGAGGAACGAGAACCCTGGTTTATACGTTTTTATATTTTCCCGTAATAAGATCTTGGTATATGCCAGATTTCATCTTTATCGGGGTTGGCGGAAATCTCAGAGGCAGAGTTGGACTTAAGCGTTTACGTCTCTCATGATTATTTCTAGGGGACATTCTTTCCTGTGGGACTTGGCCCTTTTGGCTAAAGTTCCCTAAACGTTTTGCTTTTCCCCTAGACCTTTTTTCTGACATTGTGTTGCCAACTTAGGTGCTTTGGACACTTTGCCACTGCTAAACAGTGTCAAAGTGCAAGTGCTCCCTGTATAAAGTGTAATGGTAATTGGTTGTCCATGATTGGTATGTTTGCCTTACTAGTAAAGTCCCTAGTAAAGTGCACTATGTGTGCCAGGGCTGCTAATGCAAATGCTACTAGTGGGCCTGCAGCACTATTTGTGCCACCCACACAAGTAGCTTTGAAAAGGGAACTCAGGCCTGTCACTGCAGTGCCTGCGCGCAGTTTGCTAACTGCCATGTTGTTGTTCTGGCAAGTGCACCCACTTGCAAGACCTTACCCTTCCCTTTCTATGCACATCAGACACCCCTATGGTAGGCCCAAGGTACCCCCTGGGCAGGGTGCAGTGCATGTGAAAGGTAGGACATGTACTATGGTGTGTACCATGTCCTGACAGTGAAATAATCTCCATTTCGTTTTTCACTGTTGAAAGGCCATCTTGCCCATAGGACAGAATGGGGAGGCTGTGTAATATGTTTTCCAGACTATCTTCCCAAAGGCTTAAGATGGAGAGGTGACGTTAAGTATGCCTGAACTCACAGTGTAATAACACATCTTTTTATGAAGGTGGTTTTTGCATTGTGTGTTTAGAAGCCACTCTTTTAGAAGTGGCTGAGTTTTTGTGCTCTAACATTTCTGTGTGTCTCTGCCTGGTTGTGGATTGACTGTCTGGATTTCAAAGTGATAGGATCTGGGGAATGTCTTGACCCAGGGGAGGAGGTGAGAGAGCAACATGCTGACCTGCATTTGGAGTGTAGGGGGAGGAGTAGCCCTTAGAGGTGAAGAGGCCTGGGTTGCAGCCATAAAGCAATGGTCCCATCTCCTGCTGAGTGATTGAGAATCCAGACCACCACTAATCAAAGGAATAAAGGTGTCACTGGCCGGGAGGCACCCAGAACTGGTTTGAACAGGGGTCAGTGCCCCCTGAACACAAAGACTTCAAAGCCATTGAGGGGTATAACTATGAGAGCTGAAGCCCCTGAACTTTGGAAAATGGCTTGATCAAGATTGAACAAGACTGGTGGCTACTTCGTGGTCAAGAGGAACCTTTGCCAAGGAAGAAACAACTGAAGAGACTGAAGGATAGGACTGACCCTTGCTGTGTGTTCTGGGGCTGGCCTGCAGTTTGCTGTTTTTACCAAGGAAAGGCTAAAGGGACTTTGCTGTGTGCTGTGTCCCCCTGCTTGAAAGGACTTTGCTGTGTGCTGTGTCCTGAAGTAACTTATCCCCAAGGGCACGAGGTGAGCTGGCTCCCTGTTGCGGAAACTCAGGAACACAAAAGTTTCCAGGAGAGTCTCAGCGGCGCTGTGTGCGTGTGCTTGTTGCAGCCTGAGACCTTCAGAAGAAGTGCCCTGTGATCGTGGGCACCTGGAGTCCAAGCGAGGATCAGCGACGCTGTGTGCGTGTGCTTTGTGCAGCCTGAACCTTTTGTGAGGATTGTCCAGTTATCGTGTGCACCGGAACCCAAGTGAGTCTCATCGACGCTGTGTGCGTGTGCTTTGTGCAGTTGAGACCTTCGTGAGGATTGCCTTCTTATCGTGCACCCGGAGTCCAAGTGAGTCTCATCGACGCTGTGTGCGTGCGCTTTGTGCAGCGTGAGACCTTCGTGAGTCTTGCCTTGTTAACGTGCACCCGGAGTTAAAGTGAATCTCAGCGATGCTGTGCGTGTGTTCTTCGTGCAGCCTGAGACCTTCGTGTGGAGTGCCCAGTGATCGTGCACCCGAAGCTCAAGGGAGTCTCAGCGACGCTGTGTGCGTGTGCCCTGTGGCAGCCTGAGATGTTCGTAGCAGTAGCGGCCCGGACCGGCAGCCTCGGAGGAGCTGAGCCGCCCGACCCGAGCCCGCCGTTGCCCATTCACAAAGATTGCATCTGAGGCCCAAGTCGTTGGAAGAGGAGAGGAGAGTGGGTTCGCGCCCCCCAGGTAACGTGTGTCGACTCCTGGGGCGGGGTGCAAGCTTGGAGGGAGACGCTCTCGGCCTCTCTCTCATTTCAGCAGCGCGAGCCTCTGCTTTGGCTCGTATCGCAGCCCGTGTTGCCAAAGGAGTGGCAGTACCGGGGCCGGAGTGCGGAGCTGCACTTTTTGTTACACCCTACCCGTGTTGGGGGCAACTGTTGACAGAGGCTGACTGCGAATCAGACGGAGTGGCGGAGAGACCGCCTAAGGCACCGTGATCGGTGCCGGAGTGTATTACGCATTAGCTGATTTCTGAAAAACGAACTACCTGATTGTCGTATTACACATTGCATCATTTCTGAATAACGAACTACCTGATTGTCGTATGACGCATTGCATTGTTTCTGCATAACGAACTACCTGATTAGCGTATTACGCATTGCATTATTCCTGCATAACGAACTACCTGATTAGTGTATTACGCATTGCCTTATTTCTGCATAATGACGTACCTGGTGGTTGTATTACGCATTGCATTATTTTTACATTGCAAAGTACCTGATTGTTGCGTTACGCATTGCATTATTCTTACATTGCAAAGTGCTTGATTGTCGCGTTACGCATTGCATTATTTCTACATTGCACAAGTGCCTGATTCTAGCATTACGAACTGCATAACATGGTATTAGGATTACAGTGAAATGTTTAGAAGTGCTCATGAATATCGTTAGAACTTACAAAAGCTGGCAGGCCTAACAACCGGCCAGGAAGAATATTACAAATACGCATATGTTGGATTTATATCATGTGGTCTTATCGTATATCTTTTTATATCAAATTTATACTCGTTTTTATAAAACTCGTGTGGAGTCTATTTGTGGTGTCATCATTGAGTTGCTGTGAGCGTAGTTGCAAATACTTTACACATTTGCCTTGAAGATAAGCCTGGCTGCTCGTGCCAAGCTACCGAGGGGGTGAGCGGGGGCTATCTCAGAAGGTGACCTTCCTTTCCCTGACGTGGAACCGCGGGTCCCTATTTGGCCTAAGGTACCTACCTCAGCCAACCAGGGATCCCGGGTCTAACATTTCCTTATAGCTATGTCATGAACAAATGAAAAAAATACACTCACCAAGTGGTCAACGTGTATCCCAGGTGGAGATTTGCCAAGAGGAAGAAAGAAGAACCACCACTATCGCCGAAACATACCAACTTCAAGCATATACAAAGATTCAAGGAATGACGAAATACCATCTGGTTCAAATTAATCGAATTCTTAAGCAGAATAGCCACTCCCTCACTGGCATGTCCCCTTTCAGAGCTCTTAGCATAACTAGTAAACACAAAGTAACCATTACAGTCAAACTCTTTACAAGATCAGGTTTCTTGTAAATACATAATTAAAGGGTTCAGAGTTTTCACAAAATTCAGTTTTGTCTCGTTGTGACCCAAACCAGACATGTTCCGTGACAGTAATAAACCCCCCAAGCTATCTCAAAGGATCACTACTTTCCGCTGGAGGGAGGGTATTATTCAAGATTCTAGCGACCCAGCTCCACTGGGCCAATTCGTGTTCCATGTCCGGAACCTAAGGATCAGCTGCCGAGCCCGTCACCATATTTATTGATCGTCCCATTTGGCCCAAAGAGACCACAATTTCTTTGGGATTACCAGGAACATACTCTGAGTCAGGACCCATTGCATCGGACACCACTGATTTAGTGGCCCTTAGACCATTCAGGCACTGAGTTATGGGACACATAGGGGGAGATTCCTCATATTCTAAAACAGATGTAATGTCAATCCCTCGCTTAAGGAGGTGCTCACAATTCTGCATAACCAAAATAGCAACAATCAGGGTGCAGAAAGTGTCTCTAGAGTAGGGAAAAGTATTGAATGAGTGAATCTTCACATTTAAGCTGTCCCTACTGGATTCCAACTTTAAGGCCTCAATCTCAGAGAAAAAGCTGAGAATAAATCCTCTATTTACCGGAAAGGATTCGTTTTCAAATAACAAAGTGAAGTCCAGAATAGAGGATGAAACATTCTGCACCACACTGGTTTACTTTATGGCATCCCTCGAGGGGATCTATAAGGGGACCCTATCCATGTGGCTAAAAGCTTCTACATCACCGTTAGGCTGAATATTCGAGTGCGGGATAAGAACGTCGGAGGGACCGCCCTCCAGGTTTCTATTGGACAATAGATTGGACCCTGTGTAAACTCTATTGGGCCCATCCTGAGTGGCACTAGGCACGTGAACCCACCTCTCTAGATATCTGACCACCCTAACCTCGAACACTGACTGAGGCAGGGAAACCCCACGTCCCATTCCTGTTTCCCTCCCGGGGGCCAACCAGCTCATTAAGGAAGGGGAGTTGAACTTCTTGGGGGGACTGGGGCATCAAATTCAGAGAAGATGCTGCAGCTCCAGAGCCTCCAAACATCCCTGCTGACACCACATGCGATGTGGGGGCCACCATAGTAACCCCACCTTCAAACGGAGATTTAGGTACTCCCTCCTCCATCATTATATGTGTGTCACTCTGCCGGCCAGAAATCCATGAAAAATGCAACCTTGTCGCTTTTCGTTTGGGAAATCGACTTATCTTATTATGTTTCCTTTTCTTATTTTTGCCCTTTTGATTTCTTGTGGGGTTGCCCCTCTTTCCTACCTTCGTCCCGCCTACCCCTGACAGATTAGGGTACTGGGCATGGGAGGTGGAGGGAGTTGAAACCTCCCCCTCCCCTCCCCTACCTAGCTGTGAAACAAGTACCATGGGTTTCCCAACTTCTCCGATTCCCCTTTTTGACCTTTTTTAAACAAAGGGAAAGGTTTCAATTTAGGCTTTCCCGAGGGGGGACCTGGTTCTCATTCCCCAAATAATGTATTTAAGCAAAGCTCTTCCTTTTCGAGGTTACACACGGTTCTGGAGGGGACAGCAGATAAAGGGGTATACCTGCTTGAACAGATGTATTTCTCAGCCCTCCCGAAGGGGTAGATGGTAATGGCCGGTCGTTCACAGATAATTCCATATGGGAGTATAGGTTATAACTTATGGCCTTAGGTTCCTGCCAACACCCTCCTGTGCCCTCTTAATTGCTCCTCCAGTCTCTTAGAGAATGTACCACTTGGTTCCCAACCGAGATCTGTTGAGGTAGGTTGAGGCAGGGGCCAGGACCCAAAAAAGCTGGGAGCAGGGAGTAGGAGCCCGGGGTTGAGGACCGGTACCAGGAGGCAACTCAGCTACAAACTACTTCACCCACTCCCCCAGGCCCTCAAAGTATGTTCCACTTGGTCCCTCCCCAGATAGCAAAATAGCCATGAATAAGCAGGTCGTCGGGCCATGGGAGGGTGACCACACCTGCAGCAAAAGCAAGATCACCAGAATTCTAGGGAGCAACGGTGTACCGCGGTGAGCGGAGAGATATGGTTGCAAGTAGAAACAGGTACGATGGAGCCCGGGTCAGCTGCAGGTCGTTAGGTACGTGCCGCAACCCGCAGCGTTCCAGTGACTTCCTCTGACAGCACTCGTGCAAGGGTCCACCTGTTGAGAATCTCAATCAGAGAGAAACAGACCACTGGAACTACAGCAGACCAGGCATCTGGGGCAGCAGGGAATATGTGATGAATACGTTGGGACAAAAGGTAAGGACTGTGGAGTACATGGAATTGTATAAATTGGAAAAAGTCTGGAAACAACACCCAGTGAGGTATTACTGGGAGTTTGGTGAAGTGGTATAGTAGGCAGGGGAGCAGCACCATCTTTGCTATGGCTATGCATCCATTGAAGGATATCGGTAACGTTTTCCAGAAGGAGACTTGGGCCCATATGGAAGATACAGTCACCGTAAGGTTTCAATCCAACAAACCCAGTTCGGTGTGGAATATTCTAATGCCCATATATCAAAAGAACCTGTCCATTCAGCGTTTCGGCCCTCTCCCATGTCTAGCCAGATTGGCGGTGTAGAAGTCCCAAAGTGTGTCAGGAGTCAGGCAGTGTCTGAAAGGTCTGCAGTGAGATCCTTGACCGAGAGAAGGACATCATCTGCATAAAGGGAGATTGAGTGTCCCATCCAGTAAAGGATGCATGACCAGAGGTTCCACCACTAGGACAAAAAGTAATGGAAACTGGGGTCATCCCTGCCTAATGCCCCTTCCTATTGTATAGGGTGAGAGATCAACTCCCACTTGCGTACCCTCACTGTCAGGTGAGTATATAATAAACAGATCAGTTTAGCGGCAAAAACTCCAAAGCCAAGGTAAGTCATCACTGCAAACAGTTAATACCACCGAAGGGAGTATAACGCCTTTCTATATCAAGAACCAAGGCAGCGGCACAAGGCGACTGTACTTGCGCCACCTCCTTAACTCAGTATATTTGTCTAATGTTCAGGGTTGGGCTTCTGCCTGGGAAAAAGCCACTTTAGTCCATGTGGACCAGGCGGGGAGGACATCTTGAATCTGGTTAGCCAATATTTTATCCAGGATTTTATAATCCATGTTTAGGACAGTGATCAGGCAGTACAATGTCGGATTGGTGGGCTGCTTACCGGGCTTCAATTGTAAGCCCAATAGTGCCTCCTGGAGAGTTTTCCCAACCCAGGTGCTAAGCAGGACATATAGGATTTATAGAATTCCACCAGAAGCCCATCAGTTCCCGGTGTTTTCCTAGTGGGCAGGGTAGTGATGGCGAACAAAATTTCCTTGACTGAGATACAGGCACTGATCTCTGCCCACTCCAATGCAGTGAAACAGGAAGGGGGTCCAGGTCAAGAACTGTCTGGACTGCTGTCTCTGGGACCTCCCGTAGGGGGGAGTATAATAACGTTGTTAATATTGGAAAATACAACATTAATGCACATCATTATCTATGTACATATAACAATGAACTCACATCACCGTTGTCGAATCACCCGAGATGACCTCGCCCTCATCTTTGAGCCAGAAGTATGTGTTCAGGCAGGCCCTGCAACCTAGAACTGTAGCAGCTGATTGACAGTTCATAGGTGGGGTGACACACAACCCTTAGACAAACATGCAAACTGGAAAACCGAGATAGCTCCCACAGATATACAGCAACACTACAATGGTCTTAGGAGACTGGCCCCAATAAAACACGTTTGGCCAGAGGGGCGCGTGCTCCCAAAACACCATAAAGTCAGACGCCACATTAATTTAGGAGCACTCAGCCAATCAGAACACAAAATGCACACTACATGCAGTGATCACACGCTCCCCATGTTGGACATCTGGACAAGCACCCAATGG
This sequence comes from Calotriton arnoldi, assembly GCA_963921515.1. NCBI lineage: Eukaryota > Metazoa > Chordata > Amphibia > Caudata > Salamandridae > Calotriton > Calotriton arnoldi. Next base: position 325,733 of record CAWUFW010008309.1, read on the forward strand.
CCCCACATTGTGTAAACGCGAGACCCACCTGTGCTTCTTATCAAATGACCAGATATGTAGCCCTGTGACTACGCCCAGATTTCTGTCTCCAAAGGACTGTACAAATTACTTAATGACACTTCATTTAATGTATAAAATGACAGCCAAAACCAAGGTGCTTTGAGACAGTCTTCAGACCCTGACTCTGTTGCCTGTTCTCCCGGTCACTGCGTTTAATTAAACCAACTGTTCTGGTTTTGCCAAACGGCTCTTGTCTTTTATTTTTTTAAGGTAAATTCACATTCAAGCAACAATGTATAGAAGGACACAAAGGCCTCATGTATGTAGATCTGCGAATATAGGAGTGTGCCATTTGGCTCCTGGATACTCATCAAGGGGGGGGTCCTTGTAGTAATTTCCGATCAGCCAGGCCAGCAGGCTGCCTGATCCTCGTTCTCAGAATCAGACCAGGTGATGTAAGACAGATAGTTCAGGCAACACAGTCTTTCCATTAATTTAGCTTTATCCTCTTGTATCTGGACTATGTGATGCTGCCATGCCTGATCGTCTACCAACAGACGTTCTATCGCAATATATTGTTGATCCACCTGTGTAAGCTTCCAATGGAGCTTCTGCATTCACTCAAGGTAGAGTCGATGCAGGAACCTCTAATATCTACCTTGAAGGATTCCTACACCCTTTGTGTGGGGTCGGTCAAGCCCTCGTTATATTAAAAATATTCTGCAATCTTGGTTGATAGAGTGTCCGACGAAACATGTGTCGGCTGTTATTCGCTGTCTTTCGAATCCGAATGTATAGACGATCACATAACCTGTTTTTGTTCTGCAATAAACCACAGAATTCAAATATCTATGCAAATCCTTACTTTTTGGACTGACGATATGTTTGGACTTGTACTTGAGTGCTGTAATATCTTTGTTTTAGGAAACACAAGTCTTATACTGTTATAGGGATTCTGCACACACAGAGCTATGCACAGGATGATAGGACCTCGGAATATAGTGGTGAGCCTACCATAAGCCGTAGCACCTAAAACCCCAACCCAACTAGCCTTAGCGTCCCATTAGCAACAATGTACCAATGATTAGACAACCCAGAACACGGTATCTCTCTCTCAGGACTCGCAGTAGCAAGAACACCCTTTCGTCACTCACTCATACCTGTCCACAACGGGCGTAAGAAGAGACACAGTATAGGTTAAAATGTTTATTTCAACATACGTGCTCTAAGATACAGTACACGTGTCAGTACTATCAGCATAATGCATAAGAATAATATAATCAGCATAGTTACAACTCCATAGAATACAAACGGGGAAAGCATTTCATAAAGCAGTGGCTATATGGCTAAATGACCTTACCACCCTCCCCGTGCTAGAAGCTAGTTTATTATACACATAGAAGACCTCTGGGCTTTGACTAGCGAACCCCCATACCTCAGTCTCTAGATGCAAAGACTACATCAGCAGACTATCACAGCTCTTCTCCCTGGAAAGGTTTTTCTCCAAGTCCCTCTTAAGCGGGAAAACCGCAATATTAAAAGCACACCAATTTCTCCATGGCAGCTGTACATAGTGTTATGTCTAGGTGCGAGGGACTGGCCATATCAGCAAGAACTAGGGACGTTGTTTTTCGACCTTGTAACTGTTGTTCAGACTGAGCCCAAAGGGAACAGGAGAAAAGGTGAGAGACAGAAAATGCAGACAGTTGTAAAATAACTTGGCAGAAGCAGAGGGCGACAGAATAACGGCTAAGAGTAACGTGCGCAAAAGTCATCATGGCAGCCAGGCCTATGCCAACGTATCCAGTCAGGCCAGGAGGCCACAAACCACAAGACACCCTCCCCTGGACAGTCCACCGGCCAAGACTAAGGACGAAGGCAGAGTTCAAAACACCTGAGCAGAACAGAGGCGTCCACAGTGGAAGTAGTCCCAACGAAGGACAACGGACGGGAAAAGGGAGTAAAAAAGACAGTCAGCGAGGCAGTGCACGGCCAGTGAATGCCATATCAATCCAAAAACGTGGAAGTGCAGAAAAACGCTATACCGTCCAAGAGGACATCATTGGAATCGCCAGAAAACATAGACGCCATCCAGTCCAACAGATCAAAGCTGCAGGAATGCTCCTCAGAGGACGGAGCATCCAAAAGCAATGCGGGACAGCTTGCGTGATACTCAATATAGCTTTGTTGTAGGAGATTCTGAGCAGCCGCCCAGATATCCCATTGCGCTAAAATCCCCAGTGCAGCCGCACGCGTCATGCAGCCTGCAACGGAACAGTCCCGTTCATGGGCCTCTAAGGGACCCATCAACCGAACAAAAACCGGAACAGACAACGACGTATTGGAGAGGCAATAATCCATGGTCCAGGTGAAAGGACAGCGGATGCAAGACATCACAGGTTGCACGCAAGTGAAACACGCAAAGCAAAAAGAAAGGGTATAGGACACACGGTGGGCCCGATTCACAGAACTAACTTACGTCAAAAACGTAAAGTTAGTACCTTTTGGTATTCACAGAATACACTTACTCATTTTGGTATTCACAGAATACATTTACTCATACTAACTTTATGTCCGCACTCGGGCCGGAGATTCCGGCCGTTTGTGGAGATTCCGCCCGGAGGTGGAGATTCCGGCCGTTTGTGGAGATTCCGGCCGTTTGTGGAGATTCCGCCACCGGCCGGAATCTCCACAACCGGCCGGAATCTCCACAAATGGCCGGAATCTCCACAAACGGCCGGAATCTCCGGCCGGAATCTCCACAAACGGCCGGAATCTCCACCTCCGGGCCGGAATCTCCACAAACGGCCGGAATCTCCACCACCGGGCCGGAATCTCCGGCCCGAGTGCGGACATAAAGTTAGTATGAGTAAGTGTATTCTGTGAATACCAAAATGAGTAAGTGTATTCTGTGAATACCAAAATGAGTAAGTGTATTCTGTGAATACCAAAAGGTACTAACTTTACGTTTTTGACGTAAGTTAGTTCTGTGAATCAGGCCCTCAGTGTCGCCAACGGCAGAACTCCGAAACCAGACAGAAGGCGCTCACGGAGCAGCTGGAGGCGTCCGGGGTCGAGAAGGGCCCATTGGGGAGCAGCCATTGCGGAGGAAGCAGACCAACAGCAGTACACCAGCCGCCAAGGCAAGGATTAATGGAAAGCCACCAAAGACGCTGGAAAAAATCGAATAAATAAATGCCGGTATCACACCAAAAATAGTTTGGAAAGTGGACACAAGGCCGGACCCCACCACCTTAAAAAAGTGCACCAGACCTACAGTGTTAGATGCGTTAAAAATACGGTGAATCAATTCACCGAAATGTTGTGGGAGGTTAGTGTTCAAAAGGGCCTGTATTTCACTGTGGGTACTTGCCACCTGGAGAATGAATGTCTCCCGGGCGGATGTGAGCATAACCTCCTCGTTCAATAATAGCGCCTTTATTCTGCTCAGTTTATTGAAATCCGCCTTCATAGTAGGAATGGAAGGCCAAATAGAATTATCTATGATGTCGTGAGGGGAGGAAAAAGCACATTCTTGCAGCAGACAACCCTGTGCGAAACTGTAACAATATAGGGTATGCCGGCCTGCATGCCACAGCAGTTTTCGTTATTCAAAAGCAAATAGCTACCATTTGTAAGCAAAGTAAAGGTAGGAGAAATAGCAGGAGCAGGAATGCCCTTTAACACACAAGCAAGATTCGGAGCAGAAACATTACAAGCTCCGTGCAATTTAATATGTTTACAAACAAGGGAATGACCCACAGTTGAATCGCATGACTCCCACGTGAGAAAAACTTCCTTGCCGTCTCTAAGGCATTTATACATGAAAGGGAGGGACCAAGGTTCATGCAGGAAGGCACTACCCAAAGGCTGGAAATGGCCCACAGGATAATGTTTCATGCATGAACTAAATTCAAACAAGGAAAAAGGCAAAGCGATAACCCCATGAACTAGCCACACAGCAGAATCCAATTCCGCCACAGAGAATGGTAAGGGCTCCACTTTCTCGATATGTAACAGAGTGTAAGCTGCATCTTTCATGGACATGAACTGCTGTTTGTCAGTTAAATTAAAAGGCAGAAATAAGGCAGTGGTGTTCAAAAATGCCAAGGAACTTTACCCAACTTAAGTGTTTGCAAAGTCCACGCAAACTGCATAACTGAACGTAACTGATTTTGACCATGGTACAACACAGAAACATCATCTTGTACAATATCAACAACAGAGGACACAATATTCTCTAACGTGTAAATGCGGGAAGACAGGGTATTAATACTATTGTCAACAACAGCAAGCACCTTTTCCATATTTGCTTGGTCTATCTCCCCGTAGACGGGAAGCAGCTTCCATTTGCGACAGCTTCCAGAGTTCATTATAAGCTTCATAAATGAATCTCTTCGGTCGTGGACCACGAGGTCCCAATATAAAGTCGGACAGATCAATGTTGCCTGATAGGAGGGATAAATGTTGTTTAACAGATTCCAGGGAAGAATGCTGCAACCACTGTTTACATAATTTACCTACAGAATATGTTGTGACAGTACGGGAGTCTGAAAACCGAGGATCTGGCCTATCTTGTATGTAGCCAGGGACTGAGTCGTGAAAACGCAGTTGGCACCCATTAGATGAAATGGGCCAGGCCAACCAGGGTGACTGAACAAGCGTAGAAACATTAAACAAATTGTTCTGAAACAAAGCCTGCAAAGTCGCAAGGGACATATTAAGGTGCACGCTAGTGTTTGTAGTGGAAGACAGGGAGGAATGGAAGGTGCATTTAATTGTTTGGTGGTAGCCAAGCCCCAACATGTAGTCTGATAGATGGAAGCATTCAGAAACACAATTTAGGTCGGGATAAGGCAAGCACGATGCAAAGCCTCGGTGCCTTGCACTTGCCATGGTTTTGAGCCCCAGATTGATTTCAAATCTACAGTGTCCTTCCAGTACTCATAACCACCCACAGCTAAGGCACTCAAAAAGGAACCCGAATATAGCAATTTGGTGTGGGTCAACATGATTTTCTGAGTGGATGGGGCGTTTAATTTAAAAAAATAAGAGCCAGGGTTCGATCTATTAAAATCAGTGAAATATGTAAATTTATTTCTAAGAGTCTGGGAGCTACCCGGTAAAGGGTTTGGACAATGTTCCCATTGGGTGTAGGCGAAAGAACCACGTAGTGCACTTGGTTTATGGACAAAATGGTTGCCCCAATGCTGGTAGCAATACAAATCGGCATAATTCGCAGAATTCATATACAAATCCTCAGAATTAAAGGGAGCATAATATTTTAAATCAGCAAACAATGCTTCAACGGCATGCACATCCCAATCGTCAGAATGAATATTACTTTTTACTATATCACCCATCGAAACTCGAAGGACATTGGGTACATTAATAATTTCTGTTGGTCCATGAATTTGAACGTTTACTGCATCCCATACGATGCCATCAGCAACCGGAAAAGCTGAAATGTTCACAAATGTGTGGTCACGCTTCATGATGTGAGATGAGGAATGTGGAGCCAAAGTTCCAGCAACACTGTTCACAGCAGAGCATTCCGGTAGATAGTGACCATTGATGAGTAGAAAAAACACTGTGACAAAGCCAATGGACATGAACAAAAAAATGAGGAACAGCACCAACCAGACATATGTCCAGGGAGGAATCAAAAAATTGTCTCTGAACCAGGATACAAAAATACTGAACTTGGACGGGACAATTGATGAGGCGGAATCCGAGTCAAAGGAATAACGTGTTGGGCTCAATGGCGTTGTTGGTAAGTGTGCCACCGATTCGGTATCGGGATAGGTATACTCGTTCTCGTCGATGCAGGGGGAGACAGGGGGTTCGAGTATACTTTCAGGCAAATCAACCATCTCAATTGTAACATCAGTGACCGTTCGGGCAGGAGGGCCACGAACACAAGTCCGGTAAATGGCAGGACAAGAGACCGCTGGTGTAACACTATTCAGGATCGGCCAGATGTTGTAGCTTGACATTTTCCACTGAGATGTATCTGTTCTCCTTGCGACCAGGAAGCGGTGGTAAGACGACTGTACGTGTTCCCTTCAAGCCCAGGACTGGAACCGGTGCACGATAAGAGGGGCCGAATTCTTTCTTGTTCTCCACCTTCTCTCGAACCAGATCTCCAATCTTCGGAAGCCAGCCGGCAACCGGAATCTGCAGAGCAGGGTCTGTGGCTGAAGGTAAATGTGCGATTGCAAGTTTGTCTCGGGCTTCTTGTAAGTCCTGTAACATAGTAGAATGGTTATCTACATCAAACTTGGCGGTTTGCGCCGCCATGTCTAGACCATCAAGGTCAGGCACAAACATTCGTATGCCAAAGAGCATTTCGTATGGGGTCCGCCCACCCAGAGGTCTTCTAGGGAGATTATTAAGTGCACGTTGTACAGTATACAAGTGGGCCAGCCAGTTCCTGCCAGTACCTAAGACTCTAGCTGTCAAGGATTGCTTTAAGTCACGGTTCATTCGTTCAACGATCGAGTTGCCCTCAGGCCGATACGGAGACAAAAATTTCACCCGCACCCCCAGTGAACCCATTGCGTCCTTGTAAGACTTAGAGGCAAACGATGGACCTTGGTCAAATGGAAGGTGCCACAAGCGAAAATTCCCACAAAGAAACGCAAATCCCTAATGACATTTCGAGCGTCGGCACTCCGTTGTGGCCAGACCCAGATGAAACGTGTGCACGAGTCCACTTCCACTAAGATATATTTATAGGCAGTGTCTGAAGAAAATGGACCGCAGTGATCCAGGTAAACACACCCAAAGGGTCTGTTAGAAATGCAGAGCGGGGTCTGTGGTGGTCGTGTAACCGTGGAAGGCTTAATCTGCTGACAAACGTCACAAGAAAGCACATATGTACGGGTGTCTTTATATAAACCACGCCACCAGTAATGCTGTTGCAAGATGGAAACGATCGCAGACACTCCAGCATGAGCCGAAGCCATGCCTTCGTGTGCTGCCGTTATCAAGGAAGGTCTGCGGTCCGCGTTGGGGATCAGCCGATCACCAACGTCGGGTATTGTTACATAAGGAGCCTGTTCGGGACCTAACTGGTAAGAATATTTGGAAGGAAAACCCCTAGGGCTGTGGTTCCCAAACTGTGCGCCGCGGCACCCCGGTGCGCCGTTAGAACTTGCCAGGGGCGGCGCGCACGTCTTGGGAACGTGGAAACGGTAGTATGCTCTGAAGATTTAATGTGCGAAGTGTGTAAATTAACACTCTGCAGCCCCGAGAACCAGTGCGTTTATTCAGGAAATGGCACTGCAAAGGTCAGCTTTCTCTCTGAAATTGGTAACACCAGCCTGCGAGGAGAGGCAGACACTTGCCTCCCAATCAAATTAAAACTGCAAAGGCGACCCAGAGCATCTTATCTAAACAGAGGTGTGCTCCAGGCACCTGATATCAATTAAAGACGTGTGTTTGCGTTGTCACGTGATGAACTCTTGGGGTTCCCTATTCTATCTTCCAATAAGGTGTGTTCTAGGAGCCCTGGTTATATGCACTTTGTGGGCCCCTCTCTCCTACGTCCTCATATAGCCAAAGAGTGCCTGGAGAATGCTCTTAGGTGTTCCCTGTATTCTTGTCTTTTGCAATCATGGAAGGGTTTTTTAGGTTACGGATGTGACGTCACTTGTACTAAAGTACCTTTGTCAGGTGATTTCCGAGAAGCATATTGTGTTGCTCAGCAGACGGGTTCTTGATAGAGTTATCTATTAACCTACCCATTGAGACACAAAGGTATCTCAGTCACACAAAAGCTGAGTGTGCCTGCTGGTTGGGTATCCACCACTTACCACCCAGTCACACCCCACCAGGTTTTCAGGTAACAGATGGTTTATTGCTGGAGCTCACACCAAGACCTCACTCTGTTTAAGCAAAAAAATTAAAATATCTATCCAGCTGGCTGGTGAAAGATGCCTGGAAGATGACCCTGCCTATATATGTGCATAATATTTCTTATGATGTGGCATAGCTTCCAATATATGTTTTGATAATGGTGCATACAACACAGCTCCTGCTCTTTGTTAACATAGTCAGTAGTTGGTGCTTGTGCACTCAATGCATTAAGGTGTATAGCAAGCAGTAGCTTAGGGAATAGAGGAGAGGACAGTTCAACACAAACATGAGCCTCTCAGCTCTAGGCAGCCATGCAAATTAAGTGTGCTCAATCCTCACATCTTTTCTGGTGCTCATGTTAATAACGAGAGAAGGGATTTGTTCTACTCGCTGGAGCATGTTACATTTCTCGGTAGCTGGGGTCTGTTCCGTGTGTGATCGAACTTGCATGGTTCCATATCAAAGGAGAGATGCAACAGTGGCAGCTTCTGTGTGCTTCCTGAAATCTGAATAAAAGCATTGTGTATCGCCCTGTGTACTGGATGAGCCCAGGATCATAAATTGTGTATTACATTGGTGGGGGTGCACAGCCTGGTTAGGTAACAGAACAGTTATAAGAGAATCTCTATTTAACCCCAGGGAGCTGCGGTCACAGAGCAGACAATTCCCTTGCAAATTGTGTGAAATGTTCAAGCAGCACCAAACAATATTAAAGATAAGAACATCATACATTAATTCCCAAGCAACTTTAGAAAAATCAAGAAAAATGAAGAAGCAAAAAGATACAATGGTTAAAAATGGAAAGGAAGAAACAGACACATGGACTTTTAAACATTTAAGGCAGTGGTTCCCAAACTGTGCGCCGCAGCGCCCGGTGCGCCGTTAGAACTTGCCAGGGGCGCCGCGCACGTCTTGGGAACGTGGAAAAGGTAGTATGCTCTGAAGAAGATTTAATGTGCGAAGTGTGTAAATTAACTCTCTGCAGCCCCGAGAACCAGTGCAACATATGTGCGGAACCCTGCTCCCTTCTCCCATTGGTTGAATTCACTCACACCTATGTGAACCCTAGATTCTTGTTCTGATATCACATGCTTGCATACAGTGTGTGTATATGCAACAACTACTTGGTGCATGTTTGTTAGTGTGTGTATGGTGAGAATTTTGTACTGGGACCAGTGAGATCTATGTTGGATGGCATCTTGTTCAACACAGAACAAGATGGAGGGTTGATAAAGCTTTTCCGGACAGTTGGATGTATTGATTGCAGAGACATAGACATTGATGTGAAGGAGAATGGAGACAGGGCACCCTTTTAGAAATTGAATGAAATCCCTGTTAGTAAAGTGATGCTGATAAGTTCTTCTGGAACACTGCTGTTCAGTGGATGGTAGGGGCGAAGGTGGGACTGCAGTTTATGTTGTTCAAGCTGAAGAAGTTTCTAGACGGGGCTTGTCCTTTTGTCTGTCTCTAATCATTGTTACAGGAAGGCTAATAACTGCCAGGTGCACATAACTCACTTCTTTGTGCCAGTGTTTTATACTCCTGCTTGAAGCCAGCATCGTTGCTAACTGCTTCTAGGTACTGAGCCGAGGCTGGGCTTACATCTCCCCCACCCAAATAAAAAAGTAACATAATGGGGAGCCGCGGCCAACAGCCAATGGGTCAAGGGAGCCGTGGGTCAAAAAAGTTTGGGAACCACTGCCCTAGGGTATTTAGCACCTTCCTTTGTTGCAGCAATAGCCACCAAAATATCAGTATCAATTTTAGACATGGATCTAGTAACTGCTGCTACTGAACACGTGACTACTGCTGATCTGGCAGCTTCATCTGCCAGACCGTTACCAACAGCGTGTGCGCCCACCCGCTGATGGCCTAGGGTGTGAACCACCTGTGTGAGTGGCAGATGTTTTCTCAATTCTGCCACCCGAACCCAAAGCATTTTATGCTTGATTGTGCTACCTTTAGCGTCTCTATAGTCGTTTTGCGACCAAAAGAACAGATTATCATTGTAAGATTGAACACAGTAATAAGAATCGCATACAATAAGAGTGGTCACCTCCGGATTAACGAACTCCAGCGCAAGCACCAATGCGCGCAGCTCGGCCAATTGTGCAGTACTGTCCCCGAGTGCCTGAGTGTGCACTACAGTGGATTTGAACTTTCCGTTCACGAAGGTACCTGCAACAATAGCACATTCGGCAGAATAAGCATGCTTGGACCCCGTGGCTGGTTGTGCCGAACCATCGGTGTAGATCACACAATCGTAATCCTCAAGCGGGAGCAATGACAGAGGAGGAGGATGAACGAATTCATACTGTAAAAACTCCTGAGTCTGTAGAGATGAATCAAAGATGAAAGTGACATCCGGAGACGTCAAAGAGGTTGCCCATTGAATCCAACGGGGGTGCAACGCCTTAGAGTTCGGGACACTCGCCTTTGTCACTGCCTCTAGGGCAGGATATGGTGTTATCACCAGAATGCGCTTTCCCTGTGCCAGTGCGCGTTCCTTTAGAATCGCCATCTGCACTGCAGTCAGAACTTTCTCCACAGATGAAAAGCGCATTTCTGCGGAAGTGTAAAGATGTGACTTGTACGCGATCGGAACTGTGTCACCTTCGTTAAAGGTTAAGTACGTGAAACCCACTGCCCCCGGAATTATTCTGATCACCAGGTTTGTGTGGTTATCACGCGTCAACAGGTATTTAGACTCAAGAAGGTCTGTCTGCAAAGACTGCAGAATGGAGGAATGCTCCGGAAGCCAACAAGACTTCGAAAAGTTTGGTTGTATCAAGGCATACAATGGCTTAATACGCTGGGCGTATTCGGGAATATAAGTAAGCCCAAAGTTCAGGAAACCCAGCAAAGACTGAAGTTTTTTCAGAGTAGTAGGAGGGCACAAAAGTGCACATTTTTCTAAGAAGTGGGGGGCTAAGCCCTTACCTTCATTGTTGAGCTCGTTGCCCAAAAACAAAACTGTTAATTCAGCAATGTGTGATTTGGCAAAGTTAAACTTGTAACCTAAAACCGCAAACTCGAGAATAATGAGGTCCACTCTGGAAAGATGCGGGTATAACTCGTCGTCTGTCAGGTAAATATCATCGACGTACGAACATGCATCTGGGTCTATGCCGTCTAACAAAGAGACAACACGGGCAGCGAACACACCTGGACTGTTTTTGTAGCCCATAGGGAGTCGCCTTAATTTGAATTGTTTACCACCGGAGGTAAAAGCGCTCCATTGGCTACACTCCGTGGCTAAGTTGTGCGTGTAAAATCCATTGGATAGGTCAAGTGTTGTTTTATATTTTTTACGAACAAGACTGTCTACAAGCGCAGAACTGTGGGTATTTTGCACCGCAAAGGTCCGACAATGAGAGTTCAAATGCCGGTAATCCAATACTAGGCGGTACGATCCATCGGGTTTAGAAACCACGAAAAGGGGATTATTCATGGGTGATACGCATGTTTCTATTACTCCCTGATATTCTAACTGAGTCAGAATTTCAGAAACGGGGCCTTTGGCGTCACGTTTAATGGGATATTGGGGTTGTGGCTGTGGTAGGGACCGTAAAGGTATCTCATGGGGGGGAGAGTCTTCATCCCAACCCACGTGGTTGCGGTATAACGCAGGAGCCAGGGACACAGCCCACTCAGCTGCAAGAGCCTCCGCTTTGTCCTTTGGGACATGTCGAGAAAAGCTCGGAAGGATTACCTCCTCCCCTTTACGCGCAGCAAGTACGAATGGGGGTGGCCAATCCACCTCCGCTAACAAAATGTCATACGAAGAGGTCAGATTTTCCCAAAAAATCCCTTTAATTACACGCTGTATATCACCTTCAATTTGAATGACGATATTAAATAGTCTGTCAGGGGGTGCCACTCTGGTGTCTGCTGTCTCAACAGTAATGAATGTTTCAGTTGTAGTCACCTCCATATGAGGACGTAGCGCCTCCCGCACTATGGTAACTTCCGCGGCGCTGTCTAGGAGGGTCACTGCCCACGTCCAGTTCAGGAGTCTCGTTCTCACCGTCTGTGGCATATTTCGCTGTTACAGCGGCAACTTTCTTCTTCTGAAATTGTGGGCGAGAACGTTGAAAGTCTTCTGCTTTCCCTGTGACTTGTTGTCGAGGTTGGTCTCGTCCCTGGGGAGCCTCTCGACCCCTTCCTCTATCCTGGCGATCTCCTCCACTGGCCTGCGAAGTTGTCTGTGCCTGTGAAGAACGAGGAGAACGCGTATCAGGGATCTGAAACCTATCCGGAGATTTAATTCTCGCCCTATCGCGCAAATCATAAGTGCGTTCAGAGGAAATTGAAACCGGGGATGCGCCTCTCGACCCCGGCTTCTTTTGTTGCTTACCCTGTTTCTTCAACCTCCAGCTCTTTTTAGTGAAGACTGGTTTCTCATCTTTCTCAGATTGAGGTTTGGGTTGTTGTTGTTGTTGCGATTGTGTTTGCTGTTTTGCAAAAGGCTTATTGCCCAGGCTATTTCTGCCAATAGTTTTGTAAGCCTGGGTAATAATTTTCGGTAATTCGCGCAGCTTGTCCAATTCTGTGACCAAAGCCAAAGCATTAGCTACTTGAAAGTTCACTGCATCGCCCTTGACATTCGTAAGGATCAACTCAGCTAATACCTCGAACACTCCCACCAGTCTCATCCCTAATTCCACAGCCGCTTCAGGGCCATGTTCATCCTGCACTCGTTTAATTACAGAGGGGAGAACCGTCATGGAAGGAGTGCCGAAACACTTCGAATACACTGCTGCGAATACCCTACCCCAGTTGTTGCATGCTGTCAACTCGGGGATTAAGTCTTTTGGCAAACTAATCGTAAGAATTCTATGTTTATCCACCGGTGTTGTGTTTGGAAAAACTGCCTCCAGCTGGTCAAATTTCTCTGCAAGCCAATAAGGAAAATCATCCTTATTTTGTGGGCGCTTGCCCATCACCGAGTTCACCATGACAGGACTTATGGTCACGCCGCCTGCACCAGCTGGATGGCCTGCAACTCCAGGTGGGGCTCCCTGGATGTTGCCTGTAACATATTGCACTAAGGCTCGATGCACTCTCACTAAAGCCGAATACATGTTGCGCAGGTCCGCGACTGGTATCGTCATATATCGCGGATGTGGGGTGTACCCGGCCAAAACAGGCCAAGTGGCCCCATCAATAGATAAGGGGCCTAAACGAACCATGGTAACCGGTTGGGGGAGGGCGCCATCAAACCAAACACGGTGCTGCCAAGCCGTGAGCGGTACTTCAAGATTCCTATAAGGTCTATAGACAGCAGGAACCGCGGTGGCATCATATGCATGGAACAAATTATCGTTCGCGTCCACCGCTGGAAAGGTGACCCAAGAATAGAACACCTCAAAGTGGAAAGCCGGATCGGCTTGAACCACAAAGATCAGATCGACACCCGCGTCTGGCACTCCATACACCGTTAAGTGAGCACGGAGCGCTGCGCGGCTATGTGCCGCAATTTGAACAGCCATTGTAGGCTAGAAGTAGTCGACAATCTAGAATGAGGCAGCACACATTGGGTTTTAGTTAAAAAACCTTTTATCAACTTCAAGCTTGAAAGAACCTACAAAAACGTCAATATAGGAGGTATCACCGTCACACACGCTTCCGGAAGCGTGCGTGAGGGGAGTTGTGGACAAGCACAAGCACTATTCAAGCGTCTCGCAGATCAGCCCCACGTCGGTTGCGCCATGTTATAGGGATTCTGCACACGCAGAGCTATGCACAGGATGATAGGACCTCGGAATATAGTGGTGAGCCTACCATAAGCCGTAGCACCTAAAACCCCAACCCAACTAGCCTTAGCGTCCCATTAGCAACAATGTACCAATGATTAGACAACCCAGAACACAGTATCTCTCTCTCAGGACTCGCAGTAGCAAGAACACCCTTTCGTCACTCACTCATACCTGTCCACAACGGGCGTAAGAAGAGACACAGTATAGGTTAAAATGTTTATTTCAACATACGTGCTCTAAGATACAGTACACGTGTCAGTACTATCAGCATAATGCATAAGAATAATATAATCAGCATAGTTACAACTCCATAGAATACAAACGGGGAAAGCATTTCATAAAGCAGTGGCTATATGGCTAAATGACCTTACCACCTTCCCCGTGCTAGAAACTAGTTTATTATACACATAGAAGACCTCTGGGCTTTGACTAGCGAACCCCCATACCTCAGTCTCTAGATGCAAAGACTACATCAGCAGACTATCACAGCTCTTCTCCCTGGAAAGGTTTTTCTCCAAGTCCCTCTTAAGCGGGAAAACCGCAATATTAAAAAGCACACCAATTTCTCCATGGCAGCTGTACATAGTGTTATGTCTAGGTGCGAGGGACTGGCCATATCAGCAAGAACTAGGGACGTTGTTTTTCGACCTTGTAACTGTTGTTCAGACTGAGCCCAAAGGGAACAGGAGAAAAGGTGAGAGACAGAAAATGCAGACAGTTGTAAAATAACTTGGCAGAAGCAGAGGGCGACAGAATAACGGCTAAGAGTAACGTGCGCAAAAGTCATCATGGCAGCCAGGCCTATGCCAACGTATCCAGGCAGGCCAGGAGGCCACAAACCACAAGACAATGCTCCTATTGATGATGACCCACTGAGGGTTGTGACTAGCAAAGGACTAGTAAAAGACACATTGTGACTGCTCATCATCTTGCGAAACTCCATCACAAGAGATTCTTCACATTTCAAACACCTGCCTCGAGGTTCATTGACTCCAGACGTTCAGAGTGAGACCTTTCCATCTGGGAGACAGGAGAGCCCAAAGATTGCACCTGTGTTTGTGTCATCAGTGCCTGCCGTCGATGTCTCCTCAACCTCACGCAACAAGATCTAGAATATTAATTCAAACACCTCAACGACTCATTGAACAGTTACTATGTATGCATGCATGTTTCTTTGTACTTTTTATTTAACAAAGGTGGAGATGTAGTGTTGTTTGTGGCGTTATCATTTACATGTACCGGGCTGGGGAGAATGTTACGCTTCTTAACCCAAACTTGAAACAAATCTTGCCAACTTCCTGCCATGGTCAGTTTCACAGACATGGAAACCTGAGTTTCATGCCTAGCTTCCACCCACTACTTGGGGCTATCACCAGTTTGGACATTCTCAGTCCACTCCCTTGCACAGTTTGGTTAAGTCCGAAGACTGGGAGAACAGGTAGACATTTCGAGTGTAGTTCAGCTGTACAGCATGGTTTCTCACTGTTCACCAAGAACTCAGAGAAATGATGGCTCCAGCAGCACGTTTTGGCAGACCCCTTTGATCTGAGCAGCTACAAAATCAACAGGAACCATCTGCAACTGTGTGCTCCGGTATGAGATACACAAATATGACATGCCTCAGAGAAACCAGTGAGCTGATGCTCTGATTAAAATAGCCTCAAAACGTGCCATATTCCATTCCACTTGTTTCCTGTTAATCAATCAATCAGGGGTTGGTAAAGCGTAACTACTCACCCATGAGGGTCTCAAGGTGCTGTGGAGGTGGGGCGGCTCCGGGATTGCCGGAGGTGGAAGTGGAGGTTGTTCTAGGCCTTGGCTGCGAGGTAGGAGAAGGATTTTCCTCTTGTTCTGGTCTTGTAGATGCATAGAACGGTGGCCAGAGAGAGGTCGGCTGGTCGGAGGTGTCTTTTGGGTGCGTGGAAGGAGAGGCGGTTGTTCAGGTATGTTGGTCCGGTGTTGTGAAGGGATTTGTATGTGTGGGTGAGGAGTTTGAAGGTTATTCTTATTTCTAATGGGAGCCAGTGGAGATCGCGGAGGTGTTGGGTGATGTGGCTGCGACGGGGGATTTCGAGGATCAGTCTGGCTGCGGCGTACTGGACGGTGTGGAGTCTGCGAAGGAGTTTCTTGTTGATTCCGGCTTAGAGAGCGTTGCTGTAGTCCAGTCGGCTACTGATGAGAGCGTGAGTCATACTTTTTCTGGATTCGGATGGGATCCATCTGAACATCTTACAAAGCATGCGGAGGGTGTTGAAGCAGGTCGATGATATGGCATTGATCTGGCGGTTCATTGTGAGCAATGAGTCTAGTATGATTCCAAGGTTTTGTGCATGGTCCGTTGGGGTGGGGGGATTTCCAAGAGCGGGAGGCCACCAGGAGTCGTTCCATGCAGAGGGGGTGGAGCCAAGGATGAGGACTTCTGTTTTCTGTGGAGTTGAGTTTCAGGCAGCTGTTCTTCATCCAGGTGGTGACGGCTTTCATCCCTTCTTGGAAGCTGTGTTTGGTGATGTTGGGTTCGTTGGTGAGGAAGAGGATGAGTTGGGTGTTGTCAGCATAAGAGACGATGTTGAGCCTGTGGTTCCTCACGATTGTTGCGAGGGGGGCCATGTAGATGTTGAAGAGGGTGGGGCTGAGGGAGGAACCCTGGGGCATTCCAGAGTTGGTCTCTGTCGCTTCTGAGAGGTAGGGCGGGAGTCTGACTCGCTGAGTTCTGCCGGTGAGGAATGAGCAAATCCAGGCGAGGGCCTTGCCACGAGTGCTAATGAGGGCAGAGGTGAGCTGGTCTTCGGTGATTTTGTTTTAGCTTCTACCGGGGAGGCGGTCGCCGTGCTTGTGTTCGGTGGGTTTTTTGAAGGAGAAGTTGATGCAGTGGTGGTCTGTCCATAGGAGTTCCATGGTGTGGCTGTAGGAGACGCTGTTTCCTTCAGTAAAGATAGGGCCAAGTGTGTGTCCCACTGTGTGCATGGGTGCGGTGACCAGTTGCTTAAGTCCTCTGTTGGCGAGGTTCTCTAGGAGAGAGGCAGTGTTAGGGTTGTCGTGGTTGTCCAGGTGGAAGTTTAGGTCTCCGAGTAGGATGTAGTCCGTGGGGTGCAATGAGGTCGGTGATGGCGTTGATGAAGGGAGATGCTGCTACATCACAGCATTCCATTTCAGCAGACATGCTTCTGAAAGTCTTTAGTGAGTGCAAACTAATGATGCACTGATTTGCTAGTCATACTATTAAGCAGTGTTTCCTGGGTATTCACACTCACTTCAACCTAGCTTCATCACATAGAATTACAAATCCAAGGCCCGATTCGCAAACAAAAGTAGACATACTTTATCTGTAGAAGTATGGCTACTAACAGGTACATATTGACTGCTTTTGGAAATTCACAAACATTCCCAATAGTTTGTCTGGAAAGGTGCACCAGTGGCAGGTTTGAAGGCACACTACTGGGAAAGCCATGTGACATGCATGATTGAAGGAGCCCAATTTTCAGATATGCATGTGTTTATTTTTGTTTTATGAACAGGGTTGAGAAATCTTCTCCACTACTTCACCTTCAAGTTTGGTGGTAATCTGTTCCGCTTCCCACTTTCTAATGAGAGTTACTACAATTCTGTGTGGGAGTAAAACTCCAACCATTTTCGAGGGAGAGGAAGGATTAGAATGGAGTTTGTGAATGCCACCAATGACAAACGTCTGTAAGAGCTCTCAAGCATTTAAAGCAAACTAAACCTTGACCCATCCACTTTCAACCCTTTGCGTGCAGTTGCTCTTGTAGAGGCAGTATCACATAAAGTAAGCATAGGGAGCGCTAAGTGAAAATAGAGTCTTTGCCATAATTCTGGGCTGACTGGTGTCTTAAGGAGTTGAAGAGCTGAAGCAGCACTATTTTACCCCCTTAGACAGTGATAAAGATTTGCTTGTCACAGGATCTTTCAAGTTATGTGTAGCTTTTGGCAGGAAATATAGTTGCAATTGTCGACATAGCCATAGTAAACACAGAACATAACAGAATACCATATGTAAAGTAACATACCAACAAAATTTAAACACAACAAACTGCATCACAACAAAGCAGTAAAAACCGAATGCAACACAATTGCAGTACAGCACAGAAAAATCACATTGCAATTATACAGCACAAAATCACAGCAGCACAAAAAACAGGAGAACACATCACCACTACAAAATGCCACACAACAAATGTGGTCAAACGTTCTTGTCACATATTACTACCTCGAGCAACATATTGTCATAATAAAGTAAAGGGTGTTTGGAGCAAGCCCTTCTTCAAATTACCACCAGGGACATGAAATAGCCACAGTTAAAAATGTTTTGTGATCTGGCCCCACCTTTTTCGTTTTCTTGGTGAAGACGTTTGCAGTAGAGAAACCATTTAATCTTGTCACAAGGCCTTCTGTGAACTTCTGACCGTCATACGTGTTAAAAGGTTTCATTTATAAATGTATGTTTAATGGCCAAAAATTGGTTTGTGAATAGGGATAGTAGATTCTACCCTGGCAAGAACTTTACCTAATAAAAACGCAGGCCTATTGGGTTTGCCAATCCTTGTTCGGATATGAATGCAGTGCATCGTTTTTGGTGGCATAAGTCTATAGGGTTGTAAAATGTTATTACACCAGACAATTATAAACAAATATTTCAATTATCAGTGAGCTGATCTATGGATGGATGAAGAGCATGGTTTGTGCTATGCATTGTTCCACTGTCTTCCTGCATGACCTCTCGAGGCGTTAGTCACTTTTAATTGATGCAGATATTATTGCATTACGTACAGTATTGTTTACATTTACATAAATGAAACCGCAACGATAGTGCTTCTTCAAGTTGGCTAGAGTAGTGGGTTGAACTCAAAGTCATTTTTGAATGAACTTGAGCGAATATTGAAGGTAATTCCTTCAGCATAAAAGGTGCAACCTGACTGTGCAGGATTTGCAATCAACTTGTGGTCAATTAATCTTACTTTGGGCTGTATATTTTTAGTAGCTCTCAAATGTAATTCACTTCTTCAGGCGCAGAGGTGGGTGAGGTCACTTTCAAACTTAATACTACAAGAAATTGTCAACAACAAACCTTTTCTGGAAAAACTTTACTTGCCTTTCTTATATTCCTTATTTTATCTTTGGGAAAAGGACAATTGCCCCTAGACATTGTGTTACTGTTCAACAATGAAATATATGTGTAATTGTTTTCGTACAAATAATTTCCCAAGTGAATTTGTGCTTTTTGCAAACTATTTTATTCCACAGAACATTCTGTCCTCTTTATAATTACTGACAATAACTAGAGAAACCCGCTTCTTTATTATTTTTATGCAAATGAATTTCTGGCTTTGTTCTTTTGATCTGTTTAAAATCTTAACATTGTATATGCAAAATAAAAAGATATTTCTTTCATTATATATCCCTTTTTCAACAGAAGCGTTTGTATTACTTTTTGTACACAGGTTTACAATGTAACTACTTATTTGAATTGTACTTACATACCTCAACACACATTTCTTCCAACTAAAGTACAGTGAAGGTTTTGAATTCCTTTAATAAATTTGTATTGAATGTAACTGTTAATTTTTAGTAGTAGCTGGCATTTGGTATGCATTTGACACCATTCCCTTTGCAACAGAAATGGATCACTGACATTTTATAGATGCATTCAATATCGAAACACAAATATATAGGAGATTAAATATCGATAGCAAAAATATTGACTTCCTATATTTAACTAGTAAGAGCACAAATATCAAGAACATAAATATTGTTAAAAATATCGAACTTTACCTATAGCAAAAACAAAATTATCGGAAACAAAAATGTTGTTACCTGAAAAAAACATATAATGTGTCCACAGTATCCATTCACACAATATTGTCTAAAATATTGCAAAAATATATAAATAATCATTAACAAATATAAAAAATACCTTTTACATAAAACAATTAGTTCAAATAAACCCAAAACATTTTATGCACATATTTAAATTAAAAATAAATATATTACATCAACAAAACCTTTAACATTCCCCCAATAAATTATATAATTAAAATAATAACAATAAAACCCCAAAAATATATTAGCATTAACTACAAGCATTTAAACATCAACTAAAGATTAATAAGTATATATAAATACATTTATACTCAAAACTATCAAACTGTATATCTTACATAAAAAAGTAAAACCTAAATTGGTGTTTACCACAGAACGACTCACTGATAAAAAAAATTCTAACTAAAACTAAACCAACTATAAATAGTTTTAACCGATAAAATGAAACAAACAATTAAATCAACAATATAAAAGTCACACTAATGTAAACAAATAAATACTTCAAAAATGAAAAACCCTGCAATACGAAGAAACTCTGCCGGATTCTCTCACCAGACCATTACAGAAGAAACTTTAAAATGTGCTTGTTTTTTTTTGGGGGGGTTTCATATAGCCTGAACTTGACCCAAAGGTATAAGGTATCAGAGCCCTTTACCTGAGCACCAGTTGCGTTACACAAGGACACGTTCATTTTCTTTGTTAGGCACGGGGAGATTAAGTGATTAAGGGGCATATGTACAAGGATTGGCGATATTTATCGCTAACCTCAGTTAGCGTGCGTTTTTTTATCGTCCTGTACCGTGGTAAACTATCGCTGTGTTAGCGGCGTATTCACAACACGCCGCTAACTGGCGATAGTTTCCCTTACCGGGTGAACTGTCTGGCGTTAAGAATAGCGGCACGGTGATAAAAATCCTCACGCTAACGTGAAAAAAGTGGCGATGGGCCAATTAGCGTCAGTCCACTTTTTTTCACGTTAAGCGGGAAAAACCACTATAAAACGCTCGCTATGCAACCCAAACACAAAAAAACAAAAAAAAAAACCAGGAAGAAATGGAGAAGAACCATGGAGGAAGCTGGACTCAGTACTGAAGCCAACAACAACCCCCCAAACACCCAGGTGGACCAGCCAGAGACCCAGGGGAAGGGCAAGGAGAAGAGGAAGACCCGGTTCAGTCAGCAGGAAAACCAGGTCCTGATTGCGGAGGTGACAGAAAAATAACAACAACTTTTTGTCAGCTCCACAGTGCCACTGGGAACAAAAAATGCAATATGGCAATCCATCGCAGCCAAGGTGAATGCTGTTGGAGAGGTGAGGAGGAAAGTGGATGACTGCAAGAAGCGCTGGCATGATGTTAAGCGCAAGACCAAGCAGAAACTTGCAGCCAATCTGAAAGCAGCAATGCAGTCTGGAGGTGGCAGTCCAGCGCCACAGGAAGAGAGCTGGATGCGTTGGAGAAACAGGTGACCGCAGTCATCAGCGAGGAGACGGTGGTTGGAGTTCTGGGACAGGATACTGCTCAACATGACCAGACACAACAGAAACAGGGTGAGTAACAACCAGGGACTGGGGGGGGCGGGGTGGATGGGCCCAATGGCACTCTTGCACAATTAAATGTATCGCAGTGCACACCCACAATGACTGCGGATCATGTCCCGGATACCCTTGTCCCTGGTGGCATAGACAAATATCACCCTACTCAACCAATACATTGCAAGACACATATTGGTGGGCACACAGACCTTGAAATGTGCACAGAAAAGTCATCCAAATCTAGTCCAAGTATCATATCAGACCACAAAATAAGGGCTACATGAAAGAGCAAAGGGCCACATTGATTGGAGATGCGGCAGGGTGTCAAAATGGCCCCCTTGCCTCAACACAACGCATATGCATGTTCCCGTATGTCTGAGTCTTGTGCAAGAATGTGCATGTGCATCAAGGGGGACAGTACTGCACATACACAAACTTGCACACAACTCAGACACACATGCACAATGGTGCATGTGTGCTGACATTGGTGGCGGCATGCCCACTCATGCACATGATCAGTCACATACACAGTGCATCCTCATTTTGGGGTCAGAGATATGCAGCCCTGTGCAGACGATTTGTATATGCATGGTGTTGAGGCAAGGGGGCCATGTAGACATCCTGCTGCATCTCCAGTCAATGTGCATGCTTGCTTGTACATGAGATGCAGTCCTGTGTACACCAAGTGAGAAAGCATCTAGTGAGTCTGCCTACCATAAACACATGCATTGTCACAACAAAGTGATCATGTAGCCCACTGGCTAAAAGCTGCATATCCCACAATGCACACAAACAGCAGACTTGACTCAAAATGTGATGTAATACAATGAGCATGGGGGATATGCCCACAACACCACAGTGCATGGATAATGCATATCAGGAATGTGTCACCCAAATATGTACTACAAGACTTGTCTGTGTGCCATACTCACAGACCTACAATGTCCCTGTAAAGAAGTATGACAACCTAAGTATGACAACAAGCAAGGATAGCAAAGTAGCACCAAATAATGACAAGTAGCTAAATGGCACCCTCACCCCTTAGGTCAAATAGCACTCCTCCACTCTCAACTGTACACATCTGCCATACAGAAAACAGCATTCCACATCAGTCCTGGTGTGATTTGCCCAATACACCATTATGTGCATGTAAACCTATCTGTTTGGTAAGTAAACTGTGTCAGTGAACAAATATGCAGTCATGGTTGTCATCATCCACACGCAAAGCCCGGCATCCAATAATCAGAACCAGGACAGCATGTATCATCCATGTGACCATCTGCGTGGCAAATACCCAAACACACATCACCCTGCCATTAGCATCTGTTGGGAGGGTGGCGGAGATAGGGCCTGAGCACTACTAATACGCCTTAGGAAATCCACATCCATCAAATCCAGGACCACTTATACACCACACGTGGGGCCAACGTTGAGGGGAATGGGTGTTGTCACTGTCTGTTCAGCCTGCAACAGCAATAGAAACTCACGCTGCACCATACTCACAATGGGTAAGCCAACAGGAGGGCAGTAAGCAATGCATGCAAGGAAAACCATGACTGACGACATGCACACAAGAGAAATCACTAGAGCCAAAGCTACCTGGATGTACATGTGTACTGCATTATGCATCACACATGGAAACAGCTATTAGCCCATCATTGCCAATCTACCTAATGGGTTCCCTCATCACACATAACCATTCTCGCACCAAACCCATGCACATGTGCACTACCCAGCAAACCTGACAGTCCGTGAGCCATACTGACAAGGCAAGTGACAGTGCATGATGAATTGCATGCCTGCACCCTAAACATTTTAACATGGTGCAGCCCACGGTCACTGAAGTGGCTGAGTGTGGAGTTCATCCTTAAAGGAGCAGGTCACACTCTGACACTTCCTCGTGTACATACAACCCCTGATGTAAAGAAGACTTCTTCTGCCAAACAATGCACAAGTGTCCCAACTCTGATCAAGACTAAGGGTGGGCGGAATTTGCGGAATTGCGTTCCGCGAAA
This sequence comes from Calotriton arnoldi, assembly GCA_963921515.1. Lineage (NCBI taxonomy): Eukaryota > Metazoa > Chordata > Amphibia > Caudata > Salamandridae > Calotriton > Calotriton arnoldi. Next base: position 348,736 of record CAWUFW010008309.1, read on the forward strand.
TTCCGCGAAACGGCAAAAAATCTCCGCGAGCACGCGGAATTTTGCGTGCTCGCGGAGATTTTGCTGCGCCCTTTATATCTGTAAGTGCTTCCTTTTGAGGTTTAATTTTTGTGACATGAGCATCGTGCCAGCCCAGAATTAATCCTGCCCTGCATATTTATCCAAGAAGATGAGTCCGTTTTGTGCAATACCTCTACTCAACTGGAGTACTTTCTACTGGCTAATCAGTAAGTGCTACCTCGTTGGGAAAATGTATAGTGCCTTTCCTACACTACAGCTGCAAAGGACCAGAAGAATTGTTTCCAGTGACCTGTGTGTCTAACTTTGCCACTGCGCCGAAAGAGCCGGGGTCCTTTGATTAAGCTGTCCATCATAGTGGGGAAAGGGCGGGAAGACGTTGCATACCGCGAGTGTATGTGGGGCGGGGCTACTAGCCTGTTCTCATGCCTCTTGTTTATAAAGGGTCAGAGCAGGATCTCAGCGGCAGACGAGGAGAAGGAACCTCCTGGTCACAGGAACTACATGAGGATTGCGCTCGAGAAAATCAAGGATGCAAAGACCTCCATCAAGGATTACAGCTAGCTTTTCAGGGTGGCAATGGAGAGAAGGCACATCTGCTTAATCACGCTCACGAATTCTACACGAGAATTGCGCTCGAGAAAATCAAGGATGCAAAGACCTCCATCAAGGATTACAGCTAACTTTTCATGTTGGAAATGGAGAGAAGGCACATCTGCTTAACCGCGCTCACGAATTCTGCACACCTTCCCTGCATATTTATCCAAGAAGATGCCTCCGTTTTGTGCAATACCTCTACTAGGCTGGAGTACTTTCTACTGGCTAATCAGTAAGTGCTACCTCGTTGGGTAAATGTATAGTGCCTTTCCTTTCCTACACTACAGCTGCGTAAAGGACCTGAAGAATTTTCCCCAGTGACCTGTGTGTCTGTAACTTTGCCACCGCGCCGAAAGCACCGGGGTCCTTTGATTAAGCTGTCCATCATAGTGGGGAAAGGGAGAGAAGACGTTGCATACCGCTAGTGTATGTGGGGCGAAGCCAAATGGGCGGGGCTTCTAGGCCCGTTCACATGCCTCTTGTTTATAAAGGGTCAGAGCAGGATCTCAGCGGCAGACGAGGAGAAGGAACCTCCTGGTCACGGGAACTACACGAGGATTGCGCTCGAGAAAATCAAGGATGCAAAGACCTCCATCAAGGATTACAGCTAACTTTTCATGTTGGAAATGGAGAAAAGGCACATCTGCTTAACCACGCTCACGAATTCTGCACACCTACCCTGCATATTTATCCAAGAAGATGCCTCCGTTTTGTGCAATACCTCTACTCAGCTGGAGTACTTTCTACTGGCTAATCAGTAAGTGCTACCTCGTTGGGTAAATGTATAGTGCCTTTCCTACACTACAGCTGCGTAAAGGACCTGAAGAATTTTCCCCAGTGACCTGTGTGTCTGTAACTTTGCCACCGCGCCGAAAGCACCGGGGTCCTTTGATTAAGCTGTCCATCATAGTGGGGAAAGGTAGGGAAGACGTTGCATACCACTAGTGTATGTGGGGCGGGGCCAAACGGGCGGGGCTTCTAGGCCCGTTCACATGCCTCTTGTTTATAAAGGGTCAGAGCAGGATCTCAGCGGCAAACGAGGAGAAGGAACCTCCTGGTCACGGGAACTACACGAGGATTGCGCTTGAGAAAATCAAGGATGCAAAGACCTCCATCAAGGATTACAGCTAACTTTACAGGGTGGAAATGGAGAGAAGGCACATCTGCTTAACCACGCTCACGAATTCTACACAAGGATTGCGCTCGAGAAAATCACCGGGGTCCTTCGATTAAGCTGTCCTTCATTCTGGGCAAAGGGCGGGTAGATGTTGCATAACGCTAGTGTATGTGGGGCGGGGCTTCTAGGCCCGTTCACATGCCTCTTGTTTATAAAGGGTCAGAGCAGGATCTCAGCGGCAGACGAGGAGAAGGAACCTCCTGGTCACAGGAACTACACGAGGATTGCGCTCGAGAAAATCAAGGATGCAAAGACCTCCATCAAGGATTACAGCTAGCTTTTCAGGGTGGCAATGGAGAGAAGGCACATCTGCTTAATCACGCTCACGAATTCTACACGAGAATTGCGCTCGAGAAAATCAAGGATGCAAAGACCTCCATCAAGGATTACAGCTAACTTTTCATGTTGGAAATGGAGAGAAGGCACATCTGCTTAACCACGCTCACGAATTCTGCACACCTTCCCTGCATATTTATCCAAGAAGATGCCTCCGCTTTGTGCAATACCTCTACTCAGCTGGAGTACTTTCTACTGGCTAATCAGTAAGTGCTACCTCGTTGGGTAAATGTATAGTGCCTTTCCTTTCCTACACTACAGCTGCGTAAAGGACCTGAAGAATTTTCCCCAGTGACCTGTGTGTCTGTAACTTTGCCACCGCGCCGAAAGCACCGGGGTCCTTTGATTAAGCTGTCCATCATAGTGGGGAAAGGGAGAGAAGATGTTGCATACCGCTAGTGTATGTGGGGCGAAGCCAAATGGGCGGGGCTTCTAGGCCCGTTCACATGCCTCTTGTTTATAAAGGGTCAGAGCAGGATCTCAGCGGCAGACGAGGAGAAGGAACCTCCTGGTCACGGGAACTACACGAGGATTGCGCTCGAGAAAATCAAGGATGCAAAGACCTCCATCAAGGATTACAGCTAACTTTTCATGTTGGAAATGGAGAAAAGGCACATCTGCTTAACCACGCTCACGAATTCTGCACACCTACCCTGCATATTTATCCAAGAAGATGCCTCCGTTTTGTGCAATACCTCTACTCAGCTGGAGTACTTTCTACTGGCTAATCAGTAAGTGCTACCTCGTTGGGTAAATGTATAGTGCCTTTCCTACACTACAGCTGCGTAAAGGACCTGAAGAATTTTCCCCAGTGACCTGTGTGTCTGTAACTTTGCCACCGCGCCGAAAGCACCGGGGTCCTTTGATTAAGCTGTCCATCATAGTGGGGAAAGGTAGGGAAGACGTTGCATACCACTAGTGTATGTGGGGCGGGGCCAAACGGGCGGGCTTCTAGGCCCGTTCACATGCCTCTTGTTTATAAAGGGTCAGAGCAGGATCTCAGCGGCAGACGAGGAGAAGGAACCTCCTGGTCACGAGAACTACACGAGGATTGCGCTTGAGAAAATCAAGGATGCAAAGACCTCCATCAAGGATTACAGCTAACTTTACAGGGTGGAAATGGAGAGAAGGCACATCTGCTTAACCACACTCACGAATTCTACACGAGGATTGCGCTCGAGAAAATCACCGGGGTCCTTCGATTAAGCTGTCCTTCATTCTGGGCAAAGGGCGGGTAGATGTTGCATACCGCTAGTGTATGTGGGGCGGGGCTTCTAGGCCCGTTCACATGCCTCTTGTTTATAAAGGGTCAGAGCAGGATCTCAGCGGCAGACGAGGAGAAGGAACCTCCTGGTAAGTCAGGAACTACACGAGGATTGCGCTCGAGAAAATCAAGGATGCAAAGACCTCCATCAAGGATTACAGCTAACTTTTCAGGGTAGAAATGGAGAGAAGCCACATCTGCTTAGCCACAACCTCGCTCACAGAATTTGAGCTTCAACTCGGGCACCTGCTTTATTTATACCCGAATTCCGTTCCGCTCGCGGATTGCGGAAGTTTCGACATTTCCGCGTTCCGCGCGGAACGCGGAAATGCCGAAATTTCGCAAGTTCCGCGAGCGGAACGGAATTTGCCACCCAGGGTTAATCAAGACCCATATTTACTCCAGCTTGCAACATCTCATCATTGTAAATGCACATAAGTGAAAGGCTCACTGGCTGAGAGGGATAAGGGGCAGTAAAACCTAAGCTGCAGGGTTGACTCTCCCACAATGCAGTGCACAGACACATAAATCTGAGCTAATCAACATTGACTACAATGTGGTACAAACTGCATCACTTCCACTACTGAGCCGAGGACACAACTGGTGCCGCTTGTGTATAGAAATGGTCCATTCACATTTGGCATAGCTGTAAACTGTGGGATGATAATGTACAACTACAACGTCAAATCCATGATGTTGTACAAATAATCACTATCCGGCATCTAATAGGCATCTCCTCCTAAACAGTCAGAATGGACATTGTCATGCAGTCTGCTAGTAAACTCATCCAATGCATGACCATACTTGAAACACACATTTAACGGCATCTCCCCTTTACGTTGCAGAGGTCGAAACATCACCTCCTGTACAGCAGCCTGTCCCACTCTTCACTGATGACGATGAGGAATTTTCCACCATCAACCAGGACACCCTCCAATAGCTGCTAGACTCATTTAGCACTCTACCTCCGGAAGCAGGGCCATCCAGCTACGGCGTGGAAAGTCCACCCCCAGCACAAACCACCCACCAGCAAGCACCTACCACCACAGCTGTCTCACAGGACCTTGAGGACCCACTTCTGGCATTTCAATGCCGTGCGGTAGAGGTCCAGCAGGAGATGGCTGATCTGGTGCGGGTGGGTTTTGCCAGCCTGGCGGCCAAACTCGATGCCGTACGTGGGTGTCTGAGTCCCATTCGGGACCACCTACAGAACATCACAGACACCCACAGTCCGCTCCATGCTCTCCGACATTCCATGGCTGACATCGCTGGAGTCATGACTCAGAGACAAGAACAACTGTCCAGTCAGAGTGGCTCCATCGATGTTAGCCAGGAGTTGGCCTGCATGCGAATGATAATGGAGAACATGGAGCGGATGCTAGCAGAACAAATGGCTGCCACGGCTGCACACCAATGAGACATAGCTGGAATCTTCCATGCCCTGCAGCTGATGATCACTGCATTGCTGCATCAAGGTTTGGCACAGATGAATGCTGCTGCTGCTTCTACATCCACATCTCCACCCCCTGATGTGTCAGTGCCTCACAGTGCTGCAGCCAATCTACCACCACGCACATGTGAGGCACATGACACATCCGAGGACGAAGATGTGGATGAATCTGCATTATTGCAAAGAAGAAAGCGGTAGCATTCATCTATGCCAAATGGCCTGTTTCTCCTTGGATCTTGGCTCAGCATCATGCCACGGAACATCAGCTTCCACTGTCCCCCGATACACTCTGTGACACTCACCTTGGACCTCGACATGGACTGCCATATTTTGTCTTGTTCCCAATGACACTGGAATCAGCCTGCTGGCTGAACTCTGCCTCTTCCTTTGGACATGTTACCCCAAAAGGACTCTGTCTGGCCCTCCACTGGGCATCTATGGATTGTGGGGATTGTATGGCCAAGTACTGGTCCAGTCTTCACCAATGTCAATGGACATGTAAATAAAAATATTTAAATCACACACTTGTGTGTTGTCTATGACCAATCAAGTATAGAAGTCTCTGAAAATGTTGTGCCAATTAATCCACCAAAAAGTACGCCAAGGGAAATAAGAGAAATGTACATCTTTTACTGTGACCCAGATAGGCAGTGAGATGACCGGATATGTGTGCACTAGCCGTGCCCTCATTGCTCAAATACAACATTCTAGCAATATCCCAACTTAGCCCTACGTACATTAAGGAAATAGGCATGTGTGCAAAAATGTCCGAGTCAGTTGCATGCCACAAGTAGTGTCCCCCTTTACCATTGCTACAAATTCTCACTTGGCATATCTACTCACACTCTACAGGGTTGACAGAGCCTGTTGTGATGGTGCGCATTGCATGTCACATCCCAAGATGGTGCACACCATATTCACATTGATGAAGAATCGTAAGGGCACATGTCTACCAGCCGCTATTGGAACCACAATGTCTAACTCAGTGAAGTAGAGTTGGCAATAGGGACTCACCCCAAAGTGGAAGTCCTCAGTCAGTCCCTTCCTGTGGACGAACAATGCATTCAAAATTAAGAACCATCTCATGCTGTGACCACTGTGAGCGGATAGGGCAATGTGTCTAGGGATGTGTGGTGCACTGTACTTAGCATATAGTCAGACGCAGTACCACCATTTAAAGGGTGGCATCACTATGAGCCAATGCGAAATGTAACAGCTGGGAGAAGTGGCTATGACACTGGCACTACAAGGAGCAATGCTACATTTTCCCTCTTGTGTGCAGCACAACTGTTGCCCGAATCAAAAATCTGAGACAAAACCCTAACTTTCCGAATTTCGGTATTCACAAAATGCATTTAGGAGTAGTGAAGTCAGTATTCCTAAATTAACTACTCCTAAATTCCATTTGTGAATACCAAAAGTCGTAAACTTAGGCTCTACTCTCATCTTACTTTTGTGAATCGGGCCCACAGTTCTGCCACATGCCGTTTAAAGTTGACCCGCTACATGACAATATCCTGCATGGGCAGGAGGTGAAGCCTCCATGCACAGAAACATACAATTCCAATGATGCTGACACACTTGCACAACGCAGCAAGTGTGACAAGATCTGTGCATTGTAGATGGACTCAGCGCCAGGCTCATGTGATATGCAGGGGCTTGACGGAATCTGTGGTACCTGGCGCATACATCCATCTCCATGATGGATAACAGTTGCAAATCCAATGTCCACTCAAGGCCATGTCCCTAGGATGTGTTGTAAATGGGCAACAATGTGCTGTCCAACTCCGTGAGTCAAACTTAAGATGTAAAACTTCACAAAAGAGTGTCCCTAGACTAGGCCATAAATTTTACTTGCCACCCTGTCATCCATGCAAGTTTACTGTGCTCACATCTAAGGTATCCTGACACAATCCTTCCTGCTAAGTAACATGTCATGACCACACTTACAAGTTCAATGGATTGTCCAGTGGTAGCATGAGTTGCATACAAGGTAAAAAGCCACACTCCACCACATCACACCTGACATAAGTGCAACCAGAATTCCAAAGTATTAACCATTTATTATAAAAGTACAAAAATAACCTACCCTAAACTAACACTAATCACTACTACTACTAATCTAATCTAAACTAACTGGAACAAAGTGAATTATAAACTAAACTATCTACCCTATCTAATCCTAAACACGCAACAACATATTTAAGACATCAACCCCCCTCCCACCCTTAAGGCACATCATGAGACTGGACAAAGACATCTAAGCTATACAGAAACTAACTGCGCAGTTATCCTACACAAATATTTATATTTTTTGCATTTTGTTTATTTTTTTAACAACAAAGACATCAACCCCCCACCCAAAGGAAAAGGAAACTTATCCCCAAATACTAATGAATAATAAATATCTCAAACTAGCTTAAAATCTAACACTAACTATGCCTACACTACAACTACACTACCTAACACTTAAAATACTTACCTAACACTAACTAATAACAATATATAACATTGGGGGAGTGGAGAATGGAGAAGAGGGGGATGGGTCTCAATATGTACAGTCATTATGGGAGACCCAGGGCTTTCCTCATGTCCTGCAGCTGCCTGGTATGCTCCGCCATTTCCCTCCGTATCTCAGCCAGCAAAACATTGTTGTCCAATAATGTTCTCAGGTCCCGCACAGTGAACGGCACCACCTGATCTGCTAGGGCAGGTGGCATTGTCCCTTGGGTGTGTAGTGTTGAAGGGGGATGGGTTACTGCCTGTCCACGCCGGGACCCACGCCTGTCGCCAGAGGGGCCCGGGACGGCCTGTGTGCCACTCTGTCTCCCATGTGTTACAACCTCGGGCACCGACTTCCAACTCCCAGCTGCCCGGTTTTCCTGTTACCTCTGTGCCATGTTGCGGTACCCCTTAGCGACCTTTCTGATGTGGAGGTACCGGTCCTTCCTCACCTGGAAGGCATGGGACCCCTCTGGCGACATGTTGTCTGTAAAATAAGAGCAATGACAAAATGTTAGCCCTGTAGACTATGTTGATGTTCTCCGTTTTACTCAGCAACACAAGGTCAGTGAAACATGGGAGCCTACACTCTAACGTAACATTGTGAAGTCAGAGAGTGACCTGGACAATGAAATATTGAATCCAGGATCAGTGACTACATGCTGGGGAGACTGATTTGACAGTGCATGGCATGGGACATGTACTGTCACAACTCAAATGAGACTGTCAGTGTCAAATGATGGTGCTATGACATACCCTGACAGAGGGTGACATGTACAAGGATTAGTCGGAGGGAGGCATTAGCCCTCTGTGTGTAGCGCCTCCCTCATCCTCTCCTGTAACACAGTGCTGCATCATATGTACAATGATCATGTGCAGCCCTGCGTGCCACCCAGCAATGGCGTGAAGTTCATCAAGTCAGTGCAAACACAGGCACTCTTGCACAAGAGTGCAAGGGTGTCTGTGTGCAGGGGAGGCTTGTTAATGTGTAGGAAGGTTACCCTACCTGCACACGAGCAATCCTGGAACAGCGCTACTCACACTTTCATCTGTGCTGCATCACACAGCACACATGGAAACACGTTAGGTGGCTGAACACTGACTTGTACATGAGGTGCGGGCCCTCTCTCCACCACAACTTCACAATAGCTGACGCGTTGCTGGCGAGAGGGGGAAACATCGTTTCCTCAGATTTGTCAATTATACATGTCTTAGATCCGCTATTATCACTCCGTTGACAATTTAACTATGCAGGCCTTTACAACGCAGACGGTTACAATGCATTCCCCATAGTAACGGCCCCCTGGACTCATGATGGTTATTGTGTTGTAATGGCCAATGCGTTTGAACAAATAGCGTGGCAGAGCCCTGCATTGTAAATTATATGGCACAGCAATAAATGTATAGCCAAAGCATGTGGAGTAAATGCATGCAGAGTAATGTCACAAATTCGGACAGAGGGGCTTGTACACTTGAGCCTGAGTCTACCAGGGAATGACCCCAAGGAGACAGCTTGACAACACCATTGCAGTGGCCGAACATGCCAATGAGATTCATAGGGCCATCTTTCCTAGCTGTTTGGGGAACTTGCCATTGATATGCTTGGATCAAAGGTACGCACTGCAACTTCTGTGAAGCTGGTATGCAGCATACCTACAATATTACTGTGCCGACCTGTGTCTGAGCACGCACGGCCTGATAACCACTGCCTCCTTGTGCATGATCGGGCCCACTTGCACAGTCTTCTCAGTCAAGGATGTACATGCATTCCAGGTCTGCTCATACTCATCAGCAACACCACTCACATGTCTCCTCTCCTATCTGTATGCTCTGTAATCCACATGCATGTGCTGTTGTGACAGAACCCATAGATTTAACTTGCATGTGTATCACTGACTGGGGATGTGCAAAGTTACATATGGAAGACAAATGCAGAGCTCCATCTTCACTGACTGATTTGTACACACTTCTGACTTCAACAAAACATCATCACACTGCAGGCAAGGTACATGTGATACACAAACATACTGCATACTACAACGTCTATCATTTGACCCAGACATTCATGACATCGCACTATGCCAATATATAATGGCAAAACTCACCAGTGGCGTGTGGGTCCTTGAAGGTGTTGATATCCCCCTATGTGATAAGTGATCTTCCAGCTGTGAAACATGAAAAGAAAAGTGTGTTGGTATCAGACGTAAAATCACACATGTCCTATTCATCATGCAATTCATCACCATCACTGACAATGCTCCGTAACTGTACTGTTGCAGTTCATGTTGCCTACATGATTGGGTCTACTTTGCCTGCCATTCACACAAGATCTGTGAATGCTGAGTTGTGCCAAACCAGACAATAATGCAAGCAACTTGCACAGACTAGTTGTGTGACACTTTCACAAGGCCCCATTACTACACGCAACATGAGGTTATAAATGCTCTGTGTACAATTGCATTGATGCAGATTGCACATGGCTGTTTCACAAATGTTGGTGGTGTATGACACTCTGGAGTCCTATTTCCTTTGAACTATTGTTCCTATCTCACCCATTGTCACATGGAGCCTATGTACAAGGGCAGCGTACCTAACTTAGCTAAACAAGGAGGGAAGCATTTGTACTCTTCCTTTTGTGCAGCACACAGGTCCCAGAAAGAATGCCTAGGATTGTTTATGTACAGTCACCCTCCTGTACATGAACAACCTTTGCCATGCACGCAGTATGGTGCAAGGGTGCCAGCGTTTGCACTACAGTGCTAAGTGTTGCGCCCGCGCAGTGGGAGACTCAAACCTGCAGCCTATGCTTGTCAATATGATGCAGCGTTGTGTTTCTGATGTGGCAACGTTAAGCGTGAAGGCATGACGTCTCACGCCTCACTCTGCCACATTTTTGCACATGGACCCCAGTGTGTCCCACATGGCATTTATGGCTATTCATACGAGTGTTCATATATGGATGTAGAGGTTGAACTTACCACACTGTAGGCCAATGATGACTCCCAGATGGTGCAACAGGTCACCCTCACGGCCCACGCAATCCTGCCAGCGGTGCTTCAATTGGCGCACAGTCCTGTCGACCCCAAAGACACGCTGCATCTGTGCCCTCACACGCTCCCACCTGACCTTCCGCACTTGGACGGGATATCCCTAAAGGATACGACCCCCACACTCCACCATCAAGGGCAGGTAAAATTTCACCAGCCAGAGGAAGTCCCCCAATGCCCCCTCTGACATCCTGCCCTCCCTACCCACACCCACCATCTCCCAGCACACACCTAAACCCACTAATAAGAAAAGAAAATGCCCAATATGTGCCTCAACAACTACTAATTATTTAAACTACCCCTTAGACAGACACCCGACAAGATTGAGGACAAGAGCCAAAAAACACGTAATACCAAGTACACAACACTTCACGGAGACACTATCAACAGGACACAGGACACAGCAACACTCTCCACAATCACCAGCAATGTGCTCAAAAGAGAAAGTGAAAGTGCACAGCACTCCTACAGTAAACAGGAAGCATGCAGACATCACTTCCTGTGTGTTTGCGGCCCGTTTTTTTACTTTGCGGTGAGATTCTGCCCGTAAATTGGCTTAGGGCTAATATTTCGTTTGGTTCAATGTGTCTAGCGACAGATTTTCCATCGAGAGTATGAAAAAAACATTGCATTAACGTAAATGCGGCCAGATTTTGCACGCTACGTGCAAAATGTTACACAGATGAACAGTCTTAGATGTAATTTCATTTCAGAACCCAAATGACACCATAAAATTCATTAATGACCCCAAATGACACCCAAAAATTCAGAATTTATCCTAAATGACACCCTAAAATTCATAAATGACCCTAAATAACACCCTAAAATTCAGAATTTACCCCAAATGACACCCTAAAATTCATAAATGACCCCAAATGACACCCAAAAATTCAGAATTTACCCCAAATGACACCCTAAAATTCATAAATGACCCCAAATGACACTCTAAAATTCATTAATGACCCCAAATGACACCCAAAAATTCTGAATTTACCCCAAATGACACCCTAAAATTAATAAATGACCCCAAATGACACCCTAAAATTCAGAATTTACCCCAAATGGCACCCTAAAATTCAGAATGACCCCAAATGACACCCTAAAATTCATAAATGACCCCAAATGACACCCTAAAATTCATTAATGACCCCAAATGACACCCAGAAGTTCAGAATGTACCCCAAATGACACCTTAAAATTCATAAATCTCCCCAAATGACACCCAAAAATTCTGAATTTACCCCAAATGACACCCTAAAGTTCATTAATGACCCCAAATGACACCCAAAAATTCAGATTTTACACAAATAACACCCTGAAAAGCATCTCTCAACACATGAGACATACCCACCATCAAATTACAATTGTACTATTCTTTGCACAAAATGTTTGACTTTCACTTGTCAGAGAGATGTACTTATCAGAGGATAAACATGCACATGTGTTGTGTGGTTTTATTGCACAAACTGGTCTTAGGTGCATTCTGGACAGATAAATGGCAAAGGACTGTCACATTGTGAGGTGCTCAGGTGAAGAAATTGTTTATGATTCGGTTCCTTCGGGCAGTTCCTGCAGCAGAAACTGTGGGGTGTGCTGCACCAGCCTCATCTTCTTCATCATCCTCAGCATCGTCCGGTGCATCTGGCACTTGAATCCATGGGGCATTGATGCGTACACATATATTGTGCAACACACAACATGCTATGATTATCTTGCACACTGTTTATGGGCTGTACAACAGTCTACCATCTGTGATGTCAAGGCACCGGAAACGTGACTTTAGCATTCCAAAAGTGCGCTCCACAATGGCCCTGGTGCGTCCAAGGGCCAAATTATACTGCCTCTGGGCCTGAGTGTTTGTGGCTCGGAGGGGTGTCATCAGCCATGGGGAGAGTGCATATCCTTGATCACCTGTAACATGTAATGGAGAGATGTGTCCATTAGTTGTTGTGCATGCTGTGTTTGCAGTGTTCATATTTTGTGATGTGTGATTTGTGCTACTTTGGATTACAGGTTAGCCATGTGTAGCTTTAGACAATTAACCAGCATCAATGCAAATTACATTGCCTCACACCTGCTCGTCCCTCCCCCCTAGGCTATTTTATTGTGGGTGCTGCGTGTTTGCATCACTGGCACTCCAATGGCGCGCAAAAGCCAATCCCATCTGCGCCCGTCCGCAATCCAAACGCAAACAGCAGCAGGGACCCAGGATCTCCTGACGTCTAGCGCTACGACTCACCCGCCCTCCTCAAAGTAAATGCTAGGATAACGCACAACTGCCAATAGGCGACATCAGACACAACTCACGTCCAGTTCTCCTGCTGCCGCTGACGCAAGGACTTCACCACCGCACAACACCTGCACTTCCAGATCCAGACCAGCCACAAAACAACACTCTGCAGCACACTCGCCTGCAGAGCCCCCGGAGGCCGGGACCGCTTCGGCCACACCATCAACATCATCACACACCACGCCATCTACTCCAAGGACTACGTACTCATTTCCGAGCTGAGCTTCCACCTCACAAACCACAACAACTCCAACTTCAGTACCCTCTGGCCAAAGCTCGCAAACATCAGTCTGACCCAACTCTTCACCACACTGACCCACAAGGCAGGACACACCCTCGAACCCATCTTCACATGTGGGAACAGCGTCCACTTCATACACAACACTCAACCCACATGGAGTGGCCACCACTGCGTACACTGCCTCGTGGAAACACCCAAGCCCACAGCCCGCCCCACACTAAGGAAATTGAGCTGAGTCACTGAGGAGCTGCTCCACTCCACCATCAACGGCAACACCCACACCGCTGCAGCCGACACCGACGGCGCTGCCAGGGATTTTCACACATGGATCTACAAAACGTGCAAGAAAATCCGCATCGGTCACAACCAACCTCCAAGATGCCAGATGCCAGATGCATCTGCATCTGCAGACGCATGGATAAAAACTGGAGCAACATCAGGTTACACAAAAGACTTCACCACCTACAAGGACACCCAGCTCATACTCTCCCTCACCAAGGCGCACACACCCACCAGACTGGGCTTCCAGGAAGGATTGCAGGAAGTTGTGACATGGATGATCAACAGCTGCCTGGTACTCAACGCGGAGGAGACATAAGTCCTCATCCTCATAAACACCCCATCAGCATGTGACAACACCTGGTGGGCCACCGCCTTCGGCAGCTCACCCCCCAACGTCCCCAGGTACCTAGGCATCGTACTCAACTCCTCCCTCTCCATTAACCAACAGGTCTACGCCATGGCCTCCAGCTGCTCCAACACCCTCTGCATCCTCCATGAGACCTTCAAATGGATCCCCCAGGTGTCAAGAAAGACAGTCACCCACGCAGTCATTACCATCAGACTGGAGTACGAAAACGCCATATATATGCACACATAGACAAGTCTGTGCTCTGCAAGCTCCAGACTGTACAGGACACCGCCGCAAGACTCGGCCTTGTGTCCATACTTTCCTCATGGGTCCAGACCCTCCATCGCACCTACTTGCTTCCAACCTCTCCCAGCATTTGCAAATGTGTGGCGGAGGGTCTGTGCCTTTGGGGGTAGTATGTCTAAAAGGCTAGCCCCAGTAACCGCAGTCACTTGGGTTGTTGTGCATGGTAGGTTTTCGTTACTAGGCATGTTGTATGAAATTAGCTACATGTGCCTTGTCACATTTGTGGGTTCCATGATTGTGTACTTGAGGTGTGTGGTGTGTTCAGTTAGTACTTACCAACAAGCAGTGCATTTCCATATGTGCCATCCTGAAACCGCTGGTTGATGATGGACTGGCGGAAGATGTAGGAATCATGCACACTTGCTGGGAACTTGGCTACGACATTCGTGAACAAGCCCCGGTGGTCCACTATTGCCTGCACATTGATGGAATGTGTGTGCTTCCTGTTGCGGTATATGTGTGCAGTGTCCGCAGGGGGCACAAGTAGGACATGTGTGCAGTAAATTTCCCCCAACACCTGCGGGAAGCCAGCAATGGCATAAAAGCCTTGCTTGGTCTCAAGCTGTTCCTGCGCAGTGTTGGGGAAGCGTAGGTGCTGGGGTATCAGGCTGATGATGCCATCCAAGGCAGTTGGGAGGAACCTTGATAGGGATGACTGTGAGACTCCACCAACTCTGGCAGTTGTTGGTTGGAAGGTACCAGAGGCCAACATGTGCAGTACAGCCAGCAGCTTTGTCTGCGGAGGGTTGTTGGTTATCCGCTCTGTTGGTGCCTGCAGCCTGTGGGCTATCTGGGTCAGGATGCAGAGGATGGATGTCCTTTTGAGCCTGTAGTGGGCAATGACATCCTCTGGCGTTAGGTCTGTGAGGCTGGGGCGTGGGCGATGGACCTGCTGTCGTCTTTGGCGCTGCCTCCGTGGTGGTCTTGGGGGCGGTGGCAGTGGTGGTGGTTGTTGTGACCTTCTTGGTGCTCCAAGCTGCATGAGTAGTACCTCCATGGCATCAGTGGGTCTTCAGATGATGCTCTGGCCTATTCTCCCTTATGTTCTGTTATTTCTCACCATTTTTAAGACCACCTTTTTTCTGGTCTTATGTTCCAGCCACTACCGGGCTTTAGCGGCTGTTTTTTTAACGTATCGCGGGTCCGGGCGATCGTTGTAAATATCGCGAAGGGGGTTAGCGTGCTTTTTTGCACGGGAATGCCTACATTGCATATCATTAGCTAACATCGTTGGCAATGCTGGATGCGGCCGCTATCGCCAGAAAGCTGTAGCTAACGGCTCCTCTCAGTACGAAATTTGAAATGTGGGACAGGATAGCCAACAGAGTGAATGCTGTTGGTAACACCATGCGCACACAGGGAGACCTTAGAAAGAGGTGAAATGACCCCAGGCTGAGGGTCTGTACCAAGTACAACAGCCACTACCTGGAGGCTCAGAGGACTGGCAGTGGCCCTCCTAGTGCCCCATTACAATTCTTACCCTGGGAGGAGAAGGTCTTGGCCATCCTGCATACTGAGGGCTTATCAGGAATAGAGGGGGGCTTGGAATCTGGTAAGTTACACTTCAATAGCTGCCACAATATCACAATGTCCTGTTTGCTCTCAACTCTGCTTTTCCTATTCTGTTCTCTATCTACTTTTCTAGAATGCAAAATTCAGAGTTCCTGAGATGTTGGTTTGTCTGTGGCAATATGTATTGTTGCAAACACAAGGAGACTAATTTGCATATAGCTGTGTCTGAACTGGGGTGGCGAAGTGAGCTAAAGAACAATGATGATTCAACCCAGATCAGTGACTGGGGGCGAATGTCTGAAAAGTTTCAGCGCTCCGTCGATCATCTCCTTGTGTTTGCTTTGTTCACCCCAAGTTGGCAGGGAATGGCCAGATGTGGGTCCCTTGCTCACTGTGCCACTGGACTCAAGCCAGCCTGGCTGATGAGGGCTGTTAGCCCGAAACCGGTCCCAGGATGCTTGTTTCTGGTCCAGGGAAGACATGGCTTGGCAGTTCGGGCTGGACTGTTCCCATGAGGCACAAGGTCAAGACTGATTTGCATATAGCTGTGTCTGAACTGGGGTGGAAAAGTGAGCTAAAGAACAATGGTGGATTCAACCCAGATCTGTGACTGAGGGTGAGTGTCTGAAAAGTTTCAGCGCTCCGCCCATCATCTCCTTGTGTTTGCTTTGTTCGCCCCAAGTTGGCAGGGTATGCCCAGACATGGGTCCCTTGCTCACTTTGCCACTGGATTCAAGCTAGCCTGGCTGATGAGGGCTGTTAGCCTGAAGCCGGTCCCAGGATCCTTGTTTCCGGTCCAGGGAAGACATGGCTTGGCAGTTCGGGCTGGACTGTTCCCATGAGGCACAGGGTCAAGACTGATTTGCATATAGCTGTGTCTGAACTGGGGTGGCGAAGTGAGCTAAAGAACGATGATGGATTCAACCCAGATCTGTGACTGGGGGTGAGTGTCTGAAAAGTTTCAGCGCTCCGTCTATCATCTCCTTGTGTTTGCTTTAATATGTATTGTTGCAAATAATACCACATGTATCCAACTCCAGGACATGCCACATGTTGCAATGCTGTCTGTAAGTGCATTTCCATTAAAATATATATCCAGGACCCAGGATATGTGTGAAACTGTAAATGTATGATCCATCCCAAATGCATGTTGCCAATAGGCCTGGGAAATTCCACTCTGCTCATGAAGTTTGTGGAGTTTTTCCCCACTCCGTGCTCTGCGTAGCACGTGGAGTTCCGAAAACTCAGCTCCACATAGTGGAGGGGAGTTTTTCCCTGCTCGTGCTTGCCAACGTTAAGTTGGCGAGCGCGAGCAAGGAAATTTTTACTCCAGACCACCTCCCGGCGAGATTTCTTAATGCGGGCATGTAGAAACCTCTGATTTGTGTTGAGGAAGCTGCCGCTTGAGTAGAATATCTACTCGGGCGCCAAAAAGAAGCAGTGCCTTCTAGCACTACGCATGGTGCTGTTCGCGCTGATTTTCCAGCATGGGACAAAAAACTCCCGTAAAATAACAGAGCGAACGGCGTGACCTAACGACCTCTGCCGCTTGCGGAGCTCTGTGTAGTGTGGCCAAATTCTTTTGGTCACATCTCCGCCCAGGCCTAGTTGCCAACAGCTATGGTATACTGATGATAATTTTTCAAGTGTTGCTAAAGTGATCTTGTCACTCTAAACTCCAAACAAGATGCTACACTCTTTTTGCCCCTTCTCACTTGTCTCCCATGTCACTACTGAAGTTTACTACTCATGCAGGTTACCATTACCCAAGTGTTGCTAAAATGACATTGAAAAGTTCCCACTACTACCATGAGCTCCTGTGATTGGAACTCTAACCAAGATGCTATACAGCTATTGCCCCTTCTCACTTGCCTCCCATGTCACTACTGAAGTTCATCACTCATGCAGGTTACCATTACTCAGGTGTTGCTAAGGTAAGACTGACGTGACTACAGCTACCATGAGGCCTGGTGACTCCAACTGTAACCGAGATGCTACACTCTGTTGGCCCCTTCCTACTTGTCTCCCAAGTCACAACTAAAGTTCACTACTCATGCAGGTTACAATTTCTCAAATGCTGCTAAAGTGAGACTGAAGTGACTACAACTACCATGAGGCCTTGTCACTCCAACTAAAACCAAGATGCTAGGCTCCTATTGCCCCTTCTCACTTGTCTCCCATTTTACAACTGATCTTCACTCATCATGGACTGTGCAATATACAGACAAAACTTCACTCAGATATACATAGGCATACATTGCTTGATGGTGTCCTAGACCCATCAACTGAAACTATTGATGACATGAGTGACACCATAACAATGGAATACCCCGAATATATGTCAGCCATGTAGGAAATTCATCTCATTAGCACTACCAGGATACACCTTGACGCTGCACTTCTCACATGATAAACAATGCTACATATACAAACATGCTGGATATTTGCCTGAATTAGACACAACTAGGCCTTGAGATGGACAACAACACATGATATGACTTCTCTGTTTTGGTAGCTGAGTTTTGGAGATGTCTTGTCTATCCCTAAAGCCAAAATGCCAAAAAGCTTCACAGCTAATGAGATGAAGAAATCTAATACTTTGGTTGAATGTCTACAAATGTCTACTAACCAAGTTCACCTCCACGCTAATAGCAGACAATACTAATCTCTAACTATTTTATTCCATTCTACATACCCATTAACTTTGACACAAACAACATGGATATAGATACTTCACTTCCACCTTTAACGGTGTCCTTCATTTCTCAACAGGTCAATGTTCATTTACAGCTGAACAAAGCTATACTTAGAATACCAACACCTTTCCCCAGATGTTCCAGAGCCATGTATTCCTAGTATGGAGCCTTAACATCCTCCTCACAACATCACTACAAGAGTTACAAGACAAGTCAAAGTCATGACATCTCACACCATACTTACACTCAGGAGAAGTAGTTTTGGATGAGATCCTGACACAAGTCAGCTCCTTCTTCTTCACCCCTATCATCATCTCCATTTGGCATTCCAGGGTCCCCGCCTGGTGGGTCTTCAGGGCCTGCATTCTCTGCGATGCAAGGGATGTTCTGTCGCAGGGCAATGTTGTGGAGTATGCAGCAGGCCACTGTGATATTGCACACCTTCCTGGGTGAGGAGAGGAGATTCTCCCCAATCCAGTCCAGACATCTGAATCTGGCTTTCAGGACCCCAAAAGACCACCCCACTGGCTGTTGTGTTCTTCCATTCGCCTCATTGAAACGGAATTCTCCTGGCATTGTAGGATTCCTCAGCAGTGCCAACAACCATGGCTGGTTGGGATACGCTGAGTCTCCTAGATGGAGGACAGACAGAAGGGCAACATTTAGTTACACACTTTCAGATCATACTACCTGACATATCCCAAATCAAAGTTAGGACAGATCACATTTACCTACAAGACAGGCCCTCTCCAGTAGTAGTTGTGACATCAGCTGGAGTATGGTGCTGTTCCGCAGTACATAGGCATTATGGGCAGATCCTGGCAACCAGGCACAGATGATTGAGATGTACAAATCTGCGAGGCAGACCACTTTGCACATTGATAGAATGGTAATGCTTCCTATTCCGGTAGACTTGCTTCCTGTCATGTGGTGGTGCTAAATAACATGGGTGCAATCAATAGATTCAATCACATGTGGGATGTGTCCAAATCCATAGAAATCCACCTTAACAGCGGCTAAATCCTCACGTCTGGGGAACTGGATGTAGCTGCCCACATGTCTCAACATTGCTGTAAGCACCTCTGTGAGGACCCGACTGAACATCAGTTGTGACATTCCATCAGAAATAGCAACAATGAATTGAAAAGAGCCTGTGGCCAAAAAATGCAAAACTGACATAAGTTTCACTAGTGGTGGTATTGCTGTAGGATTATTTAGGTGAAGTAGGAGGTCAGGCTCCAACTGATGACATAGATTCACAATTGTTTGCCTATTTAAACAGAACTTTGTGATGATGAGGCAGTCTTCCATGGTGTATAGGTCTGGAAATGGGAGGTACACAGGTGGCTGGCGTCTGCTCCCTCTCCCAGGGTACATATGTAAGAAGTAACACAAACATTTATTTTATTCACAGTGTGCAGAGTAACATATCAAAAGTCATGTCTGAACATCAGTGCTTCATGAAGCAGTACACATTTTACATTATCCATGGCAGATCTTGAACATCCACCTGTCCTCCCAGGCTGGCCTCCACAGGTCTGTAACAGAACTGTGCACATCATCAAATCAAAGATTTCAAATTGCCACTATAGTGAGGGTACCATTACATGTATTACTGCTAACCATGGTGTACAGTGCACCAAACACATTTTACCTTTGTGTACAGTAAAGCACTACACAGATGCAATTTTGTACTGGACATGACATGGGAATGGAGCATCACAAATGTAAACATTTTTACCCTAATTTGTGGTGGTGGTGACGCACTTAAATGTGACAAATACAGCCTCAGAAAACACTAAAATACAGTCAATAATACTGTCTATACAAGCGCTAAAATGGTAGAAGCCTGACCTCAAATATGGGACAAACGCAACATTCCACCGCCCGCAGTCATCGACCGCGATTTGAGCGGTTCACTCCATGGCGGATGCAGCCATAGGCTAACATTGGGGAGGGAATGTGACCCAATGGCTGTGTACGTCTATGCTCAAGACCGCGTACGTGGCATACATGTGCACCGCGATTTGAAATAAAACCTCATATGCCTACTGACACTGCTGCACTCAACACCTCCTCAATGACAGCTGCTGTGTGCCACCTCTGGGAGCAATCATGGCAGGCCAAGCAGGTGAGGGGGCCCTGCCTTCACACCAAATGAGCTGGAGACATTGGTTGGAGAGGTCCATCCCCTGTATGGACAACTTTATGGCTCACCAGAGGAGCAGGTAACTTGCTGCATAATGTTTAAAGAAAAATACAAGTTCATCCTTACAATGTCCATAAGCTACTATGTGCCTCTGCGTGAAATCACAGTCTCATTTCTTAGGATGTGATGTCCCTACTTAGGGCAATCATGTGATGGATCATGGTGTTCGGTACCTTGTTGACAAAAAAATCCATAGTGATGTGGGAGTAGCCCTATGTCCTACCCATGTGCCATGCACATATATCTGCATGCTAAAGTGTAATGTTATCTATTGTGGGTTTCACATGCAGATTTTTTTCAATCTACAAATGAAAGAGTATGTTTGAATGCATGACTTGAGTGTGGATAATGTAAGGTGCAGTAGTAGTTGTTCTCAGATATGTGTATAGTACCCCAATTCTCCCAGTACACACCAGTCCTCCCCAACCTCTTGGGGCCTGATTCACAGAACTAACTTACGTCAAAAACGTAAAGTTAGTACTTTTTGGTATTCACAGAATACACTTACTCATTTTGGTATTCACAGAATGAGCTTACTCATTTCGGTATTCACAGAAGTTAGTAGTCCTAACTTTAGGACTCCTAAATGCCTTCTGTGAATACCGAAAGTCTTAAAGTTAGGATTTTTCTCAGTTTAGGAGTAGTAAAGTTAGGACTCCAAACTTTAGGACTCCTAAATGCCTTCTGTGAATACCGAAAGTCTTAAAGTTAGGATTTTTCTCAGTTTAGGAGTAGTAAAGTTAGCCGGCTTGGGGGTTGTCTCCTGGAATGTACATGAATTAAAGAATTTATTAAGAACAGCTAATCTTGTAGAGATATGGGAGGGGAACAAAATAATTTGTTCCAGGAGACATGGCTGGAGGGTGAGGATTTTCATCAAAATGGTTTCATGAACGTTAGGAAAGATGGAGCCAAATTGGGTACAGGGAGGGGGAAAAGAGGCCTAATGACTCTGATATCTACTAAATCTAGTAAGGGAGCAAAAAAAATGTAAACAAGTAGTGATTGGTCTTGGCATGTCTACTGGATCTCTATGCGGGGGGCCTGCAACAAAATAAACTGATAGTTGTGAATGTTTACATAAATCACAAGGACTCTAGGAAAGAGGAATGGGAAATGTTCCAGAGAGACCTGGTAAATCTAATAGAGCTCCAGGGGAAATATCCGATTTTGTTATTAGGGGATTTTAATCTGCATTTAGATCCAAGGAAGGCTGACTCTGCAATCCCAGATATGCTAGAGTGTTACAGTATCCCGACCGCAAATTTTCCAAAATGTGTTCAGTCAAAGTTTGATAGGACTATGGTGAACGTTTTGGCAGAACTAGGGTTTGTATGCCTAAATGGCCGTTTCAAAGAGGACGACCCGGCAGACCAAACGTTTTTATATGGGAAACAACAGTGCCCCATTGATTACTCGTTCATACAGGCATGGTATTTTAATCTCAGCAGGGGATTTATGGTGCTAAGACTAAAGGGAAGCGATCATTGGGGGCTAAAATTGGATATAGCGATAGCTCCTTTAGTGAGAGATCAAGCTATTCCAATGGCACTAGATTTCCCCAAACTTTTAACTACAAGAATTGATGGGAGATATTTTGAGCAGTTAATGCAGTATCAATCAATCAATGATATGATCCAGGATAGGGCCATGGGAGAGCCTAATGGTGCTTGGTATGCAACTATCATTACAGAGGTAGTAAAGAGATTGATACCAGTAGTAAGGGTCTGTAATAAGAGGAGAAAAAAGGATCAGCTGTGCCAAACTCCAAACCAGCAGTGGTTCGATAAAGAGTGTGCTGTAGCCAGGAAGGAGTTAAGGAAAATAGGAAGGGTAAGGCGATCAAATGATCAAGCAAAGCTAGTTGAAATTTACCACTGTAAGAAAAGGGAATATGAAGCTCTGGTGAGGAGAAAGAAGCGGGTTTATTTAAGTTGAACTGGGATGTGATGATTAGGACGCTTCAGGAAAAGGATACAAGAACATTCTGGAAATTGGTCCAGAAGGGATGTGGTATCGCTGTCCCTCCAGCAAGATGTATGGTGCCAGAAGCATATTGGGTACCCTTCTTAACCAATATTTATAAGCCAAGTGGGACAGTGGTGAAGAAGGACTGGCCAACTGTGGGTGTGGAGGCCTTGGAGTCATTCTCTATTCAATCAATAGATAAGTTGATAACTTCCCTAAAATTAACAAAGGCAGCGGGACCAGATAACCTGCCAGCAATTATAATTAAGTCAAATCACTTGTTGTGGGCTGTATTCTTTTCCAAAGTGTTTATCCACATAACTAAGACCGGGATAATTCCTCCGAGTTGGAAGGGTGCAATAATTAAACCTATGCATAAAAAAGGTGCTAAGGAAGACCCAGGGAATTACCGGTTAATAAGTCTGTTGGATGTAGGTGCAAAGCTGTACTCCAAAGTAAAGCTAAGGGCTTTAAAGAACTGGGTAGAAGGAAATAGTATTATCCCAATGGAGCAGGGAGGCTTTAAAGCCGGTCACTCCACAATAGATCACTGCTTCAGTTTATGGGCTTTGAGGAAGAAGGCAAAAGAAACAAAGGGGAATCTATTCTGTTGCTTTGTTGATTTTAGCTCAGCGTTCGATTTGGTTGATCGTAGAATACTTTGGGTGAAATTAATACGACTGGGCATTCCTTGTCCATTAATAGAAATTCTGCAGGAATTGCATACTGGGAACTGGGCCCAAGTAGAACTTGACTTAGACGGGGCCCTCTCTGAGAAAATTCCCTTAGGAAATGTATTAAGGCAGGCCTGTGTCCTGGCTCCCACATTGTTCTCCCTATTTTTAGCTGATCTACTGGGAGAGTTGGCAGCTACACATTCGTTCTCCCCGAAAATGGAAGGAAGACATGTGTTGTGCCTACTCTATGCAGATGATTTGGCAATTCTGGACGTGACGCAAGTAGGCCTGCAGAGGAAGTTAAAAAAGTTTAATCATTATTGCGAGGCTAATAAATAGAAGATAAACATGGGAAAAACAAAGATAATCATGTTTGGGAAAAAATGTAAACCGTATAAATGGCAGCTAGGCAATAGAAGAATAGAGGTTGTGTCCTCCTATAAGTATCTGGGCATGACATTTACCAGTCAGCTAAGTTGGACATTACATAAAGAATCAGTGGAGTCAAGGGCATTAGCTACGACAGGGGGACTTGTCTGCTTTAAAAAGACTTATGGCGGCCCCTCCTGGTCTCCCCTCTTAACCGCTTATAACGCAATGGTCCCCACGCAATGTCTCTATGGGGCCGAGCTGTTAGCCATTAGTACGGAGGGAAGTTGGGACAGGTGTGAAAACAAATGTCTGAAAAAACTGTTGGCCCTCCCTAAAGGTGCAATGTCCCAGGCAATAAGGTTAGAAGCAAAATTGCAAGCCTGGAACTTCCTAGCTTATAAATCAACTCTGCTTTTTTGGGATAAATTGTTGGTCCCAAATACTCAGAAGATATCAGCCTGCTGTGCCACTGAAATAGAAAGAAGTGAATTAGAGTGGGCAAGGAAGGTAAAGAAAAGATTGGAAGACATTGCAGGAACCTTAAATCTAGAATAAAAAATATCTGAAGCCCCAATCTCTAAAGCAGAATTAAAATCAGCCTGTATAAAAGAATCTAGATTGGCGGACTTGCAATATGTAAGGAACAAACCGTCTGCAAAATACATGTTAGATTCATGGGAAAATATGAATGTATTCCCGCATTTATCGGCATTACCAGATGCCCGGTTACAATTACGACTATTAAAATTCCAGGCAGGTTTAAATGTGCGTTATGTAAGAGCTGAGAAATTGGAAGCCCTTTTAGATCAAGAGAATAACTGCACATGTGGACTGCCATTTCATAACCTCAACGTTCATGTTTTAATTGATTGTCGTCATTTTAATAGGCCACGCTGCTTGATTTTAAAACCTTTTTAAAAAATATAATATCAATTGTCGGAATGATGCACTAGAACTTCTGTTAAGGATGACATTTTTTGATGTGACTTGTGCACTGGCTAAGTTTCTTAAAAAATGTTTGGATTAGTGTCTTATAGTGTAAATAGTAGGGGTTTGGAGCTTTTAGTGTATTATGATAAATTGGTATTTATATGGTATAACTATATAAAACATATTATTGCTTTTAAGGACTGTGGGGCAGATTTACAAGAAGTGATACATCGCTGCCGCAACGCAGCGATGCGTCAAACATATTGCGTCGCCACTGCGATGACGCAATTCGCCTCGGATGTGGCAAATCGACAACGTGATGGACCGTGGCGCAACGCGGTAGCCTGCGTCAGAAAAACTGATGTAGGTGCCGCAAAACTGCCGCAAGTCAGCCTGACGCAACTGCAGAAAAAGTCATGTAAGACCGATTTGTGACACGCAACGCTATCCCGACCACCCTGCGACAGTTCACATTGAGTGAAGAGGCAAAAGGCACCCGGGAATCAACACAATTCTCCAAAAATACATTTGTGGACAACAGAGGACATAACAATGGACCAGGAAGGTAACCCCAGTAGCCAGGACCCTCAGGCAAACAGCCGTAGCAGAAGCCAAGATGCACAGGCTGAGACGGGGGCAAAGAGGAAACGGAAGTCCAATTTCAGTTGTGAGGAAAATGCGATACTGGTGACTGAGGTCACCAACTACCAGCACCAGCTCTTTGTCAGTTCCAAGCTGCCTCTTGCAAAAAAAGAGGCGATATGGCAGAGAATCGTACAAAAGATCAACAGCGTAGGCCAATCCAAGAGGACTGTCATGGACTGCAAAAAACGGTGGCATGACTGTAAGCGCAGGACAAAAGAAAAGCTTGCGGCAAACCGTAAGGCAGCCTCACAAACTGGAGGAGGCAGCCCAGCAGACCAGGAGGTCCTGGATGACCTGGAGGAGCGGGTGGCAGCTGTCATCCCAGAGGAAATCGTAACTGGAATATACGGACAGGACAGTGCAGCCCGAGAAACTGAAGAGCAGACAACGGGTAAGTCGCAATAAGTGCACAGATGTCAGTAATGGGTCATGGTAGTGATTGCAGCTAGAAATGTCCCTGTGCCACAGTCTGATGTGTGCATCTTGTTGTCCTTATACTTGTCCACAATCACAACTATTATCAATGTAAGTTAATCACATATGACAATCACATATTGAAAATGTCAAAACAGCACTGCCATGTCCATCTCTGATGGAGCAGATATACTGGACCACATTTATGAAGGGCCTTGCACCACCGGTACCTCACTTTTGTGAATGTCGAAAGTGAAGACCCGTTGGCGCAAGGACTACATAAATGACGTTCACAAGGTCACGCATATGCCTACATGCGTAACTTTGCTAATACAGTGCAACGTGGTGCTAGATCTTGCCTGGTCTTTCTTGAGGTGTGCCAGTGTGTTGGTGCAGTTTGAGATCAATTGGTGGAGGACGTGTGCAGCGGGGTCATTGTATGTAAGCGTTGGCGGAGTGGTGGGGCCAAGGGACTCAATGATAACTGATTAGATGGCCTGGATCCATTTGTTCTGTGGATCAATGATTGTGGTGATGTCTGGTGGGCATGGGGAATATGTGACATTTACAATGATGGTTGGTCCAGGTGAATCCAGTGGTGTGGCTGTGGTTGAATCTGTCTTCTGGTGGAGGAGATGTGCTTGACTGTGTCTCCTGCAATGTGGCTTGGTGTGGAGAATAGCTGCTTCAGTCTGATGTCCGCAAGTTCACCCAGGAGGCGGTGGTGTTCTGGTCACTGGGGTTGTCCAGGTGGAACTAGAGTTCTCAAAGTAGGAATGTCGTTGGTGGATGGGAGAGCCTGGTGTGCAATGATGTCTACAATGGCATTGGTGAAAGGGTGTCCATGGCTCGGGGGGCCTGCAAATGAAGGTGCCAAAGCGGATGTTGTTGTGCTTGGTCCGGGTTTTTAAGTTGTGTAGTTTCATGGTCACCGCTGGGTCATTAGAGTGCGTGGTTAATTGGAGTGTTTTTCTTTCTTGTAGGAGATGGCAATGCCTCCTCCTCGATGGACGTGGTGGGCCTTGAGGGTAATTAAGTAGCTGTCACTGATGGCGATGGTGATGTCTGGTCCAGAACAGAGGTTGGTACATGTTTTTGTGAAGTAGGTGACATCTGAAGAGGTTGCAGCAAGGAGGTGCAACATTTCTGTGGTGTGTATGTGTAGGAACTGCATGTTGTGGAGGATGCAGTTGATCTGGTTGTGTGGAGTGTTGTTTGGCTGGGTGGCACAAGGCACTGGTGTGTTGATGTGGCAGAAGGTGTTTTTGGAGTTTCGACTGGCGCAGAGTGCAAGATAAGCATACAGTCTTGCAAGATGGCAGGTGGTGTTGCATCCAGGGTAGATGGCGAGGAGGCTTCTTGTGTTGCAGCGGAGGAGTGTACGAGAGGAATGGTCCTTGCTGCTGAGTGTGGTCCAGGGGCACATGGACACAGACGGTCTTATCCATGGCTTGCCTTCATCATGAGAGACGTACATTACAACACAGTTATTACATTGGAATGCCATTTTCAAAGTAACTTCAGGCACGCAGTTGCCTTCACATTGCATGTCATATCAACGCATTGTGATGCAAGTAATCAGTTCCAGGTTAGGTAATGCTTTCTGGTGTCAGATAAAAATTTAAGGGAGTTTCTTGTTGAGCAAATATCAATTTTAGGGGGTCTTGTGGGGTAAATAATTAAATATAGTGTGATTTTTGGTTGGCTAAAATAAACATTGGATTTCTTTTGGGGTCAGAAATGAAAAATAGGGTGTCTTTTGGAGTCAAAAAGGAAATTAGGGTGTCTTTTGGGGTCAAAAAGGAAATTAGGGTGTCTCTTGGGGTCAAAAATGAAAATTAGGGTGTCTTTTGGGGTCAAAAAATGAAATTAGGGTGTCTTCTGGGCTCAAACTTGAAATTTAAGGTGGTTTTGAGGGTCTGAGATGAATCTTAGGGATCAGGGGTTGTTATGTGTTACAAGTGTTTCTTTTAGGGTTGCACTCACTGTAGTGGGAACAGTAATTTACAATGCTACCCTATCCAGCTCTTTCTCCACTGTTGCAATATGAGACCTATTGGTATGCATTGTATTGGAATGCAATGTAATGGTATGCGTTACAACCAAAGATATTCTTTTGGTATACCACTGGTCTGCCTGCTGCGCTGGATTTAGGCCCAGATCTCTGTACTGGGGTGAATGTATGACACTGTTCTGCATTCTGTCCATCAACTGTTGTTTTGCAATTGTCACCCCGAGTGGGACGGGTATGCCCAGACGTGGGTCCCGTGCTCTCCATGGCACTGGAATCAAGCTATCCTGGCTGAAGAAGGGTGAAACCCCGAAACCGGTCCTAGGATGCTTGTTTCCAGTCCAGGGAGGACCTGGCTTGGCAGTTCGGGCTGGACTGTTCCCATGAGGTACAGGGTCAAGACTGATTTGCATATGGCTGGGTTCAAACTGGAATGGCATGGTGAGCAAAAAAACGATGGATTTAGGCCCAGATCTTTGTACTGGGGTGAATGTATGACATTGTTCTGCATTCTGTCCATCAACTGTTGTTTTGCATTTGTCACCCCGAGTGGGACGGGTATGCCCAGACGTGGGTCCCGTGCTCTCCATGCCACTGGAAACAAGCTATCCTGGCTGAAGAGGGGTGAAACCCCGAAACCGTTCCTAGGATGCTTGTTTCCAGTCCAGGGAGGACCTGGCTTGGCAGTTCGAGCTGGACTGTTCCCATGAGGCAAAGGGTCAAGACTGATTTGCATATGGCTGAGTTCAAACTGGAATGGCATGGTGAGCAAAAAAACGATGGATTTAGGCTCAGATCTCTGTAGTGGGGTGAATGTATGACATTGTTCTGCATTCTGTCCATCAACTGTTGTTTTGCATTTGTCACCCCGAGTGGGACGGGTATGCCCAGACGTGGGTCCCGTGCTCTCCATGCCACTGGAATCAAGCTATCCTGGCTGAAGAGGGGTGAAACCCCGAAACCGGTCCTAGGATGCTTGTTTCCAGTCCAGGGAGGACCTGGCTTGGCAGTTCGGGCTCGACTGTTCCCATGAGGCACAGGGTCAAGACTGATTTGCATATGGCTGGGTTCAAACTGGAATGGCATGGTGAGCAAAAAACGATGGATTTAGGCCCAGATCTCTGTACTGGGGTGAATGTTTGACACTGTTCTGCATTCTGTCCATCAACTGTTGTCTTGCATTTGTCACCCCGAGTGGGACGGGAATGCCCAGACGTGGGTCCCGTGCTCTCCATGCCACTGGAATCAAGCTATCCTGGCTGAAGAGGGTGAAACCCGAGCGGTCCTAGGATGCTTGTTTCCAGTCCAGGGAGGACCTGGCTTGGCAGTTCGGGCTGGACTGTTCCCATGAGGCACAGGGTCAAGACTGATTTGCATATGGCTGGGTTCAAACTGGAATGGCATGGTGAGCAAAAAACGATGGATTTAGGCCCAGATCTCTGTACTGGGGTGAATGTATGACATTGTTCTGCATTCTGTCCATCAACTGTTGTTTTGCATTTGTCACCCCGAGTGGGACGGGTATGCCCAGACGTGGGTCCCGTGCTCTCCATGCCACTGGAATCAAGCTATCCTGGCTGAAGAGGGGTGAAACCCCGAAACCGATCCTAGGATGCTTGTTTCCAGTCCAGGGAGGACCTGGCTTGGCAGTTCGGGCTGGACTGTTCCCATGAGGCACAGGGTCAAGACTGATTTGCATATGGCTGGGTTCAAACTGGAATGGCATGGTGAGCAAAAAAACGATGGATTTAGGCCCAGATCTCTGTACTGGGGTGAATGTATGACATTGTTCTGCATTCTGTCCATCAACTGTTGTTTTGCATTTGTCACCCCGAGTGGGACGGGAATGCCCAGACGTGGGTCCCGTGCTCTCCATGCCACTGGAATCAAGCTATCCTGGCTGAAGAGGGGTGAAACCCCGAAACCGGTCCTAGGATGCTTATTTCCAGTCCAGGGAGGACCTGGCTTGGCAGTTCGGGCTGGACTGTTCCCATGAGGCACAGGGTCAAGACTGATTTGCATATGGCTGGGTTCAAACTGGAATGGCATGGTGAGCAAAAAACGATGGATTTAGGCCCAGATCTCTGTACTGGGGTGAATGTATGACATTGTTCTGCATTCTGTCCATCAACTGTTGTTTTGCATTTGTCACCCCGAGTGGGTCGGGTATGCCCAGACGTGGGTCCCGTGCTCTCCATGCCACTGGAATCAAGCTATCCTGGCTGAAGAGGGGTGAAACCCCGAAACCGATCCTAGGATGCTTGTTTCCAGTCCAGGGAGGACCTGGCTTGGCAGTTCGGGCTGGACTGTTCCCATGAGGCACAGGGTCAAGACTGATTTGCATATGGCTGGGTTCAAACTGGAATGGCATGGTGAGCAAAAAAACGATGGATTTAGGCCCATATCTCTGTACTGGGGTGAATGTATGACATTGTTCTGCATTCTGTCCATCAACTGTTGTTTTGCATTTGTCACCCCGAGTGGGACGGGTATGCCCAGACGTGGGTCCCGTGCTCTCCATGCCACTGGAATCAAGCTATTCTGGCTGAAGAGGGTGAAACCCCGAAACCGGTCCTAGGATGCTTGTTTCCAGTCCAGGGAGGACCTGGCTTGGCAGTTCGGGCTGGACTGTTCCCATGAGGCACAGGGTCAAGACTGATTTGCATATGGCTGGGTTCAAACTGGAATGGCATGGTGAGCAAAAAAACGATGGATTTAGGCCCAGATCTCTGTACTGGGGTGAATGTATGACATTGTTCTGCATTCTGTCCATCAACTGTTGTTTTGCATTTGTCACCCCGAGTGGGACGGGTATGCCCAGACGTGGGTCCCGTGCTCTCCATGCCACTGGAATCAAGCTATCCTGGCTGAAGAGGGTGAAACCCCGAAACCGGTCCTAGGATGCTTGTTTCCAGTCCAGGGAGGACCTGGCTTGGCAGTTCGGGCTGGACTGTTCCCATGAGGCACAGGGTCAAGACTGATTTGCATATGGCTGGGTTCAAACTGGAATGGCATGGTGAGCAAAAAAACGATGGATTTAGGCCCAGATCTCTGTACTGGGGTGAATGTATGACATTGTTCTGCATTCTAACCATCATCTGTTGTTTTGCATTTGTCACCCCCGAGTGGGACGGGTATGCCCAGACGTGGGTCCCGTGCTCTCCATGCCACTGGAATCAAGCTATCCTGGCTGAAGAGGGGTGAAACCCCGAAACCGGTCCTAGGATGCTTGTTTCCAGTCCAGGGAGGACCTGGCTTGGCAGTTCGGGCTGGACTTTTCCCATGAGGCACAGGGTCAAGACTGATTTGCATATGGCTGGGTTCAAACTGGAATGGCATGGTGAGCAACAAAACGATGGATTTAGGCCCAGATCTCTGTAGTGGGGTGAATGTATGACATTGTTCTGCATTCTGTCCATCAACTGTTGTTTTGCGCATGGCTGCACAGCATCTGGCATTGAGAAAAGATGCATGGGGCACTGGACAGCTGTGAGGTGGAAAAAGCCAGAAAAGTCACTGGAGGGGGTATGGATGTGGGAGTGTGTGTGAGCGGGGGTTGGCATCATATTACAAAAGGAAAATTGCAACAAGGCTTGGTCCTGCGTATTCTGGGCTCCTGCTCCTCTGAGTCTGCTTCAAGGAACAGGAAGCAGCCAGCCAGGCTCCCTCACCTAAGTCACTCACAAGGCTGCAATGTGGCGTTGTGATTGCTCATGCGCGCAGGGACAATGCATTCAGGCAGGGGCTTGAGGGGTGGGCATGTTCCCCATGCAGGCTGTAATGCTGCCTGCATTGCAAACAGGGAAGTGCGCATGACTGTTTCGGGCGGACTGAGATGGCCAAATAAACAGTCATTGTGCACTTTAGTGGGCATACCACTGAGCCCTGGGACTACTCGTGAGTAGAGCAGCCCCAATCACCCTCCCACCCAGAAAGGAAACATAGCATGAGTACCTCAAAAATAAACCTTCATGGTATTTGTTTCACTGTCTTGCACTGCTGAAAATCATTGGCCCAATGCTCCACCACCATAGTGGATTATCCGCCACTGGGGGTCCCTCACCCACAGGTGCTACTCCTGCGCCCCACTATACCCTGGGCATCCTCTGCTACACGTCACACCTTCCTCTCACTTGGACATTGACACGGTGTTGTTATTTGATGCACTCTCTCAAAGTCTGTGACTCAGCGAGCATGAGCCTCAGCCAGGTGTGCTTACACAAGCCTGGGTACAGCATTCACTGCCAAGACAGCTGGGTAAGCACACAATGAAGGTGATGCAACACGCCTCCCTTAGGCGTGAAGTTTCAGTGCTTGTGCAACATAAGTTTGCATCATCTCAGGGTCCTCACCCTCCACAGCGTATGGCCAGTGACCCATACTCTGGCCTCTGATGCAGATATGCGTTGGCCACCATTGGCAATATCCTTTGTGCAGTCCAGTGTACTGTTGGGGCGTGGTACGCAATGTGTACCTCCCTACGTAGTTACTCAGGAGGGCATGTACCATTCACAGCTACAAGGGGGACCAGGGTGTCTTCTCACACAAGTCAGCAACATGCCTCCATGCGACCTGGCTGACTACACCACCAGGTAAGGGTGATCACCAATACCTCAATGCTTACCACCACAGACCAGCAACTCCACTGCACCTCCGCATCCCAGTTCGGGTCACAAATGGCGGGCCACCGATGCCACCCTGACCCGGGTACTCATTGGTGCTTCCAAGGGTTTGTATGCCATTGTGTAGCAGGAGTGCCCAAAGATAAGTGATGCACACTGGTATTGCTCAGCAAAGCGCTTGTACTCATTATTGTAGCCCAGATTTTCATCTTCCCCTGGGTCTCTGGATGGTCATCATGGCTGTTGGGGGGCTTCGGGGAGTTGTTGATCTGTGATGTAGTGGGGCCAGGCAAATCCATTCTGCATGATAAACATTTTTAGTATCCTAGCTTTCATTGTAGGTTGACTCATAGGCTTGTTTTCACTGTTGATGCCATAAAAAACAGGGCTGACTAATGTGATTTCCTTTGCCGCTAATGTGCCTTTTGTCAGTCATAGCTTGCTAACGTCGGAATTACTATCGCATTCACAGCAGTGTTTCTGGCAGTCATCATTGCAGCCAACAGCAAATCTCGCCATGTCCCAACGTATTGTAATAACTTCACTAACAGTGCGTTCTTTTTGGGTGATAGGCCGGCACACAGCAAACTTCCGCTAACTAGTGTTGGTGGTAGTTTGAGGGAGTACTTGTACATATGGCCCATAATGTCTCCAAAATGTGCATGCAAACATATCTTTAGGTTGGCAGTATGTTGTGCTGGAAAGGAGGCCAACACACTGATATCACACACTAATTTACAATTGCCATTGCAGTGTTGCCAGAAAAGTGCACCTACCACTAAGAGCAACATTTGCAACTCAGTGTATGTCCACAGGTCAGTAACAATGAATACCAATGACCAGCACCACTACTGTAACAATAAGTGGTGCAATGTCCATGCAAGTGGGCATGAGTCTTGAGCATCAGTCTGCATCAGGACATAGATCGCATGACTGTGATACAGAGATCAGCTTTGTCAATTCACATGTGATGCCTCTTACTAAACCTCACTACAATTGAACATGCAAACACAAGTAACACATTTCCACCTTATTTTTCAGAGGATGCACCTTCCACATCACAACGTGTGGATGACACCAATCTTCTGGACGAAATGGACAACACCCTGCCGTCAATTGACAGTGACACACTGGATGACCTCATCACCACCATACGGTCACCTACAGCACCTCCAGAGAGTGACAACAGTGTGTTAGCTGCTCCAGCCGAAAGCCAACAAACTACAACAACAGAATCTGCCACAACAAATATAAGCCCTGACTTGGATAACACACAGGTAGAGTTCCAAAGAACCGCTGTAGCTCTACAACGGGAACTACTCAGAGAGGTTCATGTGGCTGTGGAGAGTGTGGATGGCATCCTGCAAGCAATACTCCGAAGCCTGAACTCAGAATCGGGGAACATTGGTATAGAACAAGCCAGCAACAACCAAACACCAGGATTTGCACAATCTCTGGCCAACATATCCGCCATTATGAGTCAGAGGCATGTACAAATGCCACCACAAAGTGGCACCAGGGATGTTGCTCAACATCTTCAAAATATCGATGACACAATGAGATACATGCAGCAAAAGCAAGACATGTACATGGCAACTATGACTGCCTTTCATGGTGAATTGCTGACTGTTGTTAAAAATCAGCAATTAATGTTGAATGACCTAATGGCAAACTTCATGACACCAGAATAAGTGTTACCTCACACCTCCTCTGCCACTGCTGGTGGTATCAGTGATACAACACACCCTAGAGCTACAGAGCCAACGAAGGAAGTGAAAGGGGGTAGGAGCACACTGTCATCACGTCTCAGCGTCATTACCTCTGGGCATCTTGGTCGATGTAGTGCATAATTTTCAGTTCAGAGCAAAGTTCGTAGTAATAATAGGCTAATGCCTTAATTTGTTATCGGGTATCCCTAGACACGTGTTTCTGGATTCCTCCGTCATCAGTAGGGAAAAGATCGTAGGTTGCTGGACATGCTGCCGCTTAATTTACACAGGCATAATTCCACTCAGGACATGCAGGCGCTCCCAAGCTCCTCAGCTCAGGCAGCTCGAGGGAGCCATTTAAACAGTGAAAGGGGGTAGGAGCACACTGTCATCACGTCTCAGCGTCATTACCTCTGGGCATCTTGGTCGATGCAGTGCATCATTTTTAGTTCAGAGCAAAGTTCGTAGTAATAATAGGCTAATGCCTTAATTTGTGAAAGGGGGTAGGAGCACACTGTCATCGACAAAGATGCCCAGAGGTAATGACGCTGAGACGTGATGACAGTGTGCTCCTACCCCCTTTCACTGTTTAAATGGCTCCCTCCAGCCGCCTGAGCTGACGAGCTTGTGCGCCTGCATGCCCTGAGTGGAATTATGCCTGTGTAAATTAAGTGGCAGCATGTCCAGCAACCTATGATCTTTTCCCTACTGATGACGGAGGAATCCAGAAACACGTGTCTAGGGATACATGATAACAAATTAAGGCATTAGCCTATTATTACTACGAACTTTGCTCTGAACTGAAAATGATGCACTACATCGACCAAGATGCCCAGAGGTAATGACGCTGAGACGTGATGACAGTGTGCTCCTACCCCCTTTCACTGTTTAAATGGCTCCCTCGAGCCGCCGGAGCTGACGAGCTTGGGAGCGCCTGCATGCCCTGAGTGGAATTATGCCTGTGTAAATTAAGCGGCAGCATGTCCAGCAACCTACGATCTTTTCCCTACTGATGACGGAGGAATCCAGAAACACGTGTCTAGGGATACGCGATAACAAATTAAGGCATTAGCCTATTATTACTACGAACTTTGCTCTGAACTGAAAATGATGCACCACATTGACCAAGATACCCAGAGGTAATGACGCTGAGACGTGATGACAGTGTGCTCCTATCCCCTTTCACTGTTTAAATGGCTCCCTCGAGCCGCCTTACCTGACGAGCTTGGGAGCGCCTGCATGCCCTAAGTGGAATTATGCCTGTGTAAATTAAGCGGCAGCATGTCCAGCAACCTACGATCTTTTCCCTACTGATGACGGAGGAATCCAGAAACACGTGTCTAGGGATACGCGATAACAAATTAAGGCATTAGCCTATTATTACTACGAACTTTGCTCTGAACTGAAAATGATGCACTACATCGACCAAGATGCCCAGAGGTAATGACGCTGAGACGTGATGACAGTGTGCTCTTACCCCCTTTCACTGTTTAAATGGCTCCCTCGAGCCGCCTGAGCTGACGAGCTTGGGAGCGCCTGCATGCCCTGAGTGGAATTATGCCTGTGTAAATTAAGCGGCAGCATGTCCAGCAACCTACGATCTTTTCCCTGCTGATGACGGAGGAATACAGAAACACGTGTCTAGGGATACGCGATAACAAATTAAGGCATTAGCCTATTATTACTACGAACTTTGCTCTGAACTGAGAATGATGCACTACATCGACCAAGATGCCCAGAGGTAATGACGCTGAGACGTGATGACAGTGTGCTCCAATCCCCTTTCACTGTTTAAATGGCTCCCTCGAGCCGCCTGAGCTGACGAGCTTGGGAGCGCCTGCATGCCCTGAGTGGAATTATGCCTGTGTAAATTAAGCGGCAGCATGTCCAGCAACCTACGATCTTTTCCCTGCTGATGACGGAGGAATACAGAAACACGTGTCTAGGGATACGCGATAACAAATTAAGGCATTAGCCTATTATTACTACGAACTTTGCTCTGAACTGAGAATGATGCACTACATCGACCAAGATGCCCAGAGGTAATGACGCTGAGACGTGATGACAGTGTGCTCCAATCCCCTTTCACTGTTTAAATGGCTCCCTCGAGCCGCCTGAGCTGACGAGCTTGGGAGCGCCTGCATGCCCTGAGTGGAATTATGCCTGTGTAAATTTAGCGGCAGCATGTCCAGCAACCTATGATCTTTTCCCTACTGATGACGGAGGAATCCAGAAACACGTGTCTAGGGATACGCGATAACAAATTAAGGCATTAGCCTATTATTACTACGAACTTTGCTCTGAACTGAAAATGATGCACTACATCGACCAAGATGCCCAGAGGTAATGACGCTGAGACGTGATGACAGTGTGCTCCTACCCCCTTTCAGAGCCAACGATGGGCCAATCTGACAACTCTGATGAGGAGGACGAGTCAGCAACACAGTTCAAGAGGAAGACTGGACACTAAATTGAATCAAAGTCACAGGTGTCGTATATCAACAGAAACAATTTGCCTTTGATGATAAATATGTCCAAAACACAATATCATTGAAAAAACGGTAACACCTGTGCCACACATCATTTGTTTCTCACTCACTGAAGTAGAATACATTGTGACAACAACAATGTATTCATCACAGAGCAAACTACAAATAAAATCTCTTTGTTTCAATATTCACAAACATGTCAACATGAGTGCTGTTTCACTACTTGTGTGTCAAGAACAATGTGCCCTTGTTTCATGTTTGTTCCATTCCACATTGTCAATGGGTTTTTTGTTTGTTGAAAAATTAGGACACACGTGAAAGAGTGTGTAAGTACTTGATCAATGTCTGTTTAGTATGACAGTGCAAATGTGAAAATACATGTTCTCATATTGAGATTTAAGGGGCAGATTTACATGAAAGTGCCGCAGCACAACAAGCCCCTTGTCTGTGCCACACTGTGTAACTTTCTGAGCACAGGAATGCCACATATGTCCAATGATATGTCGCATTCCTCAGCTCTCCCCTGCGCTGGCGCAGAAACAGCTGTCATGCGCCTGCGCATGCACCCTTGCACCATGGGGCAAGGATGCCTGCGTCATGGGGAGATTATTTTTTGTGCATGAAGGCGCACCTTCCTGCACAAAAATGGTAACGACAGGCATTTTCCAATCTCAATGCGTGCTGTATAATGCAGCACGCATTGAAAGTTGAAAAAACTTGGAGAAATGAAAACCTTGCTCCTCATTGTGCCTCTCTATGCCACCCCTAGGGGGGTGTAGCATACTGACGCATTGCCAGGTTTACGATTCCTTGTAAAGCTAGAAATGGATCTGGTTCCATGGTTGTTAGGTGTGAACACCCACAGCAACACACATGGAACGCCCCTTTCACAAATAAAGCTGTGTGTAAAGGGGCTGTATTTACAAGGACAGGAAAGACCAGGCAGGGTGGCTATTCACGTCCTTGTAAATATGGGGCAGAGAAAAGCGCTGCCAGTGTGTCACAAAAAGTGATGTACTGGCAGCGCAAGGGGATTATAAATCTACACATAAAACATTAATGATGTAGTGTTAAAATAATGAACTTGTACAGCCCATGAAATTATTCATACCAGCAAACAAGATGTGGTCAAAGTTTGACCTGGGTACTTCATACACCAGTCGTGCCACTCAACTCCGCCTGTATACAGACATTGGGTAGTCCAGTAGTATGAATTAGCCACTCGTAACACAATGACTACTTGTCTATTAACATGTAATAGCTATGACAACACCTAGAGAGATAATGTGTGGTGTGTACGTTCTGTACATCTGTGTAAGAGACAACCCATATTTCACTTTCATATAGCAACATCATACATAGATGACACAGATTCGTGATAGATACACATGCAGAACTTGTCTGCAGACTCATGATTTGAATGAGACCCGTATGTATGTGAAGACCCAAGAGTGTGTACACCAAAAAGTTGAAGCACAGGTGTTGGATTAACATGTACAAATATTCATACATGGAGCACCAACCTGCTAGAATTCAAAAATATGATACACTCAAACAGTTATCTGTGTTCACATTCCATGTGCCCAATTACTCACACATACAACGTTCTAAATGCTGACCATCAATGAATATTGTCAAAGGTTGTTAAATATCATTATTGCAACAACAATAAAATATGAAAGGTATATCAGTAATTATCTAAAACACTCATACTAAAATATCTTATGAACTAATTTAAAATCTAAAAACCTATCTATACTACCTATGCCTAACCTACCTAACTTAACTTAAATCATCCTAAGCTAAACAATAATCTTGTGAGACCATTAAACATCAGCCCCCACCCCCCTTAACACATCAATGCACAATATACATACACATACTTATCCTATACATAAACTAAGTAGAAAAGTATTAAAACACATATAGATTTTTTAATATATTTTTTTGTTGATAAAAACATGTAAAACATACTAAAGGACCCACCCACCCCTAAATATTATAAAAAATACTTTATGAATAAAAAAATAAAGTTATTAAGAAGAAATACCTAACTAACCTAACTAACTAAGAGTACCTATATTAACAATGCTACATCTACAATAAAAGAATTCCTAATTATCTACCTAACACAATATATTACAATATATACAAACAGCCCATCAGATCAAGCTAATAAGATGGTCCACACTCTGCTGCATTTTGTCCATTTTGTCAGACATTGCAGCCATCTGTTTCTCAAGTCCAACAATCTTATTTTTAAAAATGTCCACATCGTGTGTTGTCATCCTATGTCCACAGCACTGTCCCGAGTTAGAGGGAGATGCATTGACGGCTCCTGGGGCTGGGGTCGGTGCTTTCGATGGTCCGGGATGCTGGGCTGAATGCTTGCCTTTGCCTTTCTTTCCATTATTGGCTGGTGCGTTGCTAAGCCATGTATTTGCAGCCTTCTGTTTCTCATACAGGCGAGAGGTCCTTCGAAACCCCTTCGCTACCTCACATATGTGGGAGTATAGGGTCTTACGTATGCGTAAACACCTTTGCTCCTCTGCACTCATGTTATCTGTATGAAAAGAAGTACACGTGTCAGTCAATCTGTACATGACTAACAAATGTAGTTAGGAAATGCATGCTATCATGTGCGATGATTCCAACATTAGGGCCAATCATCCGGTCACTGTGTGGGCCACACAACCCAAAACAATACCACTCAGTTGGTTCATCACATACTGTGCAGTCTGCTGAACGTCATGATTCTACGTAAATCATTTTCACACTGAAAAACGAAAAGATTTATGAAGAGCCAGAGAAATGAGAAACCAGTTAACATACATCATGGCATTTGATCATTTCCACAAAAATGACATTATCTGGCTCACCAGGTAAAATCATGTAGTCATGTGATCCTTAATCTGCAACAACTGCTGAGATCAGACAGTGTCACAGTGTGTCCTGGATGAAGTTCATATTTTCTAGACATCTTTGCCGCTGGACGGTTCATTTCACACATGCACAGAGTAATGCGCTGTAGTAGCAAGTTCCATTTTTGGAAGCAGATATTTGGTTGCTGTCTCAACAACGATGAACCACAGAATTGATGACACTACTCATGTTGACTGGCATGCAGCATGCCATGTAGTACTAGCAGGGTGAACTACACCTGGGCTTATTTATCAAGCATACATGCATCTACCTTCAAAACTTTGAGTCTTGGTTTTGTGTACATTGTTCAATCTACGACACACAAAACATAGCTACAGTTTGATTACAGCTACTTAGTCCTCATGATAATGGACCAAGTATTCTATAGAGCATCATGAATTAAGTCTTACGGAGTCAGGACTGTGAAGGCAATTTTTGAGTACAAGATGTGCCACACTTGTGTGATGACACAATTAAATATTGTTCTTAACACAGCACAAGTATTACCCCATCCAAATAAATAAGGCAGACTGCCATTCCTATAGCTCAGTTGCATACAAATGAGTATGGTCTATGGATGTCGTTTGAAAGTGTGACATTGATCAGGTATTCCTAGTACGATACATCAGACATTTGAGGCTTGGATGACAAATAACAGTCAGATAACTAAACTTGTTCACACTTAAAATGTCAAAATCGTGAAGAGACATATGGCAATGATGGACACTGAGCATGGCCAGTTTGTGCTTGGTTGTACTCTGGGTTTTTACATTGACTCTCAACGAAAAAGCATTGCAACCCATGTACTTCCCTAGCCCAGCTGACTCCGACCTTGCACCCACACTGCAACCCAGGAACACCATCCTGTTCAGCGATTGAGCACAACACCACCACCCACATGTAGTGAGGAATGTGGTAAGCATGCCTTCCTCTCCAAACATCATCCATCTGATGCTGCTGTCTCCACTTGGCTTCTGCTACTCCAGTCAAAGTGGCAATGGGCACTACATTTTGCATTGTGGACTGAGGGAAGGCCTGTCTGACATTTTTCTGGCTTTTAATATGTCCACGCATGTCTGCACGCAGTACAACATTCACAATGTGTTTCATGGTCTTTGAACTTTGATAGCGTTCAACAAGTTGAGACTGCAGCTGGATGTAGTGATCATACTATAGTTGCCCACATACAGAGTCAAGCTTCCATCCTTGCACATCACCAACATCACAATCAATGATGAATGATACTCACTGGTAGCGTTGGGGTCGTCAAATGTGTCTACCTCCCCCTGTGTATATGGCTGTGGTCCACCTAAGAAACATGAACAGATGTACAATCATGTTGGAATTCCGGACATATGTACATTCTATGCAAAATAAAAGTTAGCGTGACACATGCAGGTAATTACAAGACCATGTAACTCCTTTCACATTAAGTACAGCAATGTTGTGCCACCTACACCTGGACATTGTAAATGCTGGGTCACTTCCACATCACAGTTCAGTAAGTGTGAAACAATTATGTGGAGCATCCCTGGGAGTTTGCCTGTGCTTCAACAGATTCATCAGACATGCCCTTACGCAGACACAATTGCACAATTATGTAAGGATGTCTGGTCCTAAAAATTGGTTTGTACATGCACATGTGTACACAGTTTTTTGATGTGATGACTCACAATAGTTGTTTGACTCTCTACATGCTTGCAGCATGTTAACCTCCATCTTGTTGCCTGATTGCACACTGATTGGACCTTGCTTGTGACTTTTGCATTGTTTATTGGCTATGTCTTGTTGTTCTTTTGGCTGCCCGCTTCCCCCTCCATTCCAGCTGCTGATGCACCAGCGGTGCCTCCACCCTGATGATTCCAGACTTCCAGCTGCGCATCCTTACCCCCTTCCCTATTTGATGGTGTTTAATGCATGTCCACACAGCAGACAAGCACAGTATTTGCTCAACAGCCAAACCCCTCTGCAGCCGTCAACAACCCAAACACAACCAGCGCCAGAGATCATGGATCTCCCAAATCCCTCCGCTATGACTCAGAAAATGTCCTTGCACTGTACCAGTGATAAATTTCACAACTGCAAGCTGTACACACAGAGCAACAACCATGGACAGTAATCCTGACTACACTGCCCCCAGACCTTCACCACCGACTGCACACACACAAACTATGTGCACACCAAACTGCACCAACTCGTGATCCCTGAAATGCATCCTCCTCAACGTGTGCTCCCTGCACAGACTAGCCTTGGAGATCTGGATCATCATCAACACCCTTGCACCAGATGTTGCCTTACTCACAGTAACCAGGGAAAACGACACCTTTGCCAACAACATTGCCTACTGCATCACCGAACGATACAAGAATCTGAGGAAGGGCCCGCAACAACCGCCCTGGATGAGGCCTTCCCATTGCACTTAAGAGCTACCTCCGACTCACAAGCTCAAGCTCAAGCAACAGACCACTCAACACCAAACACCTACACTTCCAGATCCAGGCCAGCCCAAGGACAACCCTGCGAGGGACCCTTGCCTACAGACCATCCAGACCTCGAACTGTGTACACCACCTACATCGCCAACATAATTGCACAACACGCCGTCGCATACATGTACTACATACTTATAACATACCTCAACTCACAGCTTGACAACCTCAGTGACAACAATTTTGCCATCCGCATGGACAACCTTGCAAACATCTGACAGAAACAACTTGTCACCACCCACAAGCCAGGGCAGAACATCACCACATCCACTACAGCCAGCCCACGTAACCCCCATGGACTGACCAGCATGGCGTACACCTCCATGTCAAGAAAGCATCTGCAAACAAAAATCCTACCTGCACTCCACAAAGGAACGGACACAAGATGAACATAGAACAACTTAAATCAGCCCAAAAACAAAATGCCACCAACACCTTGAACAACACAAACTTCGCAGACAATGGACCCCACATATGGATCTCAAAATGTGTAGATGAACTTGCACCAGTATGTAACCCCAACACACAGCAACACAGGAAGCCAACATGGTTCAACGCCAACCCACATCAATCCTGACGCACATGCAGACGCCTTGTGGAGAACCAGAGTAACAGCAAATCCCCTGAAGACGGATCCACCTACAAGAACTCCATATCTGAATTCCACCCACACATCAGACTTACAAAAAGGAACTTATTCCCACACTAGATCCTCACAAACTCCAGCAATGCAAAGGAACTATTCTGCATCATCAGTGATTTTTCCAAAACACACATTGATAATACAGACATCTCCCCCTCCCAGGACCACTACAACAAGCTCTGCTCCTACTTCCACACGGATGTCATGTGCCTCTAAGACAAGTTCAAAGACCAGACACAGGTCTCTGAAACCACACAATCTTCAAGCAACACCAGCTACCCCTCCATCTCATCCCTGACAACAATCAGCACCCAAGACAACACATCTACCATGAGAGGCATCCACTCATGATCACAAACAGACCCCTGTCCCACCCCTCTTCCACAAAGCTGCTGCAGCCATCACTCCAGCATTAAAAGCTGACGATCAACACCACCGTCAAAAGTGGCTTATCCACGTCAAGTGGAAGTGCGCATAACTCCTACCCACATTCAGTGAGCCTTCACCACACCCCACAGGCCTCATTGACTAGCCACTCAACTCCCTCCTCCCATTTCTGAGATCCAGTCACAATTAAGATTGTCAACGTCCAGCTCAGGGAATAAAATTTGGAGAAACAACATCCATCGGCACTCACAATCTGGATTAGTTGGCAAACAGAGCACAGATAACGCTCTACCTGCCGCAAAAGTCAACATCCTCACACTCCTTGTATTGGGACACATCGCAGACGTGGGCATACTAGATGTCTGTGCAGCCTTCAACACCATCTCCCACCACACAGTCACCGCCAGATTCCACAAATCTGTCATTCAGTGAACCACCCTTGAAGGACTCCACTCCTTCCTTGCCGTGAGTAGACCAAGATTCACACTCCCAGATTTGCTATCTAGACCCACGTAACACAACTGTTGAGTTCACCAAGGATTGTGACTCAGCCACACACTCTTCAACATTTACATGTTACCCATCTCCGCCATCACCAGACATGACAGACTCAGCATAGTATCCTAGGCCAATGACACCCAGCTCATCCTCTACCTCACCAATAACACCATCACCACCAGACTGAAGTTCCAGGTAGCTATGGGAGACGTTGTATCCTGGATGTGCCACAGCAGCCTGACTTTGGTCTCAGAGAAGACAGATCTCCTCACCCTTGGACACTCCACCTCTGCATGGGACAACTCCTGGTGGGCCACCACACTCGACAGCACCCACCCAGAACCACAGCATCAAACTCGACTCATCCCTCTCCATGGGCCCACAGGTATACTCTGTAACATCCACATTCTTCAACACCCTCTGCGTCCTCGGAAACACCATCCAATGGATCCACCATTTATTGAATGTAGCACATCACCCACGCACTCATTACCAGCATGCTGGAGTACAGAAACACCCTCTATGCTGCGATACACAAATCTATGTTCCACAAACTCAAACCCGTACTGAACACTGCAGCCAGGCCCGTCCTCGCCATCCCCTGACACATACACATCACCCGACACCTGTCAGACATCCTCTGGCTCCTTGTAGCAAACAGAGTCACATTAAATATACTCACCCAAACCAGCAAATGCCTCCACAACAGCAGAGACCAATACCTCAACTACAGACTCTCCTTCATCACCCCCAAGAGGTACCTCCTATCCTCCAAGCACACACTTCCCAAACCCCCACCCATCCACAGAGCAATGACAGTCAGGAGATCCTGCGACTACATCACAGGCAAGACGTTCAATGAGCTACCAATAAACAGCCGGCGCAAACCCCAACCTGCACATCTTCATTGCAACTTAAAGACCTGACTCTTCAACTGCACGTAGCTGCTCTCCCGCGCATTCAGACCCTCACATGTGAGTAGCGCACTTATAATTTCAAGGATTGGTTGGTTGACTGATGCCGCATGCTTACATACACATCCTGACTTATGTATATCATGAGATTTACACAGGATAGTGCCAGATTTCCAAGAGACTGCCGCAGTGAGGCACCACAAGCCCTTTGTCTGCGCCACACTGTGTAACTTTCTGAGCACTTGAATACAACGGGGCAGATTTCCAAGCACCCTGTGCCACCAGTATGTCACTTTTGTTGACATACTGGTGGTGCCTTGTACTGCTCAATATTTACAAGGACATGAAAATCCACCCTGCGTGACTTTCCATGCCCTTGTAAATATGCCCCCTTTACACGCAGCAGTTTGCGTGGAAGGGATGTTCCATGGGTGTTGCTGTGGGTGATACCACGCAACACCCGTGTAACCATACATATTTTCAGATTTCCAAGGAATTGTGAACCTGGAAATGCTTCAGTATGCAATGCCACCCTAGGGGTGGTGTTGCGAGGCGCAAGGATGAGTAATTTTTACATATCTCCTAGTTTTTCCTCTTTCAGTGTGTGCTGTGGAATGCAACACACATTGAAAGAGGCAAATAATTTGGATAATTGGAACATTCATCCACGTTATGCCTCGTTACGCCACCCCTAGGGTGGTGTAGCATACAGACACTTTAACATATTTACGATTCCTCCTCAATCTGGAAATGTGTCTGGTTCCATGGGTGTTGCGTGGGGACACCCACAGCCACACCTATGCAACATGGCTGTAGGAGTACCACACACAAGTGTGACGTTTTTACATGGCCAATGAATGTCACACATGT
Organism: Calotriton arnoldi; assembly: GCA_963921515.1. Classification (NCBI taxonomy): domain Eukaryota; kingdom Metazoa; phylum Chordata; class Amphibia; order Caudata; family Salamandridae; genus Calotriton; species Calotriton arnoldi. The sequence continues at coordinate 393,571 of CAWUFW010008309.1, forward strand.
TAGCTTCATACATCACTATTGATGTGATGACAGTGAAAAGATAGGGGCAGATTTACAAGCCCCTTGCGCTGCCGGTGCATCACGTTGCGTGACGCACCGGTGGCTACATTTGCTAAGTGATATTTACAAGAACAGGTAAAGTCACCCTGCGTGACTTAACCTGTGCTTGTAAATATCGCCCTATTCACGCAACACTTTGTGTGTTAGGGGCGTGACATGGGTGTTGCTGTGGGTGCTCCCACGCAACACCCATGTCCACTGATGCATTTCCAGATTCACGAGAAAGTGTAAATCTGGAAATGCGTCAGAATGGCGTAGCGAAGTGCAACGAGGAGAAATTTTTTAATTTCTCCTCGTTTTTCATCTTTCAATGCGTGCTGCATTCTACAGCACACATTTGAAGAGGAAATAACCTCAATCGATTGTTTTTGTGCAGGAAGGTGCCCCTTCCTGCACAAAAACAATCTCCCCACGACGCAGGCATCCTTGCACCGTGGTGCAAGGGTGCCTGCGCCGGCGCATGTCAGCAGTTTGTGCGCCAGTGCAGGGGGAAGCACAGAGATGAAACATATTGTTGTAAATATGTCGCATCCCTGTGCTTCGAAACTAACGCAGCTTGGCACAGCAAAATAACTTGCTGCACCACGCTGCTTTAGTTTCTTGTAGATCTGCCCCATAGTTTATAGCATCACAGAAAGATTTCAAACTTTGGCACTGGTGCTTGTGTGTGTGCAAAGATACCATTGAAAAGTCAACATCAGATAAATTGGTTACAACATATGGGGCAGTGACCGCACAACATGCAATTTGTTCCTTGAGGTCAGATGTATTTTCTCAGACACCATTGCAACACCACTGAATCTATCTTAAAATATGGACAGTGCAATGTATGGCATTGCTGTGCACCTCTTATTAAACCAATATGACTCATATTATACATTTACTTACCAGTTGGCCCACCGACCTCCAGGCCAAGATGGTCCAGCAAGTCTCCCTCTCGGTTAATCACATCCTGCCAGCGGTGTTTGATTTGGTGGGGTGTGCGTTGGACATCAAAAATCCTTGCAAGGTGGTGCTGGACCCTGCCCCACCTCTGCTTCCGTTCAGGTGCTGGGTAGCCCTTGCTCACCCGGACCCCCGTGCTGATTATTCATGCAAGGAAATGATAGATTAGCCAGATAAGGCCCCCAAACTGTCCGTTGGACAGGTTCTTGGACCTGCCGGACATGCTGACTTATAAGTAGTTAGTTAAAATGAAACTTACAAATAGTTATAAAGGAAACTTAGCGAAAAAAAACCAGAAAAATGAAGTTACCCAACCCGTATAATAATCCTACACCGAACTACCCCTATTAAACACACCCCCAAAATACAACTATTTAGACCACAAACAAGACTTACAAGTGACAAAAGACAGACCAACAAATGTTAAAACTACACACAGGACTGACAAAACACACTCCAAAATCCAATCACAATCTCAGCACTCCACACCAGCCTCCTCCACAGCACACTCCTAGAGATAGTACGAGAAAGTGAAAGTAACTGTGTACTTCCTGGATTACAGCATTCTAGAATCATTGCATCATTTTCTGCTTAGATGCGACACGTTTTGACGTTTTGCATCATGTTTTGTGTCGTGTTTTTGAGTCAATTGCCATTTCATTTCACATCTGCATGCATGACGTTTCTCTGTTTTGCGTGTGTTTCCAGTTTGTTGCGTTTGGCCTCATGTGTTAACATGCATTTGTCAATACAAAGCGTGACGGTTTTAAGTTTGTGTTGCATTTTGTACAGATGCTACCTGTTTTTGATCATTTGCGACACTTTATGGTCGGATGCGACACGTTTCAGGGGGTCTGAGTGAGTGAAGGCAGATTTGAATAGGCATCAGGCTTGTAAGTTAGCGACACTTCACGGTCGGATATGACACGTTACAGGGGGTCTGAGTGAGTCAAGCCAGATATGAAGATGCTTTCCGCTTGTGACTTTGCGACACTTTACGGTAAGATGCGACACGTTTCGGGGGTATGAGTGAGTCAAGCCAGATTTGAAGATGCTTTACGCTTGTGACTTTGCAACACTTTATGGTCGGATGCAACACGTTTCAGGGGGTCTGAGTGAGTCAAGCCAGATTTGAAGATGCTTTACGCTTGTGACTCTGCAACACTTTACGGTCGATGCGACACTTCTCAGGGGGTCTGAGTGAGTCAAGCCAGATTTGAGGATGCTTTACGCTTGTGACTGCGACACTTTACGGTCGGATGCGACATGTTTCAGCGGTCTGAGTGACTCAACCCAGATTTGGTAGTGAATAGATGGATATGTGTGGTGTTGTGCAAGGGATGTTGTAGTAGTCTTCCTTTACTGTTTATTAATGTTCTCATGAGATCTTATTATGTCACTGTCATGGTGATGGAATGTGATGGTTTGAACTCCAAGGGGCAGTTATCTGTGTCTCTGGAAGCTGTGGAGATGAACAGTCAATAAACAATGTGCTCTTACACTTACCTGGCCCAGTGTAATCACTACAAAATTGGTGACGAGTTTGACTGTTCCTCTCTCCACCCACGTGTGCTGCACTCCTTTAGTTGTTGAATCCACTCCCAGCTGTTTGCAGCTCTGTCCTGGTTGTGGTTGAAGAAACCTGCCTTATCCTCATACCTTGGAATCGTGGGGAAAAAAAAAGGAAAGGAGTGAACTGTCGCCGTGTATTCCACGTTGCTGTGAACTTTCCATCAAGTTGTTCCATTTTCCAAAGATTACAGTTGTTGCCAGCGGATGTCAGCACTAAAAAACTGTGAGTTTTGGTTAAGGCTCTAGATGTGTGCAGTGATCAGTGCCTTAATTGTCTGAAGGAGAGCGCTGGTGTCGTCCGCTGTATTTGTCTAAAGGAGAGCGCTGGTGTTGTCGGCTGTATTTATGTGATTAACGATACAGCGTGCATAGCCGTTTACTCGCACGAAGATCCTTCCTTGATCCCGGACTATTCAGTATGATGACGTATTGGAATGTCCGGAGGGTGTTGGTGGAGGCAAAAGGCGCGTCACAGTGAAGAGAAGTTGTGCTTCACTTTCACGTCATCGCGCACTTTTCACTGCGTGTTTCCGCATTCCCGAAGGTTTGTGGTGAAGGGAAGCGGCGCGTCTGTGCTGTGCGTGTGCGTCTCATCCTGCGTTTCACCGGCATTATTCAACAGTGTTTTTCAGCCAGTGCAACTCTTGAAGTAAGCACTCGTCAATTTCACACTTCCACTTCTTGGTGTGTTGTTTGTAATTATTGGAGACATCGTATACAGAGCTCACCGTGGGAGTTGGCAGTTGTGCTCTATTTTCACAAAGATAAGAATCTAAGCCTTCGTTTTAGTGATCCAAAGGAAAAGGACGCTCTGCAGTTTCTTGGTATGAGCCACTTAATCGTTCAAGGCACACAAGTTAAATGTTCCAAGAACCTTGGAATACTGTTTCTCTTAGCTTATTTTTTTGTTTATTGATCCCATATGGTAAACCTACCTGAATGAGTAGACATTATTGGTGCTATTTAGTTGTCATCTTAGTGTAAGTTGGCAGTTTTGTCAATTTGATATTTCTCTTCACAGAATTAACCTACATGGAGGATATTACGACATAGTCAATCTCACTGTTTATATTTCTTTTTCCAGTATTGTAACAATGTTTCATTCAAGGAAAAAATAACCACATTTTTTTCTTACAGGATTAGGTTACATATTTATTTGCTAAAATGCAAAATGTTCAACCTCCCCCTCCATTTTTACAGCTTCCAGGTGATCCACAAATCAGGTGGAAGATATGGTACAGGGCTTTTGTGAAGTATTTAGGCGCCATGGGGGTACTAGGTTTAGTGCTGAAAGGAAAAGATTTATTTTGGAGCACAATCTTGGGTTTGAGGGTCAAGCTGTTCTGGAACATTTACCTCCCCTTGATGTTGTTGAAGGTGAAGAGGAGTTGAATGAATTTGATCAGGCTGTGAAAATGTTGGAGGTAGTCTAGTTGTAGCAAGACACAAGTTTTTTACACGAGTACAAGACATTGATGAAAGTATTGTATCCTATGTTGCGGCGTTACGCTTTCTTGCTTCCGAGTGTGAATTCGAACACTTTTCCTCTCAACTTATTCGGAATCAAATTGTTGTTAATTGTAAAGATAAAAAGGTTCAAGAAAAATTGCTTTCTTTAAAGAACCCTTCTCTACAAGAAACAATCACCATTGTCAAAAGCATAGAACTATCTCAAAAAGCTTCGAGAGAGCTTAAACCCGAGAAGAACATAGTGGGTGTGGTGAAGGAATGTAAAGATCAAGGGGATAAGTCACAGGCAGATAAAGACAAACCACACAGTGAGCAAAAAGGGGGTAGGTACACTTATGTCAAAACTGAAAAAAAAGTAGGGTTTTCAAAAAATATGTGTGCAAAATGTGGGTTTCCCTCTCACTTTCCTAATTCCCGGATTTATCCTGCCAAGAATGCTTCTTGTCGAAAGTGTGGTAAACAAGAACATTTTGCAAAAGTGTGTGGTTTCCGAGGCAATGTTAATGTGGTTTATACTGAGGAGGATAAGGATGATCCTGTAAGTGAGATTGTGAGCTCATTAACTGATGTTGTTGTGGTTGTTCAAGACGACTCAGAAAATTGTGTTGATCCTGCGGTAGAAGTTTTGGTTGATGGAAAACCTTTACAATTGTTAGTGGATTCTGGAGCACGCATGACAATGCTTACTGAAGAATTGTTTGAGAGTGTGTGGAGAGACAAACCTCTCAATCCTCCTGACAGAAGTCCTGTTTCTTATGAAGGGAGAAGAATTGAGTTGAAGGGATTCTTTGAAACGAATTCTTGTTTTCAAAGACAGACACATCCATGGTAAGGTGTATGTAGCGAAGAAAGGTCTCAACATACTTGGTTGGTATCATCAGGGTTTATTTGGGATGACTCTTAGGCCAGGCACTGTTGAACAAGTCTCTGTGGTAGAGGATACTCTTCATGGTGAGAGTTTGGCTGCATGGACCAAGAAATTCCCAAGTTTGTTTGCAGATGGTTTGGGATGTGTCAAAGGTTTTAAACACTTCATCAAACTGAAGGAGCAAGCTATCCCAGTTAAACACAAACTACGTAATGTACCATTTAGTATCAGAGACGATTTGTCGAGCGAGCTTAAAAGGATGTGTGAGTCGGGCGTCATTGTTTGTCTCCCTTGGTAGTTGCTCGTAGGAAGAATGGCAGTCTTAGAGTATGTATTGACTTGCGCAGTCTCAACAAGGAGATCTGGGTGGATTCTCATCCTCTTCCTCGCATTGATGATATTTTGTCTAAATTTGAGGGTGCCAGATTCTTTTCTAAAATTGACCTTGCTTCTGCCTATCACCAGGTGGAGCTGGATCCAGTCTGTAAACATGTGACTGCTTTTGTTTCTCCCGTCGGGACTTTTCAGTTCAGAAGGATGCCGTTTGGTCTTGCTTAGGCACCTCGGTTTTTCAACCTGTTATGGAAAAAGAATTAGAGGGTGTCACTGACACAGTGGTTTTCCAGGATGATATTTTGGTTGCAGGAAGGTGCAGGGAATCTCATGATAAAAATCTTGCTGTTGTTTTGCAAAGATTACAAGAGAAAGGGATTGTTGCCAACAAACTCAAATGTGTCTTTGGTGTCGAGAATATTGAATATTTGGGTCATCGAATCTCTGGTCATGGTATTGTGCCTCAGGAGGGTCTCATTGAGGCCATTGTGAATGCTCAGTGTCCAGCGTCCAAAGAACAGGTCTCTTCATTTTTGGGTGTATGTGAGTTCTACACTAAGTTTATCTCTAACTTTGCAGCTAAGACTGTACACATGCGAGGACTTCTGAAGAGAAAAGTCACATTTATTTGGGACAAATTTTGTCAGGATGAGTTTACTCACATCAAGAAAGAATTGGGATCTTGCAAGATTCTCAAGCCTTTTGCTCCTCATTGCCAGTGTACTGTGTCTGTGGATGCTAGTTTAGATGGATTGGGAGGGATGATCTCTCAGTTCAAGCAGTGGAAGGAACACACGTTGGGTTTGCCTCCCGAGCATTACGCCCCAGTGAGAAAAATTACTCGGTAATTGAGCGAGAGTTACTGGTGTGTTGTTGGGCTGTCGAGAGATTCAAGTGTTTTATTTGGGGTAAAACATTTAAATTATTGACTGATCACAAACCCCTCATTCCCATTCGCAACGGTAACATTGTCAAGGATCACACCCCAAGAATTGCAAGATTAAGTTCCAAATTGCTACAATACAATTTTGAGGTGGCTCATATCCCTGGAGGAAAAAACACAAGGGCTGATTTTCTCTCAAGGTCTCCTTTACCTTTGGGAAAACAGGAACTTCACGATGATGATGCTGATGAAGAGTGTCTTATTGCTGCTGTGGATGTTTGCAGTCAAGGTTGTTTTACAGAACGTAAGTGGTTCTGTGCAATGGAGTCAGATATTGTACTCAAGAGAGTCAAAGGTTTCATAGTGTCGGGTTGGCCAAAAGAAAAGCACTTGGAGGGTGAGCTTCATCCTTTTGCTAAGATTGCGGATGAACTTACGTTGGAGGGTGGTGAAATGGTCATGCGGGGGGATAAATGTATCCCTCCTGAGTCACTGAGAGCTCGCATCATTGATTATGGTCATGCGGGTCATCTTGGACAAACAAGCACAAAAAGAAGAATCCGAAGGGTGTACTGGTGGCCCTCTTTGGATCGCCAAGTTTCGGATGTGGTAGAAGGATGTGTGACGTGTTGTACTAGTGACAAAGTCATCAAGGTCGCTGTCCCTCCTTTGCAAGAGGTGGATACGCCTAATGCCCCTTGGTTGAAGTTAGCCATAGATTTTGTGGATACATTCAATGTTTTACCCAATAAATGCAAATTTGCTTTGGTTGTTGCGGATTACTTCAGTAAGTGTTGGGAGGTCCAATTCATGTCTGATCCTAATACACAGGAGGTTATCAAGTTCCTTCAGTGTCTGTTTGCCAGAGAGGGTTTCCCCAAAGAGATTGTATCTGACAATGGGGTGCAATTTACTTCAAAGGAGATGTCTCTGTTTCTAAGTCAATCTGGGATCTCACATCGCCGGGTCGCTCTTTATCACCCACAGGCCAATGGTTTCATTGAGCGGACGAACCGTATCTTAGTTGAGTGTGTTCAGTGGGCTGTTTCTACCAAGATTGATATCAAAGAAACTGTCCAAAGTATGTTGTGGGCTCATCGCACTACACCCAGCCCTATCACGGGTTCTAGACCGTTTACACTGCTTCTTGGAAGGGAGGTTTCTTTTCATATGTGCCCGGCTTGGATGAAAAAGTGGGGTTCACGTTCATTGTGTGGGAATTCCCAAACTGATGTGAGTACACATACTCGTTCTGCTGCTCCTGATGAGGTTGCTTATGAGTCCAACGTTCATGTGGGAGATTGGGTGAGAATTAAATCTCCTATCAATGTATCTAAAGGGGTGTCTAAGTTTGGTCCTCCTGTTAAAGTGGATGCCACTTCATGCTTTGCTGTGAGGGTTAATGGGAGGAGCTGGTGGAATTTGTCAAGAATCTACAAAGTGCCTAGAAGGGTTGTGTTGCAAATAGGTCTTGAGTCTGGGTGCCTTCCAGCTCAGGTCCAGCCTAGACGTATGCAATCTTCCCAGTCTCCTAGGTTATCTATGGAGTATGTTACTCCTCGCAAGATGGAAGGAGAATTGTTCCACCTAAACATTTAGATCTGTAGTCTTCCATGCTTTTATGTGTTTTCTTTCTTTGTTCTTTTGTTCTTTTATTTTTGTTTTCTTTCTTTTGTCTTCCAGGTTCTGATTTTGTTTTATGGGAAGAAGGGAGATGTTGTAGTAGTCTTCCATTACTGTTTATTAATGTTCTCATGAGATCTTATTATGTCACTGTCATGGTGATAGAATGTGATGGTTTGAACTCCAAGGGGCAGTTATCTGTGTCCCTGGAAGCTGTGGAGATGAACAGTCAATAAGCTATGTGCTCTTACACTTACCTGGCCCAGTGTAATCACTACAGATGTGTCACGTAATGTACATGTATGTATTCCTTCTCAACATGTTGCTTGATTTTCTGATGAGTTGTGTTGTTTTCTGTCACCAACATTCACGTACATCATGGGATATGTGTACATATTATAGATAAAATTGATTAGTTGGTTTGTGGTACTTTTAAGTTGGACTTGCACAGCAGGTGGATAACATTGCATCACACCTCCTCTGCACTACCTGCAGCACATTTGTTACCATGTCACAGCAAGGAACCATGTGGCTTCTTTTCAGGCCCCTTGCGGCGCTGGTGCACCACTTTTCACATGTTAAAACGTGACACATCAGCGGCCCAAGGGGCTTTTGAATGAACCCCTGTGTTTTAATGAGTGATGGGAGGTGCTACTTTCTGCAGCTATGCATGTCATCCACACCACACAGACATCCTTAGATCATGGTGCAAGGGTGCCAGAACCACCGCATGTCAGCTGTTTGTGTGCAGTTGCAGGGTAGTACACAACAATGCAACATATCATTGTGATAATGTAGCATTCTTGTGCTCCAATAGTGTCACAGCTTGTCACAGTCAAAGTGCTTGCACTGGCATGCAGCGGCAGTTTATATTAATCTGCCCATATGTATTTGTATCATATGACCTGTGAAGCAAATGGACACAAAGTTGATGCTCCTACTTAATTTTTTATTGTGATATTGGTGCATATTGTTACAAAAGTAGATTTGCTACATCATGTGAAGAATTGTGTGACAATGTGTGTGCGACGTCTTATCCCTGCTGCAGTGTGGAGTATGTCTCGTCCTTCTGCTTCAGCTTCATCATCGCCATCATCCATTTGTTCAGGGGACTGTTCCTCTTCATCCCAGGGCACATTTGTTTTGACACATATGTTATGGAGTATTGCACATGTCATTATCATCTTGCACACAGTTTCTGGTGAATAGAGTAGCCTTCCGCCTGATAAATCTAGGCAACGGAACCTGGACTTGAGCATTCCGAAGCTTCTTTCTATGATGTTTCTAGTTCGGAAATGGGCATGGTTGTATGCCTTTTGCGGATCAGTCTGTGGATTTCCAAATGATGTCATCAACCACTTCTGTAGGCCATATCCTTGATCAGCTGTAAGTGGAAAGTAAGTAAAATGTGTTACTTTTGGGTGACATCAGTATACATGTCATGTGTTGTACGTCATGTTTGTGAAGATTGTAATAGTGAATTAAGTTGGTGCCGATTACATGTTGTGTTTAGCGTTGGTGGTCAGATTTACGGGCCCCTTGCGCTGACATTACGTCACTTTTTGTGATGCACAGGCAGCGCATTACACAGCCCCATATTTACAAGGACAGGGAAAGCCACCCTGCGTGGCTTTTCCCGTCCTTGTTAATACGGCCCCTTCACATGCAGCACTTTGCGTAAAAGGTGCTTACATGGGTGTACCTGTGGGTGTTCTCACGCAACACCCATGGAACCAGACACATTTCCAGATTTAAGAGGATTAGTAAATCTGGATATGCGTCAGTAATGCTACGCCACCCTACGGGTGGCGTAGCGAGGCGATACGAGGATAAATGTTTTCATTTCTCCTTGTTTTTTTACTCTTTCAATGTGTGCTGCATTCTACAGCACGCATTGAAAGTGGAAAATGCTTGTAGTGATAGTGTTTGTGCAGGAAGGTACCCCTTCCTGCACAAAAACAATCTCCCCATGACACAGGCATCCTTGCAAGGGTGCCTGCGCTGGCACATGGCAGCTGTTTGTGCAACAGCGCAGGGGAAAGCACAGGAATGCAACATGTTATTGTAAATATGTTGCATTCCTGTGGTTTGGTAGTGCCGCAGCGTGGCACAGCCAAAGGGCTTGCAAGGTCACGCTGCTGCACTTCCTCGTAAATCTGCCCCTGAGTTTCCCATTGTTTGTGACACCTGTCACTACACTTGCTGTCTATCAATTGATGTGCATGACAAGGGATGGTGCTTTACAGCACATGTTTTATTTGACTGAAAGGTGTGTGGTGTTGCAATGTGTGAGTGATACATGTGTAATGTTTTGGTTGGATGCCCACTTTACAACATTGTGCATTGCACATCTGGGCACATTTGAATATGTGAGTACGACAAAAGTTTTTTCTGTGCAAAAGAGAGTCAGTTGCATGGCATAGTGGTCCTACACATTTTGCTACTGTTATGGTTTGATGTCTTTGGCCCTGCATTATCACTCATTTGGTTGACATGCCCCTGCACAGGTACCTTTGTCACATGGTGCACCAATACATGCATCCTGTGTGTAATTGATATGTACACTTATATACACCTAAATGCACATGCACATTCAATTTGGATGGTTTGCTATTACCATGCAATCCTTACAATGCATTGCACCTTTCAATAGTTAATTTGTGTTAGATGACGTGTGCATATGTCGACAGTGTGACTTATTGATCTTCACAACTTTATGTAGGATATTTGCATGCATTCCTATCTGGTGTCCCTTGGCACTTTAAGTTATGCTGCTATGTATGTATGCAGCTTGGACTGTATGTTATGTGGTTATAGGGGCTTATTTACAAGCCCCTTGCACAGCTGTTGCGTCACTTTTAATATGGGAAAAAGTGACGCGCTGGTGGCGCAAGGAGCTTGTAAATAAGCCCCTTAGTGTATATGTGGTTTGGCATTTTCACATTGACTTCTTGCATCATTCAGACACAAGGGCATGTCATGTGGCAGAGGGCCAGCTATTCTTGCAGAGTATATTTGTATGAAAATTTATTTATGCTAACCTACAAGGAGCCCATTGCCATATTGTCCATTTTGGAAACGGTCATTGATGATGCTGTTTCTGAATATATATGAATCATGCACACTCCCAGGATATTTGGCAAGTACATTGATGTATAGTCCCCGATGGTCCACAATGGCCTGGACATTGATGGAGTGTGTGTGCTTTCGGTTGCGGTACAGGTGTGAAGTTGCTGCAGGTGGTACCAGCTGAACATGCGTGCAGTCCATTGTACCAAGTACATGTGGGAAGCCAGCAATGGCATAGAAGCCTTGTTTAATGTCCATCTGCTGCTGGGGTGTGTTTGGGAAATGGATGTGCTGTGGTGTGAGCTGAATGATGGCATCCAAGACAGAAGGGAGGAAGGCGGAGAAAGATGCCTGTGAGACCCCTGCCACTCGTGCTGCTGTTGCTTGAAAAGATCCGGAGGCCAACATGTGTAAAACCACCCGTAGCTTTGTCTGCAGTGGGATGTTGCTGACCCTTTCATTTGGAATCTGTGGCTGTGGTGTGATCTGCCGCTTTCCTAAGGCGATACATTTTAATGACTTGTTCGTCCCGGAGTCCAATGAAGCTGGTCCTTTGATGGTAGATGCGCTCCCTTCTCCTGCGCTGCCTTTGTGGTAATGGTGGAGGGTGAGGTTGTGGGATTTGTTCTGGGGGTGGTTGTCATCTTCTTGGTGCAACTCCCAGCTGCAGGATTAGGAGGTCCATGTTGCCTGCTCTGCTGCAAAACTGCTCTGCTGCACTTCTATTCAATTTATGTGGTACTTGCGTCATTTCCTGGCGTGGGTTTATGAGGCGTAGGCTTGCGAGCGCATTTTCAAATTTGCGTAACGCATTTTATAGATGCGTCACCGCGGGTAATTATTGTAAATATGCCTGCGTCGGAAATGCGTTGGTTTTTGAGTGGGAACCCCTACCTTGCATATCTTAAAACTTACGTGACGCGGCCGAATCTCGCGCAGCTCCATTCCGTCGCTTCTCCGTTTATGTGACACATCTACATAGATGCGTCACCTTGTAAATTTTGCGTAAAAAAAAAACCACTGATGCGTCACGAAAAGTGACGCATCGGTGGCGCAAGGGGCTTGTAAATCTGCCTCTGTATGTTTTAAAGACGGTGTCTAAACAATAATAAAGAATGAACTTGAACTCACAAACTGGTCATCAATGCCATAGATGTGGGAGTGTGGAGTAATGTGCACTACACATGTAGACTTTTAAAGGTGCATTCACTGACTGATGACATGCAGCAGGGAGTGACATGCAGATTTGGTGAGGTCATATGTGGGTGTTTGAGCACTGTGATACATTGGTATTTGTGTGTGCAAAACATTTTGTGTACTGTGATGTGCCTTGCCTTTTGAACATAAGTGACACCTCATAGTCATGGACTGGAGATTACCTAAACCTCTTAAGACTTTCACTGTTCTATTGAGTTGTGGACATCTAAGGATGGCATTCTGACCAGGTCCAATATAGACTGGGGATGTCCTTAGCCATAGGTGGGGTCTGGTACTATAGCTTTATGTGTACCTTTGATAAAGTTATTAAGAGCTGTTCGTACATTGAGTTTACACAAATGTCTTACACCTATTCCAACTGTCTTTTCAGCATCAACTGAGGCAAGCAGAGGAGACCGTACTGACGACATTGGGGATGCAGCTGGCTACAGTGCCTTCAGTCGGGAGACTGCCACAGATGACGGCGGTGGCCCAGAGGCAAAGGGGGTTTCCCTGAAGGACCATAATTTACGTCATCTTTATCTGAATTGACCTCCAGTGGCAACTCCCTGGTGGTTGTGGACCACATAGGACCTGTGTCCACAACATCCTTGTCTGCTGCCCCTGTTCCATCTCCACCCTCCCTGCTGCTCCCCACCAAGTTGTCCGGCTCCACTCCCGTAAGGAGGCATTCACAGTAGTATGTCTGGCCTACAGAGGTCATTTTAGGTTCTGGCCTCTTCACTGATGGCAGACTTCCACCCACTCCAGCCTTCCACCCCACCTCCTGCCTCTTCCGCATCCCAAATTCCCTTACCCAGTCCTGACCACAGCAAATACAGACTGAAGCACGCACTAACAACATCATCCACATGCAGCACACACACACCAAAACACAGCAAGAAGTCCAGGCATGCAACCACTCAACAGACACTCACCACCCCCACCACAAACATACCCACAGACCCTGCTCCAACAGACACAGCCCAGACACACAGCATACCCAGCACATCCACAGCAAACACCCAAAGAACACACAAATACAAAGTCTCACCCAAACCACAGATACCTACAACACAAACACATCATACATCAGACCCACACACACACCTACACCAACAACAGGCATACCCAAACCAGACACAGACACCGCCTCTACCTCCAAATGTAAACCCCTTGTCATCCCACCTCCCCAGGCTCCCAAGGAAAGCCCTATGTTTGACCTTGTCCTTACCTCTGCCACAGCCACTCCCCCCTCCCAAAGTCAACCCAACATTAAGGTGGAGGAGCGTCGCCCCACAAAAAAATTGCCCCCAGAGATAGAAAAAAAATGATAAAGTTAATTTATTACATATCAAAACCCCATCCTGAACCGAGTGTTAGGAGGGGGGGCCGGGCTTTCTGCTGCTGCCAGTCAGGCAACAGCAGAAAGCAGTGGTAGGTAGGGCACTTTAGGTTTAAAGTGCACATGTCTATTTGGCCTGGCAATTTACGACAGCCAGCCAGACATGCACATTTTAAATCTCTCTAACACAGCTGTCTAAGACAGCTGGGTTAATGACAGCATAGGGCTCCAGTGTCCTCTGGAGTGGCGAGAAGGACCGCTCCCTCTGATCCTGGTGCTGCTCTCATGCAGCATGAATTGTGTTATCGTAAACAAGGGAACCCAGAGTTATACAAGGGACCATGGGTACAGGTATTTATCAAGGAACAAGTGGTCCCTTTGTACAATTTAAGGACTATATAGCAGACATAGAGGAACAATAAATTCTCTGTCAACACATTTACAGAATGAAAAAATGCAAGTATTTATACAACTATATAACACAAAACGAACAAACAAGGATAAGGGGGTAAGTGGGGAAAAACAAGGACAGCTGAAAAGCTCAGACCTTAATGTAGTGACCATAAATACAATGAACAATTTTAGTCACAATTGATTAGAGTACCAATACTATCAAATTGATAAAAACATGGCATTTCTGATAGTTATGGTACTGTATGTTGACGACGTTCTGATCCCACTTACTAATATGGGGATCATCATCAGGACTTAATTGGGTGCCTGAGACTACAAATGCATGTAGGGAAGGAAAACAAGTGGGGAAAAGGAAGAGAGGCGGAAGAAGGGAGAGAAAACAAGGCTTTTTTTTAATCAGAGTCAAAACAATTGAGAACGGAAGGTCTCTCATACCATGCACGCACTTATTGCAGTGTCATGCATTGTACTGTTGAAAAATGTTGAAAGAAACATGCCGAAATAACAGTGCAAAGATAAGTAAAGTGATCACTTAAGTGGAATTCAAAGGGGGACGAATTACCTAATAAATTATAAAAAAGATAAGGGTGAGTAGGGTTGAACTGACCTAATATAAACTCCATGGGACAAGCTGAATTCCGACGGCGCAAGAAAAGATCGTGGCAATCTAGAGTGATTACATTTCAGAATGAGGATTTGAATGGACCTTACAGAAAGTAAAGATGTAATGCTCTGCTGAAAACTTACTGCTGATTGGTGAGGTAAGGGCACTTCACAGTAAGATCAGTGGTCAGGAGATAAGGGTAATTATGTACATCTGAAACAAGAGGAGCGCAGAAAGCATGAGAGTGCAATTGCGCAAAGGATATATTGTCACTGCTGGTAAGGGTGCGTGAATCCCTGCTTACCTATACAATAGCCCGTATGGACTAAGCTGTGTCCAAAATAGAGGGGGGCCATTAGCTGCCAGTCCGGTGGCGTGTTCGGTGCCCCACACGGGAGAGAATGTCTCCTGGTAGGGAGAGCCACGTAAGTGAAAGGAGGGAATTAAATAAACATAAGGAATTTTGAACGTTGAATGTCTTAGAAAAGAAGTCCGGCAAAAAGTGATGCACCTTCCTAAGGTACGTATTAAATACAGGAGGGTCTTCACGACTGCCGTGTATGCGGGCATGAGAGCAAGCAGCATCAGAGAAGCAACAGGATTGGTTACTGTAGTTTCCTGGAGCCTGCTTGGAGCGAAGACTCGAGCGAGGAGGACGTTGCGCCACGAAGGTAAGGGGAATTATTAATTTTTTACGTATTCTTTATTTTTGTCTCCCTGCCCCACCACCCTCCTTACATGCCAGCTGCCACTGCAACCCAACCCCTCACAGTCCGACCCTAGCCCTCCCAAATAACATCATAGAGGTGCCTGGACTGCACAATAGATGCCCTTTTGTGAGGAGGTTCCCTGGCAGTGTCAGATAGGGTAAGTTTTTTGGCACAGCATTGTGCTGAGGCACATTTTGGACTTTATGGAGTGGCCATTGGCCTATGTTTCATTTGATGAATATTCCAATCCATTCATTAAAAACTATCAGAGTTTTGTAGACACTGGTCCTGCCATTACTTTTCTGACTATTTGATGTTGTTGTATAGTTAGAGATGTGTAAGTACAGTTGTGTTTGTTTTATCACTGATTGCTGATCCCGTTGAAGTGGTTAGTATGATGTGCCCGTGGAGCCAGTGCTGGAGTTAGACAGGACAAGGGTAAATATTGGATGGATGCCTATGTGGGTCGTCATCTAGATGGGGCAGACATTGCAATAGTGACATGTTATGTGGTAAACGTTTCAGCTCGGCCTGGCCACTGTCAACGTCATTTAGCTTGCCCTTCTTCCTATGATGTAGGTTGGGTATGTGTTAGGTATGTTGCAGTTAGATATTTGTGTATCCACAAATGGAGGGTGACAACTTGTCATACATTTTGTAATTGTAGCGTACAGCTACTTCATCTAGATGTGTGCCACATGATGTAAGTGCTATGTTTGCTTACATACGTTGTACTTACCCATTGCCTACAGTGCCTACAGATGCATGGAACTTGGCTATGCAATCGGTTGTTCCTGCTATACTACAGTTTCCTGGTCCAGGGCACATGGAGTTTGTCAGACATGTGGAAAAAACAGTACTGTGCCCCAGTGCCCCAGCCTTTCAGGGTTCCCCCGATACAGGCATAGCTTTCCTGCAGAGTGTGCTTCCATTGTGCCCTTAGAATGTTTCTCACAGTGATTCAATGTAATCAGATTGGCTGACATTGCCTTTTCATGTGGGTGATGTGTGAGAGTCCACTACAGAGTTATGGCAGAGAAGGTGTGTTTCACTTTAATGACACATCCATACTGATGTTTCTTTGACCTCACAACTGGACCTGGGATGTGTGCAATGTGAGTGTGTCACATTCACTATAGCATCTCATCAGAGTTCCAATTACAAGGCTTCATGGTCGTTGTAGTCACTTCAATGTCACTTTAGCAATACTTGAGAAATGGTAAGCTGCATTACTAGTATAGCTCAATGGTGACATGGCAGACAAGTGAGAAATGGCAAAAGGAGTGTAGCATCTTGGTCAGAGTTCAATCACAAGGCCTCATGGTCATTGTAGTCAGTTCAATGTCACTTTAGGAACACATGAGAAATGGTAAGCTTCATGAGTAGTGTAGACCAGTGGTGACATGGCAGACAAGTGAGAAAGGGCAAACGTTATGTGTGACAGACATTAATAGGTGTGATATTGATGAGGAGGTGGTGTTGTGGAACACAAATTAATGCACACATCAATATCACTTTAAATCATTTGCAAACACATGTACATTTGTGTACGGTGTGTCTGTGCAGTACCAATGTTTTGGTCTAGGAGAGCATCCTACAGAAATGTTTTGGATGATTGTTAAGAAACATTCCCATACAGGGTCCCTGTGTAAGTGCAATTTACTTAGGGACCCACAACTCCCTTGCCTGGTTCATTGCAGAGGAGTCCATGGCAACAGGTAGTTGTATGACTTACAGCGGATTTTTACTGCAACAGACTTGGTTTTGAAGGTGGTCAAGGAGGTAGGGCAGCGGCAGGACATGCACGATGAGCTTCATGTTGCTAGAGAATGAGTAGAGGTGAGTTTCGGCCCTTTATCCATCCTTTTCACCATCTCAGATGTGGTGGTTGGACTGCCACAGTCACGCCAGCTGTAAAGAAACTCATAATTGGGCGGGCAGTTTCACTGGCTGTCGTGGTAAGAGTTGGCAGGCGGTGTCAGTGGTTCAGCAGCGGTCTTCGCAAAGTTAGGAAGCACAACTTGTAATACAACGGGTGGATCGCTGAGTTCACCACGCTTGGACCTCCACCACTGGTACAACGGTCCAGGAGACCGCCAAACTCAAAATAAGGCCCTAAGTGTAGAGTATTATGTAAACAGCCAATTTGCCTTTGAAATTGAAACAGTGATAGCAAAAGAATACACTACATGCTACAATTTAAAGTAAAACACTTCATTAATAGCAAATGAGTACATTACTTAGAAATGATAGCCAAAAGCCTTTTGTAAAACAAATGGTATCCTACTTAAGTCCTCAAAAAGTATGATAAAATCCAAACCAATATAACAAATGTTTTTGTTAAATATAATATTTTATTAAATCAGTCAAAAAATAAAGACTGATATAATAAAAGTATAAATACGTTATTTTAAAAAAATTGAACCATCACGAACAAGAAATTAAAAAACGAACGCAATCCATCACAAATTAATTACACCACATAAACCAAACAATTGCAAATAACAATCATATAATTTTACACAAACAATATATTTCCCACCCCAAAGAAATTAAATAAATGAAAGTTCACGTAATCAAAAATAATAATCCACCTAAAATGGAAAAAATATTGTCTGAAAAGGCCAAAACAAAATGCAAAAATAAAAAATCCAATAGAGGCCCTTGAAGCAAGTCAAGTCCTTAAATACCCGAACATGTGTTTTAAAAAACACTCATGGGAACCCGAATAAAGGAAATCAAAGTAAAAAGCATTGGCTTATTAAAAAACAAAAATAATTTCCTTTTTTTAAAAAAGTTACCTCCCAATGCCCATAGGACATGTTCGTTGACAAAAACCTATAAATTGGAAAACCCACCCGCAAAACACATTACATTCCCATAAATACATATTCATCACAATTCATAATCAAAATATAATTACCACACACAATTATTACATGACTTAGCGATACATTGCAGAGATAGTGTACAAAAACCCGAAACTACAAACTGGTGAAAAACACTAAGGGCCTTATTACGAGTACAGCTGTCCTGGGACTGCCGTACTCGTGGTGGCGGTCTGATCACCCTGGCGGGTCCAGGTCCCATATTACGAGTGGGGCAGTGGGATCGCAACAAGACCATCGCATCTGCCGGGATCAAGGACCCCGCTGCAGTGGCGGTGTTCAAATGGCCTGAATAAGCTGGTGGTGCCGATGCTGGCTCCACCAAGCATATTATGACCTGCATATTAACCGCCATTTTCCTAGTAGCTAGCTGGAATTGCACCCTCGTTCCTGCACAGTGTTGCATGCACACCATGGTGCATGTCACACCATGCAGGAATGTGCTGCACATACTCTCATGGCAGTGGTATGCGGTTAAGGCTCTCCTATGAGCCTAACACAGCCACTGCTGTGAGACCGCCGCTGCCCCCCCTGCCCACCCTGGATTAAACTCATAATCCGGTGGGTGGGCTCACAACGGCCTTGGCGGTCTTCCTGGGACCGCCGCGGTGGTGGTCCCATTGGAAGACTGCCAAAGTCGTAATAAGGCCCTAACACTTTTACATCTAAAATATACAAAAACAAAACAACATGTTAGAAATTAGGTTTCTGGTTGACAGAGGTATGCAACATTTCCAAGCAGGAAACATAGTCCTAGTCAGGACGTTTACCTGTACTCACCTTCTGGTAGCTTGGCACAGGCTAAACTAAAGAGGCAATGTGTAAAGATTTTGTGCACACACGCACAGTAACACAGAGAAAACACCAGAAAGTACTGCACACCAGTTTAGAAAAAAATAGCCAATACTTATTTTGAGTAAAACAAAACCAAAATGATAAAAATCCAACATACACAAGTCAAGTTATGAATTTTGCAAGATTAAATAAAAATGTAGTGCTTAGACATCAAGAGCTCCAACTGGGGCTATCTGGTCCCACTTTACGGGGGAAAATTCAATAGTTCATTCCAACCACGCTGGAACACGGGCCAGATTCAGGAGTAACGCAGAACCGCTGACAGTACCTTGGATGCGTTGAAACTCGGGATGATGCGTTGAGCAAAGGAAGGAATGCGTAGCTGTAGAAGGCGATGTGTCATTTCCAAACTCGTTCAACGTGGTTAATGCGTTGATGTCAAGAGCACTGTGTGTCGGACTGATGTGCCACTGGACTGTAGGCAATGCATTGGTGTGAAGCTGTGGAGGGACGGGAATGCGTCGGGGACGGTGCATCGGAGATTTCAGCGATGCAGGGTCCAAGACTCATGCAGAAGCAGTGTTGCAGAGGGACTGCATCAGCAAAGTTGGAGCTGCATTGTAAGTCGAGGTCATTTTAGGAAGGTAGGATCTTTTTGCCTGGTGCTGTGCTGGTGTTTGACTAGTCTGACTGGGATCCTGCTAATCAGGACCCCAGTCTATCTGCTTTCTCCCTAATCTGTCATGTTATGTACTTTGGTACACTCCAGTTTGGATACTGGGGTACCCTTGTCAGTCTCTAGTATATGGTACCCATGTACCCAGGGCATAGGTACCCCAGAGGCCTCCCATGGGCTGAAGCATGTATTATGCCACCCATGAGAGGCCATGCAGAATGGAACCTACAGGCCTGCCATTGCAGCCTGTGTAAGTTGGTGCATGCACCACTTACTTGAGATATAGGTTTACTATATCTAAGGGTCAATTCACTTAAAACCTATAAATCACCCCTATAGCAGGCCTTAACAATCCTGAAGGCAGGGTGCTTGGTTCAAAGTGAGAGGGTGCCACTGCATGAGCAGGACACCCCTGCAGCCTACGGAGTCCATTCTCCCGGGTTGTCAGTGAATCAGTCATTTACGACAGATAGAGTGGCATTATGTGACCTCGTGATGACCAGCTCTAAAACGGCTGAAAGTAACCGTATTGTGTTTGGTGTCAAACATTGTAGAATCATACCCCCACACCGGTAACCGGTGTGGGAGGTATGATTCCACCCCTCAGAACCAGGCTTCGTGAGGTCCCTGGTGTTCACGGTACCAGCATTCTAGTCCCGGACAGCACAAAATGGTTTCTGCCAACCAGAGACACATTTCTGCCCTCCTGCTGCTGAGCCAAACTCGAGCAGGGGAAGGCAGAAAAATAGGCATCTTGTCACAGGGAGGTGTGACCACCTCCCAGACAGGATTTAGTGTATTAGGCCTGGGTCGGTGCCCTTGCCAGAGACCGAAAGTCTGCATGAGGGGCACATTTGGTGTCCCTGTGCATAGTCCAGTTCAAACCAGTCCTGGGAGCCGTTGGCTCCTGCTCTGGCGCAAAACTGGACAAAGGGCAGAGGAGTAACCTCCCCATTGTCCAGACCCTCCACTGGGAGGGTACCCTGAATCTGTCCAACCCTCTCCTGTGGGTACAAAAGGGCTTACCTGGCTGTAGGACCCCAGATTTGACGGGGACAAGATTCTGAGCTGGAAACCACTGAACTTCAACTGTCTGGACACACTGGACTTCGCTGGACTTCGTTTGGGCCCGACTTTGTCTCTCTCTCAGTCTGAAGCATTGTCTGTGCCCATGCACCATACAGGCTCCATGCAGGACCTGTGGAGTATCAAGGAAAACTGAAGATATCTCCCTTGGAGTGAAGGAGTCACTCCCCTGCAACCGCAGGCACCACATCACGACTGACCAGTCGGCTGCTCCTGAGCTCCTATGGACTCCGAAGGATCCAGCAACACAGGAGGTGGGTTTATATGTCCCTCGAGGTCCAAGCTGCCCTCTTACCAAGTTTGAGGCCAGAATCCCTTGTGGGGGCTGCAATACTCGTACCCCTGTGCACCACATTCAATTGGAAGTGCATATGGTTGTTGGCAATTTACGAGCAAGTGCATTGGGCTCCGAGTAGCCCCAACCTCTGGCACCATTTCCTCCAAAGAACTCTGGCCTTCTCACACGAGTGCTCCGTGGGCTGTTGCTTTATAAAACTGCTTGAGGTCCCCTTGCGACTCCTGTGCCTCTGGCCTGTGGGTCCCCTTAAAGGTCAAATTTGCTTTTCTTGGGCTCCCCTGGTTGCTCTAGGCCTGCCCTGACTCCCCTCTGTTTAGAAAGTGTCTCCTGGACCTTGCTGGTCCGAACCGTAATCTTCTATGATCTTCTGCGTGGGTTGCCATTGCCAAGGCTTGTTGGTGCTCCAGCCAGACACAAACCCCTCAGCACTCGACATTCTTTGTGGGACAGCTCATATCCAGCTCCTGGTTGTCCTCGATGTCTCCTGGTCCCGGTGGCTGCAGAGTCAAAAAACCCCCTCAACGGACCTGAAGCACCCAACATTGGTGGGCATTCGTCTACTGAGCCCCTGGTCACTCCTGAGTGAACCAGACTCTGTCCCCTCTGCTTTCAGGTACTCTTCAACAACAATCCACCTCTGGATTCCGACGGACACTTTTCTTCCTTCCAGCAGAGGCTCTTCTTCAAAGTCCTCCATTGAGTTGGACTGTGGTTTCCGATGCCACTTCAGACCTATGCACCCTGCTGCCCTGGGATAGTTAACTCTGGTACTATGGTATCCATGGGTGGGGTGGCTATCCAACCTCCTAAGTTCCACGGGGTTTCTTTGAAGTTCACTGGGAAGTGTCCTTAAACTCTAAAACTTCAACTGCGACTCTCCCATAGAATTGTACGGAGCATGCGGACGTGTTCCCACACTGCACCTGTCCTCCGTGGGGTCCCTACTTACTCACCATGGGTGGTTCCTTGGGGTCCCAGCGATTATACATCCTCTAGACACTGTCTTGACTTGAGTCGTGGTTCTTAAACCACTATTTTAGTATATGGTTTGGTCTCCCCCTGGAGCCCACTGTGTATTCATGCTATTTACTATTGTTTCTGTGCTACATTATTGTGTGCTTCGTGAATATCTTTGTGTAGAAGATCCTTTATCGTACTAGAGAGTGTTATATTAATAAATACATATATTTATAACTACTGTGTGGTTCTCCTTTCATTTAACCAATACTATAAGGTGGCATTCTGGTAAAACAAGCTGCTTAACATTCCTTCAAGACTAAGCCTGAAGGCTGCTCTCCACAGCTACCACTTGGATAGGTTTCTAAGGTTACCTTTGACCTCTTAAATCACCATAAGGGTTGTTGGGACTGGTACAGGGTGCCCACTTTAATTAGTGGACAGCATATACCAGGCCAACTTCTCACAGTCATTACATCACGTAGTCGGCGAGCTGTAACCACAAATTTGGTGCAGACAGTGGTGAATCATCGATATCACAGAGAAGAGTGATGGTTCCAATCGACGCTGCTGTGTCGATTCACTAGTTTCATGGGTTGCAACACCAAACATTCACTTCCAAGGGTCCAGAGCTGGAATAGGCAGCACTTGGCAGAGCAGGACTCACAGCAGAGGAGCCCAGGTGCTGGTAGCAAGTTGCAGGTAAAGTCTTTGATATCCCTGAGACTTCCGAAACAGGAGTCAAGCCAACAAGCCCTTGGAGAACATTTAGAGATGCAGGCTATAGAGAGTGTAGTCTAGTCCTCTCATTCCTAGGCAAAAAGTAGCAGGCAGTAGGCCACCACAGCAAAGCACACAGCAAAGTGGCAGTCTCTCCTGGCAGCACAACAGCTCTTCTTCCTGGTACAATGTCCCCAGTTCCAGCAGCATTCTGAGTATATGGTGTCAGAGGTCCAGTACTTACATCCATTTTAGCCTTTGAAGTAGGGAGACTTCAAAGAAATGTCTTTGTAGTGCACAAGCCTCCAGTCTGACTACAGGGGGGTATGGAACCCTTTATTTGGCAACAGGTACAGCTCTATTCAGGTGCAAGTGTCAGCTTCTCCCTCTAGCTCAGAAAGACCCATCTGCCTGATGATGGACCATCAGGATGTGAGTGTCATGCCTCAGCTTCCTTTGTGCATGACTGTGTAGAGGGAATGCACAAAGCCCAGCTATCACCCAACCCTGACGTGTATTCTAGAGACAGGCAAAAGCCACAGAATTATTAAAGTAAGAAAATACCAACTTTCTAAATGTGGCATTTACAGACCTGCAATTTAAAAACCAACTTAAGTAAAAGTTGTGTTCTTAAATTGTGAGTTCAACAACGCCAAACTTACTCATTCTATCTTTTCCCAATTGGAAGTTAAACTTGTAAAATGCTACAAGGCAGTCCAATGTTAACCTATGGGAGAGATAGGCCTTTCAGCAGTGAAAACGAATTTAAGAGTTTTTCACTACCAGGACATAAAGAAATGAAAAGTGAATATCCTACTTTTTAAGTACACTGCACCCTGCCCATGGACTGTCCAGGTCCAACTCTAGGGGTACCTGTGTGTGACAAAACGAAGGTTTAAGCCTGAAAAGTAGGTTAGCTTATCAGGTCGAGATAGCAGTTTAAACTGCACACACAGGATCCACAGTGGCAGGCCTGAGACATGCTTGAAGGGCTACTCATGTGAGTGGCACAATCAGTGCTGCAGTCCCACTAGTAACATTTGATTTCCAGGCCCTGGGCACATGTAGTGCACTGTACTAGGGACTTATCAGTAACTCCAATGGCATTCATGGAGAAACCAAATGCCATTACATTATAGATGCAGAACACATGCAATTTAGTAGTGGTCAGCAATGAAAAAGTCCTAAAGCCAGCAAAAACTATATTTATCACACAGTCAAAACAGGAGGTAAGAAAGCAAAAAGTCAAGGGAAACCATGACAAAAGATGACAGGTCTGACACAACACTATAATTAACTTCTAGCCCCCACCTTTAACCTCCCGCCTACCCTTAAAATATTCTTAAATGGACTTACCTTTTCCGATGAGCAGCAGCACCTTACCGTGACATGGTTTTGAGAAAATACACTAAAAATAGCACAAATAGATTACCAAATAGAAGGTAGCGGTAAAAAAAAGGCTGCTAAATGAAACAAAAAAAAAAGACTATCTCCCCATATAAGTGAATGGGAAAAATTGTAAAAATATTGAATACATGTATACAATTTATTTTTAATTATTAAACATGTAAAACATGTAAAGAATGTTGTGAAATAATGTGTAAAAAATTGTAAAGTATAAATTAATTCAAATAATTTAATCAATCGGTCGATCAATCAGGGGCTTGTAAACTGCAGCTACTCACCCGTGAGTGTCTTAAGGCGCGGGGGGTGTTGCTGGTCCCTCTGGGTGTAGGATCATTCAAAGAGCCAGATCTTGAGGTCCTTCTTGAAGTGGGTCAGCAACACAGATTGCCTGAGGTGGAGGGGCATGGTGTTCCAGATCTTGGTGGCAAGGTAGGAGAATAAACTTCCACTGGTCTTGTGGATCCTAGGGATGGAGGCTAGGATGGGTTGGGCAGAACGGAGTTGTCGGGCGGGTACATGGAATGCAAGGCAGTGGTTCAGGTATGCTGGTCCTTTGTCATGGAGAGCTTTGTAGGCATGTGCGAGGAGCTTGAAGGTGATTCTCTTGTTGACTGGGAGCCAGTGGTGTTGCTGGAGGTGTTGTATGATGTGGCTGTGGAGGGGGCTATCGAGGAGCAGTCTGGCTGTGGCGTTTTTGTCGTTCTATAGTTTCTTGAACTGTTTCAGGGTGATGCTGGTGTGGAGTGCGTTGCCATAGATGAGTATGCTGGTGATAACTGCGTGGGTAACTGTCTTTCTGGATTCTGTGGGGATCCATCTGAATGTCTTTCAAAGTAGGCGGAGTGTGTGGAAGCAGGCTGAGGAAACTGCGTTGATTTGGTAGTTCTTTGTGAGCGATGAGTCCAGTCTGATGCCAAGGTTGAGAGAGTGTTACGTCGGGGCGGGAGGCGGTCCCAGAGTGGCTGTCCACCAAGAGTCATCCTAGGCTCAAGGGGAGTGTCCCAGGATGAGTACTTTGGTCTTGTCAGAGTTGAGCTTGAGGCAGCTGTCTTTCATCCAGGTGGCAACGGCCTTCATTCTGTTGTGGAAGTTGGTTCTGGTGGTTTGCGGGGGTAATTTACCCCAGTACATTGAGATGGAGACATTGTTTAATGACAGAAGGCAACCGTGCAAGGTACTGTTATCCTAAATAGGTGTGTGGTAGTGCCCTGGATGTTATGTATGACATTCCGCTGCTCTGCCTACACGGAATTGACTCCTTCTGAGGCACTAACAGGGCAATGTCTCATGATTTTTCAGCAAGCCACAATGCTAAAAGAAATATAATTTAAAGGATGCACAGATATTTTCTTCACAGAAGAAAGGCATTATGGATATTGTGGTTTTGAAAAATTATTGAGACCTGTAATGGTGATAACAACCTGCCAAAATACAGCAAATGAGTACACTGGTGACTGATCAAATTAGAGTACTCAAGTTTTATAAAGATCACTGTTCCCTTACATTTGAAGCTATGTCAAAACATGGAAAGTCATCAACTTTTCAGGAGTGATTTACTTGCACTTTGAGGCCTTCTTTACTTTTTAAAGACCGATGTATATTTAAACAGCAGAGCAACTGACCACCTTATTTTGCATATGATTAAGACCTGCTGTGGTCGAAACGTGTTCTGCTACATTTATTCCTGCCTGCAAATAAAACTGTTTGTTACCTGCACTCGGTTGCAGGGCTTGTTTTTCGAGCTGTAAAAGCACAGGATCATCTTTTGCAATGATTTGGCAGTGATGGCGCTGATGGAGTGAGGTTTGTAAAAATACATCCTTATGAAATTAAGTAACCCCATAATAATGTATTGACTGCATGGACTAACCAACTCTGAATGCACACATTTACACATGGAGCAAACACATTTTACATAATATCCTAAATCATGCTGGCATGAGTACGTATTAACAGTTTGCGCTTTGAAAAACCGTACTAATGCATGTTTATGCTATGTTGTACATTGCACATTTTGCATGTTGTGCACAAATAACGAAAAGGTTGCTTTAAATTAATAGCTTTCGCTAGGAATTAATTAACACAGGGTATTAGTATGGTGGGAGGTAACCATAATGGGTTTTATTTCATGAATTAATATTCTTTTGTGTTTCTTTACTTTAGTAAGAGATTGGGCCTGATTGGGCCTGCATGAAAATGGCCTCTTGTCTGAACCAGCATGTAGTTGTCATGGTTGGTACGGAGAACGCAGGCGCCAAAAATGCTTTGCCTGCTTACGGACGGCAGAGTGTACCAGCTGATGTTATCCGTGTGAAGGCCATGTTGACCTGTGTCCTATTGTTTATGTGCCGAGACGCAACAGCGACTGTGGGAGCAGCAATCGCTACGTGCAATTTGAATGTGAAACGGATGTCATGATGTACAGATGTTGCAAAATGTATAACTATGTATGTTAGTGGTATACGAATGTATTGGTCTTTAATCCTTCCTTTGTTAAAACCGGTATGGGATGGATTTGTGAGGAGAACTGGATGAGGTGACCCTAGCATGATTTATGACAACCAATCACAGACCGAGTTTCTACTGATACTGCAATATTGTAAGATAGTAAGTTAGTCATGAGGGTATAATTGATATCCCAATTGGGGTGTGGCTAGGCAGTGCAGTCCGGTGTGGCAGATCAGAGAGAAGAGACGATCAGAACGCACAGAATATCAAGAGAGAAGCGCACCAAGACAGAGAGAGCAGACCAGCACTAAGCCAGAGAACACTTTAGGTACGAGAACGTTGCGGGAGTGCTTGGGAGGAGACTGCGTCCGAGGGAAACTAGATTAAGGTAGATTGAATTGGGAGATTATATGTGTTCGCCAGTTGATGGCAAAACTTAGCTGCATCTGTCCTGTTAACTTTGTCCTCTGAGCCTATCTCTGGGGACCTCTTGCCACAACGTCGGCCAAGGAAGTGGTTTTCCTGATTCTTTGGTGGGTATCAACCTCCTTAATTGCTTTAATTTTGCAATATTTTTCTGCAAGTGTTTATGCTGTACCTTCTCTTTCCCCATTCCTATGAACGCTTTGATGTCGATACAAATGATTCATTTTGATTACATTGCTTGATAATTTGTTCTCTTATATGTGATCTGACAATCTGAATTATGAGCATTTAATTTTAATAAGACAAAAATTATTAACTGAACAAATGACTCTGTGGTTATTTAGTTAAAGTATTAAACTGTTTAGTTAATCATAGTCACCATCAACTCTTCAACTAATGGTCCATCGACCAAAGGAAGAAGACAGTTGAGATTACGAATAGTTAGGGAAATATATATAAATGTTATTAATGTGAAGTGTAGTATTGTAGATAATAAAACTGACAAATTAAACCCCCCAGATCCAGCGCCCGTCTTCAGGGATCATTTATGGGTAATGTGTGATGGGTCCCGTTGTTTGGTAAGCAATTTATGTGTGACGAGATTTCCTTGGTCCCTGGTTCATGAATTAGGGGTTGCGCTGGATCAGTTTTACTGGTAGCAGAATGATGGTTATTATTGATTAGTTTGGTGATTTATTGATTATTGATTAAATGTTTAACATTCTATGTAAAGTGAGTTAGTATCACATTTCTGTGTAGTCTTTGGAACACAGGTACAGAAGGGTATCTGGGAAGCCGGCAAAGTAAAAGTTAGCCTGAAATAAGGTAGAAGAAAAGTGTGAGAAGTGAAATCACACGGGAATAGGTGCATTGTCTGTTTAATTAGTGGTAACGCTTATGTGTTATTTTAGGGAATATTTAGTGTGCATGTAGAAAAAGAGTGAGATAGCGAAGGGTCCACCTGTGAAACTTTGGCCTTATCCCCAGAAGAGTAGCGAGACCTCCTTTCTAACAAAAGGTCCTCTTGTGAAATTTTGGCCTTATCCCTAAAGAAGTAACAGGTCCTCTCCTACCTTGGATGAAGGGAAGGTTAGCGGAAATGTTATACTTGCCCGTATTGAAAGGAACATTCTTGAGAGTGAAAAACTATCTCTTTATTTAGAAAACAGACAGTGTGGTATTGTTTTATGTTATGACTAATAAGTTATTGTAAAGGAAAAGGACTTAGAAAAGTGCCGATAATTTTTGTAAAGGGAGGGTCAGCAGCAGGAGGAGAGACTGACGTCACAAAAAGCTGCGCTGGCATTGGTCAGACTGCGAAGACAAAGTAAGCTCAGATTGGCTGGTTGGTGTGAGCCGCGCTGGTATTGGACAGGATAGCGGAGACGTAGAGAGCTCTGATTGGAAGAGTTAGAGTGTGTCGCGTTGACATTGGTCAGGTGTCAAGGGAAGCAAAGGAGTTTGATTGTTGAATTATAGTGGATTGCGTTGACAAAGATTTGGATCGAGTAAGGCTGTTGACAATTAGCAAAAATGTATTTTGAACAACCAAAACAGGAGAAATTGACTTTGTTTGGCAAAATTAAAAGATTCTTTAAAAGGACAAACCTGTAATAACGAGAGAAGGAGTTCCTATCCCTCCACCAAAGACACCAGCATCTTATATGATGTTAAAATATGGTTATCACATATGTATTTGGCTAGAAAATTGGGTAGGACATACGAAGAATGATGGTGTGCTAGCTTTTCCAGAGCATGGTTCTTTTAATTTGGCAGTATTGCGTAATTTGAGAGAAAAGATGATGGCATTAGACCCAAGACCTAGACCTACACAGTTTGAAACATTAGTAGAATGGGAAGATGAAATGTATGAAAGGGAAAGACATAGAGGTGGTAGAGTTAATAGATTTATGTTTGGAAGATTTCATGATGAAAAGCATGAGGACAGAATGAAAAGATGGAGAAACGGAGAGATAACTGAAGGATTATATCCAGTTTTAATGGTAGGAGAGACTGCAGGAAGCAAATGTAAGGAGAAAAGGAGACATTTAGAGCAATTTGGTTATGGATATAACCCGAATGAATCTGATGACGAGTTGCTGGATGATATATTAGTTAAACGACCACCCCCATATCAGGAAAATTCAGCGATGGTGACACCAAATGCACCGTCGATGGAAACCCCAATGACACCTCAAACGACACCAGTTCCAACTGTAAGTGATATAGAGCAGGAAGGAGAAGCAGAATTGGCAATAAAAACTAAAGAATTAGTTGAAAAATTGAATCAGATGAATATGAAAATAGATGCAATAACTGTACCAGTAACTATAGGTCCAGCAATACCTGTATTCGAAAATAGACTTATCCATGAACCTTCCTTGACTGTCCCATTAAATTCTGCTATAACATCAGCTAGTAGTAGAATTAACGCCGTAAGTGTTCAAAGTGAACAGCCCACTACAGTTACTAGGTCAACACCTCCGACTAATCTAACAATAAATGAAACATCTAGGGAGATAATGCAGTTACAGCCCAAAAGAATAGAGTTGGAAGAAATCCCCAGAAGTGAAGTTTCAATAGGTCCAACAACCGAAGAGTTAGATGATTGGGTGAAAGGGTTACAAAGGAGAAAAACACTGCCACAGCCTATAGATGTATGTAAGTTGAGAGTAGATCTGGAAGAAATGATCATTGGGACCATAAGTCCAGACAGGCTAAAGACTTATCAGGATGATGAATTGATGTATCTGTGTAAGAATATTACTTGGAAAGCGAAAAATCTACATGAATGGTTAGTGGAAGCTGCAGATGAGTTAGGAATAGACATGGGAAGATCATAAGTGTTGCAGAAGAAATATAGAGTGGATTTTACTGAAAAGGATATAGAAAATATGAATACATCTGGTAAATGATTGCAGATAAAAGAGTTAATGGTTGTTTTGAGAAAATGGGGAGACGTGGAGAGATGGAGGGGTAGATGGATGAGGAAGAAAGAAGAAATGGCTGCTAAAGAAATACATTTACATCCAGTAAGAGAAGTAGAAAATGTAGCTCTTGAATGTCCCATGAGAGAAGTTCCAGGAGGAGGTTATGTGCATGTTCCGTCGTCTAGACAGGATATATTTTCTTTTACAAATGAGTTTCCCAGGTTGAGAGAAAAGCCAGTGGAATGGTACAAACAAGTTGAGAGGTTTGTGAAAGTCTCGAAAGTATTGTTAAAAGATTTAGATAGATTATTTGAAATTGTTGTCCCTGCAGATTTATGGACTGAATGTAAGATTACAGTTGATTGGCCAAAAGATGAATATCCTAGGGATTCCAAAACAGGAGCACCTTTTGATGAGGTGATGAAAAAGTACCATCAGGTGATTACTTTTTTGAAAAGCAAAATTTCCCCTAAGGCAACTGATTTGGTAAAAATTGATAGAACAACCCAAGAGCCGAAAGAGTCTGTGCATGCATATTATGAGAGGTTATTACAAGTTTGTAAGCAGTATAGTGGTTTTGAGAATATTGGAGACAAAGATATGGGTCATTTTGTGTATAGGTTTGTGTATGGATTAAGACCTGAGATTAGTCAGATGATACAGCAACACATGTTGTGTTGGCAGGCCAAAACGATTGATGAGATTTTGAGGTATGCAAAATACTGCAGCGATGACATTGAGTCTCGCCATCGCAAATTAAAAAGAAAAATGATGTGGGCGCAAGTAAAAGCAGCAGAGCAGCAAGAAACTCAGTTGAATTCTCAGTCTATAAACCAAATGGGAGGAGTTAGTCAGAATGCACAAAGACCTAGTGGAGGTAGAGGTAGGGGACAACTGAGCAGGGAAGAGGCGAAAAAGAAATTTCCTTGTCATGGGTGCGGAAAGTATGGACACTGGAAGAATGATTGTAGATCAGTGCAGAGGACTAATGGAGGAAATCAAATTTTAACCCCACAGGTGCAGAGTGAGGTAGGTGTGCAACAGCCACCGCAGCAGCAGGTAGTTACTACCCAGTATCAGGTCCCGCAACCACCGTTGCCACACAATGTAAATGCTCAAAGATACAGTGCGGATACAGGGTTCCACGGAGGAGACCAGGTTGGTAAAAATACTAACACGAATGTGATTCCCCAATTTTGGATGCAATGTGATGGAAGTGATGTTGAGTCGAATCAATGACACTGCCTGAGGGGGGAGGAAGAGTGCGTGCTTGGAGCTACTCTAGAGGTAAATCAGTCAGGTCCATTTGTTGATGGAAACGTGGAAGGTAATGATATCACCTTTCTTGTGGACACTGGTGCTACCCGTTCTACTGTGAGAGCAGCAGAAATTCCAAACCTACCCCTCTCGGGAGAAACTATCCAAGTAGTAGGAGTCTCAAATAAACAGATTAATACTCCAGTTACTAAACCAATTGAAGTTTATATTGGTCCCTTTAAAGACATGCATCGGTTCGTAGTGTGTGACTCGAGTCCAGTGAATTTGTTAGGAAGAGATTTGTTGTGCAAAATGAATTGCACAATTTACTGCATGCCGGATGGTATTGCATTTCAAACACCTGATGAGGATGTTGCTTTTAAAATGGTACTAGCAAAGCAAGGAACAGAAGTGAATGAGTTATTTTCGCTTCTTAAAGATAAAAGTGTGCCTGAGGAATTGATGAAGGTAGTGAATTCAGATGTGTAGGATTTCAGAGGACAAGAGATTGGATTAATGAAAAAAGTAGACCCGATTAGAATTACAGTGAAAGATGGTGTTGACTATCCAAATACACCACAGTATAAAATGAAGCCAGAAGTAATAGCAGGAATAACTCCTGTAATTGGTCAAATGATTGAACAAGGAATTTTAAAAGAAATAATGAGTAGTCCTTGTAATTCACCTATTATGGGATTGAAAAAGCCAAACGGAACCTATAGAATAGTGCAAGATTTGAGAAAGGTGAACAAAATTGTTGTGCCTTGTTGTCCAGTTGTGCCAAACCCAGCAGTGATTCTCTACCAAATCCCACATGATGCGGAGTGGTATACCGTGATTGATTTGTGTCATGAATTCTTTTCGATTCCCCTGCATCCGGATAGCCAGTATTTATTTGCTTTCCAGTTTGGAGACCGTGTTTTGGCATGGAGCCGAGCCCCTCAAGGGTATACTGAGAGTCCTTCAATTTTTAACCAGATCTTGAAAAAGTGTCTGGAAGATTTGAGAATAACTGAAGGATCTGTTCTGGTTCAGTACATTGATGACCTACTGGTGGCATCAAAGACTCGAGAAGCCTGTGTTGCAGACACAGTTGCTTTACTGAACCATTTGGCAGAAGGTGGACATAAAGTGTCCCCTGCAAAATTACAATTCTGTCAGCGAGAAGTCCAATATTTAGGTCCCAAGAATGAGAAGGGAGTCAGAAACGTAACATCAGAGCGTATTCGAGTGATTAAGGACATGAAACCACCAACAACACAAAGAGAAGTGCGAATGTTTTTGGGAGTGGTTGTATATTGTGGACAGTGGATCAGTGGATTTTCACTGATGGCAAAACCTCTCCAGAGGTTGACGAGGAATGATGTGAAAGACCCAATTTAATTGGATGAAGAGAGCATGGAAGCTTTTGTTAAATTGAAAGACAGTCTGTGTCAGGCGCCGGCATTGGGAATGCCTGATTATTCAAAAGATTTTGCATTGTATTGCAGTGAAAGAGATGGGTATGCACTTGCAGTTTTAACTCAGAGGCATGGAATGGCAAGACGACCTGTGGCATATTTTTCTGCTACTTTAGATTCAGTAGCTGCCGCATTACCTGGATGTTTGAAAGCAGTAGCTGCTACTTGTGTGAGTCTGGAACAGAGTGAAGGGATCATAATGGGTCATCCTGTGAGAGTGTATGTGCCACATTCAGTTGAGATCCTTTTAACAAGAACACGGACTCAGCACCTCACCTATAGTCGGCTGGCTAGGTATGAGAGAGTGATTCTGGGTGCAGAAAATGTGACAATAGTGAGATGTACAAATGTGAATCCTTCTACTATATTGCCAGATGTTTGGGATGAAGAAGTAAAGGATGAAGCCGAACATGATTGTTTGGATGTGACTGAATTTTGTACCAAGCCCCGTCCTGATATTAAAGATGTTCCTCTTGAGGAATCTGACTGTGTGATGTTTGTTGATGGTTCCTGTTTACGAACTGAAACAGGTGTATTGAGTTCTGCCTATGCCGTCTGTACTGTAGCGGCAATCCTGGAAGCATCCTGTCTTAAAGGGGTAAAATCTGCACAAGTTGCTGAATTGATAGCTCTAATTCGAGCCTGTAAATTGGGAAAAAGTCAGAAAGTGACTATAATCACTGATAGCCAATATGGCTTTGGCATTGTGCATGACTTTGGAGAACTATGGATGCAGAGGGGATTCCTGACCTCTTCCGGGTCCCCCATCAGGAATAGTCAATTTTTAAAGGAATTGCTGGAAGCATTACAATTGCCAAAACGAATTGCAGTGGTCAAATATGCCGCACATAAGTCAGGAGATGATTATGTGACTCAAGGCAACAGATTTGCTGAACAAGTAGCACAATATTGTGCAAAGAATGAGACTTCCATAAATCGGGGAAAAGCAAAAGAACATACGGTTTGTCAACTTATGTTTACTATCACCATTGAAACATGGGATGAAGTGAGACAATTGCAGGAAGAGGCAGGTGATGAAGAGAAACAGGAATGGGAAAAGGTAGGATGTAGGAGACGAGAAGATGATGATGTATGTGTATATATTGATGGGAGACCAGTCATGCCAGATAGTTTACTTTCTCATATGGCATGGATGTACCATGGGATGACACATATTGGCCGAGATGCCATGGTCAGATCATTCAAACAAACGTGGTTTAATACCAAATTCAGGACTATTTCAGAGAGTCTTTGTCAGAGATGCTTGACGTGCCAATAGCAAAACCCAGGAAGGAAGACAATAGTTAGTCTGGGAACAATAGGGAGGGCAGGAGGTCCTTTTACCGGACTACAACTCGATTTTATCGAGTTGCCTCCATGTAACAAGCTCAAATATGTGTTAGTAATTGTCTGTTTGTTTTCCCGTTGGGTAGAAGCTTATCCCACAAAAAGGAATGACAGTTTGACGGTGGCAAAACTTTTGTTGAGGGAATACATTCCTAGATATGGTTTCCCAGTCACTATGGAAACAGATAGAGGAACACACTTTACTAGTGAAACAATCAAACTGATTTGTGAGGCATTGAGCATTCAACCAAAACTTCATTGTACTTATCGTCCAGAGGCTTCTGGAATAGTAGAGACAGATAAATGGCACAATCAAGAACAGGTTAGAGAAAGTGTGTAAATCCACAGCACTGAATTGGCCAGACGCTTTACCCCTAGTTTTGATGAGTCTCAGAAGCATTTCTGACAAAAAGACAGGATTGAGTCCACATGAGATCTTGATGGGAAGAGCAATGAGACAAGCATTGATACCTGCCAACAAATTGATAAATATATCTGATGATCTCATCCTTGACTATTGCAAAGGATTGGCTGATGTAGTACGTTCTGTGTTTCATCAGTTGGAGCAGACGCGACCACAACACAGCAGACTCAAGCGCATGACCTGAGCCCTGGTGAGTGGGTTCACGTGAAAAGGCATAGAAGAAAAACTTGCCTAGAGCCCCGCTGGGAAGGACCATATCAGGTCATATTGGTGACGACTACAGCGGTAAAGTGTGCTGGCTTACCAAATTGGATCCATGCCAGTCACACTCCGCGAGTCCCAAATCCACTTGAACCACGAGTAGAGCGGCATCTGGAGATCTCAAGTCCGAGCTCTGAATCAGAGGCTGAAGTACAAGAAATTGGTGAGGCTAGAGCAATAGACTCTGAAACTGGTGAACATAAACCAAAGGACTCTGAAGAGTAGTTTGATCAGGAATTGCTTAGCACAAGTCAAGTAAAGTGGGTACCAGCTACTGAGACTGAAGAAATTGCTGTTGAACAAGAAGAAAGACAAATCTTCGATGGAGAGGGAAAGGATAGAAAGGAGATAGGTGAAAGAAATACAGAAGAAGAAAAGGAAAAAGAAGAAGAAAGCAAACTCAAAGTAGGTGCAAAGAAACAAAGGTACGAATTGAACAGAGAAGAAGAAGAAGTTCAACAAAAAAGGGTAAAGAAAGACGACCATTGGCCAAGCGGAGTTAAAAGACTGAAATACAGGGTGGTGAAAGGAAGACCAGAGAATAGGCCAGAACAGATAAATGAAGTTCCAGGTGAGATAGAACAAGGAGAGTCGGATGACGAAGCAGTGCTGCGACCAAAGAGAGTGAGAAAACCAAACAAAAAGTTCAAGTCACCTGACTGGATTTACATAGTGTTGGAGGAGATTGAAGAAGAAGATTTAAACAAAGAAAGAAACAGCACTGACAACGAGGAAGAAGAAAAGAGTGACCTAAATCCACCTTAAGAGAATGTAAACAAATTAAGGTGTCACGTTAACAACTGAAGAAAATTTTCTGAAGACGTCCTGGAAATTTGGATTAGTTCAAATAAAAGAAGAGGTAAAGAAGAAAGCTTTTGAAGTGTGGGATCACACTACATTTTTAATTTTTAATTTTTATAGAATATATATATATATATATTTTTTTTTTATTAAAGTTTTCTGAAAGGTAACATCAGTAAATCAGCAACTTATGCATACATTTACAAATTACAGTTAAGTAGATCAACATAGCATATCAAGACAATTTCAAATAGGTGACATGCGAGAGTACAGACGGCAGTCTAAAGAAGAAACAGTAACATGGCATGTACAGTACTTTCTAATTTATGGGTCAACACTGCGGGTCAGCAAATAGGCGGTCAATAGGCCCCAGATATCATGTGGTTTGGAGCTATTGGGTAATTCTTCCGCATAACATGCAAGTTGATCCCTACAATATACCATGTCTTGCAGCCAACATTTTCGCGTCGGTGCAGGCCTTCCCCCCCGATGAATAGAGAGTCTGCGCTTCGCCAATAGCAATGCGATCGCCACCAGTCGTCGATGTGTAGATTTGAGCTTAGTGACTTTCCCGAATAGACACATTGGCATTGTACATTCCACCTGTTCCCCCACCATATCTGTAAGGGTCTGTGTAACTTGCACCCAAAAGTCATTTACCTTCGGACAGGCCCAGGCTAAATGTTGAAAATCTGCATTGGGCGCATTACACTGAGCACAGCAGTCAGAGTCTCTCAAACCATATTTGTATAGTTGGGCTGGTGTATAATACATCTGGTGTAAGTATTTAAAATGGATAATCCTAAGGTTACCATTTGCAGTCAACTTCCCCGTTAGCCCACAACACGATTGCCAGTCAGCTACTGTTAGAGGCTCTGTCAGGATAGCATTCCATTTTTCCAGAGGTCCTTCTGCTTCCGTAGCTTCATCTAATTGGGAGGCGTGATAGAGGCGTGCGACCAATTTAACTCTAGTTTGAGTAGTATGGAATAACTGCAAGGCACCCAGTGCTTGTGGTTCCTCTGGAAATCCAGGGTATAGCGCTCTCACAGCTGCTCTCAGCCTAACATAGATAAAGGTCATCATTGCAGTGTCATGCCCATCCTCTCTTAGTTTTGAAATGCCTATGAATTTCCTCTCTGGAAATAAATCGCTCATGGTGCAGAGGCCTGCCTCGCGTAAATGCTCAAGTGAGCCAGCATCGGCTGTCACTGATAATGCGGCATGGTGCAGGAGTGGCATGGCCGGGGCATATAGCGGGAGTTTCCGCGCACGCCTCCCAAGCTCTTTCCAAGCATGTACAGA
Organism: Calotriton arnoldi; assembly: GCA_963921515.1. Taxonomy (NCBI): domain Eukaryota; kingdom Metazoa; phylum Chordata; class Amphibia; order Caudata; family Salamandridae; genus Calotriton; species Calotriton arnoldi. The sequence goes on from CAWUFW010008309.1 coordinate 430,150, forward strand.
ACATTGTACCGAGTCTATTTCCCCTTTGTCAAAGATTGTACTATTGTTGACAAGCATTGCTTTAAGTGGCAGGGGGTGAACTGCACCTGCCTCCACTGCTACATGAGGGGTATAATCTGGAGCTTGTTGCCAGTAGTAAGCATAGTGCGCTTGTGCACAGAGATAATATAATCTAAAATCTGGGGCTGTAAATCCACCCATATAATATGGTAATGTCAACAGCGCCCACCTCACTCTCGCCTTCTTCCCTCCCCAGGTTAGGGTGATGAGTAACGTGCGAAGAGTAGTGAAAAAGTGCTGGGTCAGTCGAATGGGGATATTTAAAAATAAGTATAAAAATTTCGGTAGCACAATCATTTTAATCAATGCTATTCTATCCGCAAGGGACAGCGGTAACTTGATCCACCTAGCGACTTGACCTTCGAGCTTCGTGATTGCTGTGCCATAGTTGGACCGAATAACCACCTGTGGGTCCCTATTGATCCAAACTCCAAGATATTTTACTGAGTCAACACCCCATTTCAGCGGGTACCCGAGGTCCATACGTGGCGTATTGTCAGTGAGAGGGAGAATGATCGATTTGTCCCAATTAATACCCAGCCCTGAATGCCACTCAAAGCGGATATATTCCCGTATTAGCTGTTCAAGATGCGTGCTAGGGTCGCGGACATATAGGACCATGTCGTCCGCATACATCGATACCACCAGGGGGCGTTGGTAAAAGCGTAATGCTGCCGACGCATATCTTTGACGCAAAATGCAAGCCAGGGGCTCAAGTACCACAGCAAACAGGAGGGGCGATAAGGGGCAGCCTTGCCTGGTACCCCGCTGTATTAGGAAGGGGTCAGATATCTGTCCATTTATGCGCACCCTTGCAGTTGGGTTCGTGTACAATAATTTTATCCAATTCGTATATATAAAGGTCACCCCCATGCGAAGTAGGACAGCAAAAATATATTTCCACGCGATGGAGTCAAACGTCTTGGCAGCGTCCAGTAGGACCGCCACCGCAGGCAACGTAGGCTCCAATATATGTAGAACCGTGAATAGCGTTCGGAGATTGTGTGAAGTGGAGCTTGTTGGCACAAAATGGGACTGGTCTGGAAGGACCATCACCGGTAGAAGGAGGTTCAGTCGATTAGCCAATACTAAAGCCAAAATTTTGGCGTCTGTGTTGATAAGGGAGAGTGGCCTATATGATCCGCATTTATCTGGTTCCTTCCCTGGCTTCAAAAGTGTTATGATCAATGCTTCGCGTAGTGTGGGTGGTAGCTGCTGTGTGTCATAGGCCTCCATATATAGTTCGTGGAGATACAGAGCTAGCAGGTCAATATATTCTTTATAAAATTCTGCTGGCAGGCCATCCATGCCCGCAGCCTTCCCATTTGGTAACTTCTGGATAGCCTCCTGAATTTCTTCCAGGGTTATGGGGTGCATTAGAAAATCTTGCTGCCTATGCGATAACCAAACTAACGCAGTATCTTCCAAATACTGCTCTATCTCCTCCGTGCTCGCTGACGGCCTATTGCATAATTCTTGATAGTACTGTACAAAAGAGTTCACTATACCCAGCGTATCATATTGCGTGACACCCTCAGCTGTAATCGCCATGACAATGTGTGACTTAGCCCATGCTTCTGCTATTCTATTCGCCAATGCCTTCCCTGGCCTGCCCCCCCTCTCCATAATATCTCGCCTTCCACCTACGCTACTTGTGTTTTACTTCCTGCTCGGCTGTCTCATTGTATTCTGTGACCTTCGACCTGATAGTGGCGAGCGTTTCCGTGTCTGCAGTGCGTTCATAATCTCGTTCCAAGATGCCCAGCTCTTGTTCAAGTCAACTCATAGTGCCTCTTAGAGATTTAAGCAAACCCTCCTGGAGCCCTATGCAGACTCCGCGGATCGTTACCTTAAATGCTTCCCAAAGAGTCCCCACACATTGCACAGAGCCCACATTGTTACTAAAATAATCTGTAATTGCTTCATTCAATCCCTCTCTAAACACCAGATCAAGCAACGAAGTAGACTGCAGACGCCATTGAAACTGGGACGGTATGTGTGTAGGCACTGCCATGCAGAGTAACACTGGGGAGTGGTCAGACAATGTCTTGGGTAAGTGTCAGACTGGAGTGGTCCATGTGTTTATGTTGTGTGTTGCTAACCAGAAATCGAGCCTTGACCACGATTTGTGAACAAAAGAGTGACATGTACCTTCCCGCCTACCAGGATGGCGCAACCACCATACATCCAGCAGTCCCAGATCTCTCATGCCATCTAAAACAGATGTGCCACTGGATTCAAGCTAGCCTGGCTGAAGAAGGGTGACATACCCTGAAACCGGTCCCAGGATGCTTGTTTCCGGTCCAGGGAGGACCTGGCAGTTTGGTCTGGACTGTTCCCATGGGGCACAGGGTCAAGACTGATTTGCATATGGCTGGGTCCAAACTGGGGTGGCGTAGTGGGCAAAAGAACGATGGATTTAACCCAGATCTTTTGACTGGGGGAGAATGTTTGCATTGTCAGCATTCCGTCCATCATTTGTTTGCTGTAACACTTTTCGCCCTTAGTGGGATGGGTATGCCCAGATGTGGGTCCCTTGCTCACTGTGCCACTGGATTCAAGCTAGCCTGCCTGAAGAAGGGTGACATACCCTGAAACCGGTCCCAGGATGCTTGTTTCCGGTCCAGGGAGGACCTGGCCTGGCAGTTCGGTCTGGACTGTTACCATGGGGCACAGGGTCAAGACTGATTTGCATATGGCTGGGTCCAAACTGGGGGTGGCGTAGTGGGCAAAAGAACAATGGATTTAACCCAGATCTTTTGACTGGGGGAGAATGTTTGCATTGTCAGCATTCCGTCCATCATTTGTTTGCTGTAACACTTTTCGCCCTTACTGGGATGGGAATGCCCAGACGTGGGTCCCTTGCTCACTGTGCCACTGGATTCAAGCTAGCCTGACTGAAGAAGAGTGACATACCCTGAAACCGGTCCCAGGATGCTTGTCTCCGGTCCAGGGAGGACCTGGCCTGGCAGTTCGGTCTGGACTATTCCCATGGGGCACACAGTCAAGACTGATTTGCATATGGCTGGGTCCAAATTGGGGTGGCGTAGTGGGCAAAAGAACGATGGATTTAACCCAGATCTTTTGATTGGGGGAGAATGTTTGCATTGTCAGCATTCCGTCCATCATTTGTTTGCTGTTACACTTTTCGCCCTTAGTGGGATGGGTATGCCCAGACATGGGTCCCTTGCTCACTGTGCCACTGGATTCAAGCTAGCCTGGCTGAAGAAGGGTGACATACCCTGAAACCGGTCCCAGGATGCTTGTTTCCGGACCAGGGAGGACCTGGCCTGGCAGTTCGGTCTGGACTGTTCGCATGGGGCACAGGGTCAAGACTGATTTGCATATGACTGGGTCCAACTGGGGTGGCGTAGTGGGCAAAAGAATGATGGATTTAACCCAGATCTTTTGACTGGGGAGAATGTTTGCATTGTCAGCATTCCGTCCATCATTTGTTTGCTGTAACACTTTTCGCCCTTAGTGGGATGGGTATGCCCAGACGTGGGTCCCTTGCTCACTGTGCCACTGGATTCAAGCTAGCCTGGCTGAAGAAGGGTGACATACTCTGAAACCGGTCCCAGGATGCTTGTTTCCGGTCCAGGGAGGACCTGGCCTGGCAGTTCGGTCTGGACTGTTCCCATGGGGTACAGGGTCAAGACTGATTTGCATATGGCTGGGTGCAAACTGGGGTGGCGTAGTGGGCAAAAGAAAGATGGATTTAACCCAGATCTTTTGACTGGGGTACAATGTTTGCATTGTCAGCATTCCGTCCATCATTTGTTTGCTGTAACACTTTTCGCCCTTAGTGGGATGGGTATGCCCAGACATGGGTCCCTTGCTCACTGTGCCACTGGATTCAAGCTAGCCTGGCTGAAGAAGGGTGACATACCCTGAAACCGGTCCCAGGATGCTTGTTTCCGGTCCAGGGAGGACCTGGCCTGGCAGTTCGGTCTGGACTGTTTCCATGGGGCACAGGGTCAAGACTGATTTGAATATGGCTGGGTCCAAACTGGGGTGGCGTAGTGGGCAAAAGAACGATGGATTTAACCCAGATCTTTTGACTGGGGGAGAATGTTTGCATTGTCAGCATTCCGTCCATCATTTGTTTGCTGTAACACTTTTCGCCCTTAGTGGGATGGGTATGCCCAGACGTGGGTCCCTTGCTCACTGTGCCACTGGATTCAAGCTAGCCTGGCTGAAGAAGGGTGACATACCCTGAAACCGGTCCCAGGATGCTTGTTTCCAGACCAGGGAGGACCGAGCCAGGCAGTTCGGTCTGGACTGCTCCCATGGGGCACAGGGTCAAGACTGATTGGCATATGGCTGGGTCCAAACTGGGGTGGCGTAGTGGACAAAAGAACGATGGATTTAACCCAGATCTTTTGACAGGGGGAGAATGTTTGCATTGTCAGCATTCCGTCCATCATTTGTTTGCTGTAACACTTTTCGCACTTAGTGGGATGGGTATGCCCAGACGTGGGTCCCTTGCTCACTGTGCCACTGGATTCAAGCTAGCCTGGCTGAAGAAGGGTGACACACTGTGAAACCGGTCCCAGGATGCTTGTTTCCGGTCCAGGGAGGACCTGGCCTGGCAGTTTGGTCTGGACTGTTCCCATGGGGCACAGGGTCAAGACTGATTTGCATATGGCTGGGTCCAAACTGGGGTGGCGTAGTGGGCAAAAGAAAGATGGATTTAACCCAGATCTTTTGACTGGGGTACAATGTTTGCATTGTCAGCATTCCGTCCATCATTTGTTTGCTGTAACACTTTTCGCCCTTAGTAGGATGGGTATGCCCCGACGTGGGTCCCTTGCTCACTGTGTCACTGGATTCAAGCTAGCCTGGCTGAAGAAGGGTGACATACCCTGAAACCGGTCCCAGGATGCTTGTTTCCGGTCCAGGGAGGACCTGGCCTGGCAGTTCGGTCTGGACTGTTCCCATGGGGTACAGGGTCAAGACTGATTTGCATATGGCTGTGTCCAAACTGGGGTGGCGTAGTGGGCAAAAGAACGATGGATTTAACCCAGATCTTTTGACTGGGGGAGAATGTTTGCATTGTCAGCATTCCGTCCATCATTTGTTTGCTGTAACACTTTTTGCCCTTAGTGGGATGGGTATGCCCAGACGTGGGTTCCTTGCTCACTGTGCCACTGGATTCAAGCTAGCCTGCCTGAAGAAGGGTGACATACCCTGAAACCGGTCCCAGGATGCTTGTTTCCGGTCCAGGGAGGACCTGGCCTGGCAGTTCGGTCTGGACTGTTACCATGGGGCACAGGGTCAAGACTGATTTGCATATGGCTGGGTCCAAACTGGGGTGGCGTAGTGGGCAAAAGAACAATGGATTTAACCCAGATCTTTTGACTGGGGGAGAATGTTTGCATTGTCAGCATTCCGTCCATCATTTGTTTGCTGTAACACTTTTCGCCCTTACTGGGATGGGAATGCCCAGACGTGGGTCCCTTGCTCACTGTGCCACTGGATTCAAGCTAGCCTGACTGAAGAAGAGTGACATACCCTGAAACCGGTCCCAGGATGCTTGTCTCCGGTCCAGGGAGGACCTGGCCTGGCAGTTCGGTCTGGACTATTCCCATGGGGCACACAGTCAAGACTGATTTGCATATGGCTGGGTCCAAATTGGGGTGGCGTAGTGGGCAAAAGAACGATGGATTTAACCCAGATCTTTTGATTGGGGGAGAATGTTTGCATTGTCAGCATTCCGTCCATCATTTGTTTGCTGTTACACTTTTCGCCCTTAGTGGGATGGGTATGCCCAGACATGGGTCCCTTGCTCACTGTGCCACTGGATTCAAGCTAGCCTGGCTGAAGAAGGGTGACATACCCTGAAACCGGTCCCAGGATGCTTGTTTCCGGACCAGGGAGGACCTGGCCTGGCAGTTCGGTCTGGACTGTTCGCATGGGGCACAGGGTCAAGACTGATTTGCATATGACTGGGTCCAACTGGGGTGGCGTAGTGGGCAAAAGAATGATGGATTTAACCCAGATCTTTTGACTGGGGGAGAATGTTTGCATTGTCAGCATTCCGTCCATCATTTGTTTGCTGTAACACTTTTCGCCCTTAGTGGGATGGGTATGCCCAGACGTGGGTCCCTTGCTCACTGTGCCACTGGATTCAAGCTAGCCTGGCTGAAGAAGGGTGACATACTCTGAAACCGGTCCCAGGATGCTTGTTTCCGGTCCAGGGAGGACCTGGCCTGGCAGTTCGGTCTGGACTGTTCCCATGGGGTACAGGGTCAAGACTGATTTGCATATGGCTGGGTGCAAACTGGGGTGGCGTAGTGGGCAAAAGAAAGATGGATTTAACCCAGATCTTTTGACTGGGGTACAATGTTTGCATTGTCAGCATTCCGTCCATCATTTGTTTGCTGTAACACTTTTCGCCCTTAGTGGGATGGGTATGCCCAGACATGGGTCCCTTGCTCACTGTGCCACTGGATTCAAGCTAGCCTGGCTGAAGAAGGGTGACATACCCTGAAACCGGTCCCAGGATGCTTGTTTCCGGTCCAGGGAGGACCTGGCCTGGCAGTTCGGTCTGGACTGTTTCCATGGGGCACAGGGTCAAGACTGATTTGAATATGGCTGGGTCCAAACTGGGGTGGCGTAGTGGGCAAAAGAACGATGGATTTAACCCAGATCTTTTGACTGGGGAGAATGTTTGCATTGTCAGCATTCCGTCCATCATTTGTTTGCTGTAACACTTTTCGCCCTTAGTGGGATGGGTATGCCCAGACGTGGGTCCCTTGCTCACTGTGCCACTGGATTCAAGCTAGCCTGGCTGAAGAAGGGTGACATACCCTGAAACCGGTCCCAGGATGCTTGTTTCCAGTCCAGGGAGGACCGAGCCAGGCAGTTCGGTCTGGACTGCTCCCATGGGGCACAGGGTCAAGACTGATTGGCATATGGCTGGGTCCAAACTGGGGTGGCGTAGTGGACAAAAGAACGATGGATTTAACCCAGATCTTTTGACAGGGGGAGAATGTTTGCATTGTCAGCATTCCGTCCATCATTTGTTTGCTGTAACACTTTTCGCCCTTAGTGGGATGGGTATGCCCCGACGTGGGTCCCTTGCTCACTGTGTCACTGGATTCAAGCTAGCCTGGCTGAAGAAGGGTGACATACCCTGAAACCGGTCCTAGGATGCTTGTTTCCGGTCCAGGGAGGACCTGGCCTGGCAGTTCGGTCTGGACTGTTCGCATGGGGCACAGGGTCAAGACTGATTTGCATATGACTGGGTCCAAACTGGGGTGGCGTAGTGGGCAAAAGAAAGATGGATTTAACCCAGATCTTTTGACTGGGGTACAATGTTTGCATTGTCAGCATTCCGTCCATCATTTGTTTGCTGTAACACTTTTCGCCCTTAGTGGGATGGGTATGCCCCGACGTGGGTCCCTTGCTCACTGTGTCACTGGATTCAAGCTAGCCTGGCTGAAGAAGGGTGACATACCCTGAAACCGGTCCTAGGATGCTTGTTTCCGGTCCAGGGAGGACCTGGCCTGGCAGTTCGGTCTGGACTGTTCCCATGGGGCACAGGGTCAAGACTGATTTGCATATGGCTGTGTCCAAACTGGGGTGGCGTAGTGGGCAAAAGAACGATGGATTTAACCCAGATCTTTTGACTGGGGGAGAATGTTTGCATTGTCAGCATTCCGTCCATCATTTGTTTGCTGTAACACTTTTTGCCCTTAGTGGGATGGGTATGCCCAGACGTGGGTTCCTTGCTCACTGTGCCACTGGATTCAAGCTAGCCTGCCTGAAGAAGGGTGACATACCCTGAAACCGGTCCCAGGATGCTTGTTTCCAGTCCAGGGAGGACCTAGCCTGGCAGTTCGGTCTGGACTGTTACCATGGGGCACAGGGTCAAGACTGATTTGCATATGGCTGGGTCCAAACTGGGGTGGCGTAGTGGGCAAAAGAACAATGGATTTAACCCAGATCTTTTGACTGGGGGAGAATGTTTGCATTGTCAGCATTCCGTCCATCATTTGTTTGCTGTAACACTTTTCGCCCTTACTGGGATGGGAATGCCCAGACGTGGGTCCCTTGCTCACTGTGCCACTGGATTCAAGCTAGCCTGACTGAAGAAGAGTGACATACCCTGAAACCGGTCCCAGGATGCTTGTCTCCGGTCCAGGGAGGACCTGGATTGGCAGTTCGGTCTGGACTATTCCCATGGGGCACACGGTCAAGACTGATTTGCATATGGCTGGGTCCAAATTGGGGTGGCGTAGTGGGCAAAAGAACGATGGATTTAACCCAGATCTTTTGATTGGGGGAGAATGTTTGCATTGTCAGCATTCCGTCCATCATTTGTTTAATGTTACACTTTTCGCCCTTAGTGGGATGGGTATGCCCAGACATGGGTCCCTTGCTCACTGTGCCACTGGATTCAAGCTAGCCTGGCTGAAGAAGGGTGACATACCCTGAAACCGGTCCCAGGATGCTTGTTTCCGGTCCAGGGAGGACCTGGCCTGGCAGTTCGGTCTGGACTGTTTCCATGGGGCACAGGGTCAAGACTGATTTGCATATGGCTGGGTCCAAACTGGGGTGGCGTAGTGGGCAAAAGAACGATGGATTTAACCCAGATCTTTTGACTGGGGGAGAATGTTTGCATTGTCAGCATTCCGTCCATCATTTGTTTGCTGTAACACTTTTCGCCCTTAGTGGGATGGGTATGCCCAGACGTGGGTCCCTTGCTCACTGTGCCACTGGATTCAAGCTATCCTGGCTGAAGAAGGGTGACATACCCTGAAACCGGTCCCAGGATGCTTGTTTCCGGTCCAGGGAGGACCGAGCCAGGCAGTTCGATCTGGACTGGTCCCATGGGGCACAGGGTCAAGACTGATTGGCATATGGCTGGGTCCAAACTGGGGAGCGTAGTGGACAAAAGAACGATGGATTTAACCCAGATCTTTTGACAGGGGGAAAATGTTTGCATTGTCAGCATTCCGTCCATCATTTGTTTGCTGTAACACTTTTCGCACTTAGTGGGATGGGTATGCCCAGACGTGGGTCCCTTGCTCACTGTGCCACTGGATTCAAGCTAGCCTGGCTGAAGAAGGGTGACATACCCTGAAACCGGTCCCAGGATGCTTGTTTCCGGACCAGGGAGGACCTGGCCTGGCAGTTCGGTCTGGACTGTTCGCATGGGGCACAGGGTCAAGACTGATTTGCATATGACTGGGTCCAAACTGGGGTGGCGTAGTGGGCAAAAGAATGATGGATTTAACCCAGATCTTTTGACTGGGGGAGAATGTTTGCATTGTCAGCATTCCGTCCATCATTTGTTTGCTGTAACACTTTTCGCCCTTAGTGGGATGGGTATGCCCAGACGTGGGTCCCTTGCTCACTGTGCCACTGGATTCAAGCTAGCCTGGCTGAAGAAGGGTGACATACTCTGAAACCGGTCCCAGGATGCTTGTTTCCGGTCCAGGGAGGACCTGGCCTGGCAGTTCGGTCTGGACTGTTCCCATGGGGTACAGGGTCAAGACTGATTTGCATATGGCTGGGTGCAAACTGGGGTGGCGTAGTGGGCAAAAGAAAGATGGATTTAACCCAGATCTTTTGACTGGGGTACAATGTTTGCATTGTCAGCATTCCGTCCATCATTTGTTTGCTGTAACACTTTTCGCCCTTAGTGGGATAGGTATGCCCAGACATGGGTCCCTTGCTCACTGTGCCACTGGATTCAAGCTAGCCTGGCTGAAGAAGGGTGACATACCCTGAAACCGGTCCCAGGATGCTTGTTTCCGGTCCAGGGAGGACCTGGCCTGGCAGTTCGGTCTGGACTGTTTCCATGGGGCACAGGGTCAAGACTGATTTGAATATGGCTGGGTCCAAACTGGGGTGGCGTAGTGGGCAAAAGAACGATGGATTTAACCCAGATCTTTTGACTGGGGGAGAATGTTTGCATTGTCAGCATTCCGTCCATCATTTGTTTGCTGTAACACTTTTCGCCCTTAGTGGGATGGGTATGCCCAGACGTGGGTCCCTTGCTCACTGTGCCACTGGATTCAAGCTAGCCTGGCTGAAGAAGGGTGACATACCCTGAAACCGGTCCCAGGATGCTTGTTTCCAGACCAGGGAGGACCGAGCCAGGCAGTTCGGTCTGGACTGCTCCCATGGGGCACAGGGTCAAGACTGATTGGCATATGGCTGGGTCCAAACTGGGGTGGCGTAGTGGACAAAAGAACGATGGATTTAACCCAGATCTTTTGACAGGGGGAGAATGTTTGCATTGTCAGCATTCCGTCCATCATTTGTTTGCTGTAACACTTTTCGCACTTAGTGGGATGGGTATGCCCAGACGTGGGTCCCTTGCTCACTGTGCCACTGGATTCAAGCTAGCCTGGCTGAAGAAGGGTGACACACTGTGAAACCGGTCCCAGGATGCTTGTTTCCGGTCCAGGGAGGACCTGGCCTGGCAGTTTGGTCTGGACTGTTCCCATGGGGCACAGGGTCAAGACTGACTTGCATATGGCTGGGTCCAAACTGGGGTGGCGTAGTGGGCAAAAGAAAGATGGATTTAACCCAGATCTTTTGACTGGGGTACAATGTTTGCATTGTCAGCATTCCGTCCATCATTTGTTTGCTGTAACACTTTTCGCCCTTAGTGGGATGGGTATGCCCCGACGCTGGTCCCTTGCTCACTGTGTCACTGGATTCAAGCTAGCCTGGCTGAAGAAGGGTGACATACCCTGAAACCGGTCCCAGGATGCTTGTTTCCGGTCCAGGGAGGACCTGGCCTGGCAGTTTGGTCTGGACTGTTCCCATGGGGCACAGGGTCAAGACTGATTTGCATATGACTGAGTCCAAACTGGGGTGGCGTAGTGGGCAAAAGAACAATGGATTTAACCCAGATCTTTTGACTGGGGGAGAATGTTTGCATTGTCAGCATTCCGTCCATCATTTGTTTGCTGTAACACTTTTCGCCCATAGTGGGATGGGTATGCCCAGAAGTGGGTCCCTTGCTCACTGTGCCACTGGATTCAAGTTAGCCTGGCTGAAAAAGGGTGACATACCCTGAAACCGGTCCTAGGATGCTTGTTTCCGGTCCAGGGAGGACCTGGCCTGGCAGTTCGGTCTGGACTGTTCCCATGGGGCACAGGGTCAAGACTGATTTGCATATGGCTGTGTCCAAACTGGGGTGGCGTAGTGGGCAAAAGAACGATGGATTTAACCCAGATCTTTTGACTGGGGGAGAATGTTTGCATTGTCAGCATTCCGTCCATCATTTGTTTGCTGTAACACTTTTTGCCCTTAGTGGGATGGGTATGCCCAGACGTGGGTTCCTTGCTCACTGTGCCACTGGATTCAAGCTAGCCTGCCTGAAGAAGGGAGACATACCCTGAAACCGGTCCCAGGGTGCTTGTTTCCGGTCCAGGGAGGACCTGGCCTGGCAGTTCGGTCTGGACTGTTACCATGGGGCACAGGGTCAAGACTGATTTGCATATGGCTGGGTCCAAACTGGGGTGGTGTAGTGGGCAAAAGAACAATGGATTTAACCCAGATCTTTTGACTGGGGGAGAATGTTTGCATTGTCAGCATTCCGTCCATCATTTGTTTGCTGTAACACTTTTCGCCCTTACTGGGATGGTAATGCCCAGACGTGGGTCCCTTGCTCACTGTGCCACTGGATTCAAGCTAGCCTGACTGAAGAAGAGTGACATACCCTGAAACCGGTCCCAGGATGCTTGTCTCCGGTCCAGGGAGGACCTGGCCTGGCAGTTCGGTCTGGACTATTCCCATGGGGCACACGGTCAAGACTGATTTGCATATGGCTGGGTCCAAATTGGGGTGGCGTAGTGGGCAAAAGAACGATGGATTTAACCCAGATCTTTTGATTGGGGAGAATGTTTGCATTGTCAGCATTCCGTCCATCATTTGTTTGCTGTTACACTTTTCGCCCTTAGTGGGATGGGTATGCCCAGACATGGGTCCCTTGCTCACTGTGCCACTGGATTCAAGCTAGCCTTGCTGAAGAAGGGTGACATACCCTGAAACCGGTCCCAGGATGCTTGTTTCCGGTCCAGGGAGGACCTGGCCTGGCAGTTCGGTCTGGACTGTTTCCATGGGGCACAGGGTCAAGACTGATTTGCATATGGCTGGGTCCAAACTGGGGTGGCGTAGTGGGCAAAAGAACGATGGATTTAACCCAGATCTTTTGACTGGGGGAGAATGTTTGCATTGTCAGCATTCCGTCCATCATTTGTTTGCTGTAACACTTTTCGCCCTTAGTGGGATGGGTATGCCCAGACGTGGGTCCCTTGCTCACTGTGCCACTGGATTCAAGCTATCCTGGCTGAAGAAGGTTGACATACCCTGAAACCGGTCCCAGGATGCTTGTTTCCGGTCCAGGGAGGACCGAGCCAGGCAGTTCGGTCTGGACTGGTCCCATGGGGCACAGGGTCAAGACTGATTGGCATATGGCTGGGTCCAAACTGGGGTGGCGTAGTGGACAAAAGAACGATGGATTTAACCCAGATCTTTTGACAGGGGAGAATGTTTGCATTGTCAGTATTCCGTCCATCATTTGTTTGCTGTAACACTTTTCGCACTTAGTGGGATGGGTATGCCCAGACGTGGGTCCCTTGCTCACTGTGCCACTGGATTCAAGCTAGCCTGGCTGAAGAAGGGTGACATACCCTGAAACCGGTCCCAGGATGCTTGTTTCCGGACCAGGGAGGACCTGGCCTGGCAGTTCGGTCTGGACTGTTCGCATGGGGCACAGGGTCAAGACTGATTTGCATATGACTGGGTCCAAACTGGGGTGGCGTAGTGGGCAAAAGAATGATGGATTTAACCCAGAACTTTTGACTGGGGGAGAATGTTTGCATTGTCAGCATTCCGTCCATCATTTGTTTGCTGTAACACTTTTCGCCCTTAGTGGGATGGGTATGCCCAGATGTGGGTCCCTTGCTCACTGTGCCACTGGATTCAAGCTAGCCTGGCTGAAGAAGGGTGGCATACTCTGAAACCGGTCCCAGGATGCTTGTTTCCGGTCCAGGGAGGACCTGGCCTGGCAGTTCGGTCTGGACTGTTCCCATGGGGTACAGGGTCAAGACTGATTTGCATATGGCTGGGTGCAAACTGGGGTGGCGTAGTGGGCAAAAGAAAGATGGATTTAACCCAGATCTTTTGACTGGGGTACAATGTTTGCATTGTCAGCATTCCGTCCATCATTTGTTTGCTGTAACACTTTTCGCCCTTAGTGGGATGGGTATGCCCCGACGTGGGTCCCTTGCTCACTGTGTCACTGGATTCAAGCTAGCCTGGCTGAAGAAGGGTGACATACCCTGAAACCGGTCCCAGGATGCTTGATTCCGGTCCAGGGAGGACCTGGCCTGGCAGTTCGGTCTGGACTGTTCCCATGGGGCACAGGGGCAAGACTGATTTGCATATGGCTGAGTCCAAACTGGGGTGGCGTAGTTGGCAAAAGAACAATGGATTTAACCCAGATCTTTTGACTGGGGGAGAATGTTTGCATTGTCAGCATTCCGTCCATCATTTGTTTGCTGTAACCCTTTTCGCCCATAGTGGGATGGGTATGCCCAGAAGTGGGTCCCTTGCTCACTGTGCCACTGGATTCAAGCTAGCCTGGCTGAAGAAGGGTGACATACCCTGAAACCGGTCCCAGGATGCTTGATTCCGGTCCAGGGAGGACCTGGCCTGGCAGTTCGGTCTGGACTGTTCCCATGGGGCACAGGGGCAAGACTGATTTGCATATGGCTGAGTCCAAACTGGGGTGGCGTAGTGGGCAAAAGAACAATGGATTTAACCCAGATCTTTTGACTGGGGGAGAATGTTTGCATTGTCAGCATTCCGTCCATCATTTGTTTGCTGTAACCCTTTTCGCCCTTAGTGGGATGGGTATGCCCAGACATGGGTCCCTTGCTCACTGTGCCACTGGATTCAAGCTAGCCTGGCTGAAGAAGGGTGACATACCCTGAAACCGGTCCCAGAATGCTTGTTTCCGGTCCAGGGAGGACCTGGCCTGGCAGTTCGGTCTGGACTGTTTCCATGGGGCACAGGGTCAAGACTGATTTGCATATGGCTGGGTCCAAACTGGGGTGGCGTAGTGGGCAAAAGAACGATGGATTTAACCCAGATCTTTTGACTGGGGGAGAATGTTTGCATTGTCAGCATTCCGTCCATCATTTGTTTGCTGTAACACTTTTCGCCCTTAGTGGGATGGGTATGCCCCGACGTGGGTCCCTTGCTCACTGTGTCACTGGATTCAAGCTAGCCTGGCTGAAGAAGGGTGACATACCCTGAAACCGGTCCTAGGATGCTTGTTTCCGGTCCAGGGAGGACCTGGCCTGGCAGTTCGGTCTGGACTGTTCCCATGGGGCACAGGGTCAAGACTGATTTGCATATGGCTGTGTCCAAACTGGGGTGGCGTAGTGGGCAAAAGAACGATGGATTTAACCCAGATCTTTTGACTGGGGGAGAATGTTTGCATTGTCAGCATTCCGTCCATCATTTGTTTGCTGTAACACTTTTTGCCCTTAGTGGGATGGGTATGCCCAGACGTGGGTTCCTTGCTCACTGTGCCACTGGATTCAAGCTAGCCTGCCTGAAGAAGGGTGACATACCCTGAAACCGGTCCCAGGATGCTTGTTTCCAGTCCAGGGAGGACATGGCCTGGCAGTTCGGTCTGGACTGTTACCATGGGGCACAGGGTCAAGACTGATTTGCATATGGCTGGGTCCAAACTGGGGTGGCGTAGTGGGCAAAAGAACAATGGATTTAACCCAGATCTTTTGACTGGGGGAGAATGTTTGCATTGTCAGCATTCCGTCCATCATTTGTTTGCTGTAACACTTTTCGCCCTTACTGGGATGGGAATGCCCAGACGTGGGTCCCTTGCTCACTGTGCCACTGGATTCAAGCTAGCCTGACTGAAGAAGAGTGACATACCCTGAAACCGGTCCCAGGATGCTTGTCTCCGGTCCAGGGAGGACCTGGATTGGCAATTTGGTCTGGACTATTCCCATGGGGCACACGGTCAAGACTGATTTGCATATGGCTGGGTCCAAATTGGGGTGGCGTAGTGGGCAAAAGAACGATGGATTTAACCCAGATCTTTTGATTGGGGGAGAATGTTTGCATTGTCAGCATTCCGTCCATCATTTGTTTAATGTTACACTTTTCGCCCTTAGTGGGATGGGTATGCCCAGACATGGGTCCCTTGCTCACTGTGCCACTGGATTCAAGCTAGCCTGGCTGAAGAAGGGTGACATACCCTGAAACCGGTCCCAGAATGCTTGTTTCCGGTCCAGGGAGGACCTGGCCTGGCAGTTCGGTCTGGACTGTTTCCATGGGGCACAGGGTCAAGACTGATTTGCATATGGCTGGGTCCAAACTGGGGTGGCGTAGTGGGCAAAAGAACGATGGATTTAACCCAGATCTTTTGACTGGGGGAGAATGTTTGCATTGTCAGCATTCCGTCCATCATTTGTTTGCTGTAACACTTTTCGCCCTTAGTGGGATGGGTATGCCCAGACGTGGGTCCCTTGCTCACTGTGCCACTGGATTCAAGCTATCCTGGCTGAAGAAGGGTGACATACCCTGAAACCGGTCCCAGGATGCTTGTTTCCGGTCCAGGGAGGACCGAGCCAGGCAGTTCGATCTGGACTGGTCCCATGGGGCACTAGGGTCAAGACTGATTGGCATATGGCTGGGTCCAAACTGGGGAGCGTAGTGGACAAAAGAACGATGGATTTAACCCAGATCTTTTGACAGGGGGAAAATGTTTGCATTGTCAGCATTCCGTCCATCATTTGTTTGCTGTAACACTTTTCGCACTTAGTGGGATGGGTATGCCCAGACGTGGGTCCCTTGCTCACTGTGCCACTGGATTCAAGCTAGCCTGGCTGAAGAAGGGTGACATACCCTGAAACCGGTCCCAGGATGCTTGTTTCCGGACCAGGGAGGACCTGGCCTGGCAGTTCGGTCTGGACTGTTCGCCATGGGGCACAGGAGTCAAGACTGATTTGCATATGACTGGGTCCAAACTGGGGTGGCGTAGTGGGCAAAAGAATGATGGATTTAACCCAGATCTTTTGACTGGGGGAGAATGTTTGCATTGTCAGCATTCCGTCCATCATTTGTTTGCTGTAACACTTTTCGCCCTTAGTGGGATGGGTATGCCCAGACGTGGGTCCCTTGCTCACTGTGCCACTGGATTCAAGCTAGCCTGGCTGAAGAAGGGTGACATACTCTGAAACCGGTCCCAGGATGCTTGTTTCCGGTCCAGGGAGGACCTGGCCTGGCAGTTCGGTCTGGACTGTTCCCATGGGGTACAGGGTCAAGACTGATTTGCATATGGCTGGGTGCAAACTGGGGTGGCGTAGTGGGCAAAAGAAAGATGGATTTAACCCAGATCTTTTGACTGGGGTACAATGTTTGCATTGTCAGCATTCCGTCCATCATTTGTTTGCTGTAACACTTTTCGCCCTTAGTGGGATAGGTATGCCCAGACATGGGTCCCTTGCTCACTGTGCCACTGGATTCAAGCTAGCCTGGCTGAAGAAGGGTGACATACCCTAGAGAACCGGTCCCAGGATGCTTGTTTCCGATCCAGGGAGGACCTGGCCTGGCAGTTCGGTCTGGACTGTTTCCATGGGGCACAGGGTCAAGACTGATTTGAATATGGCTGGGTCCAAACTGGGGTGGCGTAGTGGGCAAAAGAACGATGGATTTAACTCGAGATCTTTTGACTGGGGGAGAATGTTTGCATTGTCAGCATTCCGTCCATCATTTGTTTGCTGTAACACTTTTCGCCCTTAGTGGGATGGGTATGCCCAGACGTGGGTCCCTTGCTCACTGTGCCACTGGATTCAAGCTAGCCTGGCTGAAGAAGGGTGACATACCCTGAAACCGGTCCCAGGATGCTTGTTTCCAGACCAGGAGGACCCGGCCAGGCAGTTCGGTCTGGACTGCTCCCCATGGGGCACAGGGTCAAGACTGATTGGCATATGGCTGGGTCCCAAACTGGGGTGGCGTAGTGGACAAAAGAACGATGGATTTAGCCCAGATCTTTTTGACAGGGGAGAATGTTTGCATTGTCAGCATTTCCGTCCATCATTTGTTTGCTGTAACACTTTTCGCACTTAGTGGGATGGGTATGCCGAGACGTGGGTCCCTTGCTCACTGTGCCACTGGATTCAAGCTAGCCTGGCTGAAGAAGAGGTGACACACTGTGAAACCGGTCCCCAGGATGCTTGTTTCCGGTCCAGGGAGGACCTGGCCTGGCAGTTTGGTCTGGACTGTTCCCATGGGGGCTGGGGTCCAAGACTGGCTTGCATATGGCTGGGTCCAAACTGGGGGTGGCGTAGTGGGCAAAAGAAGAATGGATTTAGCCCAGATCTTTTGACTGGGGTACAATGTTTGCATTGTCAGCATTCCGAATCCATCATTTGTTTGCTGTAACACTTTTCGCCCTTAGTGGGATGGGTATGCCCGACGACTGGTCCCTTGCTCACTGTGTCACTGGATTCAAGCTAGCCTGGCTGAAGAAGGGTGACATGCTCACCCGGAAACCGGTCCCAGGATGCTTGTTTCCGGTCCCAGGGAGGACCCTGGCCTGGCAGTTTGGTCTGGACTGTTCCCGCGGGGCACAGGGTCAAGACTTGATTTGCATATGACTGAGTCCAAACTGGGGTGGCGTAGTGGGCAAAGGGACAATGGATTTAACTTGAATCTTTTGACTGGGGGAGAATGTTTGCATTGTCAGCATTCCGTCCATCATTTGTTTGCTGTAACACTTTTCGCCCATAGTGGGATGGGTATGCCCAGAAGTGGGTCCCTTGGCTCACTGTGCCACTGGATTCAAGTTAGCCTGGCTGAAAAAGGGTGACATGCCCTAGAGGCCGGTCCTAGGATTGCTTGTTTCCGGTCCAAGGGAGGACCCTGGCCTGGCAGTTCGGTCACGGACTGTTCCCATGGGAGCACAGGGTCAAGACTGATTTGCATATGGCTGTGTCCAAACTGGGGTGGCGTAGTGGGCAAAAAGAACGATGGATTTGACCCAGATCTTTTGACTGGGGGAGAATGTTTGCATTGTCAGCATTCCGTCCATCATTTGTTTGCTGTAACACTTTTTGCCCTTAGTGGGATGGGTATGCCCAGACGTTGGGTTCCTTGCTCACTGTGCCACTGGATTCAAGCTAGCCTGCCTGAAGAAGGTGACATACCCTGAAACCGGTCCCAGGATGCTTGTTTCCGGTCCAGGGAGGACCTGGCCTGGCAGTTCGGTCTGGACTGTTACCATGGGGCACAGGGTCAAGACTGATTTGCATATGGCTGGGTCCAAACTGGGGTGGTGTAGTGGGCAAAAGAACAATGGATTTAACCCAGATCTTTTGACTGGGGGAGAATGTTGCATTGTCAGCATTCCGTCCATCATTTGTTTGCTGTAACACTTTTCGCCCCTTACTGGGATGGTAATGCCCAGACGTGGGTCCCTTGCTCACTGTGCCACTGGATTCAAGCTAGCCTGACTGAAGAAGAGTGACATACCCTGAAACCGGTCCCAGGATGCTTGTCTCCGGTCCAGGGAGGACCTGGCCTGGCAGTTCGGTCTGGACTATTCCCATAGGGCACACGGTCCAAGACTGATTTGCATATGGCTGGGTCCAAATTGGGGTGGCGTAGTGGGCAAAAGAACGTGGATTTAACCCAGATCTTTTGATTGGGGGAGAATGTTTGCATTGTCAGCATTCCGTCCATCATTTGTTTGCTGTTACACTTTTCGCCCTTAGTGGGATGGGTATGCCCAGACATGGGTCCCTTGCTCACTGTGCCACTGGATTCAAGCTAGCCTTGCTGAAGAAGGGGTGACATACCCTGAAACCGGTCCCAGGATGCTTGTTTCCGGTCAGGGAGGACCTGGCCTGGCAGTTCGGTCTGGACTGTTTCCATGGGGCACAGGGTCAGGACTGATTTGCATATGGCTGGGTCCAAACTGGGGTGGCGTAGTGGGCAAAGAACGATGGATTTAACCCAGATCTTTTGACTGGGGAGAATGTTTGCATTGTCAGCATTCCGTCCATCATTTGTTTGCTGTAACACTTTTCGCCCTTAGTGGGATGGGTATGCCCCAGACGTGGGTCCCCTTGCTCACTGTGCCACTGGATTCAAGCTATCCTGGCTGAAGAAGGGTGACATACCCTGAAACCGGTCCCAGGATGCTTGTTTCCGATCCAGGGAGGACCGAGCCAGGCAGTTCGGTCTGGACTGGTCCCATGGGGCACAGGGTCAAGACTGATTGGCATATGGCTGGGTCCAGACTGGGGTGGGCGTAGTGGACAAAAGAACGATGGATTTAACCCAGATCTTTTGACAGGGGGAGAATGTTTGCATTGTCAGCATTCCGTCCATCATTTGTTTGCTGTAACACTTTTCAGCCCTTAGTGGGATGGGTATGCCCAGATGTGGGTCCCTTGCTCACTGTGCCACTGGATTCAAGCTAGCCTGGCTGAAGAAGGGTGACATACTCTGAAACCGGTCCCAGGATGCTTGTTTCCGGTCAGGGAGGACCTGGCCTGGCAGTTCGGTCTGGACTGTTCCCATGGGGTACAGGGTCAGACTGATTGACATGGCTGGGTGCAAACTGGGGGTGGCAGTGAGTGGGCAAAAAGATGGATTTAACCCAGATCTTTTGACTGGGGTACAATGTTTGCATTGTCAGCATTCCGTCCATCATTTGTTTGCTGTAACACTTTTCGCCCTTAGTGGGATGGGTATGCCCCGACGTGGGTCCCTTGCTCACTGTGTCACTGGATTCAAGCTAGCCTGGCTGAAGAAGGGTGACATACCCTGAAACCGGTCCCAGGATGCTTGATTCCGGTCCAGGGAGGACCTGGCCTGGCAGTTCGGTCTGGACTGTTCCCATGGGGCACAGGGCAAGACTGATTTGCATATGGCTGAGTCCAAACTGGGGTGGCGTAGTGGGCAAAAGAACAATGGATTTAACCCAGATCTTTTGACTGAGGGAGAATGTTTGCATTGTCAGCATTCCGTCCATCATTTGTTTGCTGTAACCCTTTTCGCCCATAGTGGGATGGGTATGCCCAGAAGTGGGTCCCTTGCTCACTGTGCCACTGGATTCAAGCTAGCCTGGCTGAAAAAGAGGTGACATACCCTGAAACCGGTCCTAGGATGCTTGTTTCGGTCCAGGAGGACCTGGCCTGGCAGGTCGGTCTGGACTGTTCCCATGGGGCACAGGGTCAAGACTGATTTGCATATGGCTGGGTCCAAACTGGGGTGGCGTAGTGGGCAAAAGAACGATGGATTTAACCCAGATCTTTTGACTGGGGAGAATGTTTGCATTGTCAGCATTCCGTCCATCATTTGTTTGCTGTAACACTTTTTGCTCTTAGTGGGATGGGTATGCCCAGACGTGGGTTCCTTGCTCATTGTGCCACTGGATTCAAGCTAGCCTGCCTGAAGAAGGGTGACATACCCTGAAACCGGTCCCAGGATGCTTGTTTCCGGTCCAGGGAGGACCTGATCTGGCAGTTCGGTCTGGGACTGTTCCCATGGGGCACAGGGTCAAGACTGATTTGCATATGGCTGGGTCCAAACTGGGGTGGCATAGTGGGCAAAAGAACGATGGATTTAACCCAGATCTTTTGACTGGGGGAGAATGTTTGCATTGTCAGCATTCCGTCCATCATTTGTTTGCTGTAACACTTTTCGCCCTTAGTGGGATGGGTATGCCCAGACGTGGGTCCCTTGCTCACTGTGCCACTGGATTCAAGCTAGCCTGGCTGAAGAAGGGTGACATACCCTGAAACCGGTCCCAGGATGCTTGTTTCCGGTCCAGGGAGGACCTGGACCTGGCAGTTCGGTCTGGACTGTTCCCATGGGGCACAGGGTCAAGACTGATTTGCATATGGCTGGGTCCAAACTGGGGTGGCGTAGTGGGCAAAAGAACGATGGATTTAACCCAGATCTTTTGACTGGTGGAGAATGTTTGCATTGTCAGCATTCCGTCCATCATTTGTTTGCTGTAACACTTTTCGCCCTTAGTGGGATGGGTATGCCCAGACGTGGGTCCCTTGCTCACTGTGCCACTGGATTCAAGCTAGCCTGACTGAAGAAGAGTGACATACCCTGAAACCGGTCCCAGGATGCTTGTTTCCGGTCCAGGGAGGACCTGGCCTGGCAGTTCGGTCTGGACTATTCCCATGGGGCACACGGTCAAGACTGATTTGCATATGGCTGGGTCCAAATTGGGGTGGCGTAGTGGGCAAAAGAACGATGGATTTAACCCAGATCTTTTGATTGGGGGAGAATGTTTGCATTGTCAGCATTCCGTCCATCATTTGTTTGCTGTTACACTTTTCGCCCTTAGTGGGATGGGTATGCCCAGACATGGGTCCCTTGCTCACTGTGCCACTGGATTCAAGCTAGCCTGGCTGAAGAAGGGTGACATACCCTGAAACCGGTCCCAGGATGCTTGTTTCCGGTCCAGGGAGGACCTGGCCTGGCAGTTCGGTCTGGACTGTTTCCATGGGGCACAGGGTCAAGACTGATTTGCATATGGCTGGGTCCAAACTGGGGTGGCGTAGTGGGCAAAAGAACGATGGATTTAACCCAGATCTTTTGACTGGGGGAGAATGTTTGCATTGTCAGCATTCCGTCCATCATTTGTTTGCTGTAACACTTTTCGCCCTTAGTGGGATGGGTATGCCCAGACGTGGGTCCCTTGCTCACTGTGCCACTGGATTCAAGCTAGCCTGGCTGAAGAAGGGTGACATACCCTGAAACCGGTCCCAGGATGCTTGTTTCCGGTCCAGTGAGGACCTGAGCCAGGCAGTTCGGTCTGGACTGCTCCCATGGGGCACAGGGTCAAGACTGATTGGCATATGGCTGGGTCCAAACTGGGGTGGCGTAGTGGACAAAAGAACGATGGATTTAACCCAGATCTTTTGACAGGGGAGAATGTTTGCATTGTCAGCATTCCGTCCATCATTTGTTTGCTGTAACACTTTTCGCACTTAGTGGGATGGGTATGCCCAGACGTGGGTCCCTTGCTCACTGTGCCACTGGATTCAAGCTAGCCTGGCTGAAGAAGGGTGACATACCCTGAAACCGGTCCCAGGATGCTTGTTTCCGGACCAGGGAGGACCTGGCCTGGCAGTTCGGTCTGGACTGTTCGCATGGGGCACACGGTCAAGACTGATTTGCATATGACTGGGTCCAAACTGGGGTGGCGTAGTGGGCAAAAGAACGATGGATTTAACCCAGATCTTTTGACTGGGGGAGAATGTTTGCATTGTCAGCATTCCGTCCATCATTTGTTTGCTGTAACACTTTTCGCCCTTAGTGGGATGGGTATGCCCAGACGTGGGTCCCTTGCTCACTGTGCCACTGGATTCAAGCTAGCCTGGCTGAAGAAGGGTGACATACCCTGAAACCGGTCCCAGGATGCTTGTTTCCGGTCCAGGGAGGACCTGGCCTGGCAGTTCGGTCTGGACTGTTCCCATGGGGCACAGGGTCAAGACTGATTTGCATATGGCTGGGTCCAAACTGGGGTGGCGTAGTGGGCAAAAGAACGATGGATTTAACCCAGATCTTTTGACTGGGGGAGAATGTTTGCATTGTCAGCATTCCGTCCATCATTTGTTTGCTGTAACACTTTTCGCCCTTAGTGGGATGGGTATGCCCAGACGTGGGTCCCTTGCTCACTGTGCCACTGGATTCAAGCTAGCCTGGCTGAAGAAGGGTGACATACCCTGAAACCGGTCCCAGGATGCTTGTTTCCGGTCCAGGGAGGACCTGGCCTGGCAGTTCGGTCTGGACTGTTCCCATGGGGCACAGGGTCAAGACTGATTTGCATATGGCTGGGTCCAAACTGGGGTGGCGTAGTGGGCAAAAGAACAATGGATTTAACCCAGATGTTTTGACTGGGGGAGAATGTTTGCATTGTCAGCATTCCGTCCATCATTTGTTTGCTGTAACACTTTTCGCCCTTAGTGTGATGGGTATGCCCAGACGTGGGTCCCTTGCTCACTGTGCCACTGGATTCAAGCTAGCCTGGCTGAAGAAGGGTGACATACCCTGAAACCGGTCCCAGGATGCTTGTTTCCGGTCCAGGGAGGACCTGGCCTGGCAGTTCGGTCTGGACTGTTCCCATGGGGCACAGGGTCAAGACTGATTTGCATATGGCTGGGTCCAAACTGGGGTGGCGTAGTGGGCAAAAGAACGATGGATTTAACCCAGATCTTTTGACTGGGGGAGAATGTTTGCATTGTCAGCATTCCGTCCATCATTTGTTTGCTGTAACACTTTTCGCCCTTAGTGGGATGGGTATGCCCAGACGTGGGTCCCTTGCTCACTGTGCCACTGGATTCAAGCTAGCCTGGCTGAAGAAGGGTGACATACCCTGAAACCGGTCCCAGGATGCTTGTTTCCGGTCCAGGGAGGACCTGGCCTGGCAGTTCGGTCTGGACTGTTCCCATGGGGCACAGGGTCAAGACTGATTTGCATATGGCTGGGTCCAAACTGGGGTGGCGTAGTGGGCAAAAGAACGATGGATTTAACCCAGATCTTTTGACTGGGGGAGAATGTTTGCATTGTCAGCATTCCGTCCATCATTTGTTTGCTGTAACACTTTTTGCCCTTAGTGGGATGGGTATGCCCAGACGTGGGTTCCTTGCTCACTGTGCCACTGGATTCAAGCTAGCCTGCCTGAAGAAGGGTGACATACCCTGAAACCGGTCCCAGGATGCTTGTTTCCGGTCCAGGGAGGACCTGGCCTGGCAGTTCGGTCTGGACTGTTACCATGGGGCACAGGGTCAAGACTGATTTGCATATGGCTGGGTCCAAACTGGGGTGGCGTAGTGGGCAAAAGAACAATGGATTTAACCCAGATCTTTTGACTGGGGGAGAATGTTTGCATTGTCAGCATTCCGTCCATCATTTGTTTGCTGTAACACTTTTCGCCCTTACTGGGATGGGAATGCCCAGACGTGGGTCCCTTGCTCACTGTGCCACTGGATTCAAGCTAGCCTGACTGAAGAAGAGTGACATACCCTGAAACCGGTCCCAGGATGCTTGTCTCCGGTCCAGGGAGGACCTGGCCTGGCAGTTCGGTCTGGACTATTCCCATGGGGCACACGGTCAAGACTGATTTGCATATGGCTGGGTCCAAATTGGGGTGGCGTAGTGGGCAAAAGAACGATGGATTTAACCCAGATCTTTTGATTGGGGGAGAATGTTTGCATTGTCAGCATTCCGTCCATCATTTGTTTGCTGTTACACTTTTCGCCCTTAGTGGGATGGGTATGCCCAGACATGGGTCCCTTGCTCACTGTGCCACTGGATTCAAGCTAGCCTGGCTGAAGAAGGGTGACATACCCTGAAACCGGTCCCAGGATGCTTGTTTCCGGTCCAGGGAGGACCTGGCCTGGCAGTTCGGTCTGGACTGTTCCCATGGGGCACAGGGTCAAGACTGATTTGCATATGGCTGGGTCCAAACTGGGGTGGCGTAGTGGGCAAAAGAACGATGGATTTAACCCAGATCTTTTGACTGGGGGAGAATGTTTGCATTGTCAGCATTCCGTCCATCATTTGTTTGCTGTAACACTTTTCGCCCTTAGTGGGATGGGTATGCCCAGACGTGGGTCCCTTGCTCACTGTGCCACTGGATTCAAGCTAGCCTGGCTGAAGAAGGGTGACATACCCTGAAACCGGTCCCAGGATGCTTGTTTCCGGTCCAGGGAGGACCTGGCCTGGCAGTTCGGTCTGGACTGTTCCCATGGGGCACAGGGTCAAGACTGATTTGCATATGGCTGGGTCCAAACTGGGGTGGCGTAGTGGGCAAAAGAACGATGGATTTAACCCAGATCTTTTGACTGGGGGAGAATGTTTGCATTGTCAGCATTCCGTCCATCATTTGTTTGCTGTAACACTTTTCGCCCTTAGTGGGATGGGTATGCCCAGACGTGGGTCCCTTGCTCACTGTGCCACTGGATTCAAGCTAGCCTGGCTGAAGAAGGGTGACATACCCTGAAACCGGTCCCAGGATGCTTGTTTCCGGTCCAGGGAGGACCGAGCCAGGCAGTTCGGTCTGGACTGCTCCCATGGGGCACAGGGTCAAGACTGATTGGCATATGGCTGGGTCCAAACTGGGGTGGCGTAGTGGACAAAAGAACGATGGATTTAACCCAGATCTTTTGACAGGGGGAGAATGTTTGCATTGTCAGCATTCCGTCCATCATTTGTTTGCTGTAACACTTTTCGCACTTAGTGGGATGGGTATGCCCAGACGTGGGTCCCTTGCTCACTGTGCCACTGGATTCAAGCTAGCCTGGCTGAAGAAGGGTGACATACCCTGAAACCGGTCCCAGGATGCTTGTTTCCGGTCCAGGGAGGACCTGGCCTGGCAGTTCGGTCTGGACTGTTCGCATGGGGCACAGGGTCAAGACTGATTTGCATATGACTGGGTCCAAACTGGGGTGGCGTAGTGGGCAAAAGAATGATGGATTTAACCCAGATCTTTTGACTGGGGGAGAATGTTTGCATTGTCAGCATTCCGTCCATCATTTGTTTGCTGTAACACTTTTCGCCCTTAGTGGGATGGGTATGCCCAGACGTGGGTCCCTTGCTCACTGTGCCACTGGATTCAAGCTAGCCTGGCTGAAGAAGGGTGACATACCCTGAAACCGGTCCCAGGATGCTTGTTTCCGGTCCAGGGAGGACCTGGCCTGGCAGTTCGGTCTGGACTGTTCCCATGGGGCACAGGGTCAAGACTGATTTGCATATGGCTGGGTGCAAACTGGGGTGGCGTAGTGGGCAAAAGAAAGATGGATTTAACCCAGATCTTTTGACTGGGGTACAATGTTTGCATTGTCAGCATTCCGTCCATCATTTGTTTGCTGTAACACTTTTCGCCCTTAGTGGGATGGGTATGCCCAGACATGGGTCCCTTGCTCACTGTGCCACTGGATTCAAGCTAGCCTGGCTGAAGAAGGGTGACATACCCTGAAACCGGTCCCAGGATGCTTGTTTCCGGTCCAGGGAGGACCTGGCCTGGCAGTTCGGTCTGGACTGTTTCCATGGGGCACAGGGTCAAGACTGATTTGCATATGGCTGGGTCCAAACTGGGGTGGCGTAGTGGGCAAAAGAACGATGGATTTAACCCAGATCTTTTGACTGGGGGAGAATGTTTGCATTGTCAGCATTCCGTCCATCATTTGTTTGCTGTAACACTTTTCGCCCTTAGTGGGATGGGTATGCCCAGACGTGGGTCCCTTGCTCACTGTGCCACTGGATTCAAGCTAGCCTGGCTGAAGAAGGGTGACATACCCTGAAACCGGTCCCAGGATGCTTGTTTCCAGACCAGGGAGGACCTAGCCAGGCAGTTCGGTCTGGACTGCTCCCATGGGGCACAGGGTCAAGACTGATTGGCATATGGCTGGGTCCAAACTGGGGTGGCGTAGTGGACAAAAGAACGATGGATTTAACCCAGATCTTTTGACAGGGGGAGAATGTTTGCATTGTCAGCATTCCGTCCATCATTTGTTTGCTGTAACACTTTTCGCACTTAGTGGGATGGGTATGCCCAGACGTGGGTCCCTTGCTCACTGTGCCACTGGATTCAAGCTAGCCTGGCTGAAGAAGGGTGACACACTGTGAAACCGGTCCCAGGATGCTTGTTTCCGGTCCAGGGAGGACCTGGCCTGGCAGTTCGGTCTGGACTGTTCCCATGGGGCACAGGGTCAAGACTGACTTGCATATGGCTGGGTCCAAACTGGGGTGGCGTAGTGGGCAAAAGAAAGATGGATTTAACCCAGATCTTTTGACTGGGGTACAATGTTTGCATTGTCAGCATTCCGTCCATCATTTGTTTGCTGTAACACTTTTCGCCCTTAGTGGGATGGGTATGCCCAGACGCTGGGTCCCTTGCTCACTGTGCCACTGGATTCAAGCTAGCCTGGCTGAAGAAGGGTGACATACCCTGAAACCGGTCCCAGGATGCTTGTTTCCGGTCCAGGGAGGACCTGGCCTGGCAGTTCGGTCTGGACTGTTCCCATGGGGCACAGGGTCAAGACTGATTTGCATATGGCTGGGTCCAAACTGGGGTGGCGTAGTGGGCAAAAGAACGATGGATTTAACCCAGATCTTTTGACTGGGGGAGAATGTTTGCATTGTCAGCATTCCGTCCATCATTTGTTTGCTGTAACACTTTTCGCCCATAGTGGGATGGGTATGCCCAGACGTGGGTCCCTTGCTCACTGTGCCACTGGATTCAAGCTAGCCTGGCTGAAGAAGGGTGACATACCCTGAAACCGGTCCCAGGATGCTTGTTTCCGGTCCAGGGAGGACCTGAGCCAGGCAGTTCGGTCTGGACTGTTCCCATGGGGCACAGGGTCAAGACTGATTTGCATATGGCTGGGTCCAAACTGGGGTGGCGTAGTGGACAAAAGAACGATGGATTTAACCCAGATCTTTTGACTGGGGGAGAATGTTTGCATTGTCAGCATTCCGTCCATCATTTGTTTGCTGTAACACTTTTCGCCCTTAGTGGGATGGGTATGCCCAGACGTGGGTCCCTTGCTCACTGTGCCACTGGATTCAAGCTAGCCTGGCTGAAGAAGGGTGACATACCCTGAAACCGGTCCCAGGATGCTTGTTTCCGGTCCAGGGAGGACCTGGCCTGGCAGTTCGGTCTGGACTGTTACCATGGGGCACAGGGTCAAGACTGATTTGCATATGGCTGGGTCCAAACTGGGGTGGTGTAGTGGGCAAAAGAACAATGGATTTAACCCAGATCTTTTGACTGGGGGAGAATGTTTGCATTGTCAGCATTCCGTCCATCATTTGTTTGCTGTAACACTTTTCGCCCTTACTGGGATGGGTAATGCCCAGACGTGGGTCCCTTGCTCACTGTGCCACTGGATTCAAGCTAGCCTGGCTGAAGAAGAGTGACATACCCTGAAACCGGTCCCAGGATGCTTGTCTCCGGTCCAGGGAGGACCTGGCCTGGCAGTTCGGTCTGGACTGTTCCCATGGGGCACACGGTCAAGACTTATTTGCATATGGCTGGGTCCAAACTGGGGTGGCGTAGTGGGCAAAAGAACGATGGATTTAACCCAGATCTTTTGATTGGGGGAGAATGTTTGCATTGTCAGCATTCCGTCCATCATTTGTTTGCTGTTACACTTTTCGCCCTTAGTGGGATGGGTATGCCCAGACATGGGTCCCTTGCTCACTGTGCCACTGGATTCAAGCTAGCCTTGCTGAAGAAGGGTGACATACCCTGAAACCGGTCCCAGGATGCTTGTTTCCGGTCCAGGGAGGACCTGGCCTGGCAGTTCGGTCTGGACTGTTTCCATGGGGCACAGGGTCAAGACTGATTTGCATATGGCTGGGTCCAAACTGGGGTGGCGTAGTGGGCAAAAGAACGATGGATTTAACCCAGATCTTTTGACTGGGGGAGAATGTTTGCATTGTCAGCATTCCGTCCATCATTTGTTTGCTGTAACACTTTTCGCCCTTAGTGGGATGGGTATGCCCAGACGTGGGTCCCTTGCTCACTGTGCCACTGGATTCAAGCTATCCTGGCTGAAGAAGGGTGACATACCCTGAAACCGGTCCCAGGATGCTTGTTTCCGGTCCAGGGAGGACCGAGCCAGGCAGTTCGGTCTGGACTGGTCCCATGGGGCACAGGGTCAAGACTGATTGGCATATGGCTGGGTCCAAACTGGGGTGGCGTAGTGGACAAAAGAACGATGGATTTAACCCAGATCTTTTGACAGGGGGAGAATGTTTGCATTGTCAGCATTCCGTCCATCATTTGTTTGCTGTAACACTTTTCGCCCTTAGTGGGATGGGTATGCCCAGACGTGGGTCCCTTGCTCACTGTGCCACTGGATTCAAGCTAGCCTGGCTGAAGAAGGGTGACATACTCTGAAACCGGTCCCAGGATGCTTGTTTCCGGTCCAGGGAGGACCTGGCCTGGCAGTTCGGTCTGGACTGTTCCCATGGGGCACAGGGTCAAGACTGATTTGCATATGGCTGGGTGCAAACTGGGGTGGCGTAGTGGGCAAAAGAAAGATGGATTTAACCCAGATCTTTTGACTGGGGTACAATGTTTGCATTGTCAGCATTCCGTCCATCATTTGTTTGCTGTAACACTTTTCGCCCTTAGTGGGATGGGTATGCCCCGACGTGGGTCCCTTGCTCACTGTGTCACTGGATTCAAGCTAGCCTGGCTGAAGAAGGGTGACATACCCTGAAACCGGTCCCAGGATGCTTGATTCCGGTCCAGGGAGGACCTGGCCTGGCAGTTCGGTCTGGACTGTTCCCATGGGGCACAGGGTCAAGACTGATTTGCATATGGCTGAGTCCAAACTGGGGTGGCGTAGTGGGCAAAAGAACAATGGATTTAACCCAGATCTTTTGACTGGGGGAGAATGTTTGCATTGTCAGCATTCCGTCCATCATTTGTTTGCTGTAACCCTTTTCGCCCATAGTGGGATGGGTATGCCCAGAAGTGGGTCCCTTGCTCACTGTGCCACTGGATTCAAGCTAGCCTGGCTGAAAAAGGGTGACATACCCTGAAACCGGTCCTAGGATGCTTGTTTCCGGTCCAGGGAGGACCTGGCCTGGCAGGTCGGTCTGGACTGTTCCCATGGGGCACAGGGTCAAGACTGATTTGCATATGGCTGGGTCCAAACTGGGGTGGCGTAGTGGGCAAAAGAACGATGGATTTAACCCAGATCTTTTGACTGGGGGAGAATGTTTGCATTGTCAGCATTCCGTCCATCATTTGTTTGCTGTAACACTTTTTGCTCTTAGTGGGATGGGTATGCCCAGACGTGGGTTCCTTGCTCATTGTGCCACTGGATTCAAGCTAGCCTGCCTGAAGAAGGGTGACATACCCTGAAACCGGTCCCAGGATGCTTGTTTCCGGTCCAGGGAGGACCTGATCTGGCAGTTCGGTCTGGACTGTTCCCATGGGGCACAGGGTCAAGACTGATTTGCATATGGCTGGGTCCAAACTGGGGTGGCATAGTGGGCAAAAGAACGATGGATTTAACCCAGATCTTTTGACTGGGGGAGAATGTTTGCATTGTCAGCATTCCGTCCATCATTTGTTTGCTGTAACACTTTTCGCCCTTAGTGGGATGGGTATGCCCAGACGTGGGTCCCTTGCTCACTGTGCCACTGGATTCAAGCTAGCCTGGCTGAAGAAGGGTGACATACCCTGAAACCGGTCCCAGGATGCTTGTTTCCGGTCCAGGGAGGACCTGGCCTGGCAGTTCGGTCTGAACTGTTCCCATGGGGCACAGGGTCAAGACTGATTTGCATATGGCTGGGTCCAAACTGAGGTTGGCGTAGTGGGCAAAAGAACGATGGATTTAACTCAGATCTTTTGACTGGTGGAGAATGTTTGCATTGTCAGCATTCTGTCCATCATTTGTTTGCTGTAACACTTTTCGCCCTTAGTGGGTTGGGTATGCCCAGACGTGGCTCCCTTGCTCGCTGTGCCACTGGATTCAAGCTAGCCTGGCTGAAGAAGAGTGACCTACCCTGAAACTGGTCCCAGGATGCTTGTTTCCGGTCCAGGGAGGACCTGGCCTGGCAGTTCGGTCTGGACTATTCCCATGGGGCACACGGTCAAGACTGATTTGCATATGGCTGGGTCCAAATTGGGGTGGCGTAGTGGGCAAAAGAACGATGGATTGAACCCAGATCTTTTGATTGGGGGAGAATGTTTGCATTGTCAGCATTCCGTCCATCATTTGTTTGCTGTTACACTTTTCGCCCTTAGTGGGATGGGTATGCCCAGACATGGGTCCCTTGCTCACTGTGCCACTGGATTCAAGCTAGCCTGGCTGAAGAAGGGTGACATACCCTGAAACCGGTCCCAGGATGCTTGTTTCCGGTCCAGGGAGGACCTGGCCTGGCAGTTCGGTCTGGACTGTTTCCATGGGGCACAGGGTCAAGACTGATTTGCATATGGCTGGGTCCAAACTGGGGTGGCGTAGTGGGCAAAAGAATGATGGATTTAACCCAGATCTTTTGACTGGGGGAGAATGTTTGCATTGTCAGCATTCCGTCCATCATTTGTTTGCTGTAACACTTTTCGCCCTTAGTGGGATGGGTATGCCCAGACGTGGGTCCCTTGCTCACTGTGCCACTGGATTCAAGCTAGCCTGGCTGAAGAAGGGTGACATACCCTGAAACCGGTCCCAGGATGCTTGTTTCCAGTCCAGTGAGGACCGAGCCAGGCAGTTCGGTCTGGACTGCTCCCATGGGGCACAGGGTCAAGACTGATTGGCATATGGCTGGGTCCAAACTGGGGTGGCGTAGTGGACAAAAGAACGATGGATTTAACCCAGATCTTTTGACAGGGGGAGAATGTTTGCATTGTCATCATTCCGTCCATCATTTGTTTGCTGTAACACTTTTCGCACTTAGTGGGATGGGTATGCCCAGACGTGGGTCCCTTGCTCACTGTGCCACTGGATTCAAGCTAGCTTGGCTGAAGAAGGGTGACATACCCTGAAACCGGTCCCAGGATGCTTGTTTCCGGACCAGGGAGGACCTGGCCTGGCAGTTCGGTCTGGACTGTTCGCATGGGGCACAGGGTCAAGACTGATTTGCATATGACTGGGTCCAAACTGGGGTGGCGTAGTGGGCAAAAGAACGATGGATTTAACCCAGATCTTTTGACTGGGGGAGAAGGTTTGCATTGTCAGCATTCCGTCCATCATTTGTTTGCTGTAACACTTTTCGCCCTTAGTGGGATGGGTATGCCCAGACGTGGGTCCCTTGCTCACTGTGCCACTGGATTCAAGCTAGCCTGGCTGAAGAAGGGTGACATACCCTGAAACCGGTCCCAGGATGCTTGTTTCCAGTCCAGGGAGGACCGAGCCAGGCAGTTCGGTCTGGACTGCTCTCATGGGGCACAGGGTCAAGACTGATTGGCATATGGCTGGGTCCAAACTGGGGTGGCGTAGTGGACAAAAGAACGATGGATTTAACCCAGATCTTTTGACAGGGGGAGAATGTTTGCATTGTCATCATTCCGTCCATCATTTGTTTGCTGTAACACTTTTTGCCCTTAGTGGGATGGGTATGCCCAGACGTGGGTTCCTTGCTCACTGTGCCACTGGATTCAAGCTAGCCTGCCTGAAGAAGGGTGACATACCCTGAAACCGGTCCCAGGATGCTTGTTTCCGGTCCAGGGAGGACCTGGCCTGGCAGTTCGGTCTGGACTGTTACCATGGGGCACAGGGTCAAGACTGATTTGCATATGGCTGGGTCCAAACTGGGGTGGCATAGTGGGCAAAAGAACAATGGATTTAACCCAGATCTTTTGACTGGGGTAGAATGTTTGCATTGTCAGCATTCCGTCCATCATTTGTTTTCTGTAACACTTTTCGCCCTTACTGGGATGGGAATGCCCAGACGTGGGTCCCTTGCTCACTGTGCCACTGGATTCAAGCTAGCCTGACTGAAGAAGAGTGACATACCCTGAAACCGGTCCCAGGATGCTTGTCTCCGGTCCAGGGAGGACCTGGCCTGGCAGTTCGGTCTGGACTATTCCTATGGGGCACACGGTCAAGACTGATTTGCATATGGCTGGGTCCAAATTGGGGTGGCGTAGTGGGCAAAAGAACGATGGATTTAACCCAGATCTTTTGACAGGGGGAGAATGTTTGCATTGTCAGCATTCCGTCCATCATTTGTTTGCTGTAACACTTTTCGCACTTAGTGGGATGGGTATGCCCAGACGTGGGTCCCTTGCTCACTGTGCCACTGGATTCAAGCTAGCCTGGCTGAAGAAGGGTGACATACCCTGAAACCGGTCCCAGGATGCTTGTTTCCGGACCAGGGAGGACCTGGCCTGGCAGTTCGGTCTGGACTGTTCGCATGGGGCACAGTGTCAAGACTGATTTGCATATGACTGGGTGCAAACTGGGGTGGCGTAGTGGGCAAAAGAATGATGGATTTAACCCAGATCTTTTGACTGGGGGAGAATGTTTGCATTGTCAGCATTCCGTCCATCATTTGTTTGCTGTAACACTTTTTGCCCTTAGTGGGATGGGTATGCCCAGACGTGGGTTCCTTGCTCACTGTGCCACTGGATTCAAGCTAGCCTGCCTGAAGAAGGGTGACATACCCTGAAACCGGTCCCAGGATGCTTGTTTCCGGTCCAGGGAGGACCTGGCCTGGCAGTTCGGTCTGGACTGTTACCATGGGGCACAGGGTCAAGACTGATTTGCATATGGCTGGGTCCAAACTGGGGTGGCGTAGTGGGCAAAAGAACAATGGATTTAACCCAGATCTTTTGACTGGGGGAGAATGTTTGCATTGTCAGCATTCCGTCCATCATTTGTTTGCTGTAACACTTTTCGCCCTTACTGGGATGGGAATGCCCAGACGTGGGTCCCTTGCTCATTGTGCCACTGGATTCAAGCTAGCCTGACTGAAGAAGAGTGACATACCCTGAAACCGGTCCCAGGATGCTTGTCTCCGGTCCAGGGAGGACCTGGCCTGGCAGTTCGGTCTGGACTATTCCCATGGGGCACACGGTCAAGACTGATTTGCATATGGCTGGGTCCA
The DNA here is from genome assembly GCA_963921515.1 of Calotriton arnoldi. Taxonomy (NCBI): domain Eukaryota; kingdom Metazoa; phylum Chordata; class Amphibia; order Caudata; family Salamandridae; genus Calotriton; species Calotriton arnoldi. The sequence continues at coordinate 463,816 of CAWUFW010008309.1, forward strand.
AATTGGGGTGGCGTAGTGGGCAAAAGAACGATGGATTTAACCCAGATCTTTTGATTGGGGGAGAATGTTTGCATTGTCAGCATCCCGTCCATCATTTGTTTGCTGTTACACTTTTCGCCCTTAGTGGGATGGGTATGCCCAGACATGGGTCCCTTGCTCACTGTGCCACTGGATTCAAGCTAGCCTGGCTGAAGAAGGGTGACATACCCTGAAACCGGTCCCAGGATGCTTGTTTCCGGTCCAGGGAGGACCTGGCCTGGCAGTTCGGTCTGGACTGTTTCCATGGGGCACAGGGTCAAGACTGATTTGCATATGGCTGGGTCCAAACTGGGGTGGCGTAGTGGGCAAAAGAACGATGGATTTAACCCAGATCTTTTGACTGGGGGAGAATGTTTGCATTGTCAGCATTCCGTCCATCATTTGTTTGCTGTAACACTTTTCGCCCTTAGTGGGATGGGTATGCCCAGACGTGGGTCCCTTGCTCACTGTGCCACTGGATTCAAGCTATCCTGGCTGAAGAAGGGTGACATACCCTGAAACCGGTCCCAGGATGCTTGTTTCCGGTCCAGGGAGGACCGAGCCAGGCAGTTCGGTCTGGACTGGTCCCATGGGGCACAGGGTCAAGACTGATTGGCATATGGCTGGGTCCAAACTGGGGTGGCGTAGTGGACAAAAGAACGATGGATTTAACCCAGATCTTTTGACAGGGGGAGAATGTTTGCATTGTCAGCATTCCGTCCATCATTTGTTTGCTGTAACACTTTTCGCACTTAGTGGGATGGGTATGCCCAGACGTGGGTTCCTTGCTCACTGTGCCACTGGATTCAAGCTAGCCTGCATGAAGAAGGGTGACATACCCTGAAACCGGTCCCAGGATGCTTGTTTCCGGTCCAGGGAGGACCTGATCTGGCAGTTCGGTCTGGACTGTTCCCATGGGGCACAGGGTCAAGACTGATTTGCATATGTCTGTGTCCAAACTGGGGTGGCATAGTGGGCAAAAGAACGATGGATTTAACCCAGATCTTTTGACTGGGGGAGAATGTTTGCATTGTCAGCATTCCGTCCATCATTTGTTTGCTGTAACACTTTTCGCCCTTAGTGGGATGGGTATGCCCAGACGTGGGTCCCTTGCTCACTGTGCCACTGGATTCAAGCTAGCCTGGCTGAAGAAGGGTGACATACCCTGAAACCGGTCCCAGGATGCTTGTTTCCGGTCCAGGGAGGACCTGGCCTGGCAGTTCGGTCTGGACTGTTCCCATGGGGCACAGGGTCAAGACTGATTTGCATATGGCTGGGTCCAAACTGGGGTTGGCGTAGTGGGCAAAAGAACGATGGATTTAACCCAGATCTTTTGACTGGTGGAGAATGTTTGCATTGTCAGCATTCCGTCCATCATTTGTTTGCTGTAACACTTTTCGCCCTTAGTGGGATGGGTATGCCCAGACGTGGGTCCCTTGCTCACTGTGCCACTGGATTCAAGCTAGCCTGGCTGAAGAAGGGTGACATACCCTGAAACCGGTCCCAGGATGCTTGTTTCCGGTCCAGGGAGGACCTGGCCTGGCAGTTCGGTCTGGACTGTTCCCATGGGGCACAGGGTCAAGACTGATTTGCATATGGCTGGGTCCAAACTGGGGTGGCGTAGTGGGCAAAAGAACGATGGATTTAACCCAGATCTTTTGACTGGGGGAGAATGTTTGCATTGTCAGCATTCCGTCCATCATTTGTTTGCTGTAACACTTTTCGCCCTTAGTGGGATGGGTATGCCCAGACGTGGGTCCCTTGCTCACTGTGCCACTGGATTCAAGCTAGCCTGGCTGAAGAAGGGTGACATACCCTGAAACCGGTCCCAGGATGCTTGTTTCCAGTCCAGGGAGGACCTGAGCCAGGCAGTTCGGTCTGGACTGCTCCCATGGGGCACAGGGTCAAGACTGATTGGCATATGGCTGGGTCCAAACTGGGGTGGCGTAGTGGACAAAAGAACGATGGATTTAACCCAGATCTTTTGACAGGGGAGAATGTTTGCATTGTCAGCATTCCGTCCATCATTTGTTTGCTGTAACACTTTTCGCACTTAGTGGGATGGGTATGCCCAGACGTGGGTCCCTTGCTCACTGTGCCACTGGATTCAAGCTAGCCTGGCTGAAGAAGGGTGACATACCCTGAAACCGGTCCCAGGATGCTTGTTTCCGGTCCAGGGAGGACCTGGCCTGGCAGTTCGGTCTGGACTGTTCCCATGGGGCACAGGGTCAAGACTGATTTGCATATGGCTGGGTCCAAACTGGGGTGGCGTAGTGGGCAAAAGAACGATGGATTTAACCCAGATCTTTTGACTGGGGGAGAATGTTTGCATTGTCAGCATTCCGTCCATCATTTGTTTGCTGTAACACTTTTCGCCCTTAGTGGGATGGGTATGCCCAGACGTGGGTCCCTTGCTCACTGTGCCACTGGATTCAAGCTAGCCTGGCTGAAGAAGGGTGACATACCCTGAAACCGGTCCCAGGATGCTTGTTTCCAGTCCAGGGAGGACCAAGCCAGGCAGTTCGGTCTGGACTGCTCCCATGGGGCACAGGGTCAAGACTGATTGGCATATGGCTGGGTCCAAACTGGGGTGGCGTAGTGGACAAAAGAACGATGGATTTAACCCAGATCTTTTGACAGGGGGAGAATGTTTGCATTGTCAGCATTCCGTCCATCATTTGTTTGCTGTAACACTTTTCGCACTTAGTGGGATGGGTATGCCCAGACGTGGGTCCCTTGCTCACTGTGCCACTGGATTCAAGCTAGCCTGGCTGAAGAAGGGTGACATACCCTGAAACCGGTCCCAGGATGCTTGTTTCCGGTCCAGGGAGGACCTGGCCTGGCAGTTCGGTCTGGACTGTTCGCATGGGGCACAGGGTCAAGACTGATTTGCATATGGCTGGGTCCAAACTGGGGTGGCGTAGTGGGCAAAAGAAAGATGGATTTAACCCAGATCTTTTGACTGGGGGAGAATGTTTGCATTGTCAGCATTCCGTCCATCATTTGTTTGCTGTAACACTTTTCGCCCTTAGTGGGATGGGTATGCCCAGACGTGGGTCCCTTGCTCACTGTGCCACTGGATTCAAGCTAGCCTGGCTGAAGAAGGGTGACATACCCTGAAACCGGTCCCAGGATGCTTGTTTCCGGTCCAGGGAGGACCTGGCCTGGCAGTTCGGTCTGGACTGTTCCCATGGGGCACAGGGTCAAGACTGATTTGCATATGGCTGGGTCCAAACTGGGGTGGCGTAGTGGGCAAAAGAACGATGGATTTAACCCAGATCTTTTGACTGGGGTAGCAATGTTTGCATTGTCAGCATTCCGTCCATCATTTGTTTGCTGTAACACTTTTCGCCCTTAGTGGGATGGGTATGCCCAGACGTGGGTCCCTTGCTCACTGTGCCACTGGATTCAAGCTAGCCTGGCTGAAGAAGGGTGACATACCCTGAAACCGGTCCCAGGATGCTTGTTTCCGGTCCAGGGAGGACCTGGCCTGGCAGTTCGGTCTGGACTGTTCCCATGGGGCACAGGGTCAAGACTGATTTGCATATGACTGAGTCCAAACTGGGGTGGCGTAGTGGGCAAAAGAACAATGGATTTAACCCAGATCTTTTGACTGGGGGAGAATGCTTGCATTGTCAGCATTCCATCCATCATTTGTTTGCTGTAACACTTTTCGCCCATAGTGGGATGGGTATGCCCAGACGTGGGTCCCTTGCTCACTGTGCCACTGGATTCAAGCTAGCCTGGCTGAAGAAGGGTGACATACCCTGAAACCGGTCCCAGGATGCTTGTTTCCGGTCCAGGGAGGACCTGGCCTGGCAGTTCGGTCTGGACTGTTCCCATGGGGCACAGGGTCAAGACTGATTTGCATATGGCTGGGTCCAAACTGGGGTGGCGTAGTGGGCAAAAGAACGATGGATTTAACCCAGATCTTTTGACTGGGGGAGAATGTTTGCATTGTCAGCATTCCGTCCATCATTTGTTTGCTGTAACACTTTTTGCCCTTAGTGGGATGGGTATGCCCAGACGTGGGTTCCTTGCTCACTGTGCCACTGGATTCAAGCTAGCCTGCCTGAAGAAGGGTGACATACCCTGAAACCGGTCCCAGGATGCTTGTTTCCGGTCCAGGGAGGACCTGGCCTGGCAGTTCGGTCTGGACTGTTACCATGGGGCACAGGGTCAAGACTGATTTGCATATGGCTGGGTCCAAACTGGGGTGGCGTAGTGGGCAAAAGAACAATGGATTTAACCCAGATCTTTTGACTGGGGGAGAATGTTTGCATTGTCAGCATTCCGTCCATCATTTGTTTGCTGTAACACTTTTCGCCCTTACTGGGATGGGAATGCCCAGACGTGGGTCCCTTGCTCACTGTGCCACTGGATTCAAGCTAGCCTGACTGAAGAAGAGTGACATACCCTGAAACCGGTCCCAGGATGCTTGTTTCCGGTCCAGGGAGGACCTGGCCTGGCAGTTCGGTCTGGACTGTTTCCATGGGGCACAGGGTCAAGACTGATTTGCATATGGCTGGGTCCAAACTGGGGTGGCGTAGTGGGCAAAAGAACGATGGATTTAACCCAGATCTTTTGACTGGGGGAGAATGTTTGCATTGTCAGCATTCCGTCCATCATTTGTTTGCTGTAACACTTTTCGCCCTTAGTGGGATGGGTATGCCCAGACGTGGGTCCCTTGCTCACTGTGCCACTGGATTCAAGCTATCCTGGCTGAAGAAGGGTGACATACCCTGAAACCGGTCCCAGGATGCTTGTTTCCGGTCCAGGGAGGACCTGAGCCAGGCAGTTCGGTCTGGACTGGTCCCATGGGGCACAGGGTCAAGACTGATTGGCATATGGCTGGGTCCAAACTGGGGTGGCGTAGTGGGCAAAAGAACGATGGATTTAACCCAGATCTTTTGACTGGGGGAGAATGTTTGCATTGTCAGCATTCCGTCCATCATTTGTTTGCTGTAACACTTTTCGCCCTTAGTGGGATGGGTATGCCCAGACGTGGGTCCCTTGCTCACTGTGCCACTGGATTCAAGCTAGCCTGGCTGAAGAAGGGTGACATACCCTGAAACCGGTCCCAGGATGCTTGTTTCCGGATCCAGGGAGGACCTGGCCTGGCAGTTCGGTCTGGACTGTTCCCATGGGGCACAGGGTCAAGACTGATTTGCATATGGCTGGGTCCAAACTGGGGTGGCGTAGTGGGCAAAAGAACGATGGATTTAACCCAGATCTTTTGACTGGGGGAGAATGTTTGCATTGTCAGCATTCCGTCCATCATTTGTTTGCTGTAACACTTTTCGCCCTTAGTGGGATGGGTATGCCCAGACGTGGGTCCCTTGCTCACTGTGCCACTGGATTCAAGCTAGCCTGGCTGAAGAAGGGTGACATACTCTGAAACCGGTCCCAGGATGCTTGTTTCCGGTCCAGGGAGGACCTGGCCTGGCAGTTCGGTCTGGACTGTTCCCATGGGGTACAGGGTCAAGACTGATTTGCATATGGCTGGGTCCAAATTGGGGTGGCGTAGTGGGCAAAAGAACGATGGATTGAACCCAGATCTTTTGATTGGGGGAGAATGTTTGCATTGTCAGCATTCCGTCCATCATTTGTTTGCTGTTACACTTTTCGCCCTTAGTGGGATGGGTATGCCCAGACATGGGTCCCTTGCTCACTGTGCCACTGGATTCAAGCTAGCCTGGCTGAAGAAGGGTGACATACCCTGAAACCGGTCCCAGGATGCTTGTTTCCGGTCCAGGGAGGACCTGGCCTGGCAGTTCGGTCTGGACTGTTTCCATGGGGCACAGGGTCAAGACTGATTTGCATATGGCTGGGTCCAAACTGGGGTGGCGTAGTGGGCAAAAGAACGATGGATTTAACCCAGATCTTTTGACTGGGGGAGAATGTTTGCATTGTCAGCATTCCGTCCATCATTTGTTTGCTGTAACACTTTTCGCCCTTAGTGGGATGGGTATGCCCAGACGTGGGTCCCTTGCTCACTGTGCCACTGGATTCAAGCTAGCCTGGCTGAAGAAGGGTGACATACCCTGAAACCGGTCCCAGGATGCTTGTTTCCAGTCCAGGGAGGACCGAGCCAGGCAGTTCGGTCTGGACTGTTCCCATGGGGCACAGGGTCAAGACTGATTGGCATATGGCTGGGTCCAAACTGGGGTGGCGTAGTGGACAAAAGAACGATGGATTTAACCCAGATCTTTTGACAGGGGGAGAATGTTTGCATTGTCAGCATTCCGTCCATCATTTGTTTGCTGTAACACTTTTCGCACTTAGTGGGATGGGTATGCCCAGACGTGGGTCCCTTGCTCACTGTGCCACTGGATTCAAGCTAGCCTGGCTGAAGAAGGGTGACATACCCTGAAACCGGTCCCAGGATGCATGTTTCCGGACCAGGGAGGACCTGGCCTGGCAGTTCGGTCTGGACTGTTCGCATGGGGCACAGGGTCAAGACTGATTTGCATATGACTGGGTCCAAACTGGGGTGGCGTAGTGGGCAAAAGAACGATGGATTTAAACCAGATCTTTTGACTGGGGGAGAATGTTTGCATTGTCAGCATTCCGTCCATCATTTGTTTGCTGTAACACTTTTCGCCCTTAGTGGGATGGGTATGCCCAGACGTGGGTCCCTTGCTCACTGTGCCACTGGATTCAAGCTAGCCTGGCTGAAGAAGGGTGACATACCCTGAAACCGGTCCCAGGATGCTTGTTTCCAGTCCAGGGAGGACCAAGCCAGGCAGTTCGGTCTGGACTGCTCCCATGGGGCACAGGGTCAAGACTGATTGGCATATGGCTGGGTCCAAACTGGGGTGGCGTAGTGGACAAAAGAACGATGGATTTAACCCAGATCTTTTGACAGGGGAGAATGTTTGCATTGTCAGCATTCCGTCCATCATTTGTTTGCTGTAACACTTTTCGCACTTAGTGGGATGGGTATGCCCAGACGTGGGTCCCTTGCTCACTGTGCCACTGGATTCAAGCTAGCCTGGCTGAAGAAGGGTGACATACCCTGAAACCGGTCCCAGGATGCTTGTTTCCGGATCCAGGGAGGACCTGGCCTGGCAGTTCGGTCTGGACTGTTCGCATGGGGCACAGGGTCAAGACTGATTTGCATATGACTGGGTCCAAACTGGGGTGGCGTAGTGGGCAAAAGAAAGATGGATTTAACCCAGATCTTTTGACTGGGGGAGAATGTTTGCATTGTCAGCATTCCGTCCATCATTTGTTTGCTGTAACACTTTTCGCCCTTAGTGGGATGGGTATGCCCAGACGTGGGTCCCTTGCTCACTGTGCCACTGGATTCAAGCTAGCCTGGCTGAAGAAGGGTGACATACTCTGAAACCGGTCCCAGGACGCTTGTTTCCAGTCCAGGGAGGACCTGGCCTGGCAGTTTGGTCTGGACTGTTCCCATGGGGCACAGGGTCAAGACTGATTTGCATATGGCTGGGTCCAAACTGGGGTGGCGTAGTGGGCAAAAGAAAGATGGATTTAACCCAGATCTTTTGACTGGGGTACAATGTTTGCATTGTCAGCATTCCGTCCATCATTTGTTTGCTGTAACACTTTTCGCCCTTAGTAGGATGGGTATGCCCCGACGTGGGTCCCTTGCTCACTGTGTCACTGGATTCAAGCTAGCCTGGCTGAAGAAGGGTGACATACCCTGAAACCGGTCCCAGGATGCTTGTTTCCGGTCCAGGGAGGACCTGGCCTGGCAGTTCGGTCTGGACTGTTCCCATGGGGCACAGGGTCAAGACTGATTTGCATATGACTGAGTCCAAACTGGGGTGGCGTAGTGGGCAAAAGAACAATGGATTTAACCCAGATCTTTTGACTGGGGGAGAATGTTTGCATTGTCAGCATTCCGTCCATCATTTGTTTGCTGTAACACTTTTCGCCCATAGTGGGATGGGTATGCCCAGAAGTGGGTCCCTTGCTCACTGTGCCACTGGATTCAAGCTAGCCTGGCTGAAAAAGGGTGACATACCCTGAAACCGGTCCTAGGATGCTTGTTTCCGGTCCAGGGAGGACCTGGCCTGGCAGTTCGGTCTGGACTGTTCCCATGGGGCACAGGGTCAAGACTGATTTGCATATGGCTGTGTCCAAACTGGGGTGGCGTAGTGGGCAAAAGAACGATGGATTTAACCCAGATCTTTTGACTGGGGAGAATGTTTGCATTGTCAGCATTCCGTCCATCATTTGTTTGCTGTAACACTTTTTGCCCTTAGTGGGATGGGTATGCCCAGACGTGGGTTCCTTGCTCACTGTGCCACTGGATTCAAGCTAGCCTGCCTGAAGAAGGGTGACATACCCTGAAACCGGTCCCAGGATGCTTGTTTCCGGTCCAGGGAGGACCTGGCCTGGCAGTTCGGTCTGGACTGTTACCATGGGGCACAGGGTCAAGACTGATTTGCATATGGCTGGGTCCAAACTGGGGTGGCGTAGTGGGCAAAAGAACAATGGATTTAACCCAGATCTTTTGACTGGGGAGAATGTTTGCATTGTCAGCATTCCGTCCATCATTTGTTTGCTGTAACACTTTTCGCCCTTACTGGGATGGGAATGCCCAGACGTGGGTCCCTTGCTCACTGTGCCACTGGATTCAAGCTAGCCTGACTGAAGAAGAGTGACATACCCTGAAACCGGTCCCAGGATGCTTGTCTCCGGTCCAGGGAGGACCTGGCCTGGCAGTTCGGTCTGGACTATTCCCATGGGGCACACGGTCAAGACTGATTTGCATATGGCTGGGTCCAAATTGGGGTGGCGTAGTGGGCAAAAGAACGATGGATTTAACCCAGATCTTTTGATTGGGGGAGAATGTTTGCATTGTCAGCATCCCGTCCATCATTTGTTTGCTGTTACACTTTTCGCCCTTAGTGGGATGGGTATGCCCAGACATGGGTCCCTTGCTCACTGTGCCACTGGATTCAAGCTAGCCTGGCTGAAGAAGGGTGACATACCCTGAAACCGGTCCCAGGATGCTTGTTTCCGGTCCAGGGAGGACCTGGCCTGGCAGTTCGGTCTGGACTGTTTCCATGGGGCACAGGGTCAAGACTGATTTGCATATGGCTGGGTCCAAACTGGGGTGGCGTAGTGGTCAAAAGAACGATGGATTTAACCCAGATCTTTTGACTGGGGGAGAATGTTTGCATTGTCAGCATTCCGTCCATCATTTGTTTGCTGTAACACTTTTCGCCCTTAGTGGGATGGGTATGCCCAGACGTGGATCCCTTGCTCACTGTGCCACTGGATTCAAGCTATCCTGGCTGAAGAAGGGTGACATACCCTGAAACCGGTCCCAGGATGCTTGTTTCCAGTCCAGGGAGGACCGAGCCAGGCAGTTCGGTCTGGACTGGTCCCATGGGGCACAGGGTCAAGACTGATTGGCATATGGCTGGGTCCAAACTGGGGTGGCGTAGTGGACAAAAGAACAATGGATTTAACCCAGATCTTTTGACAGGGGGAGAATGTTTGCATTGTCAGCATTCCGTCCATCATTTGTTTGCTGTAACACTTTTCGCACTTAGTGGGATGGGTATGCCCAGACGTGGGTCCCTTGCTCACTGTGCCACTGGATTCAAGCTAGCCTGGCTGAAAAAGGGTGACATACCCTGAAACCGGTCCCAGGATGCTTGTTTCCGGACCAGGGAGGACCTGGCCTGGCAGTTCGGTCTGGACTGTTCGCATGGGGCACAGGGTCAAGACTGATTTGCATATGACTGGGTCCAAACTGGGGTGGCGTAGTGGGCAAAAGAATGATGGATTTAACCCAGATCTTTTGACTGGGGGAGAATGTTTGCATTGTCAGCATACCGTCCATCATTTGTTTGCTGTAACACTTTTCGCCCTTAGTGGGATGGGTATGCCCCGACGTGGGTCCCTTGCTCACTGTGTCACTGGATTCAAACTAGCCTGGCTGAAGAAGGGTGACATACACTGAAACCGGTCCCAGGATGCTTGATTCCGGTCCAGGGAGGACCTGGCCTGGCAGTTCGGTCTGGACTGTTCCCATGGGGCACAGGGGCAAGACTGATTTGCATATGGCTGAGTCCAAACTGGGGTGGCGTAGTGGGCAAAAGAACAATGGATTTAACCCAGATCTTTTGACTGGGGGAGAATGTTTGCATTGTCAGCATTCCGTCCATCATTTGTTTGCTGTAACACTTTTCGCCCATAGTGGGATGGGTATGCCCAGAAGTGGGTCCCTTGCTCACTGTGCCACTGGATTCAAGCTAGCCTGGCTGAAAAAGGGTGACATACCCTGAAACCGGTCCTATGATGCTTGTTTCCGGTCCAGGGAGGACCTGGCCTGGCAGTTCGGTCTGGACTGTTCCCATGGGGCACAGGGTCAAGACTGATTTGCATATGGCTGGGTCCAAACTGGGGTGGCGTAGTGGGCAAAAGAACGATGGATTTAACCCAGATCTTTTGACTGGGGGAGAATGTTTGCATTGTCAGCATTCCGTCCATCATTTGTTTGCTGTAACACTTTTTGCTCTTAGTGGGATGGGTATGCCCAGACGTGGGTTCCTTGCTCACTGTGCCACTGGATTCAAGCTAGCCTGCCTGAAGAAGGGTGACATACCCTGAAACCGGTCCCAGGATGCTTGTTTCCGGTCCAGGGAGGACCTGATCTGGCAGTTCGGTCTGGACTGTTCCCATGGGGCACAGGGTCAAGACTGATTTGCATATGGCTGGGTCCAAACTGGGGTGGCATAGTGGGCAAAAGAACGATGGATTTAACCCAGATCTTTTGACTGGGGGAGAATGTTTGCATTGTCAGCATTCCGTCCATCATTTGTTTGCTGTAACACTTTTCGCCCTTAGTGGGATGGGTATGCCCAGACGTGGGTCCCTTGCTCACTGTGCCACTGAATTCAAGCTAGCCTGGCTGAAGAAGGGTGACATACCCTGAAACCGGTCCCAGGATGCTTGTTTCCGGTCCAGGGAGGACCTGGCCTTGCAGTTCGGTCTGAACTGTTCCCATGGGGCACAGGGTCAAGACTGATTTGCATATGGCTGGGTCCAAACTGAGGTTGGCGTAGTGGGCAAAAGAACGATGGATTTAACTCAGATCTTTTGACTGGTGGAGAATGTTTGCATTGTCAGCATTCTGTCCATCATTTGTTTGCTGTAACACTTTTCGCCCTTAGTGGGTTGGGTATGCCCAGACGTGGCTCCCTTGCTCGCTGTGCCACTGGATTCAAGCTAGCCTGGCTGAAGAAGAGTGACCTACCCTGAAACTGGTCCCAGGATGCTTGTTTCCGGTCCAGGGAGGACCTGGCCTGGCAGTTTGGTCTGGACTGTTCCCATGGGGCACAGGGTCAAGACTGATTTGCATATGGCTGGGTCCAAACTGGGGTGGCGTAGTGGGCAAATGAATGATGGATTTAACCCAGATCTTTTGACTTGGGGAGAATGTTTGCATTGTCAGCATTCCGATCATCATTTGTTTGCTGTAACACTTTTCGCCATTAGTGGGATGGGTATGCCCAGACATGGCTCCCTTGCTCACTGTGCCACTGGATTCAAGCTAGCCTGGCTGAAGAAGGGTGACCTACCCTGATACCGGTCCCAGGATGCTTGTTTCCTGTCCAGGGATGACCTGGCCTGGCAGTTCGGTCTGGACTGTTCCCATGGGGCACAGGGTCAAGACTGATTTGCATATGGCTGGGTCCAAACTGGGGTGGCGTAGTGGGCAAATGAACGATGGATTTAACCCAGATCTTTTGACTGGGGGAGAATGTTTGCATTGTCAGCATTCCGTCCATCATTTGTTTGCTGTAACATCTAAAACAGATAGAGCAGACTTTTTATGCGCAGCATCGGCAGATGTCATTCTATCCTCATCTGGCACTAGTACCACATTAAAATCGCCCCCACAAATTATCGCAGCTGGAGGTACTGTGTGTAATTTACTCCATAGTGTGGTGTAGAAACTAGGATCGTCTATATTGGGGCCATAAACATTGACGATAGTCATTAATGTGCCACATAATTTACCGTGTGCTATTATATATCGTCCTTGGTCATCTGTCTCCGCATGCAAGAGCTCAAAGGCCACATTTTTTAAAATCAATATCATGACCCCCCTGGCGTAGGATGAGTAAGATGATGCTAAGCGCACACCAGCCCATCGAGTAGCTATCGCCCCCACTGCGTGCGCAGTTAGGTGAGTTTCCTGTAGAAGTGCCAACTGAATATTATGTCGGTCTACGTAGGCCAATACTTGTCGTGTTTTTTTGGGTTGTTTAGTCCCCGCACATTCCATGTCACCCATGTGATGAGATTGTTACCGCTACCTGTCATACATTGGGCTCCTGTTAACAAGTGCATCTGCACTCCATTCTTTGCTGTTCAAACCTTGACATACCAATAGCCACATCTGTACTTTGCGTGACGAGCAATTGCAATAAAAAAATACCCCAACAATGCACCCCACCCACTTCAGCATCCCAATTATGCTAAGGACCCCCATTAGCAATCTAAGAACAAGTGCATGTAACATCATGCCTTTCCGCATAGGAACATAAGAAACACCCAATATGGTGCTCGTTGAAAGGTTGCGTAACGATTTGGGGCATACCCTCAAGAGGGGGCACCAGTAGCCGACCCGCCCCCCAGTGCATCGAAAAACAGGGGGGAGTCGGAGCAGTAACAAAACCTCCCATCCAGACAGAGTCCAACATCATATCCAGCAAAAAAGTGGTAAGAGATTTGCTATAACAAATCCTAGAATGATACTCAAGCAACAGCGGGAATTTCACGAAACAGCATAGTAGAAATCTGCTAAGCGCATTATAGGGCGAATTCCCATGTCATTAAATAGCATTGGGCACCACCCATCTAGAACATCAGCCTCATTGTAGTCCCACATCTGCCTTGTGGGCACTTACACCTGCAGCAGCCCAGTCGCAGCAGACACATTCAGCAAGTTCTTGGCCGCAAGCTGAGGAAGGAAAGGAAATTTTGGTTGCTTACAGCTACCACTGTCTCATGTCTAGCACATTTAAACCTAGCCGCCCAACTTAGTCAGTTATTTACAGCATATCAAACTTGGCCACTGAGAACCTTGCAACACACTAATACCCTCCTCAACGCAGGTGCGACCCAGGGAATCAAAGGTTTAGGCAAAGTTTAGGGGTTTATCCACTACCATCTCCTATGGGCCTGCAGCATACAACATGACCATCACCCACTATATACATCACAGTTAGCAAAGGGTGTCAATCCTCATTGTCCGCATCCTCTCCTGCAGAGCGCAAAGCTCCCTGTCGCTCAACCTGACGGACAAACTGCATAGCGTCTTTAGGTGATGAGAAAATCTTGATTTTACCTTGGTGTTGGATCCGCAATCGCGCTGGATACAGCATTGCATACTGTATTTTCAGTGTCTGGAGTTTTTTCTTGGCCGGATGAAACTCTTGCCGCGCCTGCTGTACCGCGGTTGTGAAGTAAGGAAACTGCGCAACCTGCACCCCTTGGTAGACTGTTGTGCCTTTCTCTCTTGCCAGCCGTAATGCGGTGTCCCGATCGCGGTAATTTAGCAGCCGAGCTATAATGGGGCGCGGCGGAGCGCCAGGCACCGGTTTCGGTGCCAAAGATCTGTGTGCTCTTTCAACGACCAGTACACTAGAAAAGTGCACCGCGCCCAGCATTTCTTTTAACATGGCTTCAACATACAGCTCCAGCTTGCCCGTGTTGGTTGTTTCAGGCACTCCCGTGATGCAGAGGTCGTTGCGCTGGGAGCGGGCTTCGAGGTCCTCGTTCTTCGCCTGGATGACGGCGAGGAGCTTTTCCATTTGTGTACAAGACTCAGTTACAGCCCCCACTTGATCTTCCATAGTGGAAATGCGTTGCTCTGCCTCTTTAATGCGCGAGCCATGCCGATCAAGCTTCTCCGTCATATTGTCCATACGCAAATTGAGGGTGTCTATTTTGCTGTCGATGGCTTGTAGACTATGCTGCATGGCAAGCATCATACGTTCCAGTTTACTGCCGGTACTGGGTTCGAGTTCTGGTTCTGTATCCGATGCAGTCGTTGCACGCATTTTGGTGAGGCGCTTAGTTTCAAACGAAAGCTTTGGCTGTTGTCTATCCGGCTTGCCCATTTTCTCACTATTAGGACAGCTACACCACCAATGGGAGGCTCTGGCCGCAGATATAGTATGACGTGCACTCTCCCAAGCGCGTTCTTTGGGCTAAACAGTAGAGCAGGGGTTTCCGTTGCACCTATTGGCATGTGGTCCGCTTTGCCTGCCCCGGCCTTCAATTCACACGCAGCCGGTTCACTTTTGGAGCCGGGCCGGCCTGATATTCCACGGCAGCACTTCACCGCCAAGCCGGGCTGCACAGTTCCTCAGTGGTATCGGTGCTCCAGCGCAGGTCACTAATCAGTACGCTCATACCAGTACACACCAGCAGTTATTGTGCGTAATGGGCAATATCCGTCCAGGTGCACCCAGAGGGAAACACAATCTATCCCGGGTACTACAGCCACTTAGCGCCTGGTACAGTAATGGACTCCACAGCTATGATCTGCTCAGCACAAGAAAGAAAGACGGTGGGGCCGCCCCAATGCTGCTCCCTGGTTCCCTAAGGCATCAATCGTTCAGTTTAGTGCAGCCCAGACACCGCAGTTCACTCTCAGCTGCTCGTTGTCTGCAGAGCACCCCGCCGTGGGCCGCACCCGGTCTCCGCTACCAGAGCGCGGTGTGGATATCCCCCAAAGGGCCGCCGCAGCGCGAAGTCAAGCGGGACGGTTGCCGTATCACTACCTCCTCAGGCGGGCCGCCCAACCGCTAGTCAGGCAAACAAAGACCCTGATCTCCACCGGCGCTGCCCCCAAACGGACACCCCTCATGCAGTCTGTGGTAGCGGCTGTCACCAGCGTCATCAGGGAGAGGCAACGCAGCCTGCAGCAGCACCGTCAGGCACACCAGGGTAGCCACATAGCTGGCCGCACCGCACCCAGTGTGTTACCTTATCAGGCGCGCGTCGTCTCAGGATGTATCTCCGCCGCCGTCAGCAGACACGCCGTGGCGCCCACTCGAGTCTTGAGAGCGCAGGCAGCCTCCACCAGCCGCTATATTGCAGGTTGCACTTCAAGCGTGCCCGTCAGCCATCTCAGTCGGGTCTCGTCTCGGCCTCAGCACGGGAAATCCGCCATGTTGCATCCGCCACGAGCCTCGCGGAATTCAGCGAAAATGTGCACGAAAGGCAGCGCTGGTTACAGGAATATAATCCTTGTGTGCTGACAAATTGATTCCACAGCGTTTGTCCTCTGGATGGCGAGGATTACGCTGGATATTTGTCGGATAGGAGCCGCGTCTGGCAGAGCAGCACTAAGGTGCGGCCATCTTGCGTCGGGCTCTCTAGCGCCCCCCCTGTAGAATATATTTGAAATAGATTTAGAAAATCCATTTAGAACTTTATAAGGATTAATATTACTATGGCAGATACACAAGTAACAAGACCTAGATGCAGTTTTATGCGTAGGTGTTATAAAGCTTTTTGTGTCTATTTTGTTTACTGATAGTATTCTGGATAATATTAACAATTATAATACCTTTACATCTGATAAAATAAGATACACCTCGTCCTAACAATTTGACAGGTCCAAGGGTAGACACTGACATTAAGCAAATTCCTATTACTCACTTGAATCAAATAGATGCTAGTAGTTTGCATCACGATAGATCAGTTACTAATTTTTCCCTGAATGTTTTTACTAAATTACTCTACGAATATGTGGAAACAATGGATGTGAGTGACTGTTATGTGTGTATACAGTTACCTTTGTCTGTTTCAGAAGGTGTAACCTACCATCACCTTCCTTTGACTTATGGTGTGACCTGTAGTGTCTTATCAAGTTTGTTGTATAGAACAGGTAAACTAGATTATTATTATTCTAATATAGATACAATATTTTCTAAAGTCCCTGTAATACCTGAGTTGAATACGATAGCACATGCAAATGTCATGGGAGATTTTTTCCTGACAACCAAACTTTTAGATATAGAATACGCTAATAAAAATAATCTAACATGTAAATTGAAAAAGGAAGAGAAAATCTTTTTGGAGATGGTGGAAGAAAGAAGGGCTAAGTTTCAGAGAAAAGCTGTTGAAGAGAAATTAAAGACACCACCTTGAGTTTTCAGAGAAGGCAACTATGACAAAGGCGAGACTTATGCTGCAGTGGCCCTGGATTGGTCGCAGAAGGGAAAATTATGCTTACGTAGGGAAAAGACTAACTACAACAATTACTTCATCAGTTCCAGTGAATGTGAAGATACCTATAAAAGTATTGGGGGTTGGGGATTAAAGGGAGGAACTGACCCTGTCTTGCCAGGCATATATTATGTCTGTGGGAGGAAAGCCTATTATCGGCTGCCAGATCACTGGTATGGAACTTATTATCTTGGGATTGTCTTTCCAAAAGTCTACCATGTAGACAAAAGTATGAAAGGAATCCATGAAGTAAAGCAAGGACTAAAACGTGTAAAAGAGAAAGTTTTTCAGAAATTGTAGGCAATATATTTGGAGCATTGATACCTGGAGTTGGGGTTACACTGAATGCATACAAAATTCGACAATTGTCCACAGTGGTTGATCGTTTATCAACGGATACTGCTGGAGGATTCCTGATGATTGACACTGGAATGATTGCCATGAGATCTATGGTTATGCAAAATCGACTTGCCCTTGATATATTATTGGCAAAAGAGGGTGGAGTCTGTGGAATGCTGAAAGTTCAACATTGTTGCACTTACATTCCAGATAAAAGTAAGAATTTGGAAGGATATATTCAGAATATCACTGATTTGCATAAGAAAGTAACCCAACTAGAGGTTGACGGTGTCTGGGAGAGACTAAGTAAGAGTTTTTCTACTATAAGCAATTGTTTTTCTTCTATAGGTAGTTCCTTGGTAGGAAAAATAATAGTACAGATAATTTCTGTAGCTGTCATGATATTCATAATACGAATGACTTATGTTTGTATGTAGAAAAGACGCAAAGAAAAGAAAGAAAGGAAATTAAGTAAGGAACGTAAAGAAAGGAAAAGAGAGATAGATGAGATAAAATTGGAGGATTTTAAAGAAAAATTGTATGTAAAATGTAAGGAGCAAGGGCCAGAAGACAAAATAACAGCTATATAACTTGGTAAACCGTATGTGTAGGGATTTTATGATGGTAAACCATCAAAGGGGGGATTGATGGAGTGAGGTTTGTAAAAATACATCCTCATGAAATTAAGTAACCCCATTATAATGTATTGACTGCATGGACTAACCAACTCTGAATGCACACATTTACACATGGGGCAAACGCATTTTACATAATATACTAAACCATGTTGGCATGAGTACGTATTAACTGTTTGCGCTTTGAAAAACCGTACTAATGCATGTTTATGCTATGTTGTACATTGCACATTTTGCATGTTGTGCACAAATAACGAAAAGGTTGCTTTAAATTAATAGCTTTAGCTAGGAATTAATTAACACAGGGTATTAGTATTGTGGGAGGCAACCATAATGGGTTTTATTTCATGAATTAATATTCTTTTGTGTTTGTTTACTTTAGTACGAGATTGGGCCTGCATGAAAATGGCCTCTTGTCTGAACCAGCATGTGGTTGTCATGGTCGGTACGGAGAACGCATGTGCCAAAAATGCTTTGCCTGCTTACGGACGGCAGAGTGTACCAGCTGATGTAATCTGTGTGAAGGCCATGTTGACCTGTGTCCTTTTGTTTATGTGCCAAGACGCGACAGCGACTGTGGAAACAGCCATCGCTACGTGCAATTTGAATGTGAAACGGATGTCATGATGTACAAATGTTGCAAAATGTATAACTATGAATGTTAGTGGTATACAAATGTATTGGTCTTTAATCCTTCCTTTGTTAAAACCAGTATGGGATGGATTTGTGAGGAGAACTGGATGAGGTGACCCTAGCATGATTTGTGACAACCAATCACAGACCGAGTTTCTACTGATACTGCAACATTGTAAGATAGTAAGTTAGTCATGAGGGTATAAGGGTATAATTGATATCCCAATTGGGGTGTGGCTAGGCAGTGCAGTCCGGTGTGGCATATCAGAGAGAAGAGATGATCAGAATGCACAGAATATCAAGAGAGAAGCGCACCAAGACAGAGAGAGCAGACCAGCACTAAGCCAGAGAACACTTTAGGTACGAGAACGTTGCGGGAGTGCTTGGGAGGAGACTGCGTCCGAGGAGAACTAGGTTAAGGTAGATTGAATTGGGAGATTATATTTGTTCGCCAGTTGATGGCAAAACTTAGCTGCATCTGTCCTGTTAACTTTGTCCTCTGAGCCAATCTCTGGGGACCTCTTGCCACAACCTCGGCCAAGGAAGTGGTTTTCCTGATTCTTTGGTAGGTATCACCCTCCTTAATTGCTTTAATTTTGCAATATTTTTCTGCAACTGTTTATGCTGTACCTTCTCTTTCCCCATTCCTATACACGCTTTGATGTCGATAAAAATGATTCATTTTGATTACATTGCTTGATAATTTGTTCTCTTATATGTGATCTTGTGTGTGCACTGCCAATCTGAATTATGAGCATTTAATTTTAATAAGATAAAAATCATTAACTGAACAAATGACTCTGTGGTTATTTAGTTAAAGTATTAAACTGTTTAGTTAATCATAGTCACCATCAACTCTTCAACTAATGGTCCATCGACCAAAGGAAGAAGACAGTTGAGATTGCGAATAGTTAGGGAAATATATATAAATGTTATTAATGTGAAGTGTATTATTGTACATAATAAATCTGACAATTTGAACCCCCAGATCCAGCGCCCGTCTTCAGGGATCATTTATGGGTAATGAGTGATGGGCCCCGTTGTTTGGTAAGCAATTTATGTGTGACGAGATTTCCTTGGTACCTGGTTCATGAATTAGGGGTTGCGCTGGATCAGCGCCATCAAGCCCGACTCGACAGGCTGGGTATCTCTTTTCGTCAAAGGTCATTTGGAATTATATGGGAGATGCCCGCCGGCTACATTTGGGTTGTAATGGAGGATTTGGCTGAGTTAGTGCCATTGTTTGAATGGGAGGTTTTGCCGCTGCTTGAAAAGGGAGGCCTGCCTGATGATGGTTTCAGGAGCACTGTAAAGAAGCCAGAGTTTGCGGGGTAATTGACCCCACTAAACCTAGAAGGAGACAATGTTTAATGACAGAAGGCATCCATGCAAGGTACTGTTATCCTAAATAGTTGTGTGGTAGTGCCCTGGATGTTATGTATGACATTTCCCTGCTCTGCCTACACGGAGTTGACTCCTTCTGAGGCACTAAGAGGGCAATGTCTCATGATTTTTCAGCAAGTCACAATGATAAGACAAGTATAATTTAAAAAAGGACGCACCAATGTTTTTTCTGCACAGAAGAAAGACATCATGGACATTGTGGTTTTGAAAAATTAGTGGGAACTGTAACGGTGATAACAACTCGCCGAAATACAGCAAATGAGTACACTGGTGACTGATCTAATTAGAGTACTCCGGTTTTATAAAGATCACTATTCCCTTACATTTGAAACTATGCCAAAAAACATTGAAAGTGATTGACTTTTCAGGAGTGATTTACTTGCACTTTGAGTCCTTCTTCACTTTTTAAAGACCAATGTATATTTGAACAGCAGAGCAACTGACCACCTTATTTTTACAATGATTAAGACCTGCTCTGGTCGAAAAACACGTTATGCTTCAAGGATTCCTCCCTGCAAATAAAACTGTTTGTTACCTGCACTCGATTGAAGGGCTTGTTTTTCGTGCTGTAAAAGCACGGGATCCTCTTGTGCAATATATATATTGCACAAGATATATATTCAAGAAATACATGTTAAACTGCTAAAAAATGGATAGTTCAAGTTGAAAATGTACAACATATATAATAACATTTAAATATAATTTAAATTTTTTTGTAATAATAAAAATATTTAAAAAAATGTTTATTAACCTAACTTTATATACATGTTTATTTTTAAGTTAACATATATATGATTAAAAAGTAAAAATATATAATAAATAAACTTTGAAAACATAAATAAATGAGAAAAATGTGTGGCATGTTTTTATTCTATAAAAAATGTAATTAATTATATTATTGGTTACAAACAATGCACCAACAATACTAATAAAATAAGACACACTATTTATACTACATACAAGACTAAAATTATAAAATTAAATAATCAGACTCTAACATAATTAATTTAGTTTAAAAGTGTTAGACACTAAAGAGGTGACTTTTGCTATGCCCACTCCAATCTAACCATATTGGGGGAACGTGTTGGACACTAAAGGGGTGATATTTACTATTCCCAATCTAATCTAAGGCTACTTGAAGATGGTGTTGGATGTTAAAGAGGTAAAATTGACAATATAAAATAATTTAAATGAGGTAATACAAATAAAAGGTTTTAGCTACACATTTAAAACTCCATACTCACACACAATTTATTAATATGAAATTAAATAAAATGTAATCTAAAAACACACTAGCCAAAACTACAAACCTATATATACATATTTAAATATGTAAATACAAAATATATATTTTTTCAATTAATATATAATATATTTTTACAAACATCCCTAAACTTTAAACCATATGTTAAAAATTAAAATCATAAACCAAAATTAACAATATTAACATACAAAAATGAAAATGTATTTTACATTTAAAAAAATTAAATATATTTTTGAATACAATATTACAATTTTGAAACCAATTAAGCATACTTATACAATTTAAAATTGTTTTTTTACAAAAATGAAACATTTTTTAAACTTTATATCAAGATATGTCCAAATATTTTGACTTTGAAATATAATTTTTGTATTTTGAAAAATAGTTCAATACCATGAATATGTATTGTATTTAATATTAAAGCAGAATTATTACAAATATAAATGTAACCAGATACATTTTAAAATGTCATATCATTATAATTATTATCATAAAATCTAATTTAAAATATAAACTTTTTAAAAATCTCCCATCCTTTACCCTTAAGGTTCCAAAATCCTGCTACTAAAAAAATGTATAAAATATTAGTTATATACAGAAATACAACTGGAAATACAAATTTCAACAGTTTCATAACTAATAAATTATCTTACTAAAACACAAATAAAAAACTCATAAACATATACAATCAAAACACACTGCAATAAATTACACACTAACACTTACAAACGATATTACATGTAACGATATTTAAACAACACTGTAAATGAAGTGTTTATCTTTGATATTCCTGTCAACGATATTTTTCTTCATATCCCGATATACTTGACCCAATATTTTTTTTTCGCAGTTTTTTTCTGATATTTTGTCAAAACACTGCATAAATAGATCACAATACTATGTCAAAATGTATGTTTACATTACCCAGCTGGCAAACCAGGTAAGGAACGGTGTATATAGCTATAAATCAGAGTGCCTGATGGAGATTTAAGGGTGAATGCAGACAATAAATATTGTCGTCAAGAAGGGAATGATAGCGAGTGTGTTGATAGGCAAGGCAGCTCCTGGTTAATTGTCATTTCAGTGGATCGCTTGACCTGGTACACCCGCAAGCAATGTCTGCAGGTTTTAAATGTTGTGTTCCAGTTAGGCTATTACATTTGCTTTAGCGCACAGGTCCAGGAGGTGGCCAAACCTGCAGTGCACCCCTGCAAGTGGATATTATCATTCTCTCTTGTGAACAAGACAGAGTTGTTCAGTCAAAACGCGTCATGCTGGGGCACTGGCCAGGATTGACTAGTTGCTGAAGTCATGTTTATTAAATAAAGCACTTTATTCACCGTTTTCGTCCCCTGAGTGGTCCGTACCTGTCTGTGTGCCGTGGAGGAGTGGTGCCATTCGGGATTTGTCTTCATATATATATATATATATATATCCAAAAACAAGGATAGCCCCAATGGAAGAAGCCAATTGGCGGGTAAGTAATTCATTATTTATTGACGACAATCCTGCAAGCAGGTATCAGCAAAGAAACCAGCATCAATATTAATCAGCTCAGCCAGACGCGTTTCGGGAAATCAATCCCTTCTTCTGTGGCAATACGCTAACCGAAACGGCATTTCCTGCACATTTATCAGTCCCAAAGTTCCTGCCCCATTGGGCGTGGCCAACCACACGGCCTTCTGGACTTTGTAGTGCCTGATTACACTCATGTGAGTCCGCTTGAAAGTTAGCAAAACATAAACAGCATAAAATACCCATGTGGGCAGAGGCACAGTCTCGATGAAAACACTTGTTCTGCTTTGTGGTTGCCGTCGTGAACACTGCCTCCTGTTTGCAACGAAGACGCCAACCTGGCGCCCTCACAGGCCCGCTTTTGTGGTGGGCTTCTCCCGCGGCTGGACTGAGCCACTATTAATCCAAAAACGGATTCGCGAATTGCCACATTGTGGAATTGTTGCCACTAAACAAGCTCTCTGAGACAGAGTGTGCTTTCCTCATCTTGATGAAAGAGTCTAAAGATAGTTGAAGGCCTGTCATTTGTGCCGTTGTTTATCTCCCAAAATCATTCACCATACCTTGAACATGTTGTAGTTACCAAAACATGTATGGGAGAGAATCACTGTTGATTTCTTTGGTCGTCTTAACCCGTTAAGTGCTTCTGTCGGCCAACGGCCGTCGCAAGCACTACCTCGGTAGTGCTGCGCACGTCCGTTGGCCAACGCGGCCCCGCCCGCTTAATAGAACGTTCCGCACTGGCGCGGAACGTTCTAAGCAGTTAACCAGTTAACAATGGACATCACCTGATGGTGGTCATTGATGAATACTCCTGTTTTCCATTTGTAGAAGATCTCTCATTGACCACTCAATAAAGAGTCATAGTGAGGTTAAATGTCATTTTTCAAACATGTGGTGTTCCTTCAATTCTAAAGTCTGACAATGGCCCACCGTTCAACAGTCAAGAATTCAGAGACTTTCTTGATCCTCTCAACATGAAGCATCAACAAAGCACACCTCTTTGGCTACAAGCAAATGGTGTTGTCGACCATTTTATGAGCACACTTATAAAGACCATCCAGCATGCTACATTGGAGAAGGGTGTTCTAAAGTCCTCTCTCCATGATGCTCTTTGAGCTTCCCGGTCGACTTTGCATTCAAAGGCAGGTGAAAGTCCTGCCACCCTGATATTTGGGAAAGCCATGATGACCAAGTCACCACAATGGAACAGCAGAAGGTTTATAACAGATGGTGAACTTCGTCAAACAGACATGTGCCATAAGCAAAAGATGAACGTATGTGCCTACAAGCGTAGATGTGTCAAGAACACTACTTTCAATGAAGGAGATTGAGTATTGGTGTGACACAGAGAACACGGAAATCTGATGCTCCCTTTGATGTTGCACCCTTCAAAGTTGTGACTAGTAAGAGACACATGGTGACTGCTCACTCTCCTGGAAGTCCATTATGTGAGATTTTTTTTAATTTGAGGCATCTGTCAGTTCCTGATGTCAGAGATGAGACTGGTTTGATTGAGACTATAAAGAGCCCCCTGACTGCATCTCTCCCTACATCACCTGTGCCAGTCATGGACGCATCTCGTCTCTCCTCACAGCCTCAAAGGGCACAATCTGGCATTTGGTCAGAGCTCCATGACGCCTTACAGAGGAGTTGTAATGTATATTTATATATATCTGTAAAAAAAATATTTTTATTTAACTAAGGGGTAGATGTAGAGTCTTGTGAGTTAGCGATGACTGGACCTTTTTGGTTTCTGATGGACTCCGTAGAACTGTGATGTAAGTTTTTGGTGTGATGAATAGAGTTGATGTTTAGAATGTTGAGTTTGCAGTTACACACAGTGGAATGAAGATGTGTAAGACCAAACTCCATGCGTGGTGTATTCATTTATGAGTACCCAGGCAGGGGAGGACGCTACAAGTATCACATCCTCTTTCTCTATTTCTGATTGTGGACAATTGGTTTCGTCCTTTAGGTTCTACCGTTCGTGTGGCCTTCCCCATCTTTTGTATTCAGGCTGTGCACTTATGCCTTGATACAACACCTCACTGCTCTCTTGAACAGAGCCTTTCTACATTCACTGTATCCTGATAGACTTGTTCTCTATTTTAATTACCTTTTCAATATGGCGGCCATCGTATCTTTCTCTGATTCACTTTCACCAGCAACTCCTAATATGGCAACTGTTTACCCCATTGCTTCGCTTCTCTCGAGGCTCACTCTAACAATTGATGTTCCAGATCCCTAACAGGCATTTGGACCATTTTCCACAGGACTGCAGATGACCACACACCACAAGAGACTGCCTATCACTGTTCGTGAACTTTCTCTGGTAACCTTTGTTCGATTTCTGCCCTACGGCCACGCTATGTACTACTTCTGAGCATGTACACCATGCTCACTACTTTTGACATTTCTTTCCCCAGAATTGTTTCTGTATTTGGACTTACTTTGGAAGTCATTGTCTCGCCGGCAAGCATACAGCTCAAGACCACCTAGCACCGCTCGTGACCTCTTTTCAGGCAAACACCGCTCAATACTTGCCCTATGACTACGCTACTGAGCATGCACTTCATGCTTGTCTCTTTTGACTTTTTCTTCCCCAGATTTGTTTTAAATTCTGACCTCAATTGGAAGTCATTGTCTCACCGGTAAGCGCTCCCGGGCTTGCTATGCCCATGTTTTTCTACCGTGCTGCTCTAACTCATGTTCAATATCCAGCAACTGGCTTTTTTTGATATGACGTATTACGGTATCACATCGCAAATGTCTGTGCATACCAATTATAATTCACCCATCTTATCACAGATGCTATGATGCATTTGATTGGCAATTTGGCTCATGCTTGGATTAACCGGACATGCTTTGCATGTTCTGTCAGACACCTGTAGTACTCTACATTGTCTAATGGGTTATTGGACTGTCATCTTAAGCAATAATACTATGCATTTTTGACGTGCCGGTGCTCACTTTCTTTTCACCATGCCTATATGTTTCTGACTTAGGTGACCCCTTATTTTCTTAATCTATACACTTGGGTGTAAGTCATGGGTACACTGGTGACTAATGAGATCCTGCACCGAAGCTTGCTCTGACAGTAATTTCTTATTTGGTCCCTCCTAATGACCCTGCGTTGGCAAAATCCAGCCTCTTCGGCAATTGACTGATGGTGGACTCTGTAAGTATTCATTATTACTTATGATTGCTGATGGTAACCATGTCAATTTTGTGCAGCAATATTGACTCATGACTAACCCTGGGCGTAGTTCGCGAAGTAGCGCTACGCGAAGCTACGCGAAGTGCACTTCGCACTACGCGAGCTACGCGTAGCACTCACGCCGAACTGCGTGAGTGCGCTGTTCGCGATGATTGCACAGTGCCGGATGCTTGTCCGCACTGTGCAATCATTGAAAACGGCATCTTGCACAGTGCGAGCTGTCTTTTACTGCCGCTCGAGTAGATTTTTACTCGAGCAGCAGCTTTCTCAACGCGGACTGGTAGTTTCTCATCGCAAGCGGTTGCAAGCATACGCGACCACTCGCAATGAGAAACCTGACCTCCCGCGTTGAGAATCTCACCGGGAGGTTTATTTTCCACGCTCGCGATCGGCAACTTGATGTTGCTGATCGCGAACGAGGAAAAAGTCTCGCTGGATGTCATTTTGCTTGCTCGCGGTCGCCAACTTGATGTTGAGGACCGCGAGCAAGCAAAAATGACCGCTGCACTCACGCTACGCTACGTGTGTTTGCACTGTGCTACGTGCAATTCGCGTAGTGTGAAGTAGCGCAAACTTCGCAAACTACGCGAGCGTAGCGTATTGCTTTGCCCAGGGTTACTCATGACTATACTGTTTATAACATTGAATACTATTTATTGAACTACTTTATATGTACTCCCCCTATAGTTGTCATTTAACCTTCCCCTAAATATACATATGTAACAGATTGACTTATATGTTATAAATTTGTGCTTGTCAATGTGCTTACTACCAATTGTATTATTACATCATGTTTGTGCTAAGGATGTACCTGACTATTTGTGTATGGATGACCTGTCCTGTAAATAATCATATACATATTTTCATTCACTTTTCTGATTTTCTTTTCTTTTTCTTTCCTTTATATTAGTTTTGGGGTGGGCATGACCGACCCACTACACACACTGAGGGCCTTTTGCCCATTGGCTCCTTGGCTCTAACATCATTGATTTGGTACACTGCTGGTGTTACTGTTTGCACTATATTATCTTCACTCTATATCATATTGTAGCACAGCTCTGAGAAAGCCCCAGGCCTGTGCTCTGTGAAGGTGCGAAACACGTGTTGGCTGTTCATTCTTTACCAATTTTTCTAACTGCTTAGCACCTTTTTTCTTCTAGCAATAAAAGTTGCTTTATTCAACTTCCAGAATTGATTCTATCAACATATTACCTACTGGCTGTTGCAAGTAGGTAGTTATAGTTAGGACCTTGTTTCTATCCAAAAAGCGTTTTTTCTTTTGCCAATATCTTTGGCGCCGTTTGACGAATCTTTGCAAAATTTTCCAAAGTAATGGTTCACTCAGGTCAGCTCCTGTTTTGAAAGTTTCGGGGTGAATCGTCAAGTGGGGCTGAGAAAAAAGGGGGGTCCCAAAACGCTTTTCCCTATGTTAATTTCCATATGAACTTTAGACAAAGGTACAGCTCGACTGCTGAACGGAATGACACCAAATTTGGCAAAAAGGTAGGTCTTGGTCCAGAAAGTGACCTTTTTTTTTAAATGGTGTAAATCTGTTCAGTAGTTGCTGAGAAATTCCAATAATAAAAATTTATATATCTGAGCACCGTGGAGGATTCGCGAACCCTCCTGATCACGAGCTTCATTCTGATTGGCTGCCAACACTCCAAACCAGAATGTGTTGGCAGCCATCTTGTGACTCGGTAACCGAGTCACAAGAAAACAGTTAAAAAAAATGATAAAAAACAAGAAAAGGGGGCAGGGTAGAAACTCCCTGACCCCCTAGGCCTGCTCAGGGGGTCCCACAAGGACCCCCAGGGCCAAAAAAAGCATTTGTTTTTTTTAAACTCGGCCCAATTCGCGATAGGTGCGCGAATCCGGCTGAAAAAAAAAACAAAGCGCGGGCTCCCGAGCTTTGTTTTCTATAAGCCCCCGGGTGGGCCAGGTCCCGGGGGCAATGCCCAGTTAAGTAGCGGGGGCCTGTGGGGGCCCCCGCAGCCCCAGGGAGGTGGCTTAGTTAATCATATGCAGGGGGCTTGCGGCCCCCCTGCAGCCCTGGCGACCGCCACCTCCCCGGGGCTTTTTATTTAAAATGCATGGGGGTGCTCCTTCCCCCCCACGCTACCCCAGGAACCGCCACCTACCCAGGGCATTGTTATTTTAAGGCGGGGTCCTCGCGGGCCCCTCCAAGCCCTGGGGACCGCCACCTCCCCGGGGCTATCATTTATTTTGGGTGGGGGCCTTGCAGGCCCCCCAAGCCCTGGGGACCACCACCTCCCCAGGGCTACATGATTTAAATGCGGGGGCCATGCAGCCCCCACAGCCCCGGAGACCGCCACCTCTCCGGCGCTACTTCTAAAAACAAACAAAGTGTTGGGGGGCTCGAGCCCCCCCACACTGCCCCAGGGACGACCACCTTCCCAGGGCACTATTTATTAAAATGCGGGGGTCCGTTGAGGACCCCAAGCCCCGGGGACCACCACCTCACCGGGGCTTTAATCAGTTGGAGCCCTCGAGGACCCTGGGTACTGCCACCCCCCAGGGCCGGCTCCTGCAATGTCCCGGGGTGCCCACCCCCGGGACATTGCCGTTTGCTATGGCAGGGCGGGAGCATGGCTCCCGCCCTGCCATAGCAAACAATGATTTGCTTCGTGGAAGTGAGAGCAGGAAACATGATCTCGCTTCCAAGAAGCAAAGCAGAATTAGCTTTGGGCAAGGGGAGCTGCATGTTAGCAGCTCCCCTTGCCCAAAAGCAATGCCAGCTCCCGCAGGAGGCAGGGAGCCGGCTGGGACCATGGGCGAATTGGGGCTACCCCATGGTCCCCAACTTGAGGGCCTGCCCCGGAGGATGGGGTCCACGGGGCCAATATTGACCCAGAGAAGGGGGGCCATGGGCCCCCCTCCATAAATGAAAAAATAAAAAAAGCATTGGCCATGCCCCGGGGGATGGGGTCACCGGGGACAATAGTGGCACAGGGAAGGGGGGGCCATGCGGCCCCCCTCCTTAAATAAAAATATGTAAAAAGAATTGGCCATGCCCCGGGAGATGGGGTCCCCAGGACCAAAAATGGCCTCAGGAGGGGTGTCACGCGGCCCCCCTTAAAAAAAAAAATAAACAAGGCAGGCCAGCCCCCGGGGGATGGGGTCCCTGGGGCCAGAAGTGGCCCAGGGGAGTGGGTCCACACAGCCCCCTCCCGGGAAAAATATATATTTTTTTATAAAAACGACGCCAGGCCCCAGGGGATGGGTCCCCGGGGCCAATAGTGGCCCATGGAAGGGAGGCCACGTGTTCCCCTTCACGTTTAAAAATTAAATAAATGCTCAGGCCCTGGGGATGGGGTCCCCAGGGTCCAAGAAATACTAAAAGAAGGGGGACCACACAGCCCCTCTTCTAAAAATATTTTTTTTTAAAGAAAAGCCGGCATCTCGCCGGAGCCTTTGCCCCCTCCTTGCACCACTCTGCAAACGAGCCCCCTGGTGCGTTCTAAGGTGGGGGATTAAGACCCCTTCATTCCTGAGGGTCCCTGGGGGCCAACTAGCCCACCAGGTACCGCCAGTAAGCCCCACACAGTGGGATAACTGAGAGGTGGTCCGAGGCCACGCCCCTTTTTACACCACTCTGCAAACGCGCCTCTTGGTGCACTGCTGGTGGGGTGATGAGGTCCTCTTGTGTCCTGAGGACCTCAGGACACAAGTGGACTTCATCCCCCGAGCAGCAGTGCGCCAGGAGGCATGTTTGCAGAGTGGTGTAAAAAGGGGGCGTGGCCTCGGACCACTCTCAGCAATCCAGCTGTGTAGGGCTTACTGGAGGTACCTAGTGGGCTAGTTGGCCCCCAGGGACCCTCAGGAGGCAAGGGGACTTCATCCCCAACCAAGAGCACACCAGGAGGCGCGTTTGCAGAGTGGTGGACAAAGGGGGCATGGCCTGTGTCTACCTATCAGCAATCCCACTATCTGGGGCATACTGGTGGTATCAGGTAGGCTAGTTGGTCCCTAAGTACCCCCAGTAGCGAAGGGGACTTTAATCCCCACCAAAGAGCGTGCTAGGGAGTGCGTTTGCAGAGTAGTGGGGAAAGGGGGTGTGGCCTGCTATGACAACTTAGCAATCCCACTTTGTGGGACTTACTGGAGGTAATAGGAGGGTTAGATGGCCCCCAAGGTTGTCCTTGGGGACCAACTACCTCTCCTATTACCTCTACTAAGTCCCACACAGTGGGATTGCTAGGAGTTCTTCGGAGGCCACGCCCCCCCTTTCTCCACCACTCTGAAAACACGCCTCCTGGCACAGTACTGGTTGGGGGATGAAGTCCACTTTACTCCTGAGGGACTTTGGGGGCCAAGAAGCCCTCCTGCTACCTCCTGTAAGTCCTACGCAGCGGAATTCCTGAGCACTGGTCGGAGGCCCAGCCCCCTTTCTGCCCCACTCTGCAAACGTGACTACCAGTTAAAGAAGCATTTGTAATGTAATAGGTCTCGCATTTGGGAGAGTTAGAGCTATTGGCATTGCAAATGTAAAAGATTTTTAGTAATGTTTTTGGGTGTAGAGTGGATGTACGTTGTGTGTAGTGGAATTATGTGGTAAGTTGTGCAGTGAAATTATGTGAATAGAAAGTATGTGGTATTTAGTGTATAGGAATTATGTGGAGTGGGATTACCTGTTTTGGAGAGTAATTATGTAGTATTGTAGTCTGCGTTGTGGAGTGGTAACCTCAGGTTTAGTCTTCCTCGTTACCATAGATGCTAAACTATAAACTCAATGAGACACAAAAAAAGAAGGAACCACTGAGAAGCACTTCTGGACCTAGTCAGAGGTATGAGCAGGGCCACTGGAATTATGTGACTGTTCGGCTGTACCAATTTTCACATAATTAAACATTTTCCGTATTTGCCAAATATTCCATCATCTGCTGCCTAATCTGCAGATTTGAACAAAAAAGCCTTGTTTCTAGCTCAAATGGCTCAAATGTTCCCAAAAATGCAGCGTCACGTGTTGCAGTGTGGTGGAAGGCCCTTTGCAAAGCTGGAATGGTCACGTGTTACTTATTGCTGAATGTGGGTGTTAAATTGGTACTAATGGTGCACAAACCTCTCTTCTTTCTGTGCCTCTCTTGCCTTTTTCTGCATTTCTCTTGCTTCTTTCTGCACCTTTCTTTCTCTTTCTGCACCTCACTGTCTTCTTTATGCACTTCACTTGCCTCTTTCTGCACTTCTCTTGCCTGTTTCTGCACCTCACTTGCCTCTTTCAGCACCTCTGTTGCTTTTTTCTGCATATCTCTTGCCTCTTTCTGCACCTCTCTTGCCTCTTTCTGCACCTCTCTTGCCTCTTTCTGCACCTCACCTGCCTCTTTTTGCACTTCTCTTGCTTCTTTCTACACTTCTCTTGCCTCTTTCTGCTCCTCTCTTGCCTCTTTGTGCATTTCTCTTGCCTGTTTCTGCACTTCCCTTGCCTCTTTCTGTACCTCTCTTGCCTCTTTCTGCACCTCACTTGCCTCTTTCTGCACCTCACTCTCTTCCTTCTGCACCTCTCTTGCCTCTTTCTGCACTTCTCTTGCCTCTTTCTGCACTTCTCGAGCCGCTTTCTGTACCTCTCTTGCCTCTTTCTGCACCTCAAGTGCCTCTTTCTGCACTTCGCTTGCCTTTCTACTCTTATCTTGCCTCTTTCTATACCTCTCTTGCCTCTTTCTGCATCTCACGTGCCATTTTCTGCTCTTCTCTTGCCTCTTTCTGAACCTCTATTGCCTCTTTCTGCAACTCTGTTGCTTCTTTCTGCACTTCTCTTGCCTCTTTCTGCACCCTTCTTGTCTCTTTCAGCACCTCTGTTGCTTCTTTCTGCACTTCTCCTCCTTCTTTCTGCACCCCTCTTGCCTCTTTCTGTACCCCTCTTGCCTCTTTGTGCACCTCTCCTACCTCTTTATGCACCCATCTGCCTCTTTCTGCACCTCTGTTGGTTCTTTCTGCACTGCTCTTGCTTCCTTCTGCACCCCTCTTGCCTCTTTGTGTACCCCTCTTGTCTCATTGTACACCTCTCCTTCCTCTTTTTGCACCTCTCTTGCCTTTTTCCGCAGTTCTCTTGCCTCTTTCTGCACCTCTTTTACTTCTTTCTGCACTTCTCTTGCCTCTTTCTGAACCCCTCTTGCCTCTTTCTGCACCTCTGTTGGTTTTTTCTGCACTGCTCTTGCTTCTTTCTGCACCTCTTTTGCAAATTTCTGTATCCCTCTTGCCTCTTTCTACACCCCTGTTCCCTCTTTCTGCACCTTTCCTGCCTGTTTCTGCACCTCTCTTGCCTCTTTCTGCACCTCGGTTGCTTCTTTCTGCACTTCTCTTGCCTCTTTCTGCACCCCACTTGCTTCTTTTAGCACCTCTGTTGCTTCTTTCTGCACTTCTCTTGCTTCTTTATGCACCCCTCTTGCCTCTTTCTGTACCCCTCTTGCCTCTTTGTCCACGTATCCTTCCTCTTTCTTCACCTCTCTTGCCTTTTTCTCCTGTTTTCTTTCCTCTTTCTGCACCTCTTTTGCTTCTTTCTGCACTTCTCTTGCCTCTTTCTGTACCTCTCTTGCCTCTTTCTGTACCTCTGTTGGTTCATTCTGCACTGCTCTTGCTTATTTCTGAACCTCTGTTGCACATGTGTGCATCAGTCTTGCCTCTTTTAGCACCCCTCTTCCATCTTTCTGGACCTCTCTTGCCTCTGTCTGCACACCTGTTCCCTCTTTCTGCACCCCTTTTGCCTGTTTCTGCCACTCTCTTGCCTCTTTCTGCAGTTCGTTTGACTCCTTCTGTACCTCTGTTGCTTCTTTCTGCACTTCTCTTGCTTCTTTCTGTACCTCTCTTGCTTCTTTCTGCACACATCTTGCCTCTTTTTGCACCCCTCATCCCTCTTTCTGCACCTCTGTTGCCTCTTTCTGCACCCTTCTTGTCTCTTTCTGCACCCCTCTTGCTCTTTCTGTACCCCTCTTGCCTCTTTGTGCACCTCTCCTATCTCTTTCTGCACCCCTCTGCCTCTTTCTGCTCCTCTGTTGGTTCTTTCTCACTGCTCTTGCTTCTTTCTGCACCACTTTTGCAAATTTCTGTATCCCTCTTTCCTCTTTCTGCACCTCTGTTCCCTCTTTCCTCACCTTTCCTGCCTGTTTCTGCACCTTTCTTGCCTCTTTCTGCACCTCTGTTGCTTTTTCTGCACTTCTCTTGCCTCTTTCTGCACCCCACTTGCCTCTTTCAGCACCTCTGTTGCTTCTTTCTGCACTTCTCTTGCTTCCTTCTGCACCCCTCTTGCCTCTTTCTGTACCCCTCTTGTCTCTTTGTGCACCTCTCCTTCCTCTTTTTGCACCTCTCTTGCCTTTTCCGCAGTATTCTTGCCTCTTTCTGCAACTCTTTTACTTCTTTCTGCACTTCTCTTGCCTCTTTCTGTACCCCACTTGCCTCTTTCTGCACCTCTGTTGGTTCTTTCCGCACTGCTCTTGCTTCTTTCTGCACCTCTTTTATAAATTTCTGTATCCCTCTTGACTCTTTCTACACCCCTGATCCCTCTTTCTGCACCTTTCCTGCCTGTTTCTGCACCTCTCTTGCCTCTTTCTGCACCTCTGTTGCTTCTTTCTGCACTTCTCTTGCCTCTTTCTGTACCCCACTTGCCTCTTTCAGCACCTCTGCTGCTTCTTTCTGTACTTCTCTTGCTTCTTTATGCACCCCTCTTGCCTCTTTCTGTACCCCTCTTGCCTCTTTGTGCACCTATCCTTCCTCTTTCTACACCTCTCTTGCCTTTTTCTCCTGTTCTCTTGCCTCTTTCTGCACCTCTTTTGCTTCTTTCTGCACTTCTCTTGCCTCTTTCTGTACCTCTCTTGCCTCTTTCTGTACCTCTGTTGGATCATTCTGCACTGCTCTTGCTTCTTTCTGCACCTCTGTTGCAAATGTATGCATCTGTCTTGCCTCTTTTAGCACCCCTCTTCCATCTGTCTGTACCTCTCTTGCCTCTGTCTACACACCTGTTCCCTCTTTCTGCACCCCTTTTGCCTGTTTATGCAACTCTCTTGCCTCTTTCTGCAGTTCTTTTGCTTCCTTCTGCACCTCTGTTGCTTCTTGATGCACTTCTCTTGCTTCTTTCTGTACCTCTCTTGCTTCTTTCTGCACACATCTTGCCTCTTTTTGCACCCCTCATCCCTCTTTCTGCACCTCTCTTGACTCTTTCTGTACCTCTGTTGCTTCTTTCTGCACTCCTTTTGCCTCTTTCTGCACCTCTCTTGCTTCTTTCTGCACCCTGCTTCCATTTTTTGCATCCCTCTTGCCTCTTTCTGCACCTCTGTTGCCTCTTTCTGCACCTCACTTGCTTCTTTCTGCACCCCTCTTGCCTCTTTCTGCACCCCTCTCCCCTCTTTCTGCACCTCTCTTGCCTCTTTCTGCACCCCTGTTCCCTCTGTCTGCACCTTTCCTGCCTGTTTCTGCACCTCTCTTGCCTCTTTCTGTACCGCTGTTACTTCTTTCTGCACTTTTCTTGACTCTTTCTGCACCCTTTGCGGCTCTTTCAGCACCTCTGTTGCTTCTTTCTGCATTTCTCTTCCTTCTTTCTGCACCACTCCTGCCTCTTTCTGTACTCCTCTTTGTGCCCCTCTCCTACCTCTTTCTGCACCCCTCTTGCCTTTTTTTGTACCTCTGTTGGTTCTTTCTGCACTGCTCTTGCTTCTTTCTGCACCTCTTTTGCATATTTCTGCATCCCTCATGCCTCTTTCTGTACCCCTCTTCCCTATTTCCCCACCTTTCTTGCTTCTTTCTGCACTTCTCTTGCTTCTTTCTGTACTTCTCTTGCTTCTGTCTGCACCTCTCTTGCAAATTTCTGTATCCCTCTTACCTCTTTCTGCACCCCTGTTCCCTCTTTCTGTACCTTTCTTGCCTGTTTCTGCACTTCTCTTGCCTCTTTCTGCACCCCTCTTGCCTCTTTAAGCACCTCTGTTGCTTCTTTCTGCACTTCTCTTGCTTCTTTCTGCACCCCTCTTCCCTCTTTCTGTACCCCTTTTGCCTCTTTGTGCACCTCTCCTGCCTCTTTCTGCACCTCTCTTGCCTTTTTCTGCAGGTCTCTTGCCTCTTTCTGCACCTCTTTTGCTTCTTTCTGCACTTTTATTGCCTCTTTCTGTACCCCTCTTGCCTCTTTCTGCACCTCTGTTGGTTCTTTCTGCACTGCTCTTGCTTCTTTTTGCACCTCTGTTGTATATTTCTGCATCCCTCTTGCCTCTTTCTTTACCCCTCTTCCCTCTTTCTGCACCTCTCTTGCCTCTGTCTGCACACCTGTTCCCTCTTTCTGCACCCCTTTTGCCTGTTTCTGTAACTCTCTTGCCTCTTTCTGCAGTTCTCTTGCCTCGTTCTGCATCTCACTTGCCTCTTTCTGCACCTCTCTTGCGTCTTTCTGCACCCCTGTTGTCTCTTTCTGCAGTCGCCTTCCCTCTTTCTGCAACTCTCTTGCTTCTTTCTGTACCCCTGTTGTCTTCTTTCTGCACCCCTGTTGTCTCTTTCTGCTGTCGTCTTCCGTCTTGCTGCACCTCTCTTGCTTCTTTCTGCACTTCTCTTGCTTCTTTCTGCACCTCTCTGGCTTCTTTCTGCACCTTTCTTCCCTTTTTTGCATCCCTCTTGCCTCTTTTTGCTGTTCTCTTGCCATTTTCTGCACAACTCTTGCCTCTTTCTGCACCTCACTTGCCACTTTCTGCACTTCTCTTGCTTCTTTCCACACCTCTGTTGCTTCTTTCAGCAATTCTCTTGCCTCTTTCTGCACTTCTCTTGCTTGTTTCTGCACCTCTCGCATCTTTCTGCACCTCTGTTGCCTCTTTCTGCACTCACTTGCTTCTTACTGCACCCCTCTTGCCTCTTTTTGCACCCCCCCTTTTTTCTTTCTGCACCTCTCTTCCCTCTTTATGTACCCCTGTTCCCTCTTTCTGCACCTTTCCTGCCTGTTTCTGCACCTCTCTTGCCACTTTCTGTACCTCTGTTGCTTCTTTCTGCACTTCTCTTGCTCTTTCTGCACCCTCCGTGCCTCTTTCAGCACCTCTGTTGCTTCTTTCAGCACTTCTCTTTCTTCTTTCTGCACCCCTCCTGCCTCTTTCTGTACCTGTCTTGCCTCTTTGTGCACCTCTCTTACCTTGTTCTGCACCTCTCTTGCCTCTTTTTGCACCTCTGTTGGTTATTTCTGCACTGCTCTTGCTTCTTTCTGCACCTCACTTGCCTCTTTCTGCTCTTCTCTTACTTCTTTCTACACCTCTGTTGCTTCTTTCAGCAATTCTCTTGCCTATTTCTGCACTTCTCTTCCTTCTTTCTGTACCCCTCCTGCCTCTTTCTGTACCTTTCTTGCCTCTTTGTGCACCTCTCCTGCCTCTTTCTGCACCTCTCTTGCCTTTTTCTGCAGTTCTCTTGCCTCTTTCTGCACCTCTTTTGCTTCTTTCTGCACTTTTCTTGCCTCTTTCTGTACCCCTCTTGCCTCTTTCTGCACCTCTGTTGGTTCTTTCTGCACTGCTCTTGCTTCTTTTTGCACCTCTGTTGTATATTTCTGCATCCCTCTTGCCTCTTTCTGTACCCCTCTTCCCTCTTTCTGCACCTCTCTTGCCTCTGTCTGCACACCTGTTCATCTTTCTGCACCCCTTTTGCCTGTTTCTGCAACTCTCTTGCCTCTTTCTGCAGTTCTCTTGCCTCCTTCTGCATCTCACTTGCCTCTTTCTGCACCTCTCTTGTGTCTTTCTGCACCCCTGTTGTCTCTTTCTGCAGTCGCCTTCCCTCTTTCTGCAACTCACTTGCTTCTTTCTGTACCCCTGTTGTCTTCTTTCTGCACCCCGGTTGTCTCTTTCTGCTGTCGTCTTCCCTCTTGCTGCTCCTCTCTTGCTTCTTTCTGCACTTCTCTTGCTTCTTTCTGCACCTTTATGGCTTCTTTCTGCACCCTTATTCCCTTTTGTGCATCCCTCTTGCCTCTTTTTGCTGTTCTCTTGCCATTTTCTGCACCACTCTTGCCTCTTTCTGCACCTCACTTGCCACTTTCTGCACTTCTCTTGCTTCTTTCCACACCTCTGTTGCTTCTTTCAGCAATTCTCTTGCCTCTTTCTGCACTTCTCTTGCTTGTTTCTGCACCTCTCTTGCATCTTTCTGCACCTCTGTTGCCTCTTTCTGCACTCACTTGCTTCTTTCTGCACCCCTCTTGCCTCTTTTTGCACCCCCCCTTTTCTCTTACTGCACCTCTCTTCCCTCTTTATGTACCCCTGTTCCCTCTTTCTGCACCTTTCCTGCCTGTTTCTGCACCTCTCTTGCCACTTTCTGTACCTCTGTTGCTTCTTTCTGCACTTCTCTTGCTCTTTCTGCACCCTTCGCGCCTCTTTCAGCACCTCTGTTGCTTCTTTCAGCACTTCACTTTCTTCTTTCTGCACCTCTCCTGCCTCTTTCTGTACCTGTCTTGCCTCTTTGTGCACCTCTCTTACCTTGTTCTGCACCTCTCTTGCCTCTTTTTGCACCTCTGTTGGTTATTTCTGCACTGCTCTTGCTTCTTTCTGCACCTCACTTGCCTCTTTCTGCTCTTCTCTTACTTCTTTCTACACCTCTGTTGCTTCTTTCAGCAATTCTCTTGCCTATTTCTGCACTTCTCTTCCTTCTTTCTGTACCCCTCCTGCCTCTTTCTGTACATTTCTTGCCTCTTTGTGCACCTCTCCTACCTCTTTCTGCACCCCTCTTGCCTCTTTGTGCACCTCTCCTACCTCTTTCTGCACCCCTCTTGCCTCTTTTTGCACCTCTGTGGGTTCTTTCTGCACTGCTCTTGCTTCTTTATGCACCTCACTTGCCTCTTTCTGCACCTCTCTTGCTTCTTTCTATACCTCTGTTGCTTCTTTCAGCAATTCTCTTGCCTCTTTCTGCACTTCTCTTGCTTGTTTCTGCACTTCTCTTGCGTCTTTCTGCACCTCTGTTGCCTCTTTCTGCACCTCACTTGCTTTTTCTGCACCCCTCTTGCCTCTTTCTGCACCCCTCTTCCCTCTTTCTGCATCTCTCTTGCCTCTTTTTGCACCCCGTTCCCTATTTCTGCACCTTTCCTGCCTGCTTCTGCACCTCTCTTGCCTCTTTCTGTACCTCTGTTGCTTCTTTCTGCACTTCTCTTGCCTCTTTCTGCACCCTTCCCGCCTCTTTCAGCACCTCTGTTGCTTCTTTCTGCCCTTCTCTTCCTTCTTTCTGCACCCCTCCTTTCTCTTTCTGTACCTCTCTTGCCAATTTATGCATCTCTCCTACCTCTTTCTGCACCCCTCTTGCCTGTTTTTGCACCTCTGTTAGTTCTTTCTGCACTGCTCTTGCTCCTTTCTTCACCTCTTTTGCAAATTTCTGCATCCCTCATGCCTCTTTCTGCACCCCTCTTCCCTATTTCTCTACCTCTCTTGCTTCTTTCTGTACTTCTCTTGCTTCTTTCTGCACTGCTCTTGCTTCTTTCTGCATCTCCCTTGCAAATTTCTGTATCCCTCTTACCTCTTTCTGCACCCCTGTTCCCTCTTTCTTTACCTTTCTTGCCTCTTTCTGCACCTCTCTTGCCTCTTTCTGCACCTCTGTTGCTTCTTTCTGCACTTCTCTTGCCTCTTTCTGCACCCCTCTTGCCTCTTTAAGCACCTCTGTTGCTTCTTTCTGCACTTCTTTTGCTTCTTTCTGCGCCACTCTTGCCTCTTTCTGTACCCCTTTTGCCTCTTTGTGCACCTCTCCTGCCTCTTCATGCACCTCTCTTGCCATTTTCTGCAGTTCTCTTGCCTCTTTCTGCACCTCTTTTGCTTCTTTCTGCACTTTTCTTGCCTCTTTCTGTACCCCTCTTGCCTCTTTCTGCACCTCTGTTGGTTCTTTCTGCACTGCTCTTGCTTCTTTCTGCACCTCTGACTTAGAGGTAGTTTTAATCCCCCTGCCCTATTATGTACTAGGGCCTTACAGGGGAGGTCATGCCAATCACAGGGGTACCCCAACCAATACTGTACCCTAGTATATGTAGGTGTTTTCGCTGTATTCTAAGTGTCTTTCAGCATAGCACTGGGTCCTGGCCTGGTTAGTCAGTGTCAGTTACCACCAGTACCAGTCAGCAAAAAGTTGGGGGCACAGGATGACTTTGCAACAAGGCCTCTTTCTGCACCTCTGTTGGTTCTTTCTTTATATCTCTTGCTTCTTTCTGCACCTTTCTTCGTCTTTCTGGACTTCTGTTGCCTCTTTCTCCATTTCTGTTGCTTCTTTCTGCACCTTTCTTCCTCTTTCTGCGCATGTCCTACCTCTGCAGGCATAGTTAGAAATTAGCATTTAAAAAACCTTTGAAATTCACTGAAAAAAACAGAGGTTTCAGGGACGTTATAGTTAGGAATTAGCATTTAAAAAACCTTTGAAATTCACTGAAAAAACCATAGGTTTCAGGGACGTTATAGTTAGTTGGACATTTCACTCGTACAAA
Organism: Calotriton arnoldi; assembly: GCA_963921515.1. Lineage (NCBI taxonomy): Eukaryota > Metazoa > Chordata > Amphibia > Caudata > Salamandridae > Calotriton > Calotriton arnoldi. The sequence goes on from CAWUFW010008309.1 coordinate 502,488, forward strand.
ACCAGAGAAATTCGTCCGTTATAGTTATTTGAGCTAACAATAACTCACGCCCCCGCAATGCACTGCTGATGACGTCACATATTACATCATTCATGACATGGTCAGTGAACCACCTGAAGCAATGCTTCCTGGGACTGGTGGATCAGTAAAACCCAAGTGGGTTGCCGCTGACACTCACATTCAAAAATGTCTTTAAAAGGATTGCCGAGGTTCACGCCGGCAACCCTGCATATAACAGGCACCTCCTGTTCCACAGTTAGCTGCCCCAATAAAGCAGCCGTGGACCCGCAAGTGTTTCACGGTGGTGCAATCCTGCGACCAGGCAGGCCGCTATACAAAATGCAAAAAGAGTTGCCTCTAGGTGGGATGCACTCCCAGGTGGAGATTACGCCAAAGCAAGGGCACACGCCATGAACAAAGTCCTTCTCTGGTTTCCTGCCAGACGTGTTTCGGGCCAACGCCCTCTTCAGTGGCAGACCATGTGACGTGATGGCGTGCGGCAACCACCAGTAAATCCCCGTAATAATTATGCTCAGGTGAACCACCTGAAGCAATGCTTCCTGTGACTGGTGGTTGAGTAAAACCCAAGTGGGTTCCCGCCGACACTCACATTCAAAAATGTCTTTAAAAGGATTGCCGATGTTCGCGCCGGCACCCCTGCATATAACAGGCACCTCCTGTTCCACAGTTAGCTGCCCCAATAAAGCAGCCGTGGACCCGCAAGTGTTTCGCGGTGGTGCAATCCCGCGACCAGGCAGGCCGCTATACAAAATGCAAAAAGAGTTGCCTCTAGGGGAAACACTTGCGGGTCCGCGGCTGCTTTATTGGGGCAGCTAACTGTGGAACAGGAGGTGCCTGTTATATGCAGGGGTGCCGGCGCGAACATCGGCAATCCTTTTAAAAGACATTTTTGAATGTGAGTGCCGGCAGCGACCAACTTGGGTTTTACTGAACCACCAGTCCCAGGAAGCATTGCTTCAAGTGGTTCACCTGAGCATAATTATTACGGGGATTTACTGGTGGTTGCTGCATGCCGTCAAGTCACATGGTCTGCCACTGAAGAGGGCGTTGGCCCAAAACGCGTCTGGCAGGAAACCAGAAAACGACTTTGTTCATGGCGTGTGCCCTTGCTTTGGCGTAATTTCCACCTGGGAGTGCATCCCACCTAGAGGCAACTCTTTTGTATTTTGTATAGCGGCCTGCCTGGTCGCGGGATTGCACCACCGCGAAACACTTGCGGGTCCGCGACTGCTTTATTGGGGCAGCTAACTGTGGAACAGGAGGTGCCTGTTATATGCAGGGGTGCCGTCGCGAACATCGGCAATCCTTTTAAAAGACATTTTTGAATGTGAGTGCCGGCAGCGACCCACTTGTGTTTTACTGAACCACCAGTCCCAGGAAGCATTGCTTCAGGTGGTTCACCTGAGCATAATTATTACGGGGATTTACTGGTGGTTGCCGCATGCCATCACGTCACATGGTCTGCCACTGAAGAGGGTCGTTGGCCCGAAACGCGTCTGGCAGGAAACCAGAAAAGGACTTTGTTCATGGCGTGTGCCCTTGCTTTGGCGTAATTTCCACCTGGGAGTGCATCCCACCTAGAGGCAACTTTTTTTGTATTTTGCATAGCGGCCTGCCTGGTCGTGGGATTGCACCACCGTGAAACACTTGCGGGTCCGGGGCTGCTTTATTGGGGTAGCTAACTGTGGAACAGGAGGTGCCTGTTATATGCAGCGGTGCCGGCGCGAACATCGGCAATACTTTTAAAATACATTTTTGAATGTGAGTGCCGGCGGCGACCCACTTGGGTTTTACTGAACCACCTGTCCCAGGAAGCATTGCTTCAGGTCGTTCACCTGAGCATAATTATTATGGGGATTTACTGGTGGTTGCCGCACGCCTTCACGTCACATGGTCTGCCACTGAAGAGGGCGTTGACCCGAAACGCGTCTGGCAGGAAACCAGAAAAGGACTTTGTTCATGGCGTGTGCCCTTGCTTTGGCGTAATTTCCACCTGGGAGTGCATCTCACCTAGAGGCAACTCTTTTTGTATTTTGTATAGCGGCCTGCCTGGTGGCGGGATTGCACCACCGCGAAACACTTGCGGGTCCGCGGCTGCTTTATTGGGGCAGCTAACTGTGGAACAGGAGGTGCCTGTTATATGCAGGGGTGCCGGCGCGAACATCGGCAATCCTTTTAAAAGACATTTTTGAATGTGAGTGCCGGCAGCGACCCACTTGGGTTTTACTGAACCACCAGTCCCAGGAAGCATTGCTTCAGGTGGTTCACCTGAGCATAATTATTACGGGGATTTACTGGTGGTTGCCACATGCCGTCACGTCACATGGTCTACCACTGAAGAGGGCGTTGGCCGAAAACGCGTCTGGCAGGAAACAAGAAAACGACTTTGTTCATGGCGGGTGCCCTTGCTTTGGCGTAATTTCCACCGGGGAGTGCATCCCACCTAGAGGCAACTCTTTTTGTATTTTGTATAGCGGCCTGCCTGGTCGCGGGATTGCACCACCGCGAAACACTTGCGGGTCCGCGACTGCTTTATTGGGGCAGCTAACTGTGGAACAGGAGGTGCCTGTTATATGCAGGGGTGCCGGTGTGAACATCGGCAATCCTTTTAAAAGACATTTTTGAATGTGAGTGCCGGCAGCGACCCACTTCTGTTTTACTGAACCACCAGTCCCAGGAAGCATTGCTTCAGGTGGTTCACCTGAGCATAATTCTTACGGGGATTTACTGGTGGTTGCCGCACGCTGTCACGTCACATGGTCTGCCACTGAAGAGGGCGTTGGCCCGAAACGTGTCTGGCAGGAAACCAGAAAAGGACTTTGTTCATGGCGTGTGCCCTAGCTTTGGCGTAATTTCCACCTGGGAGTGCATCCCACCTAGAGGCAACTCTTTTTGTATTTTGTATAGCGGCCTGCCTGGTCGCGGGATTGCACCACCGCGAAACACTTGCGGGTCCGCGGCTGCTTTATTGGGGCAGCTAACTGTGGAACAGGAGGTGCCTGTTATATGCAGGGGTGCCGGCGCGAACATCGGCAATCCTTTTAAAATACATTTTTGAATGTGAGTGCCGGCGGCGACCCACTTGGGTTTTACTGAACCACCTGTCCCAGGAAGCATTGCTTCAGGTCGTTCACCTGAGCATAATTATTACGGGGATTTACTGGTGGTTGCCGCACGCCTTCACGTCACAAGGTCTGCCACTGAAGAGGGCGTTGACCCGAAACGCGTCTGGCAGGAATCCAGAAAAGGACTTTGTTCATGACGTGTGCCCTTGCTTTGGCATAATTTCCACCTGGGAGTGCATCCCACCTAGAGGCAACTCTTTTTGTATTTTGTATAGTGGCCTGCCTGGTCGCGGGATTGCACCACCGCGAAACACTTGCGGGTCTGCGGCTGCTTTATTGGGGCAGCTAACTGTGGAACAGGAGGTGCCTGTTATATGCAGGGGTGCCGGCGCGAACATCGGCAATACTTTTAAAAGACATTTTTGAAGGTGAGTGCCGGCAGCGGCCCACTTGGGTTTTACTGAACCACCAGTCCCAGGAAGCATTGCTTCAGGTGGTTCACCTGAGCATAATTATTACGGGGATTTACTGGTGGTTGCCGCACTCCGCCACGTCACATGGTCTGCCACTGAAGAGGGCGTTGGCCCGAAACGCGTCTGGCAGGAAACCAGAAAAGGACTTTGTTCATGGCGTGTGCCCTTGCTTTGGTGTAATTTCCACCTGGGAGTGCATCCCACCTAGAGGCAACTCTTTTTGTATTTTGTATAGCGGCCTGCCTGGTCACGGGATTGCACCACCATGAAACACTTGCGGGTCCGCGGCTGCTTTATTGGGGCAGCTAACTGTGGAACAGGAGGTGCCTGTTATATGCAGGGGTGCCGGCGCGAACATCAGCAATCCTTTTAAAAGACATTTTTGAATGTGAGTGCCGGCAGCGACCCACTTGGGTTTTACTGAACCACCAGTCCCAGGAAGCATTGCTTCAGGTGGTTCACCTGAGCATAATTATTACGGGGATTTACTGGTGGTTGCCGCACGCCGTCACGTCACATGGTCTGCCACTGAAGAGGGCGTTGGTCCGAAACGCGACTTGCAGGAAACCAGAAAAGGACTTTGTTCATGGCGTGTGCCCTTGCTTTGGCGTAATCTCCACCTGTGGGTGCATCCCACCTAGAGGCAACTCTTTTTGTTATATATATATATATATATATATATATATATATATTATCTACTGGCGGTCGCCAGTAGATAGTTATACTTAGGACCTATTTTCCATAGGAAATCCGCGACATTCTATTTGAAATAACTCTTGCGTCGGTTGACGAATCTTCGCGAAATTTTCAAACTTTATGACCCGCTCCGGTCCGCTCCTACCCTGAAAGTCTCAGGGTGATTCATCAAGCGGGGGCCGAGAAAAAAGGGGGGTCCCAAAACGTGTTTTCCCTATTCATTTTCCCATAGGAAACTTTAGACACGGCTACAGCCCGAACTGCTGAACGGAATTACACCAAATTTGGCAAAGAGGTAGTTCTTGGTTCAGAAAGAACCCTTTTGTTAAATGGTGTAAATCCGTTCAGTAGTTGCGGAGAAATTAAAAATAAGAGTCAAAAAATCAATTTCCCATAGGAAACTTTATGCAAGGCTACAGCCCGAACTGCTGAACGGAATTACACCAAATTTGGCAAAGAGGTAGTTCTTGGTTCAAAAAGAACCCTTTTTGTTAAATGGTGTAAATCCGTTCAGTAGTTGCTGAGAAAATCAAAAGTAAAAACACATATATATCTGGGCGGAGCCTAACCACACATGTCATCGTGAGATCTGATTGGCTGTCAGCACTTCATCCTGGAATTGCTGGCAGCCATCTTGGGACCAATATAAATGATAGTACCCCATTGAAATGCATTGTAGTGAATCGAAGATTTTGAGGGTTACCAAAAGGAGAACTATAAAGGGTGATAACAGACTTTAGTTACATTAGAATTCATTTGTTGATGGTACCATACTAATTTCAGGAATTGTGGTGTGTTCTAAGGTGATTTTACCCTGTGAAAAACCTTCTGCTGGGATATCATGAATCATGTTTGAGAGAAAACTATTTTCACATGCTTGTCCCATACAGTTTTGGAAGGTGCCCCAGAAGCTAAAATGAGAGCATATTTTCTGTAAATTCACATTATCTTTCTCAGTCATGTGAGAATGAAGTCTGACATTCTCAGTAAAACATGTACATCCAACAAAGGCAGAGACTGTCAGTTGATTCAATTGTGTTCTACTGCAGCTTCCCAGAGTGTTCTAAAGAACAACTAGAGTGCTAACAGCCTTACTTATGACAAAAGTATGGCACACCTGAAGCCATCTTGATTGGAATAAACTGGTAACACTTAAAACATTTAATTTAAAAAGGAACAAAATGATGGGGTTCATCTTGTCATAGAAATTATGGTTAGTGCTCTGGAAAGAACAATTAGGACATGTTTCAAGTGTGATCTCAAATATCTTCCTGTTATATTTCAACAGGAGCAGCCTGTCAGTTGATGCCTTTGTGTTCTACTGCAGCTTCCCAGAGTGTTCTAAAGAACAACTAGAGCGCTAACAGTCTTACTTATGACAAAAGTATGGCACACCTGAAGCCATCTTGATTGGAATAAACTGGTAACACTTAAAACATTTAATTTAAAAAGGAACAAAATGAGGGGTTCATTTTGCCATAGAAATTATGGTTAGTGCTGTAGAAAGAAAAATTAGGACATGTTTTAAGTGAGATCTCAAATATCTTCCTGTTATATTTCAACAGGAGCAGCCTGTCAGTTGATGCCTTTGTGTTCTACTGCAGCTTCCCAGAGTGTTCTAAAGAACAACTAGAGTGCTAACAGCCTTACTTATGACAAAAGTATGGCAAACCTGAAGCCATCTTGATTGGAATAAACTGGTAACACTTAAAACATTTAATTTAAAAAGGAACAAAATGAGGGGTTCATTTTGCCATAGAAATTATTGTTAGTGCTGTAAAAAGAAAATTTAGTGCATGTTTTAAGTGAGATCTCAAATCCTCTTCTATTTCATTAGAAAATTCTGACATGCAGACTGAAACAATCACTTTCAATACCAGCAGTAGACTTCCAGTTAACTCCTTGGTGAGCAGTAGCTTTACTACAGTGATCTAATGAACAACTAGAGTAATAACATTCTGAATTTATGGCAAATGTGTGACACATCTGAATGCCTTCTTGATGGAATCAAAGTAAAAACTGAAAGCATTTCCTACTGAGGAGACTGCAGTAAATGAGGAAATTAGGAAACTTCATAACAAAGAAGTCTTCCAAGATGGCCACCAGTGAAAAAAGAGCCCAAATGTAGCACAAATATTACCCAGATGTAGCCCACATATAGCCCAATGACAAAAGTGTGCAAAACACTTTTTATTTTTAGTTTTTTGCAGTTTTATGTAGTGCAGACTGGTCAGGTATTGGAGCATTGCATCTTAAAACATGACCCCCTACACTACAAAAACACCACTGCACTACCCTAAACCCTAAAACACTACCCCAGCACGACCCCTACACTACACAAGCACCACTGCACTATCCTAAACCCTAAAACACTACCCCCAGCATGACCCCCTACACTACACAAACACAACTGCACTACCCTAAACCCTAAAACACTACCCCAACACCACTGCTCTAACCTAAATCCTAAAACACTACCCCCAGCAAGACCCCTACACTACCCAAACACCACTGCACTACCCTAAAACATGACCCCTATAATACACAAACACCACTGCACTACCCTAAACCCTAAAACACTACCCCCAGCATGACCACCTACACTACACAAGCACCACTGCACTACCCTAAACCCTAAAACACTGCCCCCAGCACGACCCCCTACACTACACAAACACCACTGCACTACCTTAAACCCTAAAACACTACCCCCAGCACGACCCCCTACACTGCCCGAACACCACTGCACTGCCCTAAACCCTGAAACACATACCCTAGCACGACCCCTACACTGCCCGAACACCACTGCACTGCACTAAACCCTGAAACACCACCCCTTCACGACCCCCTACACTGCCCGAACACGACTGCACTGCCCTAAACCCTGAAACACCACCCCCAGCATGACCCCTACACTGCCCAAACACCACTGCACTGCCCTAAACCCTGAAACACTACCCCCAGCAAGACCTCCGACACTGCCCGAACACCACTGCACTGCCCTAAACCCTGAAACATCACCCCCAGCAAGACCCCCTACACTGCCCGAACACCACTGCCCTAAACCCTGAAACACCACCCCCAGCACGACCCCTACACTGCCCGAACACCACTGCACTGCCCTAAACCCTGAAACACCACCCCCAGCACGACCCCCTACACTGCCCGAACACCACTGCACTGCCCTAAACCATGAAACACCAGCCCCTACACTGCCCGAACACCACTGCACTGCCCTAAATCCTGAAACACCACCCCCAGCACGACCCCGTACACTGCCCGAACACCACTGCACTGCCCTAAACCCTGAAACACCAGCCCCAGCACGACCGCCTACACTGCCCGAAAACCACTGCACTGCGCTAAACCCTGAAACACCAGCCCCAGCAAGACCCCCTACACTGCCCGAACACCACTGCACTGCCCTAAACCCTGAAACACCACCCCCAGCAAGACCCCCTACACTGCCCGAACACCACTGCACTAAAGCCTGAAACACCACCCCCAGCAAGACCACCTACACTGGCCGAACACCACTGCACTGCCCTAAACCCTGAAACACCACCCCCTGCATGACCCCCTACACTGCCCAAACACCACTACACTGCCCTAAACCCTGAAACACCACCCCTGCACGACCCCCTACACTGCCCGAACACCACTGCACTGCCCTAAACCCTGAAACACCACCCCTCAGCACGACACCCAACACTGCCCGAACACCACTGCACTGCCCTAAACCCTGAAACACCACCCCCAGCACGACCCCCTACACTGCCCGAACACCACTGCACTGCCCTAAACACTGAAACACCACCCCCTGCACGACCTCCTACACTGCCGGAACACCACTGCACTGCCCTAAACCCTGAAACACCACCCCCAGCACGACCCCCTACACTGCCTGAACACCACTGCCCTAAACCCTGAAACACCACCCCCTACACTGCACAAACACCACTGCACTGCCCTAAACCCTGAAACACCACCTCCAGCAAAACCCCTACACTGCCTGAACACCATTGCTCTGCCCTAAATCCTGAAACACTAGCCCCAGCATGACCCCCTACACTGCCCAAACACCACTGCACTGCCCTAAACCCTGAAACACCACCCCAGCACGACCCCCTACACTGCCCGAACACCACTGCACTGCCCTAAACCCTGAAACACCAGCCCCAGCAAGACCCCCTACACTGCCCGAACACCACTGCACTGCCCGAGACTCTGAAACACCAGCCCCAGCAAGAACCCCTACACTGCCCGAACACCACTGCACTGCCCTAAACCCTGAAACACCAGCCCCAGCAGGACCCCCTACACTGCCCGATCACCACTGCACTGCCCTAAACCCTGAAACACCAGCCCCAGCACGACCACCTACACTGCCCGAACACCACTGCACTGCCCTAAACCCTGAAACACCAGCCATAGCACAACCCCCTACACTGCCCGAACACCACTGCACTGCCCTAAACCCTGAAACACCAGCCCCAGCACGACCCCCTACACTGCCCGAACACCACTGTACTGCCCTAAACCCTGAAACACCAGCCTCAGCAAGACCCCCTACACTGCCCGAACACCACTGCACTGCCCTAAACCCTGAAACACCACCCCTGCATGACCCCCTACACTGCCCGAACACCACTGCACTGCCCTAAACCCTGAAACACCACCCCCAGCACGACCCCCTACACTGCCCGAACACCACTGCACTGCCCTAAACCATGAAACACCAGCCCCTGCACAACCCCCTACACTGCCCGAACACCACTGCACTGCCCTAAACCCTGAAACACCACCCCCAGCATGACCCCGTACACTGCCCGAACACCACTGCACTGCCCTAAACCCTGAAACACCAGCCCCAGCACGACCGCCTACACTGCCCGAAAACCACTGCACTGCGCTAAACCCTGAAACACCAGCCCCAGCAAGACCCCCTACACTGCCCGAACACCACTGCACTGCCCTAAACCCTGAAACACCACCCCCAGCAAGACCCCCTACACTGCCCGAACACCACTGCACTAAAGCCTGAAACACCACCCCCAGCAAGACCACCTACACTGGCCAAACACCACTGCACTGCCCTAAACCCTGAAACACCACCCCTGCATGACCCCCTACACTGCCCAAACACCACTGCACTGCCCTAAACCCTGAAACACCACCCCCTGCACGACCCCCTACACTGCCCGAACACCACTGCACTGCCCTAAACCCTGAAAAACCACTCCTCAGCACGACACCCTACACTGCCCGAACACCACTGCACTGCCCTAAACCCTGAAACACCACCCCCAGCACGACCCCTACACTGCCCGAACACCACTGCACTGCCCTAAACCCTGAAACACCACCCCCTGCACGACCTCCTACACTGCCGGAACACCACTGCACTGCCCTAAACCCTGAAACACCACCCCCAGCACGACCCACTACACTGCCTGAACACCACTGCCCTAAACCCTGAAACACCACCACCTACACTGCACGAACACCACGGCACTGCCCTAAACCCTGAAACACCACCTCCAGCAAAACCCCCTACACTGCCTGAACACCATTGCTCTGCCCTAAATCCTGAAACACTAGCCCCAGCATGACCCCCTACACTGCCCAAACACCACTGCACTGCCCTAAACCCTGAAACACCACCCCCAGCACGACCCCCTACACTGCCCGAACACCACTGCACTGCCCTAAACCCTGAAACACCAGCCCCAGCAAGACCCCTACACTGCCCGAACACCACTGCACTGCCCTAGACTCTGAAACACCAGCCCCAGCAAGACCCCTACACTGCCCGAACACCACTGCACTGCCCTAAACCCTGAAACACCAGCCCCAGCAGGACCCCTACACTGCCCGAACACCACTGCACTGCCCTAAACCCTGAAACACCAGCCATAGCACAACCCCCTACACTGCCCGAACACCACTGCACTGCCCTAAACCCTGAAACACCAGCCCCAGCACGACCCCCTACACTGCCCGAACACCACTGTACTGCCCTAAACCCTGAAACACCAGCCCCAGCAAGACCCCCTACACTGCCCGAACACCACTGCACTGCCCTAAACCCTGAAACACCACCCCTGCATGACCCCTACACTGCCCGAACACCACTGCACTGCCCTAAACCCTGAAACACCACCCCCTGCAGCACCCCCTACACTGCCTGAACACCAGTGCACTGCCCTAAACCCTGAAACACCACCCCTGCACCGCCCCTACACTGCCCGAACACCACTGCACTGCCCTAAACCCTGAAACACCACCCCCAGCACGACCCCTTTACTGCTCGAACACCACTGCACTGCCCCAAACCCTGAAACACCACCCCCAGCACGACCCCCTACACTGCCCGAACACCACTGCCCTAAACCCTGAAACACCACCCCCTGCACGACCCCCTACACTGCCCGAACACCACTGCACTGCCCTAAACCCTGAAACACCACCCCCTACACTGCCCGAACACCACTGCACTGCCCTAAACCCTGAAACACCACCCCCAGCACGACCCCCTTTACTGCCCGAACACCACTGCACTGCCCTAAACCCTAAAATTCCACCCCCAGCATTACCCCCTACACTGCCCAAACACCACTGTACTGCCCTAAACCCTAGAACACTACCCCCAGCACGACCCCTACACTACCCGAACACCACTGCACTACCCTAAACCCTAAAATACTACCCCCAGCACAACACCCTACACTACCCGAACACGACTGCACTGCCCTAAACCCTCAAACACTCCCCCAGCACGACCCCCTACACTACCCGAACACCACTGCACTGCACTAAACCCTAAAACACTCCCCCAGCACGACCCCTACACTACCCAAACACCACTGCTCTGCCCTAAACCCTAAAACACTACCCCCGCATGACCCCTACACTACCCAAACACCAATGCACTACCCTAATCCCTAAAACACTACCCCCGCATGACCCCTACACTACCCTAAACCCTAAAACACTACCCCCGCATGACTCCCTACACTACCCAAAGACCACTGCACTACCCTAAACCCTAAAACACGACCTCCTACACTACACAAACACCACTGCACTACCCTAAACCCTAAAACACTACCCCCTACACTACACAAACACCACTGCACTACCCTAAACCCTAAAACACTACCCCCAGCAGTACCCCTACACTACCCAAACACCACTGCACTAACCTAAACCCTAAAACACTACCCCCAGCAGTACCCCTACACTACCCAAACACCACTGCACTACCCTAAATCACTACCCCCAGCACGACCCCTACACTACCCAAACACCACTGCACTACCCTAAACCCTAAAACACTACCCCCAGCACGACCCCTACACTACCCAAACACCACTGCACTACCCTAAACCCTAAAACACTCCCCCAGCACGACTCCCTACACTACCCAAACACCACTGCACTACCCTAAACCCTAAATCTACCCCCAGCATGACCCCCTACACTACACAAACACCACTGCACTACCCTAAACCCTAAAACACTACCCCCAGCATGACCCTCTTCACTACCTAAACACAACTGCACAATTTGTTACAGGCGTTGCAACGCAGGCCTGTGGTGCTTACTGGAAGTACCTAGTGGGCTAGTTGGGCCCCAGGGACCCTCAGGATTCAAGGTGACCTAATCCCACAACTTAAAACGCACCACGGGCGCGTTTGCACAGTGGTGAAGGGAGGGGCGGGGCCTCAGGTGACATGTGCGCAAACACGCCCTGTGGTGCGTTTTAAGTTGGGGAATTAATTCCCTTTGAATCCTGAGGGACCCTGGGGCCAACTAGCCCACCAGGTACCTTCAGTAAGCACAAAAGAGTTGCGTTGCAGAGAGGTGAAAAAGGTGCGTGGCCTCGGAACGCCTCTCTGCAACGCAGCTCTGTGGTCCTAACTGTAGGTACCTGGGGGGCTAGTTGGGCCCCAGGGACCCTCAGAATTCAAGGGGACTTAATCCCGCAACTTAAAATGCGCCACGCGGTGCGTTTGCACACATGTCACCTCAGGCCCCCCTCCCTTCACCACTGTGCAAACGCGCCCTGTAGCGCGTTTTAAGAGGTAGTTTTAATCCCCTGCCCTATTATGTACTAGGGACTTGCAGAGGAGGTCATGCTAATCACAGGGGTACCCCAACGCATAGTGTTCCCTAGTGTATGTAGGTGTTTTCACTGTATTCTAAGTGTCTTTTAGCATAGCACTGGCTCTGGTTAGTCAGAGTCAGTTACCACCAGTACCCGTCTGAAAAAGTTGTGGGCACAGGATGATTTTGCAACAAGGCCTCTTTCTGCTCCTCTGTTGGTTCTTTCTGCACATCTTTTGCTTCTTTCTGTGCGTTTTTCTTCTTTCTTCACATGTCCTACCTCTGTAGGCATAGTTAGAAACTAGCATTTAAAAAACCTTTGAAATTCACTTAAAAATCATAGGTTTCAGGCACGTTATAGTTAGAAATTAGCATTTAAAAAACCTTTGAAATTCACTGAAAAAACCATAGGTTTTAGGGACAGTTATAGTTAGTTGGACATTTCACTTCGTACAAAACCATAGAAATTCCCCGTTATAGTTAGTTCAGCTAACTATAACTCGCGCCCGCAATGCACTGCTGATGACGTCACATATTACATCACTCATGACATGGTCAGTGACATCACTGATGACATCACTGATGACATCTCAAATGACATCACTGATGACATCATCCATGTGATAATTTCATGCATCTTCTCACACCCTAATATAACTTTTGATAAACCCACTCTAAATTACAGACTGCCATTCTCAAAACCATAGACACTCCAACACCAAAAACTACATACCCACTCACTGATTCTTAGGTCTACACACACATCCACTCACTCACCCGTACAGTCACTCATACTTAGTCACTCAGTACAGGACTATCATATGCACTCATACACCTATATAAACACTCACACACCGCCACTCATCCATAGAGGTACTCACACACCTAGTCAGTCATGCAAAAACTTAATCACACACCCATTTACTCACCTATACAGTTATACACACACCAGCTCACTTACTCATACAAATACTAGCACATTCTTACACTCTTATACAATCACTGATACAAGTACACACTCATCCATACAGCCACTCTCACAATCACACACTCTCACTTATAGCCATTTATATTCTCCAACACACATATATACTGCCTTTCACATATGTAGTTACTCACACATGTACCACTGAGATATACATTCAATCACTAACACACCCATACACACACTCACCCACCCATACAGTCCATCACAGATGCACTCTTGAAACCATGCACCCAGTGAATCACCAACTCACACATCTATGCACAGAGTCACACACACCCCACCCACACAAACACTCAGGCACCCATACAGATACTCAGACAATCAATCAATAACCCATGTAGACACTCATGTAGCTATTCAGAAAGCCATGCAGCCGCTTACAAACCAACAGACAGATGGATACAGACATTCACACAGTTTAGTCACTAACCCATGCATTCAGTAAGATACATTTAATCACTCACTTGTAGAGTCAGTCACTCACGTACTAAATCATCCATTCAGACACTTATACACCCACTCATTCTTCAATACGCCTTTCCCTATATATATTAAACATATTTAAACTTTACAGAAACACACAGTCACTGGATGATGTCATCAGTGATGTCATTTGAGATGTCATCAGTGATGTCATCAGTGATGTCACTGACCATGTCATGAGTGATGTAATATGTGACGTCATCAGCAGTGCATTGCGGGCGCGAGTTATAGTTAGCTGAACTAACTATAACGGGGGAATTTCTATGGTTTTGTACGAGTGAAATGTCCAACTAACTATAACTGTCCCTAAAACCTATGGTTTTTTCAGTGAATATATATATATATGCAGCACACATAGAAAGAGGAAAAAATGAGGAGACATAAAGATATTTTTCCTTGTAACGCCTCTCCTGGGGCGGGGTAGCTTTTTGGTGCAGTCCCAGGTTTACAAGTCCTTGTAAATCTGGGAATGCGTAAAAAATCAAGGGTGTTGCATGGGAACACCCACGGCAATGCCCATGAATTGTCTCCATGGCGTAGAGTAAGGCAATGCAGAGATTTGCTCTGCGTTGCATTACTCCAGATGCCTTTGCGTGGCTTCATTTTTCTGACTTAGAGGTTTGCATCATGCATGTACCACGTTGTGTGGTGCAAGCATGATGCAAAGCTTTCATAAATATCCCTCCCAAATGCTTCTACGAGTTTGTTAGAGAAGTGGTTGAAACTTAAAAATTCATTTTTGAATGAACTTAAGCGACTTTTGAAGGTAATTCCTTCTGCGTAGAGGTGCAACCTGACTGTGCATGATTTGCAATCAACTTTTCGTCAAATAAACTTACTTTGGAATGTATGTTTTGAGTAGCTCTCAAATGTAATTCACTTCTTCAGGCACAGAGGTGGGTGAGTTCACTTTCAGTTTTAATATTTTAAGAAACTGTCAACAATAAACTTTTCTGGGAAAAACTTTACTTGCCTTTCTTTGGGACGAATACAATTACCGCTCGACATTGTGTCACTGTGGAACAATCAAATATATGTGTAATTATTTTCTTATAATTAATTTCCCAAGTGAATTTGTGCTTTTTTCAAACTATTTTATGTCACAGAACATTCTGTCCTCTTCATAACTACTGACAATAACTAGAGAAACCTGCTTCTTTATTGTTTTTATGAAAATGAATGTCTGGCTTTGTACTTTTGATCTTTTCTAAGCTTAACATTTTACATGCAAAAAATTATATATTGCTTCTTTCATGTATCCCTTTTTCGACAGAAGCTTTTGTATTACGTTTTGTACTCGGGTTTACGAGATAACTATTTAATTGAATTACACTCACGTATCTCAATACCAATTTCTTCCAAAAAAGTACAGTGAAAGCTCTGAATTCCTTTAATCAAATTCTATTGAAAATAACTGACAATGTTAAATAGTAGATGGCATTTGGTATTCATTTGACACCGTTCCCTTTGTAGCAGAAATCGATGTACATTGCGATGTCAAAATGTATGTTGATATTACCCAGCTCGCAGAACAGTTAAGGTGCGATCTACATAACTAAATATCAGAGTGCCTGATGGAGATACAAGGGTGAATGCAAAAAAGAAATTTTGCCGGCAAGAAGGGAATGAAAGGGAGTGTGCTGATAGGCAAGACAGCTCCTGGTTAATTGTTATGTCAGTGGTCCGCTTGACTAGCTACACCTGCAAGCAATGTCAGCACGCTTTAAATGTTGTGCTCCAGTTAGACTATTACATTTGCGTCAGCACACATGTCCAGCAGGTGGCCAAACCTGCAGGTTCCCCCTGCAACTGGATATGATCAGTCTCTCTTGTTTCAACGGTCACTCCCAGATTGATTTGCCGAGGCCCATCCTGATCCAGGCTGATTATTATAAGTGAAATTGAATGTCTCAAACATTTGAGTTATATGTCCATGCTGAAGCTGGGTACAATAGATATAAAATACTAAGGATACTGAAATAGCTTTACAAAGAGAGGAGTATTAATCCCGTGTATGAGGCGCTTCCTGACGTCATAACGCGCCTATAATAAGTGCTGTGCCCAATATTGTAAACAAGGCCTCACTCAAACCTGCGTCGACAATAGACCTTGCTTAAGAATGAGAAAGGCAAAATACTGCTAATGGATCGTTCTCTGGAACCATTACTTATTTCCCTTTGCTTGAATCCTTGCAAACCCACCCAGTGTGATGTTTGGCAATAACCTCTCCTTCATTTCTTAAATAAATGCTGTTACAAAAGCTGCCTTCTACAATCTGCACCTGCTTGATAGTGTCCTTGCTCTTCTTCACCTCTCCCTAAAAATCACAGTGGTGATATCCATATCGACTATAACAGTGGCCTCCCTAGCAAATTTATATCTAGACTTTAACGGGTCCAAAAGAGGGCACCAGTAATCTGTTTGGCATGAATTACTGAGACCATTTCTCACCAATTCTTCAGCCCCTCCACTGGCGGCGCCCTGTGAAGGAAGAAACTAGCTTCAAATCAGCATGCTTCATCCACAAAGCACTGCATGGTAGATTACCGGACTAGACTGCTCACTATGTGGGAAAAAAAAAAAATAAGTAGAAAAATAAAGAAAACAATCACAAGTAGCAATTGCATCAAATCACGAAGAAAAGGGTAAAACCACAAAGAAAGATTAGATGTTAACTTATCTGAACAGACTGCGGGCCTGAATTAGATCTTGGCGGACGGGTTACTCCAACACAATGATGAACAATATCCCGTCCGCCAAAATATAAATCCAATAGGATATAATGAGATTTATATTTCGGCTGGCGGGATATCCATCACCGTTGTGATGGAGTAACCCATCGGCCGTGATCTAAATCAGGCCTGTGTTATTTGGTGAGATCCACAGCAGCATCTAATCACCCATCATGATGATGTGTCTATTGACTCCTTATGCACTGCCTAAAAATAATTTGAATTCCTCAATTACAGTGGTTTCAATCTCATGATAACACTGCAGAAAATGGAGCAACAGATCTTAACACTGCCATCAAGTATGTAATTAGACCCTAAAAGTATAGCTGGATTGATGGAAGTCAGCACAACCACCTTCCTGTTGGAAGGCTGTGGGACGTACATAGAAATGCACACCACGTCAGCAGTGATCTCTTTTGCAAAAGGTTTACCCCAGTGCAGCAAAAGCACTTTCACCAATGTAGGATTCTGAATAGGCTGCCCTGCTGGTTTGACATTTAATCAGTGGCGGCCGGCACTGATCGGGGGTGGCGGGGCAGGGAGGTGGGGAAAGGGGTAAATAAAAAATTAAAAACTTACCACCTTTCCTCCTTCTCGCGTCTCTCCATTCCTTCCTCCAACTGGAACAGGAAAGACACCTGAAACACCCAGCCTCCCCATAGGCAATCATAACACTGCAATGCAGCACTGTGATTGGTCTGGAGCCTGGGTAGAGAGCATGCTATGTGCGCATTAATGTGCATTCATGCGCATGTAGGGAGTGAAAACCACTCCTCCCATCCCCTGCTCCTTCAGCAGAGCAGCCCCACCTTGCTTCCCAAAGCAGCCGCGCCAGCAACAAGAAATAATAATATGATAATAACATTGAGTTATATTCATTTTATTTTTTCTTACACTGCTGAATAGCAGTGGGAAGACGCTCCTCCGCCTTAGCAGAAGAGCTGCATCTGCATTTAATATTGTTTGCTCTTTCAGCAGAGCTGGATGCCGAATGGGCTGTCATGTTGGTGTTACATTCAATATTGTTTTTAAAAAAACAGACCCATACGGTGGGGGTTTATTTCTTAACCCCTTCGATGCTTGTGACGGAACCATGCCGTCATGAGTCACGGTTGGGCTGTGCTCATGACGGCATGGTTCCGTCACGACCATGCCCGCGATTGGAATGTCCAGCACCGGGCTGGAATTCCTGCCCCAGGCAAGGTGTTAAAAAACAAATATGGTGGTGGTTCAAATATGCACAAATGTTCCTGCTCCCATGTGGCAGCCATTGTTTGTTTTTACCACCCACGTCTCAATACCTTACATGGCAGATCCAGGCTGTGAAAATATACACTCGGGAAAACTGCCTTAAATAGGACAGGTTTTCGGATTCATGAAAGGTGCTGAAACATTGGTGGATAGGCCAAGACCTTTGATTAACTACAGGTATAGCTGGGAAAGGCTCCCCTAGCAAGCAGTCAGCTGTCCAGTTACTATAAACAGCGTAAGGCAGCTACATGTTTAATGGGACAGGAGAACCACTGATTTATAACAGTTCTCCTCTCCATGTAAACTCTAAAACACCCCTAAGAATTTTGATAGCAACACAAATATAATGAGATATAATGCAGGATCATAGGTGATTTACTTAAGCATTGGAATCTAGAGCTGAGCAATTAGAATATTCCCAAATGTGTGTGATGTGGGTCGAAGTAGTAAGACAAGCACCAATTGTCTTCCATATAGTTTTCATGGAGCGGATGGTGATGAACATATGGACATGATCTGTTTGGCTGTTAGATATCTCAAGCATATATGAACATTATTTAAACTTGTACAAGAGAGTTTAGTTGCTGAGTAATATATATGATGCACTCGGAACAATGGTTGCAGCTGATATCTAAGTCAAGTAATTGTTGTCTTTAACAAATCAAATGCCCAGCTAGCTGGTTGTATGTTCACTTCCTGTTCACTCTCTTTTTCACTACTGTTTCTTGATTAAGAAATTCCACTAAGTTACTGGTAAATAAGGCTGTAGAATATTTATTGTGTACTCAGAAATGTAGTCTTTTTTAAACAAAACAAAGGTTTGAGAACCTGCTGATTTTAAATTTTGTCTTTAAAAGGTTGATTGTTATGGTATGAACATACACTCTGTAAGCATTCTATTTGTTACTCCTTTAAGTTTTGTAAACGTCCGCAGTTGGCACGGCAACAATGCTCAGACTCAGAAACTTAGGGGCATATCAGCAAGGGCCGGAGTTAAAATTATCGCTGCTTTAGCGTCCGTTTTCGGACGAAAAGCGGCGATAATTTTAACGCCCTATTAGCAAGGACACGCTAACGCGTGAATCCATGCTTCTTTGCCCTTTCTCTTATCGCCCAGCTTTGCATCTCTAATGAGATGCAAAGTGGGCGTTCCTCCCAGAATAACGGGAGAAATGTCGCTAAGCGACATTTCTCCTATTATCAAGCCTCACGCAAAGAAGCATAGCGACAAGAAAAGTAGCGATAACCTCTGTTATCGCTACTTTCCTTACGCCTGCTTTGAAACTGACTTAGCCATGATATCCTATGGAAGGTGGATATCATGGCTAAGTATGTGTAGCCCTATCAGCAAGCTATCGCCAAAGTTGTGCGATTATCGCTGGATTTCCAGCGATAATCACACAGTTGGCAGCTTGCGCTCTGAATTTTATCGCTTTGGAGATAAGCGTTGCTGATAGCACGCTATCTCCGCGATAAAATTCAGAGTTGGCCGGCGATAATTATCCTCACGCTAAGAGCGCTGAGCGATAATTATCGCCAGCCCTTGCTGATATGCCCCTTAATCAGTTACACTACGCATTTTATCTTTAACGTGGAGATGTTATTTTAAGCCTGAATCAATGTCTTCTCTGTCGTTAATATTTTGTATTTTCTGAAGTCTTGCCATACAATAAAAAAGAGTGTGTATCACTTTTAGTCATGTCTTAAAATACTTTTGGTGAGTTGATTCACAATGTTCGACCTTCGCCTTTACGGAACAGATCAAACCTTGTAAGGAAATCAGGTTTGTTTATTGTCATCTACCTGGTGCCATAGCAGTTTTAGACAGAGAAACCTCGCATCCTAGTGATATCACTGAAAATCTGTCCTGTTAAGAGGGCCTATTTAGCTCATCTACAACACTTTTTTTGCGAAATATAAATATTTTTATTCTCAGGCTTGAAAGTCTTCAGATATGCCTCACGTGTTTGAAAGAATGACCCTAGAAAGAAAAGTGGAAAAATAAGGACAGGTAGAATAATTTAGAGAGAAATAGAATTTTACTATCTTGTACATTACAAATGAATTGGGAGCAGACGATTTACCCCCTGGCATGAGCCAATGAGGATGATCCCTCCCAACGCCACACCTTTATGCTACACAATCCCACAATTACGAGCACCATATCCCACTTAACGGATTCCAAGACCAAGTATCTTTGTAGCCCATTATAAAGACGCAACTAAGAAAGGTCTTCCCCAAATGAAATATAAGATCACAACTAGAGGCAGTGTTTACTGAAATGAAATAATTGTGGATGCAATCTAAACAAGCTCATTGAAATCCAGTACACAACACCTACAAACAACCTTGTGTAATTCTATTTCAAGAGTCTCCTGTATAATTGCAGCTCAGATGCAAAATACACAGTAGAGACCTCAGACCTGGTCACTACCAATGAGTAAGAGTAACGGTCTGAAAAACGAGAGCTTCTTGCCATTGCAAAGTCTCTCAGCTGAAATAAGCATACTCAATCTCATGAAACTCCTCCTTATATATCATGCCTTCCCAGAGACAAACATTTCTTGTTTAACAGGTCATTGATCTTACTAAGGAAAATAATCCTTCATGTCGAATCAAATACTTTTATGAGAAAACCAATCATTTCTCTCTCTGTGACTTCAGTTTACCATGGAGAGAACAAAAATTACACCCGCTGCCAAGAATTATTTGACTTTTTATTCATTTTCGACCTTTCTCGATACACTACCACATCTACCCATGCAAGTGGTGCAATTATCAAACTCCTAATTGCCAGTGGAAACTAATTTAAGGCTCACCATCCAATTCTAGTTAATTGGTATGATTGTTTCCCGATACGAACTCCCAGGCTCGTCAAGATCAATTTATCAAAGATCAAAAGAGTGACCTAAACAATGTTTAAGAGAAAACAAAGATATCGACTTTGACTCACTCTATAATCAAATATATTGCATCTTGCAAGCCATCTCAACAAGCTCATGACTTACATGAATGACTGATTTCTACAAAAAACACAAACAAAATCATAAACAAATTTCACCTTAAAACTAAAATGACAGAAATCCAAATTCTCATAATCTTGGTATTCAAAAATAAAATATTGAAAAGCAATCAGAATAGTGCAATTATCATTGCATTCCAATACTTCACTGAAGAACCTTGAAAAACTTTGCACTAAGAGAAAGGAGTACAAGAAGCATATTTTTGAGGCAAGGTGTCATGTATTAAATCAGAGATAGATCATGCTAGGAATCATAATAGGTATCAGTTATCATCCAAATCTGTAGGCTTGGCCCTCCCACTCAGTCTCTGTTCCTTTCTCTTCCAGCCAATCCACCATGTGCTATATTCAGAATAGAGAAAATGGTAAATAAACTCAAAAGGGAAAGGGAAAATAATAAAATGCTACAGCTCAACCTGTTTCTCCTATTAATGGCAGGTCTTTCCTAACCTGCTGCCTCTTGTTGATTTTGTTTTTGCAATTCCAGTTCCTCTTTCTTTATATGTCCCACAATCGTCTTTTTAATTCTTCATCAAACTATGACTCCCATGCAGTGATACTCAGTCGTTGTGCCCCTTTCCGACCCTGCTGCCATTTCAAACATGTGGCAGGAACTGTTGCTTTTTAGATGGAGGCCAAGAGTCAACTCCTCCTTGGTCTTAGCGTCCCCGTCCCCTGTTCAAGAGCCACTTCTTGACTGCCCCTCAGGTGACAACATCATGATTCTTCCTTGCTCTTCGGATCATGACCCCATTGCTCCACTTGACTTTTCTTCCACCTCTATCCATTCATCTCTATCTTCTCTTTTCCTGTTCCTGTTGCTAGTCTGTCTTCTGTTTTTTTGTCCTACAGTCCTGTCTCCCTGCTTGTCTTTATTCCTTTTTTCTTTTTAGAACCACTTTCATGCCTGCCTGAGTTGCCCAACTGCTTTTGTGTGATGCCTGGTACAGTTAAGTTTGCCACTTACTTGCTACAAACCCCCAAAGAAAACTGTAGTCTCTTTGCCACATTCCTCAAAGAGGAGTCTAACAAGATTGAACTCTATACTGCAATGACCCACACAAATGGAGCATTAATAGAGAAATTCAATATCATCCAGACTAAAGTTAAAGAAATCAAACAACCAGGATTGAAAAAAATAATTGCCACTCTAGACATTCACTAACCCCATAGAAGCTGCTACGATCAAGGAAATCTGTACCTCTTTCATGATAGACAGTGCCAACATGATAAATGCATAATTATTGCAAAGTGTTGTATCAGATAGAATAAATGTTGGTCAAATAACTCCTCTGGTGAAAAAAATAAGACACTGATTCAGAAAATCAGAATAACAACCACCCAGTATCTAATCTACAATTTCTAGAAAAAAAGCATTATAAAGTAGTGTGGAGAACCAAGTCAAACAATTTATTGAGGAAATCAGCCTTCTTGATGTCTACCACACAGCTTTTAGACCAGTCGGGTGCACAGGAACTACAATGCTCCAAATTGTGTACAATTCACTGCTTATCAACACTGAGGGAACCCCTTGTTTCTTACTCTCCAGGATCTTTCATTGGCATTTGACACAGTTAAACAAAGCATGTTCTGATAGATACTTAATGAGACAATGAGAATAAAAGTTGTAGTTAAATAAAAGGTGTAATCCTCAACTGGTTCAACTCACACCATGATAATCAATGCCAATTTGTACAAATTGTCAACTCTCACTCCAACCCCTCATCCCTGACTCAAGGTATACTAAAAGACTCCATTCTCTTCTTCACCTTCTTCAATTTATACTTGAAATCCTATTGATCACTTTTAAGAGGATCTAACATTTCTTACCACCGATGACACTTAACTGTATTTAAAAGTAACACTGCACAGAGGAAAATAAATTCATAACCTTTCCTGAGGACATTGCTCATCCAGCACAGATTCTGGAAAGTCAGTCTTGGATGACTTATTACTGATTCAAGCTAAATATCATGAAAACAGAATTCCTGCTGAAATCTTCCTCTACCTGCTCTATCTCCCAGTAGCCATGTCATAGATGACGCTCATAAATTATTGCAACATCTTTTTGACTTCATCCTTGACAAGAATCTCACCCTCCATTTATATTTAGATGCCATAGTTAAAGGAACTTATTCTAAATTAAAGTGATACATGGTGTCTAATCCTTCCTACAGAATGAATATTTTAAAAAGTGATCCAATCTCTAGATCTTAGACTAGGGCAAATGCCTACTTTTGGGCATACCAAAGCTACAACTTAACCTCTGAAAAAAGCACTTCAGATGAGAGCCAGAATGGTTTCTGTAAAAAGGAAAATTGACCATATCACGGTAATCTTGATCTCCCTGAATTGGTGTTGGAAATGACGATCTCTTGTGTGGTAGTCGCCTCGATTTCTGCCTTCTTTTGCTGAATTATTTTTGTTGGCCATAGGACTCTTCACACTTTACTTCTGCTAACCAGTGGTGAAATGCTTGTGTTCTCCCCATTAAGGGGCCGATTCCGATCTCGGCCGGTAGGGCACCGAATCGGATTCGGCTTAACCGGATCCGATTCGGAGCCCTCTTTCCCGACCGATTCGAACGTGCGTCCGGGCGAGCGAGTACGATGCGAGCGCACGCGAAATCGCCGACCGACTCGTTCGCGGGTCCGAAGCGCTCCGACCGACTCGCACGGACACGACTCGCACCGCGCAATGGAGACGTACCCCGGCCGGGCAAGTACGATGCGCGCCTCGAGCGGTCCCCCCTACCTGTGCATGTACGCCACGAGTCGCATCGACGCGTACCCGCTGTAGGGGGCGCCCTTGTTCGCCTCGCACCCATAGAGTCAATGGGAGCCCGCGTACGCATTGTACGACCGGCTCCCATTGACTTCAATGGGAGTCCGACCGAATTGAGTCCGATAGCATGCGTGCGCATCGTACTCGTTCGGTCGGACTGCTAGAGTCCGATTCGGTCGGAAATCTCTCCGGGTCCGGCTCGGTCGGAGAGATTTCCGGCCTGAATCGGAATCGACCCCTTAGTCTGGTAAAATTGGTATATATTTATTAGGCATGTTTAATTTTCTTATAAGTCCCTAGTATATGGTACTACCTGTACCCAGGGCTTGTAAACTAAATGCTACTAGTGGGCTGCAGCACTCATGTGTGTCTAGTGTCACCAGACTGCTGATGGCTCCTCTGTGGTGAGATGTAGATTGCCCAAGACAGTGAACAAACGGCAAGGTTGTGGACAGGTGATTTCCTTCCTTGAGCGGGCTATTTTGGGGGTCTATAACCATTCATTTCATGAGATCGAAAGGATGCCTACCATGTCACTGGCAGATGTAGCTCACACTTAGGCCTGCCTCCCTTTTTTCCTTCTAGTCAGCATGGCTCCAAACCAGGTGGGACGAGGGAGCTGCACCAGAACTGATTTGGAGGGACAGTTAGCCCATTGTCAAAGTCACACCTCTGGGTGGGCACAGGGAGCTCTGACCAGAGAAAGAATGATCCTACCACGTTGTATTTAGGTTGAGAAGGGCACTGTGGGATAGTTTACAATAAAACACACAGAAAGTGATGCAAAAGTGGTGAGGGTCATCCTTGGGAACATGTACTCATTGGATACTGGTTGCCAGGACTTTCTCCCACTCACAGACAGGCACTGGGTATAAATAGGGCATCCCCAGCACCCCCCTCACAACACTTCTGGACCTGTGAAGATCAGAAGAAGGACTGTCATGCTGTCTTGGGCCTGGAGGAAGAATGGACTTGCTTGCCTTTAACCTAGGACCGCAGAAGTGACCCAGGTTCTGGAACTTAGAACTTTTTGCCAACTTTCTTCTTGTAGAACAGTCGGAGACCAGTACCACCATTAAAGATACAGCCTTCGATGTTGAATCACCAGTTGGCCTCAGCTGGCTGGTTTGCCCCGCTGAAGGAAATCTGATTTCCATAAAAGTTTCTAAGTCTGAAAGTGCACTGTTAGACCTGGCACCATTGGCGTGGGTCTCCCTTCCATTTTTTGCTGTTGCCTCCTATGTTTTTGCTGTGTTTTTGCTGGTCTAAATGCTTTGGGCACTTTTTCACTGCTATTCAGTGCCAAAGTGCAAGTGCTCCCTATTGTAAATTGTTGTAATGGATTAGTGACTCCATGATTGGCCATTTGATTTACTTGTCAGACCCAAGTACAGTGCACCATGTGTGCCCAGGGCCTGTAAATCAAATGCTGCTGGTGGGCTTGCAGCACTGGTTGTGCCACCCACAGAAGCAGCTTGTAAAATGTGGCTCAGGCCTGCCATTGAAGAGCCTGTGTGCAGTCTGGGACTGCCATGTCGACTTGGCAAGTGCACCCACTTGCCAGTCCCTAAACCTTCCCTTTTCTGCATGTTAGTCACCCCTAAGGTAGGCCCAAGGTAACCCTGTGGGCAGGGTGCATTGTATGTGAAAGGTAGGACATGCCCTGGTGTGTGTGGCATGTCCTGATAGTGAATTACAGCCAATTTCGTTTTTCACTATTGCAAGGCTATCTGTTCCCATAGGCCAGAATGGGAAGTTTGATTATAACATCTTATAATCCTAACTGACCCAGGGAACAAGATAGGAAAATAAAGTTTAGTATGCCTGAACTCAGAATGTTAAAATACATCTTTTAGTGTGGGTGATTTTTACATTCTGTGTTTGAAAATACCACTTTTAGAAAGTAGGTATTTTCTTGCCTAACCATCCAGTATGCCTCTGCTAGGTTTGTGTATTCCATGTATTTGTGAGTGACAGGGGGATGGAGAGGGCCTTGGCTCCAGCAGTCTGATGGGTCAGGGCTGGGCTGAATAGAGCCCACATTGAATGGAGAGTAGGGGGAGAAGATTTCCTTTCAGTTGCCAGCGCCTACATAGAATAGAGAGTAGGGGGAGGAGCTTTCCTTTCACTTGCCTGAGCCCTCATAGAATAGAGAGTAGGGGGAGGAGTTTTCCTTTCAGCTACCTGGGCCAGGTCTGCTTTCAACAATGCTGTCTCCATCTCCTGCCAGGAAGCTGCACCAGGGAGGACAGAACTGGTTTTGACTAGGTACAGACACTCTCTGCCTTCAGAGAACAAAGGATTTTGGAGTATAAATATTGGGGCCCAGACCCCAGAACTTTAGATCACTTCTGGGAATCAAGACAAACCCTTTGCCAAGGAGAGAAACCAAGGAGGCTGAAGGAGGAGACTGCCCCAGTGCTGTTTGCTGTTTGGGGTTGGCCTGCAGTGGTTACTCATTGCCAAGGAAAGGAGAAAAGGAACTTTGTGTGTACTTTTACTATCTTGAGGAAGATCTCCAAGGGCTTGAAGCTGAGCTTGCCTCCTGTTCTAAAGTCTCAGGGACACAAAGACTTCACGCCCAGCTCCCCCTGAATTTCCTTGCTGGGAATTCTACCTGCAGAGAGGTGCCTGCTATTGGTTTGGGCCCTCTAGAGAAAGCGTGTCGCTGGGAGCTGGAAGCGCGACGCAACGAGGAAGAAGCGTGTCGCCGCTGCAGCTGTTGCCGTCACATCGCCGAAGAAGCGTGTCGCCGCCACAGCAGTTTGCCGTCGCACCACCGACGAAGCGCGTCGCATCACCGGAGAAGCGTGCCGCCACGGCAGTGGTCACCGTCGCATCACCGGAGAAGTGTGTCGCAGGGCCTGTCGCAGCTCCAAAGTTCATCAAGTTCACCGCACGGCCACCGGGCATGCAGGCATCGCATCCATGTTATCGCATCGCATCAAAGACGCCATTTTGTCGCATTGCACCGGATCAACGCATCACATCGAGGCGCCATCTTATCACATCGCACCGGATCACAGTAAGAAACAGACTCTTTGCCTCCTCTCCGGTAAGGAACAGACGCATCGCCTCCCCTGCGCTGCAGTAAGGAACAGGTGCGCCGCCTCCCCAGAAGCAAGGAACTGATGCATCGCCTTCCCTGCGACCCTTTTGTTTATGTTGTGTTACGCATCCAAGGTACTTTGAGAGTAAAGTGTTGCATTTACCATCTACACTGAACTAAGCTATTTCTACCATCTAAAGTCATATTTTTGAATACTGTATTGTGGATTTTTGTCGTTTGGTCTTGTGTTAAGTCTAGATAAAGATTACTTATTTTTCTAAACTGGTGTGGTGTCCATTTGTAGTGTTTTCACTGTATTACTGTATGTGTTCACAAATGCTTTACACACTGCCTCTGAGATAAGCCTGCCTGCTTGTGCCAAGCTACCAAGGGGGTGAGCAGGGGTTATTTTAGGAGTGTAGCCCCCTTACCCTGACTAGAAGCAAGGGCCCCTACTTGGTCAAAGTTACCTACCTCTGCCAACTAGAGACCCCCATTTCTAACATTGGTGGTCAGCGGTGAGGATTTGGACTTGCATTTGTGACTCATATACAGTGATTGGTGTACACTATTAGTGAGTGCAGACCATAACGCAACCACATACATTTTGGAAGAATTTTTTCCTTGGAACTTCTATTTTTGCTAGAAACTGCCAATCCTTGTTACCATGAGCAAAGCAGCATCCAACTCATCTATGGATCTATAATTTGAAGAAGACAGGGTTGATATTTACACTGTGCCACAGCTGAAAACCTTCTGTGAAAGATTTAAAATCTCTGTGAAAGGCATCACCAAAAAGGAAGAGTTCCAAAAGGCGCTGAGGGCGTGGTTCAAATCGAGAAATGCTATTGAGCATTCTGAAGAACCCAGGGATGAGGCAGAGAATGCAGATGGGCAGCTGGATGGGCCATTGGACCTGACCGGGGAGAAAGTACCTTCCAGGGCAGGCAGCAGTGTTTCTTCAAAGGGCCTGTCTCCAGAAGTGCTGGAGGACAGGGAAAAAGATAGAATGCACAGGATGGAGCTAGCCAAGCTGAAACTGAGTGGTCAGATGGAATTAGAAAGCAAGAAGTTCGCCTTGGAAGAAAAGAGGATGCATTTGGAGCATGAGAGGATGTTGAGGGAGTTGGAATTGAAAGCCAGGCGCTTAGAAAGTACTCCCTCTGGTGGCAGCACACCATCTGTGCCTGTAGAAACAAGAGTATTCATCCCCAAAGATGTTATTAAGGAGTTCCACAAGAATGAAGATATTGGCTAATGGTTTAAGGCCTATGAGGTAGCTATGATCTCCCACCGGGTCCCTGAGAAGGATTGGGGAGCGGGGTTGTGGAGGCGGTTTCTCAGTGATGGGCAGGACACCTTGTTAGATTTGCCCTCTGAGGACCAGAATTCCTATGTCCACATGAAGGAAGCTTTGATGACCAGGTATGGGTTGACCCCAGAGCTTTATAGGCAAAAGTTTAGGAATTGTAAGAAACTGGAGTCAAGTACTTGGGTAGGATATGTGTCTTTTTTTGGCAGAGCATTGGATGGTTGGGTGAAGGGTAGCAAAGTGAATGATTTTGAAGCGCTCTATAATTTGATTGCATGGGAGCACTTGTCCAGTAATTGTTTTCCAGAGCTACGCCAGCACCTGATTGATAGTAAGCTGACTATCCCTAGGAAGCTTGCTGAGGAGGCGGACCACTGGGTTAGTACCCGGGTCCACAAGGGTCATGTGGGGGACTCCGCCAAAGGTGGGCAGGGTCCCCAGCAGAAGATTGGGGGGACAAGGGTAAACAGAGGGAGTTCCAGAAAGGGCCCCAAAGTAATCCCCAAGGGAACCAAGGGAAGGGTTCCCAGCCTCCCCCTGAGAAGAAGTCAGGGGCCCGACAGATAAGCCTGTTCAGAAGGGGCCCAGGACATGTTATAATTGTGGTCAAGTGGGCCACTGCTTCTATGATCCTAAGTGTCCCCTGAAAGGGAAGACAGCACCCACTGGTGCACTGCCCCGGCAGATGGCTAGTGTAGCCCTGGGGGAGGAATTGGGTGCCCAAGGTGGGTGGGGTCCCGCAGAGATGTCCCTGGTCTCTTTAGGAGACAGTGAGATGGTCCCTAGGACCCAGCTGCCTGATAACACTAAGAAATACAGGCAGTGGGTGACCATCAATGGCCATAGGGTGGAGGCTCTGAGAGACACCGGAGCCAGTGTGACAGCTGTTAGTTGTCGGCTGGTGTCTGAAGAGCAGGTGATCCCATGCATTTTACCCTGTAGTTGCCGCTGACAACTCAGAGAGCCACTGTAAGGTGGCCCAGGTTCCCTTTGAGTGGGGGGGGTCTCAGGTACCTTTCAAGTAGCTGTGAGGCCAGCCATGCCTGTTGACTGTCTGCTCGGCAATTACTTGGAGAGCTCCCCTTGGGCTAAGGTGGAGCGAAGAGCTAATTTGGAGATGTTGGGTCTGCCTGAGTGGGCGTGTGTGACCACTCGGTCCATGGCAGCAGTAAGGGTATTCAAGAGGACCTGGAGCCTGAAAGAGTGGCCCAGGTGCCGGCCTTAAAGAGAAGAGGCAGGGGGCATGGTAAACCAGCCCCCGAAGTTCCCACGGTCCAGGAGGCGGCAGACCTTGAGGGGGATGCCCTGGAACCTACAGGGGAACAAGTAGCTGAACTGGGGGACCTGCCTGAGCTGACCCATTGGCAGCAGGAAGGAGGACCACCCAGGGAAGAGTTCTGTGAGGAGCAGAAGAAGTCCCCTTCTCTTGTGGGTTTGCGGCAACAGGCCACAAACCAGGCAGCAGGTGACCAGTCTGGATCACATTGGATCTACTGGGAGAATGGTCTCCTGTATAGCGAGCCTAAGGTTGCTGAGCCTGGGTCAGCCCATGTGCTGGTGGTACCCCAGCGCTTCAGAGCCTTCCTAAGGGGTCTGGCTCATGATGTGCCTTTAGCAGGACATTTGGGGCAAGACAAGACCTTTGAAAGGCTTGTCACCCACTTTTATTGGCCCCAAATGCGCAAGAGTTCAGATACTCATTGCAGGACCAGTCAGACTTGCAAGGCAAGTGGTAAGAGTGGGAGGAAGCAAAAGGCTCCTCTCCAACCGTTCCCTGTAGTCAGCACCCCCTTTGAAAGGGTGGGCATTGACATTGTGGGGCCTCTGGATCCCAAGACAGCCATGGGCAACAGGTTCATCCTGGTCTTGGTGGACCATGCCACCCGGTACCCGGAAGCCATCCCTCTCAGGACTGTGACAGCCCCCGTGGTGGAACGTGCATTGATGGGGATTTTCTCCCATGTGGGGTTACACAGAGAGGTGGTGTCAGTCCGTGGTACCAACTTCATATCTAAGTATATGAAGTCCCTGTGGCAGGAGTGTGGTGTAGCCTACAAGTTCACCACTCCTTACCACCCCCAAGGTAATGGGCTGGTTGAGAGATTCAACCAGACCCTAAAAGGCATGATTATGGGTCTTGAGGAACCTATGAGGCGTAAGTGGGACGTCCTCTTGCCATGCCTTCTGTTTGCTTACAGAAAGGTGCCACAGAAGTCCTTAGGGTTCAGTCCCTTTGAACTGCTGTATGGTCACCCTGTAAGAGGACCTCTGAGTTTGGTAAAGAAGGCTGGGAGAAAGCTCCCAGTAAACCTCCCCAGGATGTATATAGCTACATGCTGGCCTTCAGAAACCAAACTTGGCGTTTCAGACAACTCGCTCAGGCGAATCTGGAAGCCAGCCAGGAGGAGATGAAACGGTGGTATGATCAGAATGCCACTCTGATCGAGTTTCAGCCTGGACAGAAAGTGTGGGTCATGGCCCCCGTGGAGCCTTGTGCGCTCCAGGATAAGTGGACCAGACCATTTGAGGTGGTGGAGTGCAAGAGTGATGTCACCTACTTGGTGGACTTGCGGTCTCCTAGGAACCCTTTGCGGGTCCTGCATGCAAACCGTCTAAAGCCCCACTTGGAGAGGTCCGAAGTGGGCATGCTCCTAGCGACAGATGATGGAATGGAGGAGGAGACTGAGCCTCTTTCTGACCTCCTGTCTGCAACAGAGCAAGATGGGTCAGTGGACAGTATGAACCTCTCTCCTGCCCTGACCCCTGAGCAGCAGGGTGACTGTCGCCAACTGGGACACTTTACTGATCTGTTCTCCCTGACTCCCGGTGTCACTGAGTGGTGCGTCCATGATGTGGACACTGGGGACAGTCCTCCTGTAAAACACAAAACTTACAGAGTGACTGACAGGGTGAGAGCTTGCATCAAGGAGGAGGTCTAAAAGATGTTTGCATTAGGGGTGATTGAGTCCTCTAACAGCCCTTGGGCCAGCCTAGTGGTCTTGGTCCCAAAGGCTGCTGCGCATGGTGCCACACCCGAACTCCGGTTCTGTGTGGACTACCGAGGACTCAATTCAGTCACCATTACTGATGCGCACCCCATCTCCAGAGCTGATGAGCTTATTGATCGGTTAGGGGCTGCCCGGTACCTCAGTACGTTTGACTTAACATCTGGGTACTGGCAGATCGCCTTAACTGATGGGGCAAAAGAGAGGTCAGCATTCTCCACACCAGATGGGCACTACCAATTCCGGGTTATGCCCTTTGGGATGAAGAATGCCCCTGCCACCTTTCAGAGGTTGGTCAACCAGGTGTTGGCTGGACTGGAGGATTTCAGTGCCGCCTACCTGGATGACATCGCAGTGTTCAGCGCCAGTTGGGAAGAACATCTGCGCCACCTCTGGGAAGTGTTAATGGCGCTGCGGAGGGCAGGCCTCATGATCAAGGCGAGTAAGTGCCAGATCGGGCAAGGTTCCATGGTGTACTTGGGACACCAGGTTGGGAGCGGCCAGGGGGCGCCCCTACAGCCCAAGATTGAGACCATCCTGGCTTGGGAACCCCCCAAGACCCAGACAGAGGTGAGAGCCTTTTTAGGACTCAGAGGGTACTACAGGAGGTTTGTCAAGGGGGTATGGCAGCATTGTTGCACCCTTGACAGAGCTGACTTCCAGGAAGCAGCCCAAGAAAGTGAACTGGACTGACACCTGTCAGAAAGCTTTTGATGCCCTGAAGGCTGCCATGTGCACTGCGCCCGTGTTTCAGGCGCCCAACTTCTCAAAGGAATTCATTATGCAGACAGACGCTTCAGAGCATGGTGTGGGGGCTGTACTTTCACAGATGAATGAGGAGGGCCT
Source organism: Calotriton arnoldi (assembly GCA_963921515.1). Taxonomy (NCBI): domain Eukaryota; kingdom Metazoa; phylum Chordata; class Amphibia; order Caudata; family Salamandridae; genus Calotriton; species Calotriton arnoldi. The sequence goes on from CAWUFW010008309.1 coordinate 534,324, forward strand.
AGACCAACCTGTAGCCTTCATTAGTAGGAGGTTACTTCCACGGGAACAGAGGTGGAGTGCAATTGAGCGTGAGGCATTTGCTGTGGTCTGGGCACTGAAGAAGTTGAGACCAGACTTGTTTGGGACTCACTTCCAGGTTCAGACAGATCACAGGCCCCACAGATGGTTGATGCAGATGAGGGGTGAGAATCCAAAGCTGTTGAGGTGGTCCATTTCCCTACAGGGGATGGACTTCACGGTGGAACACCGCCCTGGTACAGAACACACCAATGCTGATGGTCTGTCCAGATTTTTCCGCCTTAGTGAAGAGAACTCCCAAGAGGTAGGGTAGTTCTCCCCACATTTCAGCTGGAGGGGACACGTGTTAGACCTGGCACCATTGGCGTGGGTCTCCCTTCCATTTTTTGCTGCTGCCTCCTATGTTTTTGCTGTGTTTTTGCTGGTCTAGATGCTTTGGGCACTTTGCCACTGCTATTCAGTGCCAAAGTGCAAGTGCTCCCTATTGTAAAATGTTGTAATGGATTAGTGACTCCATGATTGGCCATTTGATTTACTTGTCAGACCCTAGTACAGTGCACCATGTGTGCCCAGGGCCTGTAAATCAAATGCTGATGGTGGGCTTGCAGCACTGGTTGTGCCACCCACAGAAGCAGCTTGTAAAATGTGGCTCAGGCCTGCCATTGCAGAGCCTGTGTGCAGTCTGGGACTGCCATGTCGTCTTGGCAAATGCACCCACTTGCCAGTCCCTAAACCTTCCCTTTTCTGCATGTTAGTCACCCCTAAGGTAGGCCCAAGGTAACCCTGTGGGCAGGGTGCATTGTATGTGAAAGGTAGGACATGCACTGGTGTGTGTGGCATGTCCTGATAGTGAATTACAGCCAATTTTGTTTTTCACTATTGCAAGGCTATCTGTTCCCATAGGCCAGAATGGGCAGTTTGATTATAACATCTTATAATCCTAACTGACCCAGGGAACAAGATAGGAAAATAAAGTTTAGTATGCCTGAACTCAGAATGTTAAAATACATCTTTTAGTGTGGGTGATTTTTACATTCTGTGTTTGAAAATACCACTTTTAGAAAGTAGGTATTTTCTTCCCTAACCATCCAGTATGCCTCTGCTAGGTTTGTGTATTCCATGTCTGGTTTGTGAGTGACAGGGGGCTGGAGAGGGCCTTAGCTCCAGCAGTCTGATGGGTCAGGGCTGGGCTGAATAGAGCCCACATTGAATAGAGAGTAGGGGGAGGAGATTTCCTTTCAGTTGCCAGAGCCTACATAGAATAGAGAGTAGGGGGAGGAGATTTCCTTTCACTTGCCAGAGCCCTCATAGAATAGAGAGTAGGGGGAGGAGTTTTCTTTTCAGCTACCTGGGCCAGGTCTGCTTTCAACAATGCTGTCTCCACCTCCTGCCAGGAAGCTGCACCAGGGAGGACAGAACTGGTTTTGACTAGGTACAGACACTCTCTGCCCTCAGAGAACAAAGGATTTTGGAGTATAAATTTTGGGGCCCAGACCCCAGAACTTTAGATCACTTCTGGGAATCAAGACAAACCCTTTGCCAAGGAGAGAAACCAAGGAGGCTGAAGGAGGAGACTGCCCCTGTGCTGTTTGCTGTTTGGGGTTTTCCTGCAGTGGTTACTCATTGCCAAGGAAAGGAGAAAAGGAACTTTGTGTGTACTTTTACTATCTTGAGGAAGATCTCCAAGGGCTTGAAGCTGAGCTTGCCTCCTGTTCTGAAGTCTCAGGGACACAAAGACTTCACCCCCAGCTCCCCCTGAATTTCCTTGCTGGGAATTCTACCTGCAGAGAGGTGCCTGCTGTTGGTTTGGACCCTCTAGAGACTGTGTGTCGCTGGGAGCGGGAAGCGCGATGCAACGAGGAAAAGCGTGTCGCCGCCGCAGCTGTTGCCGTCGCATCGCCGAAGAAGCGTGTTGCCGCCGCAGCAGTTTGCCGTCGCACCACCGATGAAGCACGTCACATCACCGGAGAAGCGTGCCGCCGCCGCAGAGGTCGCCGTCGCATCACCAGAGAAGCATGTCGCAGGGCCAGTCGCAGCTCCAAAGTTCATCGAGTTCGCCGCACGGCTGCCGGGCGTGCACGCATCGCATCCACGTTATCGCATCGCATCAAAGACACCATTTTGTCGCATCGCACCGGCTCATCGCATCACATCGAGGCTCCATCTTGTCGCATCACACCGGATCACAGTAAGAAACAGACGCTTCGCCTCCTCTCCGGTAAGGAACAGACGCATCGCCTCCCCTGCGCTGCAGTAAGGAACAGGTGCGACGCCTCCCCCGAAGCAAGGAACTGACGCATCGCCTTCCCTGCGACCCTTTTGTTTATGTTGCATTACGCATCCAAGGTACTTTGGGGCATATGATCAAGGCCCAGCGATAAAATTATCGCCGCTTTAGCGTCCGTTTTCGGGCGAAAAGCGGCGATAATTTTATCGCACTATCAGCAAAGACACGCTAGCGCGTGTTCCCAAGCATCTGCGCCCGTTTTCATAACGCCCAGCCTCGCAACGCTAATCATATGCAAAGTGGGCGTACCTTACTGAAATGACCTGAATAATGTCGCTAACACATCTATCTCCTATCATCAATAGTGTCGCAAACCCGCATAGCGATATTAAAAGTAGCGCTAACCGCGCTTATCGCTGGAATCTTTATGCCTGCTTACAATCTGACTTAGCCATAATATCCTATGGGAGGTGGATTTTATGGCTAAGTCCACCCTGCCCTATCATCAAGGAATCGCCTATCGCTGTGCGATTATCGCTGGACTTCCAGCGATAATTGCACATTTTGCCGCTATCGCTGGATTTCCTATCGCATTGGAGATAAGCGTTGCGGATAGCGCGCTATCTCTGCAATAAAATCCAGCGATAGCCGGCGTTAGGTTACAACGCGCTAATCGCGCTTAGCGATGATTTTCGCTTCTTGTTGCTGATATGCCCCTTTGAGAGTTAAGTGTTGCATTTACCATCTACACTGAAATAAGCTATTTCTACCATCTAAAGTCATATTTTTGAATACTGTATTGTGGATTTTTGTCGTTTGGTCTTGTGTTAAGTCTAGATAAAGATTACTTTTTTTTCTAAACTGGTGTGGTGTCCATTTGTAGTGTTTTCACTGTATTACTGTATGTGTTCACAAATGCTTTACACACAGCCTCTGAGATAAGCCTGCCTGCTCGTGCCAAGCTACCAAGGGGGTGAGCAGGGGTTATTTTAGGAGTGTAGCCCCCTTACCCTGACTAGAAGCAAGGGCCCCTACTTGGGTCAAAGGTACCTACCTCTGCCAACTAGAGACCCCCATTTCTAACATGCACATTGCTTCTAAGCTAAGCCTGACTGCTCTGTGCCAAGCTACAAGAGCATTCAGCACAGGTTTATTTTGTGACTTTGGTGGTTCACCCTGACAAGGTTTCTTATTATTATTTGAAGTGGTTTCCCACCCACTTTACCTAAAACTCCAATTTCGTACAACTGGCTTCCAATTGAAGCAAACAACACTCTTAAACTGACCTACATCATTCACAAAATCTCGCACTCTGCCAATCCACCCAAACTACCTTGGTAAGAAACTGTCCATCTCTGGTGTGCAATAAAATTTACAGAGCTCAGGCATCCTTTTACTTGAACCCCCTATCTCAAGTAAGAAGAAAACCCTCATATAGTTTCTTTCAGGAAGTGCACCCCAACTTTGGAACTACATCAAACCCACAATCAGAACTATTGCGATCTATGAAATCTTCAAAATGAAATAACAAAACTACTTTTCAAGTAACACTCCTCAATTCTGATAAAAATCTAATGAGTAACAAGGTTGACCTAGATGCTCCTGTTTGTAGGTGATCACATTATGCAGTGTCTTACAATGAAAGATTGCACTTCTATTGCAGACCAGGAATTGAATATGTGTTACGTATTGCTGTGCTACTAACAGTTGAACATTGATATCCTCTCTCTCATGATGTCAGTTGTTCACTCATGTATGCAAATTCTGCAATCCCATAACTTGAGGAAAGCATGATGACGCCAGTGGAATTTGTCCTCAGTATTTAATACCAGAAATAAATAAATAAATCTGGATTGCATTCAAAATACATGTTTATATACGACTATGCCTGGTGAAAATTAAAGGAAAAATCATCTGTGATAATACCGAAATATAGTACATACATTTTTGCTGGATTATCAATAGCTGATTTTAAGGCCAATACTTCATGTTTAGTAGCATTAACTGTGGGTCCTAAGAAGCCACTAAAACATCCTGAGGGGAGAATTATCTTACATAGTGTGGCATTATCACCAGTAACTTTTAATGGATTGTGAGTAACAATTTCAGCCTGTGCTTCAAAATTTGCACTAGCAATGGCAAGTATCTGAGTTGCTGCTTTGGTGCATGTCGCTTATGGATTGATGAAAAAGGCAAAATGACCAGAAGAAAGTGGAATCCATGCTTTATGCCAAGCATGATGTTAATGTGTTTCTAATTACGACCATTAGTGGGCAAACAATTAAAGTCCTACATATTTGAAATAGATAGGACACTTTATATGAACAAATTAATCTTATATCATTAGCAATATGTCCAGATGTATTCCACAGGTGGGGCTACTCCTACATTCTGGCAGAAAATTGTGCATTTAATATTCTCAATTAAAAATAAATATCCTACTCTCTGAACATAATTAAAACCTAGTTCCCTTCTAAATTTGGATTCTAAAATGTGGGCTTTGAGAATGTACAAGATAATTTCACAAATAGTTCATCAAGCCATTAAGGCTTAATTCAAGTGTATAAGTAAGAAGATTGAAAACCTGCATCCATGCCACCACTCTCCTGGTATAGGTGCACTGGAAGTCCTGGTTGATGTAAAAAAGGACTTGTACTCATGACGGTTTCCCCACTGCTATGCCTTAGGGAGTATTGGGCGTTCATGTTGATTTATCCCTGAATGCAGTAGAGAGGGCCATAGTTCTGCGAGCTCTGCCTTTGCAAGTGTTTGTGGCCCCATTAATTGGTTGATGAAAAAGGAAAGTATGGCAGCTGAGTCAAGCGCATAGTGCCCTGTATCTGTCATGGCAGTTTTGACTCTGTGAGGAGGCATGCCAGATTCTTTTAAGCATTGCCTGCTAACATTTATTGCAAATGGCACTGACATTGCCGTCTTATGAACTGCAGGAAAGCCAAGTTTTCCATTGATCAAGAATTGGATGATACATTACTCACACTGAATTATATTCAAGGTGTGCACATGGGAGAGGTTTAGAAGCATATAATAATGAATTTACATTTTCAATCCCTGCTCTTACCCAAGAAAGGGACCTATTAATGAGTTTCAGCCTTTGGAGCCTGATGTTTTGCTTCGCATCCACCCATTAGGAAGATTATATCAAACAACGGATCAAAAATAGATAAATCACTGTGCCTTGTGCTTTGGTAAAGAAGTATCCACTATACAATTTTGAAAGTGAGCTTCCACATATGCTTTGGCTTGATGCTTTACTTGTCAATATGATGCATCAATTGTTCCTGAAGAGTTTCAAGCTTCTGATCATGTAGACTAAAAAGTAAAAAGCGTTGTAAAGAGATATTGTGGCGCAATGAATTTCAATCTGCGTGCTTCAATTTATGTGGTGCATGCTACACATTATCTTCTCAAGGATTTTCAAGTCTTGTTTTAAATAATTCCAGCAAGGCAGTGATGGTCTTCAGGTCACAGAAGAGAAGGAGCATCAGGTTCTCATCAGAGAAACCATTTGATAGTAACTGCAAGGGGCCTCATGATTAGCTCGCCATAAGATATAGTTACATCCAGGGAAAATGAATAATGCACAGAAAAGTCAATTAATACACCTTCCATTGACAGCCAAGTGTTTTTTTGATGAACAGCTAGATTACATTGCGAACAAAGGAAGATCAGAATGTGCTCCTTCCTTTCCGGCTACAATCCACAAAGGACATTCATTTGCTGGGATTATAGGACCTCTGAATGCTCTGGATCAAGAGTGACACCTCTTTTGGGGTAGGTCAGTGAACCAGGAAGTGTTGGCAGCCATCTTGTGACTCGGTTGAACAGAGTTATAAGAAAAAAGATTAAAAAAACATAAAAAATCAAGAAAAGGGGTCAGGGTAGAAATACCCTGACCCCCTAGGCCTGCCCAAAAAAGCACTTTAAAAAAAAAAATCCGTGCGTTTGTGCTGGATCTGTGAATCTGGCCAAAAAATGTTAAAAAAACAAACGCGGACTCCCACGCTTTGTTTTCTTTAACCCCCTGCGTGGGCCAGGTCTCAGGGACAAGCAAAAATAATTATGCTGTGGTGGAGAAAGGGGGCGTGGCCTGCGACCACCTCTCAGCAATCCCACTGTGTGGGGCTTACTGGAGATAACAGGTATGCTAGTTGGCCCCTAAGGTCCTCCAGCAGCGAAGGGCAACCAAGAGCGCACCAGGAGACGCGTTTGCAGACTGGTGGAGAAAGGGGGCATGACCTGCTATCAGAACTCAGCAATCCTGCTGTGTGGGACTTGCTGGAGGTAACAGGACGGGTAGTTGGCCCACAAGGACGTCCTTGGGGCCAACTACCCCTCTTGTTACCTCCAGTAAGTCCTACACAGTGGGATTGCTAAGAGGTTTTCGGAGGCCATGCCCCCCTTTCCCCACCACTCTGCAAACGTGCCTCCTGGCGCACTACTGGTTGGGGGATGAAGTCCACTTTACTCCAGAGGGACTTTGGGGGCCAAAAATCCCTCCTGGTAGCTTCTACAAGTACTACACAGTGGAATTCCTGTGAGCTAGTTAGAGGCCCAGCCCATTTTCTCCACCACTCTGCAAACGTGAGTGCTGGTTACAAAACCTTTGAAATTCACTGAAAAAACCGAAGGTTACGGGGACATTATAGTTAGGAATTAGCATTTAAAAAACCTTAGAAATTCACTGAAAAAAACACAGGTTTCAGGGACTTTATAGTTAGGAATTAGCATTTAAAAAACCTTAGAAATTCATGGAAAAAACCACAGGTAACAGGAACGTTATAGTTAGGCTGACATTTCACTTGTACAAAACCTGTGAAATTCAGCCGTTATAGTTAGCTGAGATAACTATAACTTGTGCACCCTCAATGCACTGCTGATGATGTCACATATTACTTTACTCATGATATGGTAAGTGACATCACTGATGACATCACTGATATGTGACCCATACATGTATGTTCCCATTATCGGTTTGCGGTTCTTCCTTTTGATCTGGGATCAACTCAAATATTCTTCAAGAAGGTCCCGAATAATAGTTGTAATACCTAGGAGCAGCTTTTATTTTTTTTAAGTTGGGTCAGTTTGAAAAAGAACACAGTCCTCTGTAAAATTATTGCAAGCAGCCAACACGTGTTTTACCAATGATGAAGGCTGTTAAAAGGACATAGAAAATTATGGTTACCATCATCAGTATTGGATCGTCAGTATTTCTTATTTGTAATTGCGCATGTTGCATGAACAGTTGTCAAGACTTAAACTTGGTAATACAAAATACAACATGAGAATCAGAAAACGCATGGCTGTAGTGAACTGAAAAGAATTGGTGCCCATGGATCCTTTCCTGATGGCGTGGAGATTATGAAAATTAAAAACCTGCAGCTTTTCCATATGTACTTACACTGGACTTTTGGCTATATCTGTCTTTTCTCAATAAGGCTTCGTCTCAACCATCATAATTGGTGTTGTTCTTTTTTACTTTACGGTGGTTTTTTTTGTGACTATTACATCAGCCCAAATGATTGGGTAATTAGAGTTACTTTTATCAAGCACTCACCCCATGTAATAGATTTCCCCTGGATCATGTAGTCTTAAGACAGATGCTTCTTTCCAGTGTAAGTAATTTCTTCATTTCATTTAAAAAAGGTCATAAATCTGCCAGCTCTTTTGCCTATCAATCAATCACCAGAAGAACTGCATTGTTTTAAACATGTAATGCTTGTTTGTCTCTCTTGGTTCAGAAAAAGGTAAGAAACTGTCAATTGGTATATATGATGTAGATGGTTATGGAAAACAATTTCTGAAGTAATTGTGGCCTCCAACAAGACGTTATCATTAAGGGGTCAAGCAAAATCTTTTAGAGGAGTGGTAACATCCTCGACTGAAACCAGGGGAGCCACATTAAAAGAGCTGTGTATGACAGCCACCTAGGTCTATTCCAGTGCTTAATTTGAGCCGGGGCTTTCAGGTGTTAAGCACCGGCACTTAATTGGTTTCCGGTGCTCGGCACTTGCACCTAATTTTCAACACCATACTTAGAACAGTCCACCATGTGGTGGCGCTGCTCATCTAATTTAGAGATGAGCTGAACAACGGTAGTTTAGGAATACAATATACATTAAAATTGCTATACCTGCCTCCCCAGCCATTCCTTTAGCTTTGGGGACGGGGAATAATCTGAACTGTCGCATTTACATGCAAGAGAGATGGTTACTAGTTGTTTTGGCAGCAATGACAAGGGCGATGGGTGATGCAAGCTGCAGTGGCCTCCTAGTCAGAGCCCTGGCACTTAATATTTTACAAATTAAGCACTGGTCTATTCCATATTTATTTGTTAGATACTATAGATTTAAGTAGGAAATTAAGCTTTAGCAGCGTTTGGAGAAATAGTTTGTCTTCAGTTTATTAATTTTATGATATAATATATGTATACAGAGCATGAAGCATAGTATTAGTAACTAATTACTGTTACTATTTCTGTAATAAAAGATTGTTTGTTAAAACCTCTATTGATAAGGACTAGGATGAGATAGACATATAAGATGTGGCTTTCCTAGTCACAGTCATACATTATTTGCCTCTCTCCTTGTGTGTTGAATCCTAGCTAATTAATGGCATACAGGAACTGGAGGAGGATTATAGATCATGTATGTCGGAAGACGGCACATTAACTCATCAAATAAATGTGTATTTAAATAATACGTTATTTTAACTGCATTAAATTAATTTACAAACATACTTTTTGCAATATTTTAAAACATTTTACCCTTACTATCTTTTTTATTTATTATATTATACTTTTTCTTAAAATGTATGTTCTGAATTCATATAGATTATTTTTATTTTTTAATTAAAGTTTAACTTCATTTTTTAATGAAGTTTATTATTAGGTTTTAATAATGAATAATTTTATTTTTATTTAACACAAAATATAAACACAAATAAAAGTTAAAAATTGAAATAATATAATTAATTTACTATTAGTTTCTATGGCATGTTATTTTATTTTCTTGCCTCCATTCTTTTATATGGGGGTGTTGTAGTTCCTGTGACTGACCAAATGTGGTACTTAACTTCAAGGCTGGGCTAAAGTACATTGTACATTGTATTCACTTTAGAAGTGTAGATTGTGAATGTCAGTGGTCTTACTCTTTTTGTTTAAGTGTGTTTGTTTTTAAGCATTTCCCTCCTTAAACCCCTCCTTAGCTTTTCCTAAACCTGTTCCATGTAGGAATTTGTAGTCCTCGTTTTCAAGCCACTCTCCCTTGTCCCTTCCACATTTACTACTAAAACAGACATCTACGTGTGTAGAGCATTGATCTCTGCACAGAAAATATAGTTGAAGTGGAGGGAAGTCACACGGAAATCTCCATAACTAGGTTTGTGAATAGCATTTTGAAATATGTGAGTAGTACTACTGTAGTAGAACTTTACATACTACTAAATGCAGTTAGTGAATAGGCTCCACTGTGTCTGATCAAGAAAACTACACAAAAAAGTAAGCAAGGAAAGTGATAAAAGGAGAAAAAGTTAGTGACACATTTATTTGATCTCTTCTCCAGTTTGACAATTACTGCTGAGTTAATATGCTTGCAACCAATTGTATTATGTATCATTTAAAAATTGAGCTAGCATATATTCCCAAAGTGAAAATGTTAGGCCTGACATCCGTGGGTGGTAGTCATCCATTTGTTTGCCTTCATCCCTCCTGTTTAGTAAATTTGTTTTTGTTGGCTTAACGATTCTGTGCACTTTACCACTGCTAACCAGTGCTAAACTGCTTGTGGTCTCTCCCTAAAACATGCTGAAATTGTCCTACACCTAATTGGTACAATTATCGTAAGTGTAAGCCCCTAGGAAATGGTACTGCATGTACCCAGGAGCTGTAAATGTAATGCTAATAGTGGGCCGGCGGCACTCGTGCCACCCATAAAGTAGCCTTTGAAAACATGTCTCAGGCCTGCCACCGCAGCCTTTAGTGCAGTTTTAAACTGCCATTTCAATCTGGCAAAATAACATTTTTACCAGGCCTAAACCTTCCTTTTGAATAAATTTGAGTCACCTGTAAGGTAGGTCCCAAAGGCTCATAGGGCAGGGTGCATTGCATTTAAAAAGTAAAACATGTGGGTTTGGAGTTTACATGTCCTAGCATTGAAACACTCCTAAAGTTGTCTTTCAGTGTTGCAAGGCCTATCTCTACCTTATTACAGTTAAAAAGTGGTAACTTCATTTTGGGAGTAGATAGGAAAACTATGCTTGCACTCAAATGAATTGTAATTTAAAATCCTCTTTAATGGTAATGTCAGATGTTTCGTCACAATTCTGAAAATACAGCTTTTATAAAGTTGACATTTTCTTGTCCTAACCATTTGATGTCTGCTGCATACGTGTCCTGGGTCACGTGGCTGTAAATAGTGTGGCAGTTAGGCTTTGTGTATTCTACTGAGACACTGAGACAAAGGGAGACTAATTGTTGGCAGGATGAGCCATCCTACCAGGATGGTGCAGAGCTGTTCCCTGCCCCACTTAGATTTCAAAGGGCTGCCTCCAACACACACACAAAGAAACCTGACACCAGTGTTGTGTAACCCCAGAGTACTTGGGGTGTTGGCAGGGGAAGGGAAGAACTTTACAGAACCAGATGTGAGGGTAGTATAGGAAGTCCCCCCTTCAAAGGCTGGCACCAGCTATAAATATTAGACCTCCTGAGCCACTCATCATATCACTTCTGGACCTGGGGAAGACTTAGAAGAAGTACATCCCTGCTGCCCTGATGCTGGAAGGACTGCCTTGCTGCCCTGCTGCTTTAAGAATAAAGCCTGGACCTGCTCCTTGAACCCAGACCACCAGATTGGGCTAGCTAGCTGGCCTCCTGTGTGTTCTACAAAGACATAACAAGCTTTAAAGACTTGTCCTGCATCTGCCCAGATGGCCCGATTTACAATGGGGCCTTCAGGCCTCTGTTAGAATGTGTCCCTGATCTCCAAGAGGTCCTGGACCCCTGTCTGGCATCACAGTGGAATTCTATTAGGTTTTCTGAAGTTTTGCGCTCTTTGGGACTGCAAACTGGCTTTTTCATGCCAAGACTCTGCCACCCGTGATGACCGTCAACAGGAAACTCCAGTGAGCCCTACTCTTTGTGCTACGGAATCCACCAGTAACAACCGGAAATGTGAGATCTGCACTTCACAGTACAGTAAAGACGATTACTGCCAATGTGAAGCTTCAGCAACGACATTCACGGCACTGGACATAATCTTCACCATACAGCAATTACTACTTGTAATGCACAGCCTGTTCTTTGCACTACGCCAATGACCATCCTCCGTGCTCCTTATGGCCTCCACAATAATGAACTAGACCCTTCGTGGCAAACTTTGAGAATGTAATTTTTTTAACAGGACTAACCTGGTCCCTGTATCCAGTCCACGTTCCATAGCAGTGGGACTGAACTTCTCACTTTCCCCTAGTCTAGCACAACCAGTTAACCGTGAGTGGCAATTTGTGCTTTTAGGTGCTATACTTAACTTACTCTGTGAAATTGCATATCTCTGATGCTACTGATTGGATATTTCTTTCATTCTCGTATCATTTTATTTAATAAAATTTACTCTATGCTTTCAAATTGGTTTGGGAATTTGCTTAAGTTGTGTTTTCACATTTATTACCATTTATGTGCTGCACAAATACTTTACACATTGCCTCTGAGTTGACTCCTGACTTCTTTTCTGCCGAGCTACCAGAATTGTTAAGCACAGTTTAATTTGGTGACTTTGATGGTTAACCCTGACAAGGATTGGGGTTGTTTCTTGAGAAGGGTTCTCACTCCCTCAACCAATAACTCAATTTCCTACAGCAAGACCTTTAATAACATTATTGTAAAAGTGTCTTTTTTCAGCAGTGTGCAGGGTCAACTTTGACATTTGCCATATTACAGCAAATGAAGAAATGCTATGAAAAGTACATTTGAAATTATTTCTAGAACTGAATACATAAATAAATGGCAATGGATCCAGAGCTGTTTGCATAATTTAGGTCATGACTTTAGAAAGTCGAAACATTACACTTAATAGATCTGTTCGCATTAGTCTATGTACATGCTTACATTGCACTGTGAATGTTGAATCTAACTGTTCTCATAGGTACTCTACAGAAAGTCAAATAAGTGAGTAGACCTCATGAAATTCACCTCAGCTGACCCAACAAAGCTCACCATTTACTGACTAATAACCCTCCTCCCATACTCAGCCAAAGTCCAGTAAAATGCCATCCGCAAGGGCCTTTCCGACCACTTAGCCAAACACAGCTTCTCAACATCACTCAATCAGGATTCAAACCCAACCACAGCATGGAAGCTAAACTCATAGCAGCAAATGGATGATATCCAGATGATTCTCAACAGGGGGGAAACCACAGCCCTCATCCTTCTAGACCTATCAGCAGCATTCAACACCATCTCCTAACACATCCTAATCCAGTGACTCCATGAAGCAGGCATCTAGGGACTTGCCCTCAAATAGTTCTGCTCCTTCCTCACCAGAAGAACACAAACCATTAACATACCCCCCTATTCCCCTGAAACATGATATTACATTAGCGGAGTCCTGCAGTGCTCTCCACTCAACCCAATGTTGTTCAACATCTATATGACCCCGCTGCTCAACATCATACAATCCCACGACATAAACATCCTCACTCTGATGACACACAACTGATACTGTCCCTCTCAGTCAAAACACCTAACACCAGGAACATGTTCACCACATGCATGACAAAAGTAGAAACCTAGATGAAATCCAATTGCCTCAATCTGAACAAGCACAAGACCGAGGTGGTAGTCTGCGGGAGAAAAACCTCTCCATGGGACTCCACTTGATAGGCCACAAGCCTTGGACTCACCCCTATGCCCACCTCTCAAGCAAAATATCTCAGAATCATCATAGACAACAAACTGGACATGACTGCTCAAGTCAACACAGTGGGCTCAGCCTGCTTCAACACACTAAGGATGCTGGCTATCAGGTAACACCAGGAAAACTAATACCTAAGCCCTCATTACCAGTAGACTGGACTATGGAAATACATAACAACACAAAAATATGATGGACAGAATGCTGAACATTGTCAAATATTCACCCCCAGTCACAGATCTGGGTAAAATTCATCTTTTTTTGCTCACCATGCCACCTCAGTTTGGACACAGCCATAGTGAAATCAGTCTTGACTCTGCTCCCCATGGGAAAAGTCCAACCCAAACTGCCAGGCCATATCCTCCCTGGACCGAAAAGAAGCATGCGGGGACTCATTTTGGGGTATCACCCTCATCAGCCTGGCTAGCATTAATCCAGTGGCATAGCAAGCACGGGACCCATGCCTGGGCATGCCGTCCCAGTAAGGGCGATTTATAGCAACACAAAAAGATGATGGACGGAATGCTGAACATTGTCAAACTTTCACCTCCAGTCAAAGATCTGGGTTAAATCAATTTTTTGGATCACCATGCCACCCAAATTTGGACCCAGCCATATGCAAATCAGTCTTGACCCTGCTCCCCATTGAAACAGTCTAGTCTGAACTGCCAGGCCAGGTCCTCCCTGGACAAGAAAACAAGCATCCTAGGGCTAGTTTCGTGGTATCACCCCTCATCAGCCAGGCTAGCTTGAAACCAGTGGCATAGCACGCACAGGACCCACGTCAGAGCATACCCTTCCCACCAAAGGCGTCTTATAGCAGCACAAAAAGATGATAGATGGAATGCTGTACATTGTCAAACATTCACCCCCAGTCACAGATCTGGGACTATGTAAACACCCTGTACACAGGGATTACCAACCAGCTTACAAGAAAACTGTAGACCATCCAAAATGTAGCAGGCAGACTAGTCCTCAACCTCCCACGCAGAGCCCACATCACACCACACCTTAGGGAATTCTATTGTCTCCCATACACAAGAATGCACACTTTAATCTCCCCACCAACACCTACAAAGCTCTTTGCAACACTGGTCCTGCCTATCTGAACAGTCTCATTAATTTCCAACTACCTTCCAGACACCTCCACTCTTCTGATCTCTCTCAAGCACTCAACCCACGCATACACAGAAAAAGGCCACATCTTCTTGTACCTGGCCCCTAAAGCCTGGAATAACCTACCACAACACATCACAGCCTTCTCCTTTCTTCTTGACTTTTCCAAAAAGCTGAAAACCTGGCTTTTTTAGTAATCCCCTAGGGCTGGCCTCACACACCTGCTACATGGTGCCCAGATACCCTCATGGGGTTTAGGGCACACAGAAAAGACCAATAACATACCAATGTGGAAAATAAAATCATGAAATGCTTATTATTTGCGAGGTTTATACTAATATGATCAACAACTCAAAGCAAGGACAGTATTATGCTATACAAGGTTATGCTAGTTCCTTTTCCACTTCCTGCAAAGTAATAAATTAACACAACATTTTAATACGGCACACACATTTCAGGAGGTAAGTTTGTTATCTCCTGAGATGATTGGTAACATGCAGGCCCATATATGTGCTATGCAGAAGTAGGAAAAACACTCCTTACTACATAGCTAGCAAAAGGAAAAAAGAATCCCCTTTGCCAGAATGTTCAACATGGAAGGAAACAAAAGAAAAAAATAATCCAAAATAAGCAGCCAGCAGAGCCAGACAGGCACAAAAAGTGCCACTGTTGATCCATCTGGCTGCTCCCCGCCCCCTGATCCTCCTGCCTGCCTACAGACCCGCCTTCCATTTCCCAAGACCCTCAGGGACCACCCAGAGGCACAACAACCAACCTCATCATTTATTCCACACTCAAACTCCACCAATGTGGGGCCGCATTACACAAAGTGCCCCGGGGGCGCAAAGGGCGTTTGGTATTACAGAAGGGGCCACAGATGCTTGTGCGGCCTCTTCTGTAATACTGAAAGCGCTGGCACACATATAGCACCAGCGCTTCCTCAAGAGGGTGTTCCCTCATTTGCATGGGGACATGCCCATGCCGCATTACAGACGCAGGCGCAGAGGCAAAGAAGCTGTCAGGGGGTGCACTGTCAGTGCGTCCCTGATAGCAGCCCTCTGGAGGGGGTAAGGGGGTCCCGTGGACCCCCTGACATCCCCTTGCAGGTGGGTGCAGTCACTCACTGCACCCACTTGCAAGGGGATCTCTAATTCCCTTTAAAAGTGCAGGTGGGTGCCGCCTGCACTGTGAAAACATGGAGCAGCTTCAAAGCTGCTGCTCGATTTTTCACATGAATGCGCTGCCCCAAGGGCAGCACGAGTTCGCTGCTGCCCTAGGGGCAGTGCATTCTATGTAATAGGGCTTACTTTCTCTGTTTGCGCCTGGCACACCTGTTTTAAGGTGCACCATGGCGCAAACTGGGAAAGTGCACCCTATACATAATAGAGCCCATGGTGATGATCAGAGGAACAAGTGTTGAATTTTGGAGGGTAGAATCCAGGCCCTGACAATCTCTGGAAACTCTGCTGAGACTGTCTTCAGCTCAATTGTGAGAGTGCAGTTTAGGATTTGTGGACCCCTGCACTGAGATAAGTGAATGTGGATGTGTTGAGAATGGAAGGAGTCACTGCACAGTTTCTTTCTTGGCCTATGTCTGAATCTGGGTCAGAGAGGTTAATTACAGCAGCTCCTTGTAGTTTTCATCTGCCTTGCCAAAGATGCCATCTCTGTATCAAGATAAGTCGGCAGAGATCACTAGAGAGCTAATGCCTATGATAGAAGCTCAAAAGGCCTTTAACCAATGACCTTCAATGTGACAAAGTACAATGTACAAAGTACTTCTCCTTGAACGATCACCCCTATTTTTGCTGACTGATTTTACTGGCTTTGTATTTCTAGATGCTGAGGCACTGTTATCTTGTACCCAATGTATTTGCTCTGACTCCTAAAACATGCTAAAATTGTTGAACCCCTGTGAGAAAGTGAATTATTAGTTGAGCTGGATGGGAGTCCACCAAAAGTAACAATAACACTGTCTTATTAGGGCCAGTTAAGGTTTCAGTAATTTAAACCTGAGCTCCACCCCACTAGCTATGGCACAGAGCAGACAGGCTTGACTAAAGATAATGTGTAAAGCATTTAAAATAGTTAAAAAGTCAAAAACGCAACACAATAAAACTCTCACTCCAATTTAGATAAATCAAGAATAATTTAATGAACAAAATTACACCAAAATGGTCGAAATCCCAAAACAGGAATATGGGCTAAGAATTTGTAAAGTTTAAAGTACAAACGGCGCCAAAAAGTGAAAAGTGCCAGTGGTAATCAATAATATGGTAGACCGGAACTGATTGTGATGTGGAGTGGGTTTGATACACGTACCAGGTTCGACCAGGTCCGATGTTTTACCTTGGGATTTAGTCTTTTTTCGGGGAGGCAAAATCCTTCAATGGAGCAATGCAGCAGGCTATATTCGAACAGTGCTCCTTGACGTCAGATAGGCTTTGGACAAGGTTCTGGTAAAACTGTTGGTTTTTAATGGAAAAGTTCAAAGTGAGAGAAGTTCAAAATTTGCTCCCCTGGAAGCCCACTTGCCGGCCGTATATTTTTCGTGCCTTCATCCAGTCAAGATTTCCACCTTAGGACTTTGATCCTGATTTATATCTTGGTGGTAACGACCAAGATAACAGTTCTCATGCCCAATTTAGATGTGGGCGGACAATAGGTTTATTCACAGTGGAGACTACTACGTCTTCACTGTAATTAAACCCCTCCGACGGTCCTGTGGAGCAAAGGTTGTTTGAGGCAGACCTCTAATTCCGCCTACATCATTTAGATGGGTGGAATTAGAGGTCAGTTTTCACTGTCTTTCACCACCTGGTGGTAAGAGGTGGTGAAAAATGTAAATGCTCCCCTCACCATGGGAAAGTACATGTGAGCATTTCCTTTTTTATTTTCAAAAAGAAAATTCCTCTTTGGGATTTTCTTTTTGAAAATAAAAAACAAAGCACTTTGGTACAAGTCTCCGTCATGTGAACGGATCCATGCACCAAATTTCCAAAAGCATTGATAGGAACCGCTGTAACGGCGGTACCTGCTAATATTTTAGAAATGACCCCCAGTAGTCATTTCTAAATATTGCAGGAGGCACCTCCGTCAGGGCGATGCAGTAATTTACTTTGTGTCCCTAATAAAGAAACTGGCCCGTCAAAATCTAAATTCGGACCTTAGTCTTAGTTTTATGGAGCTCAGAGTCCTCCAGTGGGGTGAATCTGTGGGTTGTGTATGGAGAGGGCACGACGAGGTCGGATACTTTTTCAGCGAGGACCTCTGAATGAGATTTGCTGCGGTGGAGAAACTATAAGCGGGGGAAACCTATTTCGTCAACCCAGTGGCAATGCACCTTGGGCAGATTCGCTTGGCAGGTTAGCCTGGTTTCTTGGAGGTCTTTTAGTCCAAAAGTTTCTAAGTTCAAGGTTTTTCAGGGATGTTAGGAGTACACTTACACACAGTCACAAGACCCATGATTTCAGGAACACCACTTGGGGTGAAGACTAACTCCAGGAGAGGCTTCCAGCAGGGACCAAGCCTAGTCCAATTGCTAGTGGTCAGCCAGGCTCTACAGAAAAGCTTCTTGTGGTCCTGTAACTTTCAGTGGAGGTCAGCCAACTGACCATTGGACTTCACTTCTTTGTCTTGGGTACAAATGGAAGCAGGGTCAGCTTTTCAGGTCTCATCACAGGTCACAAACAGCAGAATCAGTACTCCCTTTGTTCTTCCACAGGTCAAGAGTGTTCGGTGAGGGGTGCCTGGTGATGTCACATTTATGCCTGACACTAGCTTGTGAGCAGAGATAGCTCTAGACTACTTCTTAGCCAATAGGAAAATAGTTTCCAGGGGTAACCCTAACCACTTCTGCACCACTTCTTATGTGTCCTACTGAAAACATTCCCACAGTGTCCCTTTCTGCCTAAATCCAAAATGGTGCAACCCTTCTCCCCTTGTGCAGAGTCTGTGTGCCCAACCCAGAAGTGTGGCCGGAAAAATGAGAAACCTTTTGTCTGTGGTCACTTTCAACCAGTTGGGCAACTCTCTCTCCACTGGAAATGGAGCTGACTGGGGAGAACAAAGAAGGGGCATGGGCAAGTGTCACATGACATTGCTAGTGGCCGGGAAGGCCCCTTTGAAGTTGATCAACTTCCAGGACATTGCCCAAATGGTCATCTTGTCAGAGGAACAGAAACACCTTCCCACAATCAGGCCTTTGTCTCAGGCAGTTTTCACACCTCATTCATGGCTTCAGCACTCAGAGGGCTGAAGCTGGAGGCTAATGCAAATTAGCCTCCAGAGGCTTTAGGCACAGACAATGTGATTTTCTAAGAATACATGTTCCTTAGTATTCATTAAAATCCAACTTCACCAGTGAATTTGGTTTTAAATAATATTACAAGGACTTCACAATGATAGTCAAACTGCTTCCTAACTGCAGATACCATTATAAAATGCAATAGTGCATCCCAGTGTTTCTCTGTGGAACAGCAGGCCTTGCTACAATGAAAATAGATTGTAGGCGCTGGCACTGTAAGGACATGTTACATTTAATTTCTACATATCCTACTTTTAAAAACCATGCCCCCTGCCTTATAGGTTATAAGGCATACATAAGGGTGACTTATTAATATTTAAAAGGAATAGTTTGGTTTGTAAGATAGGACTATTTTAACAGGTCTAATTGTAGTTTTTAAAGTGCTAAAGCCAGGCTACAGTGGTAGGCATGAAGCCATGTTTACACCATACCGGTAGTGGATGGCACAATAGATGCTGTAGTCCACTTGTAACATTTAACTTACAGTTTTAGGGCTTAGAGCACATGCATGCATTGGGGCCTAGTTAGTAGAGTACCAGTTAAAAAAAGCCAGCAGCATCAGTCTACAAAACATAAGAATGGCCACCCAAAATGGAAATTTTACTACAATTCCCAGTTTGCATATTAAGTTTCCAGAAAGGTCATAATTCAATGTGCAGGCAAAAGCTCCAATGCCATAGAAAGCTTAATGTCACCTGTGGAATGCAACACCTGTTGTGCCATCCACTAAACTGACAAGGAAAAAAACGGTTTCAAGCCTATATATTTATCCTGACTGCTGCAGATTTCTAAAACACTTCACCCCGATCTCATCAGAACCTTTCTGGACTTGGGAATAAAGAGAAGAAGGCTGAACCTGCTGTCTGTTACCTATTTGGAGACGAGAAGGGCTGTACATGTTTCCATTTGTACCCCGGACTGAGAAGAAGATTCCAAGGGCCAGGTGGCTGACTTCTTGTGTTTCTCCTGGACACAGCATGACGTATTTTTCTTGAAGTGACCAGCTGACCAGTAGCAATTGGACCATTAATGAGCCGTGCTTGTGTTCTCTGTCAGAAAGAATCCTGGCCCTTAGGTGCTGTCCCTGAGGTCCTGGGAGCCTTAGAAGCGACTAAGAGGAGCTGCTCAAGAAAGTCTGAAAAGTTGGCACTTGGAAAAATATTTGGACTTTCAAGACCTCCTGAGCTTCAGCTGAACCTTACAGCAAAGGTGTCAGATTTCGAAAGGCCTTTTTCAGATACAGCTGCCAGGCTTGCCACGCTGGAGGAATATAAGTTCCAAGAACGAAACCGATGGCCTTATTTGACTTTGGCAGAACGGAAACTCCATCTCAAATGCAATGGAGTAACCTGCTTGCCAAACCCTGTCTGACTGCCTCAATTAGAGGTGGGCAGGCCATTACTATTCAGTCGATGGAACCGCTGTTGGCTCTGTCAATGGAACACTTTTTTTGGTACCCCAATAGAGTTGGGGCTGTCTGATGAAGGCCATTATACCATCCGCCTTACTTAGGCTGGGTGGTGTAATACCTTTTTTTCCTGTCTGTTACTTCCAGCAAAAACCTAATGGTGAGGCATAGGAAAATAACAATAATGCCCGCAACACCCTGGGAAAAATTCTGAAGGGTGTGGGGGTCATTAGTTTTTTATTTTTCTAAAGTAAACTGCCACTATGTGAGTTTTTTTTTTTAAACAAAAAATGTCAAAAGTTGATGTATGAATGTCAAAACCAATTGCAGTTGTATACGAATCTTTTAGTATATTGAAACCAGCCACTGTGATGGCTGTTCCTTTCAATGTACAGAGATAACTGTTAGGCCGGTGGTCATCTCAAAATTTAGCAGGCAGAGGACCCTCTGGATAGTGGAGATGTTGGACATGGCCTTATTAAGGGAACATCCCTGAAACCGCTAAATGCTCCTAGTTTTTCTCTTACTCTCTGTTCGTGACCCTTGAATTCTGAACCTGTCCTCACTGTACTGCAGCATGAAGGTACGAACACCCTCCCCACATGGGGTAGGAGTAGGGTGTTCACAGGATTGCGTTAAGTGTCATCCCCAGAAGTGCCCTATGAAATGGTACACCACATACCCAGGGCGGGTACGGCATTGGTGAGTCTGGGGACATAGCACTCATCACGCACCTACATGGACTCGCCAGCCCATTATCAGGTTGGAGTTGGCACGGGTGAACTAACCTAGAGGGGGCCTCCCTTACGTCTGGAGCAACCCTAGGGTATGTCCTGAGGGGTGAAGCTCGGGGTAGGGGAGTGGCCGGGTGGGGGCCAAGCGGGGCAACTGATCGAACAGGGGAGAACACCCAGGTGGGATACCCCCTACCTCGGAGATCAGTTCCCCTCTATGGGACACCTCCTGAAGTTGCAGAGGCCCCTTTGCGGCTGTAGGGCTGGAGCCCTTCCGCACTTTGGGTGCAGTATGGAAGGGCATGCACCCTCCCTGTCCTGTAGGTTTGGTGCTTAGCTGAGGGGTTGAAACAGATTGTCCGCCTGTCATGATAAGCGGTGGGCACGCTAGCACCAAAGTTGTGCTGAGTCCATGTCCAGCCCGCTAGTGCTGGCCAGCCTGAGCCCTTGCGCCGGTGATGTTTCATGTGTCTAGACCCCCGCCGTCGGCCTGCCAAGATGGGCCTTTGTGTGCAGTGGCACCACGGAAGTGGCTAGCCTGTGTCAGGTCCTCCAATTGTTAGCCGGATGGCACAAGGACACCATGGGTGTCCTGGAGACCGAGACCACCGGCCTGCCTTGGGAAGCCGGTGTGCATGCTGGTTGCCATGTAGATCCATAAGGCTCTGAGCCCTTTCCCACTGTACTGCAGTGTGAAAGTGCTTGCACCCTTCCAAAACATGTTAGGAAGTGGTCCGGACATGATGTTTGTAAATGCAGGTCAGGCCTACCATTGCAGCCTGGGTGAGCACTTACACCTCGGTGTGGTTAACCTATGTGTCTGACCTGCTCTGGCAAGCCGGTGTGCGCACTTGCACGGCCTGCATGTGTCAAATATGTGTCTGACCTGCCACAGCAGGTCTGTGAGAGCGCCCTTGTGCGCATACTTTGGCTGGCCTGTAGAAATCCGGTCCATCCGGAGGAGGTCTTTTGCCTCTACTAGGGTGGAAAGTGAATGGATTTGGCAGGCACATATGGGTGTTCGCTGCCTGGGTAGGAAGGAAGACTCAACAGAGTTCCCCTACCGAGGAGGTTTGCTCTTCCCTTAAGTGAGCATGGGGAAGGGGTGGCTGATATTTCAAGCTGCAATAAGGGATTGCAGTGGCACAGCCTCATGATGTTTCCTATCAATGGATTCACTAGGCCAAACCCGTTCCAATGGTAACGGTGGGCTTGGCATATCTTATGTGGAAATGCCACTTATGGAAGGTGGACATTTTTATGCATCAAGCTCTTTGTGTACCATGGCATTTGTAAGGATGGGCAGAGCTCATGGAGCTTCATTACGCAGAATTCTGCAGAGTTGCACATACACTCTGGAATTCCACAGAGTTCTGCTCCATCCTAGTATTGATCAGGACTATGTCTGATTATCGGGAACAAGGCACTAGACCTCCCTCACCTGGCAGGACAAGGAATGGTGCTAGGGTAGAAGCATTTGCAGAGCATGGGTGATGGTGTACTGTGAATCCAGGCTTTGGTTTAGTTAGAGCTGCCATTAAACCATTACTTATTACTTATCTGGCTGCGCAGAGGAGAAGGGTTTGGCGGACATTAAGGCTCACTAATGTGTCTTCATACAACGACTGGCAGCAATTTGTAAGATAGTCGAGCACAAGTAAGCAATACATCCTATATGAGGCACTTAACAATGAAAAGTAATAATACACAATTACTTACATGCATCATCCATATACTCAGATTAATGCTTCGTTATCCATTATTGATTGTTTCAGGGACATTTGTCAGTACTTCTGGGTTACATGACAACCCCTCCCATGGCTGAACATATTTCGTGAGCGGTCTGGGAATTGGGAGTGTTTCTTTAATGTGTTGTAAACTCAACCAGAATTGGGGAACAGCATCATCTCATCCAATGTGCACTGCACATAATTCCAAAATGCTCATTGGTTATGAAGTTCTCACATGCCTCTGCTAAACATTGGTGCTGGGTAGTTAGCAGTTACCAAAGCAATTCGTAGGAACGTTAGTAAGTCTCTTCAATACTCTAAATCAGTCTCCCTGCCCCTCAGTTGTGGCTTTCTATTTAGTGCTCTCCTTGGCGTTGTCATCACTCACTGCTCGCCCCTTACCCAGTTTCCCTGCCTCTCCGATGTGGCTGTTTCTCCTCATACCCTCTGGCAGTCTCTTCACTATCTGCTCTTAGGGCAGTCTCTCCATCCATCTGTTGTAGTTGTCACTGTGTTCTCCTTCTGGCTACCTCGTCTTGTGGTGCTGCCCATGTGGGAGTTCCTTCTGTGTCTGCCTAGTTTGTTAATAGTTCCCTGCTGCTGCTGCTGAAGTGGTCTCTGTCAGCTCACTCTGACAGACTCTTCCCTGGCAGTCTCGCTGACACACTCTGTTCACCCCTTTGCCATCTCTCGAGTGTTCCCCTGTAGTATTACCCGCCCTTCACCCCTCTCCCCTGTGGTCACCTGCAGCTCACCCCGCCCGGCTACTCAGCGAGATAAATTCAGCCCATTACTGAGCTCTCCTGCCTCGCCTGGCCCCTGCCCTCCTTTGCTGCACTCCCTCTGGGCTCATTGCACCCTCTCTACTCCTTCCACAGCACTCTCTAAAGGGGCAACCACCTATAAAAGTGCCCCCATCTGCTGTCAATGCTGAACCAATGTCTCTCATCTCCTTGATGGTATACGCATACTCTGAATAAACAGTAGCAAAAGTGCAGAGCGACATACCAAAGGACAGGAATAAAATGGGGAACAAGGATGTGTTGACACTGATTTTCTGTGTTAACAGCTCAAAGATTTCAATTAGGACTGGGAAAATGGTGTTGCCCTTGTCCACCTTTGGTATTGGTTTGAGCATGGTAACCATTACTGTATCTACTCCACAACTTTTGAGCATGAGCGCCGGTAAACTCTGCCACGCTGCATAGATGGAGCCTTTAGCCAAACTCCGTGCTCGAAGCAGAGTGCGGAGTGGGAAAAACTCTGTGAACTCCTACAGCGGAGTGGAGTTTACCGCCCAGCCCTAGGTATTTGGTGCTGGTCAACACTAGAGGCCAGGGGAGCACATCTGGGCATCAGTTGGAGGTGAGCTTACGTCGAGGTATATGTTTGGTGGTATGAATATTTCTCCATTTGAGCAGTGAAATTTATTATTGGTTTTTTTCCAGCAGTTTTTGTGTAGTGGTTTGTTCGGAATGTTACAAGGACCTAACCAGTATCCGGTTGGACGAGATTAGGTAGGCTTTGGTGTTTATCACTAGGGAGATGTGCATGAATTTAGACATGGTAGCCACTTAAAACACTGGGTGTTTTAGCACGTTAACATTATGGCATATTTTTTCATGAAAATACATGTCTTTTCACACATTGCACGTTAATTACAGACAGTGCTCTGTTTGACACATGTGTATACCCTGATCTGCAGAGGTTTTTCTCGTTTGAAGGTTGTAAATTGGGCACCAGCATGTATAAAATGGGTTAGGGACCTTCATCGAGAATCAAGAGCGGTTGTTCGCTATACGAAAGATATGAAAGTGACCCACCAACTAAACATTAAGAGAGGGGTGCGTCAGGGGTGCATACTAGCACCCTTTCCTTTTAACTTATATGTTAATTCTTTAGAGAAGGCCCTTTTAGCCACAAAAGATGATTGTCCCCAGGTGGGCAGGCGTAGTCTGCCGGTCCTACTATAAGCGGACAATGCAGGTCTCATGGCGAGGACAGCCAGGGGTCTTCAACTTTTATTGAATGCTTTTGCTCTCTTTATGGAGGACCTGGACTTGATGGTCAATCACTCGAAATCGTATATCATGCAGGTGGGACCTCGTAAAGCAAAGCAGTTTACTTTTAAGCTAGACCATCGCCAATACCCAAGACTAACGTCTTCTCCTACTTGGGGGTAGTGTTTGATGACTCCTTGAGTTGGTCCCACTTGCTCACTCGGAAGAAAGGGGACCTAATGAAATCTTCTGCAGCTGTTTTTAACTTTGCCACCAGAGTAGGAGGGAAACCAATAGGGGCTCTATTGAAGATTTACCAAGCCAAATGTATTTCAAAGGCCAGTTACGGGAGCGAGATATGGGGCCAAATTGGGGTAGGGGCACTGCAAATCGCTGAAAATGTGTTCCCGCGACGGGCCCTTTCTGTGCCACAAAGTATTCCATTGTACATTGTGCACGAAGAGCTGGGGATGCCCTTCCTCTCAGATGAATTGGCTTTTTGTCCCCTGGCATTGTGGCTCAGGATTTGGGCCAAGCAGGAAAATACACTCAGTAAACACGTCTTAAAGGACTGTCTTTCGCTTGACCATCTCTCGCGCATCCGATGGCTCCAGTACATAAGAGTAGGCCTTTCCAGGTTAGTTAGAGCAGAGCTATTTACTAACCCTGAACGTATATGTAAGAGGGACTATGCATGGGCCAAAGAGTGTTTTTTAAGAAGGAGCCATTGTGAAAGAGAGGAAATAGAGCTGTGCAAGCCCAGTGTGCGTAGGCACATCATGTTAAAAATGGTGCCAACCACCGAACCATATCTTTTAGGGCTCAAAAGCATTCATGATCGTTTTTTATTGACGAGGTTTCGGCTCGACCTTTTCCACTATCTCTTGGCTCAACCTCATGGCTCCCACAGAGGTCAGTGCCTCATGCCCTGTGGCTGCGACGGTGAGTCTCCTCAGGACATGATGCACTTTTTAATGTTTTGCAGTTTTTATGATGTTCCTAGAAAGCTATTTATTATTCCTATTCTTAAAAAGCTGGTTTCAGGAGGGTAAGACCAACATTTATTTTTTTACAACTCCTCTCTAATGACATTGTTTTGTACACTCTCAATTTTTTACGGTTTGCTCTCAGACTGAGGTCAAGTTGTGATTAAATTCTTTATTGTAATTTATGTATTTTTACTATAAATCCAGTGTAACTTGACGTATCAACACTAGCTAATTTTGGAAGATGTTTTTTTTTTATTCATGTTTGTTTGACTTTTATGGTTTTATTCATAAAACCGAATAAAGTTTGTTGATGATGATACTGAGCATCCTCCCCCCAAGGGTTATTGGTTGTTTGTGTAACTCCATGTACTCTAAAAACATGATTAAAAAGTGATATTTTGTTTGGGTTTGCAGGTATGCCCCTGAGGAAGGGACTTAATTGTCCCGAAATGCATTGGGCATGAAAAGAAACAGGATGTGCATCTTATGTATTACGAAGAATGTTACAGTATCATATTGGTGTTAAACAAATTGAAAGTGAATTCATGTTTTTGAAAGGTTTTTGTTTATAACATGTATGAAGTATTGAAAATAATGAGAAATACGGCAAACAAGGCTGAATATAAAAAATTCAAAATGAGATAGAATGAAGTTTTTTGTATATTGTGATTTATAAAGTGTCAAACAGTTTCAAATGTGAACAGTGCACACTGCATTCAAGTCGATAGGCATGCTATAGTATGCATTCCCCAGCGACAACCATAAACCATTGGGCATGCAATTGAAATAGATGACCTCTGCCATTTGTGGTCCTGGTGGAATATATGGAGGGCAGAGATTGTGACACTAGGCCTCTGGGGCCAGATCACAGCCCCCATAAAGACAGAGATCTGCATACTGCGGCCTCATGGCAGACAGGACAGAAATTTAGGGGACACATCTGTGGTTCACAGGAATACCCTTTTAACCTTCCCCCCAACTTCAAAGGCCCAATGGGGGATAACTTCCCAGTGCCACTCCACCATAAGGATAGATCCGCTTGTGGGGACACTGGATCTGAGAACCTGTTCTGAGTGGTGCACATTGCCAGACGACTCTGTTGTGCACATGGAGGATAATTGCCGGTGGAAAATACTTCATGCCTTCCTGAATAGTGGATGGCCTGGGCCAACGACCTGCTGACGTGTGGCACCCTGAAGTGTGCTCCAAGGGAACAATTGGCTGGTCTCCTATTCTATCGGAGTTCTCAGGGATATCAAGTATCTCCTTCGAGGGGCCCACACCATCTACCAGTGACATCTGGAGAGTGGTGCCCTCTAAGTGACTGCTGAAAGCTTGACAGAGCGGTGTGAGCTTTGAACTACAGAATCATGCCTGGAGTCCAGAGTACCTAGTGTGGAACCCAAGAAATTGCCCACATCTATGGTGAAGTTGTTCCTGTACTGCATAGATCTTGGCAAGCATAAGTGTCTTGTTGGTGGTGAGCGGATTCACCAGTTGCGAGATCCAACGTGGCCCGCTTTGTCGACTGTGTCGCATTTACCTCATGCGCCACGCTGACTACATGCTCATTGCATGTGGTGTCCTATTCACAGATTGCGGCTCTCGGAGGTGGGGGAGGCAACCATTGCAGAGTCTCATTCTATCTCATGAGGCATTGCTGAACTTGCACCTTTGTGTGCTACTGGAAACATCTGGTGCAACCAACATCAAGGTTTTCCGGACCTAGTGCCTCATTTCCAGGGAGGTATGAAATTGCAACTCTACTTTGTGTAACCTGAAGTGCCTGGTGCGACTCATCTTGTCGTGCACCAGACCCTGTGCCCAGATTGTGAGGGCAAAACCCGGATCAACGTGTAACCGATGGAGTGCCTCCTCAAGCCAAGAGGCCCCCCTATGTGTTATTCCCCATTCACTACTTATTCTCTCACTGGCCCCATCACAGTGAATCAACTGCCCTCCCCCATCTGGCGCTTCCGAAGGCTTTGTGGCGCCAGGTAGGAGTAAGAGAAATTGACTAGGCCGGAGGTACACTTCCGAGAAGGTTCGTTAGCAGGCCAAGAGACTGTGCTTAGCAGAACTGGGCTTGTGCCAGAAGGCCCTGGTGGACCCCTTTTTGTAACAAATTGTTGCTCTTAGCCAGTTTCTGCTTTGCAACTTGTTGGTGAACTTCCGAAGTGGTGCCAAGACCCCTTTTGTTTACGTTTACCTCTCGTTTATGCTTATCGTCTAACCCCACCTGCTTTTCGGGGACCCAGACAACGTGTGACCTCAGCCATGAGTGGCCTTGAGTCCAGAAGGAGGCGCTGGTGAACTTCCATCTGGGGTGTCTGGGACAGAGAAGGTGAACCAGAAAGGGGAGGCAGGTTTGGAGCTATGGGGTCTGTGGAGTGTTACCTATTGACCTGCTTGGTATCAGTGGCACTGCATTAGGGTGTCGGGTGCGTATGTGAGTGAAAGTGCCCATACAGCTTGGGTTGGTACCTGTCACATTGGGTAGTGGTGCAAAGTGAGTGTCAGTGTGTTGGAGTCGATATCTGATCAACATGACTGGGCCTAGTAATGCTAGTAATATTGTCAAGTGTGATTCATGCCCAAGAGTCCATGATATTCATGTTGCATTGTTTAATGTTTGTGTTGAATATAAACTACATTTCTCGACGTCAAGTGTGAAGACTCTCTTTTTTGTCATGCGGAACATTTATTGCATGCGCATACTGTGCTCTTGCTTTGCACATTGCTTTTGAAGGATGCCTGAATGCTCAGTGCCAAGCTACCCAGGGGTGAGTACAAGCTGTACAGTGTGTGTAATCACCTGCCCTTGATGGGAGCGGTACCTTCTACCTGTCTGGGGCATCCCTTCAGCCAACCAGATAGTGCCAGTTCCAACAGGGGGTAATGTCCTCCACCATCCCGACAGACAGTACTCCAGTCAAAATCAAACCCCAAGTTTGAAGGTAGAAAGGCACGAAGGCTTAAAAGTTACACGACGGACGAGAGGACTTTTGGTGGGTGCATTTTTTCTCTCAAGGCTCTTCCCACCAAAACCAATGGCTTCACGAGACCTCAGATAAGGGCTATCCAACTTCCAAAGAACTTCATCAGATATATTCCATTTGAGAGACTAAGGGCCTGATTTAGATCGTGGGGACGGGTTACTCTTTCACAATGATGCCAAATTTTTTGGGAAATAAAAATTCCGTAGGATATAATCGAGTTTTTATTTCAGCGGACGTGATATCTGTCACCATTGTGACAGAGTATCCCGTCCACCAAGATCTAAATGAGGCCCTAAGTCAGGTGAAATCTTTGACTGAAAAGACTCAGTATTTGTATCTGATCTGTGCACATCACCAACAGCCTGAAATTGCTCCTAGTCCCAGACAACAATGAACAGTGATTTCTGCTGCTTTACGTTTTCTCTGTGCTTTTTGTCCTAAAACTTATAAAAATTGTATCTTGGTTTTCCTATTGAAAATTAATCTTTTTTGTGTCACTTTTCTGAATACAATGTTCTCCATTTACTTATTTTTGTATTGCTAAATACTTATCTTATCCTGTCTACTTTATACCATAGCTAATAGTGGTTGAGTCTGTGGAGCCTGGGTTGCCCTTTGAACTTGTGTGTGGACCTGTTAAGGTTTTGAATTTATTACTTCGGATGGACTTACATCCTCCCCAAAAAACAACGCATTTTCTTACATTCAATTGTTAACTAACAGCCCCAAATTTCCACAACGTTTATGTAATCTATCTAGCCTTTTACTCAGTTAAGAACCAAGTGGGTACTGATATGAAGAAAGACGTTCTCTTATCTTCAGTGTATGCAAACTGAATGGGGCATTACAGCCATGGGCTTCTAAGTGGGACACGCAGATCCAGCTGGTAAGGTCCATAACCCACCAATTTTAAATATTGCCCATCTCCCTTCTTTTTGTTGTCTGCCCTGTTTGTGTTTGAGATATTTCAGTAGGCATCTGATTTAGTTTGCACTAGCTCATCAAAGCTTGTTCCCATCCTCAAGAACTTTTCAGGCACCTCTTCTGGGCACAACCGGAACAGAAACCATCCCCATAAATTACACATGCATATTAGTGTAAACTAGTGTTTGGTAAAACTGAAATCATGTACATTGTCAATGTTTAGTTTTCAGGTTAAAAGTGTCAGACAGTAAAAGTAGGGACATAATGCAAGCCTTTGTAGCCCCTGTGAGGTGGGGGGCCCTTGAGGGCGCCCCCCATTCAGCCCTAGGCCAATGAAAAGCTGTGACATATGGAAAACTCAGGGCAGTCTTCACTTTCTCTGGGGGGGGGGCATAATTTTGCTTTATAACTTGATTGGGCTGAAACATCATTGGCTCAATTGAGTTCCATTAGGTGCCATGCGCCAAGAAAATGTACCATGGCAACAATAGAACATTACAAGGCATGGGATGACAGTTGATTGTTGAAGTGGTAAAAGCTGCACTGAGCTGTGCTCTTACGCTGGTGGAAATAAATAAGACTGGAAGAAACACCTACTTCGTGAAGTTCTTTTCAACACTAGCTATGTGCTACCTGAGAGGGGCAGGACATCCACCAACCTCCCTTAAGGAAGTCTGATAGAACCTAGTGTGTCATGCTTTAATGAGCGTTAGTGTTCTATCTACTGCCAAAACCAGAAACAAGCCCCTGGATTGTGGTAGCTTGAGTATACTTAAATTTGTGGGCAGAAACGTTTTAAAAAAAAAGAATTTCCAGTTTTCTTGAGCCTACCATCAACCATCTGACATGGCAGGTCTCACGCCTTCCTCAAGCTTCTGTCGCTTTTTCTAGCATGACAACCGGCTGCCTCAGAATGCAGTATACATCATGCGGATACCACACTTCCAAGGTGGTGGCAGCACGAGGTTGGACTGCATGCAACAGCAGCGCGCTGCAGCGCGTGTCAAGTCAGGCCATCTGAGACAGGTATTAAGTCAGTACGCAGCTGGAAATCATAATGTCTTTTGGACTCAGGCTGTCGCGGTTCGATGTGATGGCCTGTGAAGCCGCACTGGTCATGCTGCGTGCTGACATCGCGGATGGAAGAATTTAAAAGAAGTGGTAGGCTTACAGGCAGGAGTCACATACTGCGCTGAGCAAATACTCTTTTGGAGTATGTAGACCGAGGATATATATTTGAGTGTCCTGAAGGTGAATAAAAGGAAAAAAAAGACTTTGACACAACACCCATCGATTTTGATGCTTCCCCACATTTACAAAACCAAGTAAACCTGGTGATGCTCCAAAACCTTATGCCTCCCCCAATATATTTATTTCTCATTGTTTATTTCCTTTTTCCATGTGCAGCACACATAGAAAGAGGAAAAAGCCTCACTCCTGCACAAAAACAATCCTGCTGACAACACAGGCACCCTTGCTTGGTCGGTGTAAGGGTGCCTGCCTTGGCACTAGGCTGCCAAAACGACACCAGCGCAGGAGAAAAGGACGGGAATCACTATATTGGATAAATATGGTTACATTCCTGCCCTTTCATGTTAACATAGGGCAGTGCAGCAAGGTGATTTTCTGCCCTACGCCAGAACCCCATAAATGAGGCCCCAGGTATCAGAAGAAAATACAAAACTATGTTGCTGGTTCGCCATCCCTGCTTCTCCTTCTGTGTACTCTTTGTCCCCTACTGTGTTCACGTAGGCCCCTTCTGCCTGGCCTTTGCTGTCCCCCTCTGCTGTGCTCTTGCTGGCCCCACTCGTGCTCTGGCTGCTCCCTCTCTATCCTCCTTTCTGTGCTCTCTCCTATCAGCCTGCAGTGATGTCTGTCTGCTTTCTTTCTGTGCTCCAGATGTCCCGATGGTCCCGCTCTCTCCCGATGCCCGAGTTTTGGACGATGACTTGAGTAAGGGTAAACCTATTCCATTTGTAAATTCGTGTTAATATATTGAAATAGTGGTTGTGCTAGACTTCCAAGACTGCAACAACTAAAATACATGTGTAAGAAGAAACCGTGACGAGTCTTTCCATGTCATCCAACAGTAATCTGAAACAACAGCTCAGAACGTGTTGGACTCATCCATCCATCACTGCTGCGTGAATAAATAGGCTGAATCACAGGTCCATTTTCATTTTCTCGTTCATGGGCAGCAAATAGCACATTACTAAGCACATAAATGAGGCACGGAAACGTGCTATATAGCAATCTAATGTTTATGTTGCATGACATACTTACCCTTTTAAAACCAAGCCCTCTGGTGTTTAACTATATAAGGCGTTTTTCTAGGCGAGTAATCTCATCTTAAGGTTATCTACTATGCAAATTTTACTAATAATAGCATATTTCAATACCCTAAGGGTAAATAGCAACATGAATACCATTTTTTTTAGTTTTTTAGTTGTATTGTACATTTGCCTTGCATTTTGTGATTTACTGTTACTTGTTTGTATTTTTCCGTTTATAAAATGGTCCAGTTTTTTTTTCCCCATTAATTAGGGTGAGCATGGGCATCTCTTCAAATGCTACATTTGTAAATTGATTCCAAATACTTTAAATCAGCATGACGGAAAATAAATGAACTTATTCCCAAACGATAGTGCAGAAAAATAGTTCTGGTTATTTTAAATTGCTCTAGCTTGAGCACAGCAATTAAAAATAATTGCAGCATTTCGAATGCTCTTTAAAATGGCTCAATCTGAAAATAACAAGATGGTCTGGTGTAATATACCAAGACACAAGCCTTAGTCATCAACGTTGAAAAGAAATACAACAAAGTGGAAAAAAATTCTTGTTTGACATCCTCATGCTTGTCAAGTTAACAAAGATGACGTATTTTCGAATGGGTTTGTCGCCGCTGATGACATTAAATCCACTCTATCAGACGACTTTACAAAACCCCTGCTTGTCTTTTGAGAATGTTGAAATGCTGAACACTGATTGATGGTAACCTAATGTTCGTACGTGCACATGAAAGGAAGCTGCTCCTTATATTGCCACAATTATATTTTTTAAACGACCAATGCAGGTCGACTATGATGGAGAATCACAATTACTACCGCATGAAGGGCAGTTTGGGGAAATCTAATGATAGGACAGCACTTTCAATAGAACTACTAATTCACAGGCACATTTTCTTGTCTCAAAATATTGATTGGATATATTTCCAAGCTTTACAGAATTCTAATACGTTTACAGAAAAGAAAACATTTTGAAATAAATGTGCTGTGGGAGCTTAGGCACTGCACATCTCACGACATCTGTTGACTTTGATCATTTTTATAAAAGGTTTTTTCGATAATTTTCAAATTACTAGTTCTCGTCAACATCGCATTCAGCAAGAAACGAGACCGTACCTGCTTACGTCTTTGATGACCTACCTTGACGAGCGAAGTGTGTCCAAAGCGTGCAGCATTGTCTGCCTTCCAATGTCTCTTTTCAGCTTTTATATACAAAAGAAGGTGAGACAACGTCATACTGGATTTCGGAGAATGGCTCATGCGAATAATACCCTTGGTCTAACTTCTAACAGAACACCATAGCCCTCATATAGTAATTCTCATACCGTGAGGACAACTGGTGAAACAGTCACTTATAGATTGGGCCCCTAGGCTTCTTATATAAAAAGGCAATATTGTACAATAGCAGTGAGTGATAATACAGTGCATTTTTTACATATTCATAGACCTTAGGAACAATAAGGGAAACACGCTAGAAGCATAATAGTATGATAAAATACATGGCATTAAGCAAACTAGAGGTTATCTATAGGAAATTGAGGGCCATTATTGATAGGTCAGAGGTCATTGCAGCCGGGAACAATACAGGCACATTAGCTTAACTTGGTTTTCTATGAAGCTCTGAGACTTATAAGAACTATCCAGATGTAGATATCTAATTACACTCTGCTGTTAACACCTGTGTTGTGACTAATTTCCAATGGATGCAGTTGTTCACTGCTGTTGAATTTCTTGCTTGCTTGTCATCATGACTGTCTGTGCCCTGCCAGTTTAATGGTCTTTCCTGATTGTTCCCCCACATCGACGCTCCCTTGGTTCTTGCGTTCCAGTGAACAATTTTCCTTTGACGATCCATACCTATGTCTCCTTTTCCTTGGACATTGACAGTCCCCACAAAAAAGAGTTAGAAGCTCTGGCATATGCTCAGAGATGTTTTCCCCTTATATTCAAAATATGTCTTCAATATTTTTTGTTAAAATTGGGGTTGCTTTTGTGAGTATAAACAAATGGGCATGGATGTTTTACATAAGATTCACGATTTCTTAAATGCCTCAGTAAAACATCTCAACATGGATTCAAAAATAATTCCTGCTCTATTGAGATAGAAACCAACAATTCACTCAATTTGTTTTACCTAGGACAAATTGTTAATCCTTTCTATTAAGATAAGCACACAGATTCATATAAAATACAATCTATTTTCTACAGAACTCCTCATATTGCTTGGGAGAACCAGTTACCTTTTATTAAATAGAGTGTGTATTTTTATTTGGCCTTACAATTTGTAACTGCATTTTATACATGTTTGACTTTTCGGATTTGAAGCACAAGACATTAATCATTCTTTGAATTTTACACCTATTCAACTGATTTTATTTGTGAATCTTGCAGCAGTGGTCTCCAGTGCAGAGACTTCGTGCCCAATTTATATCTTGGTCAGACGGCTCGTCTGTCATCCACGATGGAGGTTTCATTACTCCCATCATGTTGGCAGAGGTTCTCCAGCCCAATTCATATATGTAGTGGAAGAACCTCCATCAGGCTTGACAGAGGTATTACCGTCTGACAAGGAGGTCTGCTCCGTCCCCGGCATGCAGTAGTCTGGTGTTGGTCATTACTCCATTGGCATTGCAGTGGCAGTTTACCACCCGCCAAATTTATATATGTCCGGCCTTGCAAGGGTGTGCTGACGGAGTAATTACTAATTATGTAGCATTCCTTTTTCCCCTTGCCGTATCCAGGAGTCTTGAAGGCGGATGCATACGTCATACACTTGCAGTGAATGTGCAAAGTAATCACACTTGCAGAATGTTAGAGCTGTCAGCCTTAGGGTGGTCTTCCCCCAAAGTTTTGCCTGTTTGCCTCCAATTTTGACAGACTTTTGCTTTTGTTGGCCTAGGACTCTGTGCACTTTACCGCTGTTGAGCAGTGCTAAAGTGCTTGTGCTCACTCCCCTAAACATGATTTGATTGACATATACCTAATTAGCATATTTAATTTACTTTGAAGTCCCTTGCAGAGTGGTATCCCATATACGCAGGGCCTGTAAGTTAAATGCTACCAGTGGGCCTGCAGCACTTATTGTGTCACCTACTTAAGTAGCACTCTAAAACTTGTCCCAGGCATGCCATTGCAGCCAGAATGCAGTGTCACACTGATGTTTCGACTTGGCATTTAAAAACCCTTGCCAAGCCTTAAACTCCCCTTTTATTGCATATAAGTCAGTCCCTCCTGAGGTAGGCCCTATGTAGCCCATATGGCAGGTGTAATTAAAAAGTAGGACATGTATGTTTAAGTCTTACATGTCCTGGTAGTGAAAACCCCCCAAATTCGTTTTTCATTACTGTGAGGCCTACCCCTCCCATAGGATAACATTGGGGGTTACTTATTACACCTAATAAGCTGTAATTCCTAATTGAGAGGAGGTGTTTAGGTCATGTTTGGTACCTACGGAATTGTAATGATAAGTCCTCTTTAAAGGCAAATTCAAATTTATAATTACAATTCTCAAAATCCCACTTTTAGAAAGTTCCAGAAGTGAAGGGTTTTGATCCTGTAGAACCTAAGTGGGGGAGGTATCTAATAAAGCAGAGCACAATACACATGAGATCCCCACCAGCTATTCTTGAAAAAGTTCATTGGGAGCGTAAACCATGCAATAAGGAGTAAATTATTTGTATGGTGAGTGCCCTTTCCAACTGGTCTCAGTTCCTTAGCTCTCCTAGGGTGCTTGTTATTTAGTTTCTTCATCAGTGCGGGAAAGGACGATCAAGCATCCTTATGGAATTTCGCCCAATTTTGCAAAATTGCATAAGGAATCTGGGATGTATTTCCCGCACTACTGAAAAAACTAAATAGCAAGCACCCTAGAAGAACTAAGGAACTAAGACGGGGCACTCACCATACGTGTAATTACATACAATTTACATAAATACATATAATGTATTCCTTAATGTGTGGTTTGGGCTCCCAATGTTTTTTTTACCTGTGATCCGTTTAAGAGTTAGCTTTTCATAATTTAATGTATATAGTACTCTGAACATAGTGTGTTTAAATGTAAAGAATTCCTCATCATTGTAATCTTTATTTTGGCAAATGCCATAAAAGAACACATTAAAAAGCACAATACAATTAATAAATGAATAGGTTAAAACTGCAATGCCAATACATATTGCAATATATAGTGCAGGAAAGCATTGCTAAAAAATCAAATTTGTATTACATGGAGACTAAAAGATGTTAAAACAGGATAGAGATAAAACTTTTTCATTAGCTTTAATCAAAAGACCACCAACCCTGGGGTGGTGCTGGGCATGGTTATCCTAGTTAAAAGATATTACAAAAATTAATACAGTGTCAACATATCCCCTCAATCATAAAGTGCAAGAATGGTAACAGGGAAAAGGAAAAACAAACAGATTATTCAATCCGCTTCAGTGGTGTTAGCGCTGAGGATAGATGTCTTATATTTAGACCCAGTGTGCCACATTGAGTGGAGGAACCTGGACACTGCAAAAACTATATGTTGACTGGAATAAGTTTGCAGTATCCTATAAGCCTCCTTATTCTGTCTGGTTGCAAGGTTGCGGCAAATTGCAATCAGCCATTTGATCCTGAGATTTTTATATGCAGGGCAAAAGAAGCCACCATATCCAGGACTGAGCCGCAAAACGGGCAAGCTGACACTGTAGAACTTTGTGGACATGCCCAACTGACAGTGAAGGAATTCAAAGGGATGGTCCCAAACCTAAATTGGATGAATATTTTCTTGGCGAAAGCAGACTGAATCTCGTCAAGATATTGTTCTAATGAGTATTCATCCTTCCATTGATAAAGCTGTCAGTCAAAGATCCCACAGCTGTCCTAGTTAACTGAGAGCTAGTGACGTGCTGTATATAATTGGACTTCAGGGCTGATTTGAAAACAAGAAGAGACATCCCCTCTTGATTCCCCCCATAAGCTCTTGCTCCCCATTGCTCTCAGGGATTCTCTCACTTACTTGAGCCAAGCAAGCTCGCCTGACCCCGGGATGCTCAGTATTTCTTCAAGCCCTTGGTGATTGTAATGGGGAATAGCCCAAATTCTTCTCCAGTATAATAATAGTTTAATAGCAATCTTTTATCAGCCTAAGGGGAAGCAGTGGGGTACTAACTGCGAGACCAATCAGTTGTTACAAGAAGCGGTACTCTGAGATTGCCTGGGCGCTTGCACCCTTTTACCCCTAAAGCTCAGCACCATGAAGGGCTGCACCCATGGCGTGCAGGTTATATGTTTGAATAACAGGGTAAAAAGGTCTAGAGTAAATACCCCGGTTTACCTTTAATAGTACCCCTATATGATGTTCCAGTTTAAGTCTATGCCTTGCAATGTGGGTGGGCCACTCCATGTGCTCAGTGAGGATGATTTCAAGGTAATTAATGGTGTGCACCCGTTCAAGCGAAGTCCCTAACTAAGTGGGGTTTGATCTCGATGTTGAATAAAGGTTTTCCCATTGGAAATTTTGACATGAGGAGCGCATCATCTGCGAACATTGATGCAGCCAACTTCATGTTGGCTAACCTTGGGACATCACCCTCACAGGAGTTAAGATGGGAAATCAGGTCATTAACATACGAGGTAAAGAGGGTAGGGACAAGAATACAACCCTGTCTCATCCCCCCGTTAACAGGGAATGACTCGGTCACCTCGCCTGACTGACTACATCTGACCTGCGCAAAGTTAGACTTGAGCAACCTTACAATAACCCCAAGGAGGTAATTAGGGATCCCCATATTGGCAAGCTACAGCGTAACTCATGGAACCAGGTCAAAGGCAGACCGTAGGTCCATGAACATGAAAGACAGCCAACCTCCCCCTAGGGCCACGGTTTTCCAATAAATTAGCTGAAGCCCAAACACCTGATCGGTAGTGTAGGTGCGATCCCGAGAAAACAGCTTGCAGAGGGGTGAGTATCTCATTGATCTCCATCCAATCAAGAAGGCTGTCCAGGATAATTCTGCAAAAAAAACTTTTGAGTACTATCTATAAGGCTGATGGGCCTATAGTTGGAGGGGGAAAGAAGGGAACCCTTTATATATATGGATATGATTTCTGCCTCTGCCCAAGATGGAGGAATAGGCGTCCAATACATAATTGCATTTAAGAGTAAAGTGAAGTATGTGCCCCAAAAGTCCATCTCAGCATGGAACAATCCCATGGGATTTTGTCTAATCCTGGTGCCTTGTTCCTAATTGCAGAACACACTTCTGAATTGTAATAGGGGGGACTCTCCGCTCCCTATCTCACCACTTAATCCAACCACAGAAGGACTGAGTCCCATGGGGGTGAGAGCGCACTCGTCAGCAGGCTCAGAATATGAGCCAGAGAATTGTGAAATCAAGGCGCCTGCAGGACTGTTATTGTCTATGAGGCAGACACCCTCCTTGCTCCCGGTTGCTACTAAGTTCGAAAAGTCATGTTGATCACCTGCTCTCACAGTGGCCAACAATCCTTCCCACCTACCTTGGTCCCAATCCATTTTGGTCTCAGAGATAGTGAATTCATATCCCGCCCTCCTTAGCCATATAACTCTTCTATCCCGCTGTTTGATTAAATCAATTAGGTCTGATTTAGCTATTCTACAACTTTGGTTAAACCTGGAGAAGGGGCCTCTCTTTGCTGCAGTGGGCTTTGAGTCTACATAAAAATAATTCTTAGGCCTCGGACATTGACTTATGTAATTCTCCAGTCATCTGGAGTGTGGTTCCCTGGTCTAAGACCAAGCCCAGACCCAGCAGTTGACCGAAGATTACCTCCACATGCCTACAAATTGGCCCAACTTGTTCCAGCGAGTGGGCGATGGCGCTCCATTTAACTCAGAGCCTATTAGTGGATAGATGTAACCTACTATCAATCTGATTGAGGGCAGCTTCCTGACCCCTTATGATCTAGAAAACCCATGGTAAGTAATAGGGCATTATGGTCACTGTCATGCCTGGGTGTAACTAACACCTCGATCAGGGATGACCAGAGCAGCAGATCAATTAGTATATAATCTATAAGACTGGTACCGTGTGTCCGATTGAAAGTGTGCTTCCCATCCCTATCCAAAGGACATCTACCGTTACAGGCACATACGCGCTGCTTTAACGCTAGGGTATTTAATTGTAGGGCCATAGGGGTAGGGGTGGGTGGTAAACTCTGCTCTGTTGGCGATGTTCGCGGAGTATTGCATCTCCGCGCTCCTCTTGGAGCGTGGAGTACAGAAAAAAAACTCTGTGCTAACTGCTGTGTAGTGGAGTTTACTGCCCACTCTAAATGCAAATGTGCCCTCACGCAGCTCATGCAATGGTCCAGCTTGAAGTGCTGGGTGGGAACTTTGATTGATGGTTTTGTCTGGATCTGCAGTCTGAACATGCACTAAATGTGTGCGGGTGCATGGTGTCCCCAGGAGTCTGTGAGAAGTCGGAGCGTGCCTATGCTGTTGGTGGGTGGCAGCGAGGGAGCATGCAGGTTGATGGAGAGAGCAGTAGGTGCACAGGGTCAGATCCTCCGGAGAGAAGCAGGTTCCACTGCCCCTGACTGTGCACTTCACCGCCTCCACGCGTGTCCTGACTCCTGACCCCTGCCCACAGCCTATGCCCGTGGTCCGGCGGGGACAACAGCATGAATGAAAAAGTTTGCATTGATTTCAGGTAAGGAATGTTTGGAACATGTTAATATTCCCTCTGTGCATTTGTTATAATGGAGGGGTTGGTTACTTGAAACACATGCACTATGTCTGGCAGGGAGGTGTGCACACTGGAGTCACTGATTAATGAACTGCCTGCACCATGCTGTGGTGAGTGACTCGCTGGTGGCAGGGGGCACTGCATCACTTAGGCAAACGTATACTCTACTGAAGTCACTGATTAGTGCACTGCCTGTACCTTGATGTACACATAGTATGCCTGTGATGACTCGCTGGTGGGGGGGAGCACTTCATCTGTCAGGTATGTGTGAACACAGGAGTCAATGATTAGTGCACTCACTGC
The DNA here is from genome assembly GCA_963921515.1 of Calotriton arnoldi. Taxonomy (NCBI): domain Eukaryota; kingdom Metazoa; phylum Chordata; class Amphibia; order Caudata; family Salamandridae; genus Calotriton; species Calotriton arnoldi. The sequence continues at coordinate 574,000 of CAWUFW010008309.1, forward strand.
CTGCACATTGATGATGCACACATAGTAAATCAGCGAAGGGAACGAGACGCAACAAGAATTCTAACGATGAAGGCACTATCCCTTTTATTAAGGGTGTAGTGGTGCAGGCGTCAAGGCTAGCTTTGTGTGCCCACTGTGGCACTGGCAGCGCAGCGCCGGAGCTGTAAGATAGGGAAGGAAGGGGCTCACAGAGACGAATGAAAGGGCATTACCACTGCTGGCAGTTGCAACCTTCTGTTGGAGTTCTGCCAGCTGAATAACTTATCCGAGCCTCTCCTATCCCCAGTGGTGCGTATAACCCTAGCCCTTTATGTATTATTTAGCACAGCACACATCGCTCATCTTACAACTTGCCCACTTCCTACTGGTGCACCTGGAGCTTTTCATTAGAAGTAGTGCACCAGGCGGGTACCTCGTGACCATCGAAGGGTGACAGTTAACATCCCCATTCTCGAATCAGAAGTACACAAGCGTGCCGTGTATGACGGACCGGAATTCCACTAGTCACGCAACTCCGTGGAGATTTTAGGTAACTCCACGGAATACCACGGAGTAAAACTCCACGAGCTCTGCCCACCCCTACATAGGTGACCATTTCCTAATTGGATACATTTTTAAATTGGGAATAGACCAAACATTTTCTTCCTCCACTAAGAGGTCAACATGATTGCTATCAAGGGGCTCATATTGACAGTTGAAATACCCGCCCACAATTTTATAAACCCTCTCCAGAAGGGATGTCAGGTGTGTGGACAGGATCTCAACTGCTGGTGCTTCCTGTGTATTACCAACAGGTCTAAAGTAGACATTACAAATGTATAACACTATGTTTGGGGAGAATGTTAGGCTTACGCATAGGATGTCACAAGAGGTAATCATTATTTCCTTAACGGTTCACACAAGTGTACAGCAAACCCATGTCGTAAGGCACCCTGAAGGCCTACCCTAGCCCTTTTTTGTTGCTTCCTCACTATGGATTAAAAACCCTACAAGCTGACCTTCTGTGGTTATTCAAGTTTCTTAAAAAAGACAAATGTCATGCGGGTCAGTGAAAAGGCGTGAAAGCTCAGGGTCCCTTTGCAATGGTTCCATCCTCACATCTACAAGCGATTTAAACTCTGGGATTAGCACCTGTTCCAGAATCTCCCTTCCATTTCTATTTGGCAGGAGCTACACCCCCCCCTCTCGGGAGGGCCTGGTATATAATCAGCCATAAGGGAGCAATCAATATCCCCAGTGCATTTAGCACTAAAGCCTTGCCTAGCTCCCCCCAGGGGTATACCTAGTTGGTCGTCTGGCACAAGATGAGCCCCTACTCCTATCTCATAGCTGGCCTGTGGTAAAGGCGAGTGAATGACTTTGCCCATCACTCCAATCTCCTGGGTTGAAAAGGAGGTCACTCACTCTCCATGCCCCTGACTAAGCCTATCCAAGCACTGCCCTTTGCTAAATGTTATGGCTTGCTCAATACATATAACACCAACTTGATCAATTAGTCAGTCAACTTCTTCTAGGGAATAAACCGATTATAAACAGGGCTGTTTAAAGCAACATGATTACAGGACCTACCGGCAACCAATGGTGTTACTACTGGTAGAAAAAAGAAACTCTGTTTTGGCAGATCATGGCCAGACCTAGGGAACTGATCTGGATTATAAAAATAACCTAGTGGCAATAATATAACACCTAACCCACCATCCTGGTTTCTCCTAACAGTCATCAGTAATCTGTGGACCAGTTGTCGATTTCTACAATTAATTATAACACATTCCCCAGGGCGGTCTACTGGCCCTGGCCCAATCCATCTTGCCCTGCCAGTGAATAGGATACTGTTAGACATCAAAAGTGGCAAGTCCTTGTTTTGTCTGAGCCAGTCCAAGGTTTTATTTGCTAACTCGTTGTATGATTTCCTTTGGCCTTCACATAGCTGTGGAACTCCTTTTAGTGCTGCAATGTATGGGCATAATGCTGGAAGAAGGTTAATCACTGGAAGTTTTTTGTTTACGTGGTAAATCTGATAGTCCAGAGGACCCACTATTGCCTTTGCTTTTGTATGTCAACTCACCAGGGGAGCTCTGATTTCCAGTGGGACCTTGCTGCGTGGGAACTTAAGGCTGCCATGAACGAGACCTGGATGGAGCAAGATTTCCATTCTGTGAAACACAGTTAGTAGGCACAACAGGCTTGGAAGAATTTGTGCCAAGTTGTGATGGGATGTGAGGAGTAAGTGTTGTCATAGGGGTCTGGGCTGTGTTAGGACCAGAAACGCTCCCTGCCCTACTTGAGATAATGAGCCCAACAGCTTGCGTGGTGAAAGATCACAAATTATGTAGGTCGCTTAAACCTTGCTCCAGTGCTGAAAGGTGCACCAGGATTGGAAAATGACCTTTATTGAAGCAGGCAGATCACCCACTACGTGTGTCATCCATAATGGCCGACTAACAGTTCCACCTCCTGTGAGGAAGCTAGAGTGAATATCCATTGGAAAGGGTGAGATAGCAATGTCCTCTTGTGTGCCAGTCTCAACAAATGTTTTCCTAGTTCCCCTTTTAACCTTTTTGGTGGGTGGCGATGACGGATGACAATCCTCACAGAGCGCTTCAGGTGGGAGACCTGCACCAGAGTGGCAGAGGGACAATGCATGGCTCTTAAACAGGTGTTGAGGAGCTCCAAGAACTGGGATGGTAGATGTGCTTGAAGCAATTGGAGAGGGTAAATGGAAACCAGAACCTAGGCACAATCTCCTTTCGGTCAGTTCAATCTCTGTGGCCCTATGGAGCATCTGGTCAATTGAGGTGACTTTGGGGGAAAGGGGAGTCGAAGTGGGCCCCTCTCTGCCTTTTCGTTTCCCCATAGTAGCAGCAGGATGTGAGCAAGGTAGGCTCATACACACACAGGTTTAAAGCCTCAGGCTACCTTAATGTGTGTTGTGACCGTCAAAGGTATTGGCACAACAGCTTGGCACAACACTGAACACCTTCACTACCCACGGAATAAGCACTTTTGTGTATACTAATGGTAGCAGCTTTGTCATTGTGTAGCACCTCACTCAGGTGTAGTAGATGTGCAGGCTTATTGTGCAGATTCAGTAAACAGTAGAAAGTCAGTAGGGACCACTCACCCCAAGTCGAATAGTAGACGTAAGAGGGGGGCCCAGCCCAGCATTGTCTGTCTGTGGACGGGCACTGACGGGCCCGTCCTTGTCCTGGGCTTTGCCCGGGCACGTCCCGCACACGTCCCACACAGCATGACTGTGCTGGTGCTTAAAAGCGCGATGTTATGGGTGTGGCAGTGAGGGGAATCTGGGACTTGGAGTCCCCTGCAGTGGTAAATAACCTAAGGCACCCCCAGCAAAAGTTCTCCAGTGGTATTGCAGCCCCCGTGTCAGCGCGGCTGTGCTGGCGCTTAATAGCGCAATCTTAAGGGCATGGCAGCGAGGGGAATCTGGGACTTGGAGTCTCCTGTGGCGATAAATCACCCACTACACCCCCAGCAAAAGTTCTTCAGCAGCAGCATTGCAGAATTCTCTTTTATATTTAGTGTTGTTGTCAAATATATTTTCTTGGGGCATAGGGAATCACTATGCTATTGTGTTTTGTAATTGTCACATTTCCTTGTAAAGAATTGTCTTCACTATTTAGTATATATGGAAGACAAGGCTATTTTGTGTAATTAATACGATGACGCAAATTTAGTAAGGAAATGTATAAAGCATATCATTACACACAGGATTAAGGTGTTGCTTTGTGTATTCTATTGCAATTAATTATTTGATAGCTGGTGGGGCTCTCATTTGTATTGTGCTCTACTTTTTGAAAGTTGCCATTTTCCTGCTCTTAACCCTGTGTGCTTGCAGCCTGTCTCTGATTGCATATCTGGGTTGGGTGACAGTTGGGCTTTGTGTATTCCCCTAGACAGCCACACACAATGGGAGGTTAGATGTGACTTGATGGGACTTTCGGGCAGGTTGGGAGGGAGAAGCTGGGCACAGCCTCGCCTACACCTGAATAGGATGTGTCCTGTCCACTCACAAAGGACTGCATACCCCCTGTAGTGGGTCTGGAGCCAGGGCAGGAAGGGAGGACCTCTGTGCACTTCAAAGGTCTGTTTTTGAAGTCTCCTCCACTTCAAAGGCACCACTGACTATAAGCACTGGACCTCAGACCCCACCACTTCAATACACTTCGTGGCTCTATGGATACTCTGCCATGAACAGGTCCTGCTGAGCTGCTGAAGGACTGTAACTCTGCTGGACTGCTGCTCTGGAAGAACTGCTGCCCTGCTGTGCCATACTGCTGCCCTCCTTGCCTGGGTGAGAAGGACTGGACCTGCATCACTTGTCCCCAGAACCCAGAATGACTCCAAAGGCTAGTTGACTGGCCTCCTAATCTAAAGTCTCAGGGACATATAAGGCTTCCAACCACCCTGCTTCTGCACCTGGACTCTGCCATTTGTGAGTCTGCCCTGCCAAGTGGTGCCACCCTAGTCCTGGACCCTTGGTAGTTGGTTTAAGGTATTGCTTCAGCAGAACCAACGCATCACCATCACTGAGGAGTTCGGAATTGGCACGTCGTCACCACTGCGTGGGTCAACACCGATGCATCACCGCTGTTGCATGGATTGTAACCGGTGCATCACCGCATGGATCGGAGTCGACTCATTGTTTTTGGAACGACCACTGCGTGAAGCTTTTCCCTTCACAAGGTCCTTGCCTCCCCATCGATGGCAGCCTCAACGATGTTGCAGAACCTCTACATCACAGCACCCAGCTCATCCGAGGCAATGTATCACCACTGCTGCACGGATCAGGACCAGTGCATTGCCATGGCATCATGGATCGGCATCAGCGCATCACTTTGTCTGCACCCCACATCTTCACCGTCAACAGGATCCGTGATGTCAAAGCAACCAGGAATAAGGTGCTTTTGTTCAGTGGGACATCCTGGTTCCTGTTGCTGGCCTGCGCTCCATTGCAGTCAGCCTGAACTTTTGACTTTGTACTGGTCCAACACGACCAGATATCCCTTCTTGGCGCTTTGTGCTTTTTGCCGCTATTTTACTTAATACTTAAAATTTTAAAATCCAATATCTTTGGATCTACTTATAAGATTTTTGTTGTTTAGGTGTCAAATAATTTATCAAACTGTGATCTATTTTTTTAAATTGGTTTGGGATTTTTCTTATATTGTGTTTTCACTTAATTGCTGTTTGTGCGCTGCATCAATACTTTACACATTGCCTCTAAATTAAGTCTGATTAAGACTACGCAGGGTTAAGCATAGGTTAATTTAGTGACCTTTTGTGGTTCACCCCTGGAGGGGATTTTGTCTGTTGCTTGACCAGGGCTCACACCATAGTCAACCAAAAAACCCAATATCTCACACACACCACAATATAAAACACACCCCTCTCCACACCTCGACCCTTTGCCTTTGTCATTTTGAAGCTGCAAGACATAAGTTGTATTTGTTGCATTGCCCTACTCTTTTTAACTATTATTTATTCTTTTATTGTAATATTTTTTTCATCACCATGTCTGGAAGAAGGAACCCCAGATTTGCAGACATAGAATTTACTGTTATGGTGGGTGAGATTATTAGGGTAGACCCACAGTTATTTGGTGCCCTCATTTAAAATACCACTACTACCCAGAAAAGGAAAATGTGGGAGAGAATTGTCACAAGAATGAATGCTGTATCTAATGAAAGGGGCTCACAGGAAGAAATTAGGAAGCAATGGCATGATCAGCAGTGGAGTGTGCACTCCCTGGCCTCAAAATCCCCTCTATAGACCCAGCAGACTTGTGTTAATCAGTGGTGTAGCTAGCCCTTTGGCCGTCCGTGGTGGTCCCTGAGTTTGCCACCGACAGGGGCCGGAGTGAAGAGCGAGGTGGGGGGGATGTGCTGGCTGGTGAGATCTCCATTTCATTTGCGCCGCCCGCGGTGGCCAACTGAAGAGCAGGGGATGCCTGCCCCGAGACTGCGGGTAAGAGCGGGGGAGGCCGCTGCCCCCCAAAGCTTGTGCCGCCTGGGACGGACCGCCCCCCGCTCCACCTTGCTACGCCACTGGTGGTGATTCTCCCAGGCCCATGAAACTCTTGCTCTGGGAGGAAAAGGTATATGGAATCCTCCACACTGACATTTTTGCAGGATACCCTGGAGGAGTGTAGACAGGTAAGTTACTTTACTGCATGTCATTCAGCAACTGTGGCCTCATCATGTTTTAATTAATATTTATAAATATTTATCTTACATATTTTAAGGTGCACTTTGACCTAGATAAATACACACTTAATATTATTATTACACATTTTTAAGAATCCTGTATATCTTGGTTGTTACTTCACATATCATCTCTTCTTTCTCACCATGTAATATGTACAGCCATGTAACTTACTCATTTACATGTGTTCTACTCTGCTACCAAGTACACTAAAAGGTTTATATATATTCCGAGCATTTTAATTATAGTTAAACTACCTCATGTTGTATATTTGTTTGTATGTTTCTGCATAAAACTAGAGCTTTATTTTTGTCCTTACAGAGAATATTATGTAATGTATAATCAAAGACAGCTCCTTTTTATAATTATTGCTTCTTACTTACAGTCCACAACTACTTCAACAGTGTTATCGGTCACTCCCACATCTCCCATAATGCCTGCTTGTAGATGATGTTCATGTATGCTATTTTAATATCATGCTATATGTTGCACTGATAACCACGCTAGACATGTGTGGCACTTATGTATAAACCTATGTAAACATTTAACAAACTGTGTATAGTAAAATATGTTTTAGTTTGGGATGTTGCCTCCAATTTATATGTAATCTATGCTCCATGGTGTCTATAGGTTAATATTTTCAGTGCTGCTTTCTCAAGTTGTTTCTAGTCTTTCAAAATAATGTTTTAGGTCATACAGATATCAGTAAAATGTGATGTACTGTTGTATGGCAATATTGTAATGACAAAGGTGCATGTCACATAACTCTGACTCTTACCAGCCTGAAAAACAGCGCTGTTTTTCAAATATAAGTAACTACTTCTGTGACCATATACCAAGAATTTCACATTGATCATTTTGTACTGATAAATACTACTACTGATGATCAATACTGCAACACAAATGGGCTAGTGTGCTATGGTCACTTCACATACACCTGCCATCTTACAACTATTTTAAACATACACATCTATATGTTATAACAAAATAGCTAATACATCAGTGTACAAAATATTGTTATAAATAAAGTTATACTAGGTTACTCAAATTAGTTATCTGACTGTGTGTTGGGCATTAATGAAGATACACATGCAAAATAATTAAATCAAGGTACTCTCATTAACAGATTCAGCAGAATTTGTATAATGACTGAAAAGTGTCACATCATATCAACCCTTTGCATCTTACTTGATCATATGTATGTAATGCTTGTGTATGAGGACCTCATCTCAGTCTCACTAAACAAGTGTTTACATTAGGCCAGATATAAACTTGTTCTCATCTCTCCCTTAGGAACACATAAAGGAGTTTAGAAATGTTACTAAGGATAGTAGGTTAACCTATGGAGAAATCATTCAAAACTGAGGATCTAAGAGATAATTGCTCTACAATGATTTAATATACAAATGTGATAGTACGTTTTATTGTATTTTACGTTGTAGGAACATCAGCCAGAACTGAAGTCCAGGAACCTGCTCAAAATATCCCAACCACCTCTCCAGCAGAAGTCGTCAGTGGAGACACAACACCTGCTAGTCTGGATCATGATGAGGAGCAGCCAGGTCTGTCAGGGTTGTATGTTCAGGCTGCTAGGATGATCCTCATTCAGCCTATAATTCCTATAACCAGTAATGTAGTGCCTGCCCCTCCTCAACGGCCTATAGCTCCCTGTGGTCAAACATCTATCACTACCTCTGTAGTGTGCACCTCAGGCATCTCCTCGGACTCTGCAACTATGCACACATCAGTCCCCCTCAGGAGGGGTTGATCGGCTGGACCACTGGTAGAGGATCCCACCAAGACCACCACTAGGAGGCACAAGACCTAATTTCCTTATGTGATGCACTACTAATGACACTATGGATAATTTGTTACACACATTTGCCCTGGGATGAAAATATCTATTGTGAACACGGATGCCAAAGAACTGTGTCTTTACCCTGATAACATATTGCCATTATTCTTATTCATTCTGAGTCTGAAAATACATTTGTTACTCCATTTTATTTCTTTTTATGTACAGCTTATACTATTTTAGTTGTATTATTTTGGACAGTACAATCTATTGTTCGATACATTTAATATTTCATTTAGTGCTTTTCCCTGATTTTTTTATAGTTGATTGAAGTAAATCATGTATTGTGATAAGATTGTTAAAGTCATGTCAGCATTATCAACACTGTAAGACAACACATATAAGTGGCTGTATAAGCCGATTTTCCCGTTCCCGCTTGCAGTGCACTGCAGCGCGATAGCCAGAAGGCTCCCTTCAGCGCGGTAGCATGCCAGGAGGCTCCCTTCAGCCCGCTGCAGCCCCCCCGCTTGGCTCCATCATTTCATCTCCCGGCTGGGAAGCCTGCCGTGAGCGCCGCGGGCCGTGAGCTGCGAGTGCCGCGAGTGCAGTGAGTGCCGCGGGTGGCTCCAAACGGCCCGCAGCAGCCTTGTCTCTCGGCGTGTGGTGTGGTGCGGCGGCAGCGGCGAGGTGGCACCGCGGGAAGTTTCAACCAGCCTGTAGCAGCTTGTGGCAGCCCCCGCTGGCCCCCACTGGTCTCCTCAGCTTGCAGTGTGGCAGTGGGGTACTCCAAGGAATCTGCGATCAGCGAGAAACGGGGAAGCAGAGCTGAGAGGGCTTGCTGTCCTCCCAGCTGTGGTGTGCGTTGAGCTGTGGTCTTCCTTCTCTCTGGCCCGTGTGCCCGACGCCGGACTTCTTGCCTCAGACCCACGTGAGGCGTTGTGAGAGCGGTGAGGTTGGTGAGGTTGTTGGAGAGAGGAGTGGTGAGCTGCGGCGGGGAGGTCCCAAGGCTTGAGGAAGGAGCGTCGGGGCCCTCCAGGGGTCTGGCGGGGTCTGGCGGAGTCTGGCGGAGTTGAGCTGAGGGGCTGATGCAGATAGGTGGAGAGGTGTAGGTGGAGGAGAGAGCATGACCATGGCCGTTTTCAGTGGTGACCGCTGAGTGAAGCACCAGGCGAGCCCGTGACCAGGTTGGGTGCGGCTAACAGGACCCCAGCGTGCCCTGCTTCTGTGCCTCTCTCTCCCCCTCTCCCTCCTCCACTCTGCCCCTGCCCCTGCCCCCACCATCTCATCAAGGCTTGGTAACTGCGGCAACTCCCACCAGTGCAGCCTTCACTAGTCTTCACCATCTGCCACACGCCGCCTGGAGCAGCCTGGTGCTGTAGTAACATACTTGGACTACGGTGCTAATACAGTCATGAGGTCGGGCCGAGTAAGGAAGACTCCCTTAAGGCCAAAAACCAAACCAAAAAAAGAAAAAATAAGCATAGATGTTTCAAGAGGCCTTGGATCAGGGCCAGTATCCAACAAAACAAGCATAGAAAGTAACACAGCCAAGGGCGACACCAGCACTTGCTCCTGCATAATCTCTTCCATAAATGGCGCAGATGCCAGTGAAGTGCGAAGAACGGGAAAAATAACTTCTCATCAAATAGCTGGCTTGACGCCGTCACCAAGTACCCAAATGGACAAAGATCTTAGAAGTATTGACGGGGCTCTCCAAAGGAAAAACTCCTGTACATTCCTACACAAAATTTTCTTTCTTGAAAGATCCTGGAACAGTAATTTACTCCAAAAGTGAGAACGTAAAAGGGCTGCAAACGCCTTTACAGCCAGAGAAGTACCGATCAACTCATAAGCCTCTTATCGCGTCCCCGGAACCCCTATTCCACCACCATGTTAAAAATCATCAAAGGAACACGCTTACGGTGGGTGACCAGGTTTCATTAAAAAATGCCACCGTCACCCAGGCAGGCGGAGATTCTGAAGAAACAATAGGTGTAAGAGCTGACAGGGATGACAGTGTGTCAACCCAGGCGGTAGCTGCCAATAAGTTAGGCAGTCCCAAAAATCATCTAAGGCCTGGGAAACTCCAACAAGTGGGTACAAAAGGTCTACAAAATACAAGCATTCCAGAGGATTTGGAGAATCCGGAAATTGAAATTGACTTACGAGGGGACATGAGGGACCCTCATGTCTACTCCTTGGTCCCAAGTCAGTCGGCAGAACACTTGGGAACGGTCCCCCATTCGCAGCCAAAAAACAGCTCCCACTACAGCTGCAAGAATTACAAGCAGGTGCTCCGGCAGATCCGACAGCTTTCAATAGCCCACTTGGCAGCAAACCATCTGAGCACGGTATGATGTCTCCATATGAAGATTCTCACGAAACAAGTCCGGACATGTCTTTCCTGGCCTCACAGGAATGGGAGGAGCTCGTTGCTTCTTATAATTTAAAATCTGTTCGAAATCATACGCCCCCTGAAACAACTAATACACCATTGTTGGAAAGATGCAACCTTAGCGATGCCATGCACACAGAATCTATTTGGGTGGCAATCTTAAATACAATGCAATATTCAACTACAGCCCTACAATACCAATCGCATAAAATGGATTTACAGCTCACGGTCCTTCAGACCTTGGCTGACTTTACGTCAGGGATTGACAAGAAGTTATCAGAGCTCAATAGCTTAATTAAGCGGGGACAAGAAGCGGTACATGGAAGCCAAATAGCCCAACTTGAATGCACTTGCGCCCCAATAATTGATAAGCTAATAACATTACCATCTATGTTAGGAAATCTCTTATCAGACATAAAAGGCAGCGCTTCAACGTCCACCAATTCCATAGATGGACTGCGTAAGCCAGGGACAGCTCCATCCGAACCCCAAAAAATGGATCCAACATCAACCAACTTATCCAATACTCTTATATGCCGCGATGCAACAGCAACAATGGCCCCAACAAAATGAGTCCTGCCAAAAAAATCCCCACACCTCGGAAAGCCCGTCACAAACAAAAAAGGAAGGGACGAAACAAGAAGCCACTAGCCCTCGCTCTTAGTGTTTCAAGCAAACCATACGCCACTGTGGCTGCACCAGACTCTGATGTTGAAGAAATTGGGCCCGACCCCTTCTCCACCTTGGCAGGCAGGTTGGATCACCCCATCGCAGGGCCTACTACAACCACGGCTGCCACTTTGGGGCCACCCTTGAGATCATCAAGACGGAACATCTCAAAAACAGACGACAGACAGGAGTCAACCCTATTAGTAAAAGAGCTAGTAACTCCAAAGCAAGAACTACCTTACAACATTAAGGAAGAACAAACATTAAGGTCGTCCTCTAATGAAGTCCATCTGTCCGAAAATGAAGACCGAGCACAACAGTCGGCGGGGGGCTCCGCAAAACAAAGTGGCTCTCCTAGCAAAACCAAGTCTCTAACTGTCCTCCTGCCAATCTCCCGTACTTATGCCAACCAAGGAGCGGGACAGAACAACCTTTTGCAATCAAGGCCTCATCCTCAGGAGGAAATCTCTACTCAAGGAACGAAGGAGAGCACTATTGAAGAACCGGTCAGCATCATTTTCATCCCTGAATATGAATCCCGGGGAAGAGTTGACATATTAAACAGAGGGAATGTACTACGACTTTTAAATTCCATCCCGAGTCTTGGAAACATAAGCTCATCAGACCTACTCTCCATAGAATTCCTTCCAAGTAATAATCGTCTGTGGCCTGAGGCGACTAGGACAAGATGGAGTTCCAGTGGAATTGCGAACAAAATCAAGGAAGAAGAAAGCAAGCTTAAGCTCTGGGGTATAAAGCTGGAACCCGATATGAAATCTCCCTACCCTACTCCATTCCTAAATGCTCAGATCAACGACCCAGATAAAATTACCACCTCAGTATTAAGAGGGTCAAGAAGCAGAACTCCTGGTGATCTAACTGCTTGCATAACGGTTTCCAATCCAAGTACAAGCTTTGGGCCATCAATTCCAATTTTGACATCGGGTACACAGACTCGGACGCAAATAACACGCACAATAATAACAGAGCGTCTAAATTGACAAGAGAGCTGCGCCTTACAGATACCCCCTTCAGAGCAAGGGAAAATAAAACTGTGTATTTGGAACATTAATGGCCTGGCAGGCAAAACTGATGACCGCGAGGTAGTTAACTACTTAAAGTCATTTGACATGATACTCCTCCAGGAAACCTGGGAAGATAAGGCCTTAGAGCTCCAGGGGTACACCTCCTATTTCGTTCCGGCCACAAAGGGCTCTAATTTTGGTCGCCGTTCGGGGGGGGTTAATGATGCTAGTTTCAATAACTACAATAGGCAAAACACAGTCCATAGAGGCAAAAATCACACCACCAAACGAGGTTCAAGCAGTAATGATAACCCTCAAGTTCAACAATATGTCCCAAGAAGTTATAATAATTAACACCTACGTGCATCCCAAACAAAAACAAAAAGCTGTAAAGGAGCTGACAAAAGAATTAAAAAGGATTATGGACGAGCAAGATACCGACCATATAATCCTTGCTGGCGATTTCAATTTACACCTTTTGGGGTCAGGCCAAGATGACGGCCCTGCACACAAACTCACAGCAATATGGGGGATACCGAATCAAGGCCGAGCAAAAATTAATAAACCAACGAGATGGTCTAAACATCTGCTACAGGAATTAGAACACTTAAATTTAAGAGCACTGAACGGCCGCTTCTTGGAGGATAATCCACCAGTCGCCACGTTTACAACATTAGCTATGTTCAACAAAATAGCAACTTTGAGAATAGGTGACAACACATATAGTGATCACCTACCACAGGAAGTACTGTTGAATGCGAGACCGGCTGTTATACTAGACGCTTGGAATCCCATTGTAACTGAAGAGATCCCTAACCTAAAGCGTATAAGGTGCAATCTTAACAACATTGAAGCACTATCAGCCTCCGCCAAAATCCTACATGAGAGAGAAAAAGAATCCGCCGCCCCAACGGTAAAAGCATGGGAAAATGTTATTACGACCTTCAGTGGGAAAATTTTATTACGACCTTCAGTGGGAAATTTGCGATTAGGATAGGGACCAAACCAAGACAACCGGAAGATGATCTAACAAAAGTGAAATGCAGCCCGGAATCAAAGAGTCTAAAACGCACCATAAATTAAACACTGAGACAACTTCGAAAAACACCAGGGAACTTGGCCTTGCAGTCGACCCTTCGGCATATGAAGGTATTACTGAAAAGGAGGAAGTGGAGGAAAATAAGATTAAAGAATGATGAACTGTGGGCCAAGTTACTACACGATGCCAAGCAAAAAAACAGCGCTAAGTTTTGGCAAACGATTCACAAGATAGAGCGACCGAACCATCCAGGATTAAGCTCCAATATAACAGAGGCTGCTTGGGTAGATTACCTCTCCGCCCACTTCAACAACAATAAGCAAAAGGAAGCGGAATCTAACAAGGAAACGGGTATTGTGACAACGGACAGGGAACCGCCAAAAGGGTAGAAGTGACACACAATCGCACTATCAAAGATCAATCGGCCGAAAGTTCTAATACCCACAAACAACAGGGGATCCTCCTGGCCGCCGATTTAGATTCATTTGCCTCCATTAAAGAGGAATGGTATGCACCCACGGAAAAACAGATAAAATGTCTGATAGCCAGGGGTAGAGCTATGGGTGCCCCTGGCCCCAATGGCATCCCTCCGATGTTGTACAAACATGACGCCGAATTCTGGAGCAAGGCTTTATTACCAGTCTTTAAGGGCATACATTCTACAGCCACCATGCCGGAATCTTGGAAAGGATCAATTATCAGTCCTATTTTTAAACAGGGCAATAGAAACGATCCAAACAACTATCGACTAATTGCCCTTATCGACGTAGATGCAAAATACTACGCCGGAACAATCTTGGATGAGTTAGCTCCTTGGGCCTCAGAAAACTCCATCATTCCTACCAATCAAACTGGGTTTTGCAGTGGCCAAGGAACATCAACTAACATCTTGGCCCTAACACTGTTAATGGATGCAGCTAAGGAATCAAAAACCCCCCTCTTCCTCTGCTTTATTGACTATACAGCCGCCTTTGATCATGTTGACCGAGCCAAACTCTGGAGAAAACTTGAAAGCTGGGGTTTACCTAATTCACTCTTGGATCGGCTTAAACAGTTACACACAGATACCTGGATCAGGATTAAATTAGGCGCAGGGACACATATCTCAAAACGAATCATGACCTCGAAAGGCCTCAAGCAGGGGTGTGTCCTTGCGCCGCTTCTTTTAACCTCTTTTTAGCTGATCTCCCAGGGAGTTGGATAGCTGTATATCCCACGCTCCAAAATTGGGAAACAAGTTATTGTCAAACCTGCTATATGCTGACGACCTGGTTTTGATTAGTCGGACTCCCATTGGTCTTCAGCATCTTTTAAATACGACAAGTAGTTTCTCACATCGGAACGCCCTCCAAATAAATCTCAAGAAAACTAAAATTATGGCAGTTAACTATCATAAAAAGAAGAATAACAGCTGGTTCCTAGATGGCCAACGTTTGGACCAGGTAACGAGTTATAAATATCTGGGAATACTAATGGACCATAAAAGCTCCTTTAAACCTTAGCTAGAGTCCATGCGGAGAAAGGGAACTACAACTTATTTAGCACTGAAGTCATTGAAGAGACGGCTTCCTGACCTCACGCTGGATCCCTTCCTACAGGTTTTGCGGGCCAAACTGCTGCCGACACTAACATACGGGAGTGAGGCTCTTAAAGGCAAAGACGCTGCAGCCCTAGACTTAGTAATAGCCAATTCTTATAGAGCAATTTTCCATCTTCCAAAATATGTCTCCCCCGCTCAAATACGGCTGGAATTTGGGGTCCAAAGACAAACGGTGGAAAGAAGGAGTGCTTATGTAAAAAGTTGGCATAAAATCCGAAGTGCAGAGGCAGGATCCCTAAACTCCCACCTCTGGATCGCCCTACTTCGTCAAGGAAAATGCTCAGCCAGGAATTACCTGTTTGGCTCCATTGAGCTACTGGGTCTGTCTGAACTCTGGGCCGTACCAACAGATCATCTTTCCTTCAAAAAAACAGTGAAAAAGACAACGTCCATGTTATCTGTTTTAGAAGACAAAGCAATTCTTACTAAAAAGGCACACGGCTGGATAGTGCTCAGTGATTACGTAAGGCTCAAACCCCAATCCTACTTGAGTGCAGGAGTCAAAATAAGAACGAAGGAAAATTTTCTAAAGCTGCGATTGGGGATAATTGCGATTAATCCCCACCTCCCACCATGGGAAAGAAGAGGAGGTACACCGACTTGCCGTCTATGCGGAAGCGGGAAGGAGGACATTATTCATGTAATCTGTATCTGTCCCAACTTAAAGGATATAAGATGCACCTTGTTACGTCCCTTTTTCAGGTATTATGGCACCCGGTCCTGCAGGCAGGCAGTGAAGCTTTGCTTCAACCCTGTTGACGTTCAGCTGAACTGTCGGCTAACAAACTTTTTTGAGACGGTATCCAAGAGACTCAAAAATGTGTCATTATCTGAAGTATGTTAAAAATAAGAGTACAAGGGCATCAGAAGGGACTCGCAAAAAATCAAAAATGAATAATAACATTTTATAATTGTACCAGCACTTTTTATTTATTGCTGAAAGGTCAAGAAAACGCTTTTTATATGTTAAATGAACTTAATACCTTCCTATAGTTGCACTAGCATTTTAAATTAATAATGCCCAATAGTTTGAACAATGGACTTGGTTATGCTGTGTCAGGCGGCATGTAATTCAATGGTAGTTATTGCGAGCTCAGCACTATTTGAAGTATAAGTATTTATGTGTAATGTCTTACAGAACAGCCAATCGCACAAACTGGGAATATTTTATTGATGATCATTTTAATGTTGTTTTAAGCTTAATAATTTGTGTATAATGGGAATCTTTTTGTTATGTATTTGCAAAGATTTTAATTAATCAAGCAAAAATAAATATTATCTTATCTTATGTATAAGCCCAACAACAAATGGATGCTACACTTCCTTATAATCCATTGCCACAGTTAACAGATAAAAAAGTTACTGTGTATGACATTTTGCATTCATAAAATGTAGAGCATCAATTTGTCAACATGATAATTACATACTCAGTTATAATTTTGAAAACATAATTGTTATTGCTTTATATGGAGGGTTAACCTCCCACTAAATAGCATAAAAGCATTAATAAAATTGAATTGAAATTCACATTTATTCAACATAAAAGGTATATTATCTTGTGGTTAATATGCGTCAGGACATATAGTTGGTAAGAAATAATATAGGTACACATCATGCTCATAATCCAAAAGATTAACATACACAGACAATAGTAGTAGCCATTAATGAAAACACACATTGCAATGCTTCCACAACTCTGCAAGTGTTTTATGGAAACAAAATACAAAGTACCAAAACATGACACAAGTAGTTTGCATTCAACATCTGAACATCACAAGTTATGTCACGTATCTAATTCCAAGAGCCAGCCATGAGTCCATGGTGCTGCAGAAGATGACAGTGTGATATAACCTATAACATAAATGTGTGTGATCCATTTCAATACATTACGTTACACACTTTTACAAATGTAATCCACCAATCGCAGGACATCACTTTTCCTAATTACTATGTTTACCTTCTGAGGTAACACTTACGCGAGTTGCATCTTGTATATACAAGGTATGCTACTGTTCTATGAAACAAAGTTAAACATACAAAAACACATCATCATGTACTGACACATTCATTTTACATATTAGAAAAGAGCCACCTCCATAATATACTAAAATCGACTGTAAGGTCTGTCGAAACCTGAAACTAATATGCATAAATATACATTGAGTAATACCCTAAAAAAAGAAAGTTGTCTATTACATCTTACCTCAGGTAATTTCCTTCTTCTTTACCACTGTCATCTTTATTTTGCAAATCTTTAACATCACCCTAGGCATCCTTGAGGTACTTCTCATCTAGGATGAAAGGAATGTTCCACTGTAGGCAATATTGCTCAGAATACAACATAAAATTGTTATTTGACACACCTTATTAGGTGAGTAGAGGAGGGTTCCACCAGACGTATGTAAACAACGAAATCTTGCTTAAAGGAGCCCAAAAGCCCACTTCATAGTCTTTTTAGTTCTAACATGTGCCTCATTGAAGCAGACTTCTACTGGCATTGTTGGTGATAACAACCACAGTCGATTTGGACAAGCAGTCTCCTTTAAAAAAAAAATGATGTAAGATTTCCGATTTCCATTCTATATTTTAGTCAACAACGTTTTTATTTCTTTTTATGCTTTTTTATGTAGCACTTACCAACAAGCCAGGCCCTCACATTTCTAACTATCACCATTTGCTATAGGATGCACAAAGGAATCATGGGTGGATCCAGGAAATTGTGCGCAAACGATTGTGATTTAAAGATTGGGAATGCACACTACTTGTGCAATGCAGTATACTTGTTCTCTGTTGTGTGTGGGAACCAAACCAATATGTGTTCTATCAGTGGCACAAATCAAATGTGGTATGCAACCCAGTGCACAAAACTCTGCCTTTATATTGTTGAGAGTTTTGTTATCATGAAGAAATTAAATAAAAGTGATCCTGTGGCTTATTATCTGTTATACCTGTCAGCCTTAGGGTGGTCTTCCCTCAAACATTTTGCCTTCACCCTTCCTATTTTTGCTGGCCTTAGGACTCTTTGCACTTTACCACTGCTAACCAGTGTTAAAGTGCACCCCTAAAAACATGGCAACATTGACTTATCCCCAATTGGCGTATTTACTTTTACTTATAAGTCCCTAGTAAATGTATACTACACGTACCCAGGACCTGTAAACTAAATGTTACTTGTTGGCCTGCAGCACTTATTGTGCCACCCACTTCAGTAGCCCTCTCAAACATGTCTCAGGTCTGCCATTGCAGCCTATGTGTGCAGTTGTAAACTGCTATTTGCACTGGCGAAATAAACCTTTTGCCAGGCCCAAACCTTCCTTTTTAGTACATATAGCTCACCCCTAGGTTAGGCCTCAAATAGCCCACAGGGCAGGGTGCAGTGCATTTAAAAAGTAGGACTTGTAATTTTAAGTTTTACATGCCCTGGTAATGCAAAACTCTGATGTTGTTTTCACTATTTCAAGGCCTAACTCTACCATGGGATAACATTGCAGTTACCTTATTACATATAAGAAGCTGCAACTTCCAATGTGAATAGGTGACCAGTTCAGGTATCTTTGGAATTGTAATGAAAAATCCTAACTTATGGTGAAGTTTGATTTTAAATTACAATTTTGAACATGCCACTTTTAGAAAATTGGCATTTTCCTGCCTTGGCCATTTCGTGCCTGCAGCCTGTCTCTGGGTTACATGACTAGGTTAGCTGACAGTGGGGCTTTATGTATTCCTCTTAAACAGGCACACACAATAGAGAGCTTAGGTGTGCCTGGATGGGCCATCACTGGCAGGATGGGAGGACGGAGCTGAGCACATCCCTAATTACACATGAATAGGTTGTGTTCTGCCTCCACACAAAGGCCTGCATACCCCCTATAGTTAGTCTGGAGCCAGGACAGTGAAGGCAGGAAGCCTGTGGACTTCATAGAGGAACCTCTAGAAGCTTATCCCACTTCAAAGGAAGGCCCAGGTATAAATATTGGACCTCAGATACCAAACCTTCAAGACACTTCTGGACATGTGAGTACTCTACCAGAAAGAAGAACTGCTGTCCTGCTGAAAGAACTGCCACTCTGCTGGACTGCTACTATAAAGGACTGCTGCCCTGCTGTGCTGACCTGCTGCCTGCTGCCCTCTTGCCTAGATGAGAAGGACTGGAACTGCATCTGTTTAGCCCAGGACCCCAGAGTGAGTGACTCCAGGGCTATTTGGCTGGCTTCCTGACTACAGCCTCAGGGACAGAAGGCTCCCACAACTTTAAACTCAGCACCTGGACTCTGCCATTTGTGAGTCCTACCCTGGCAAGTTGTGCCACACCTGGCCTGGACCCTTAGAAGTTGAACTGAAGGTGCGCTACCAGCCCAACTGTGGACCCAGCAGAACTGACAGATTCCCTCTCGTGCTTGATGCACTACAAAGCAAAATCGATGCATCGCCTCTGCTGCGAGGTTTCTCTCAGCACAAGGACTCCACATCGACCTCGCATCCCGCATCGGAACTTCCACTGTGTGAAGTTTACCCGATGCAGGCCCTCATATTAGAAATCTCTCGTTAATGGGTTCCTCAACGGCAGTGCAGGACCTCACATCTTAGCTTTGCAGCTCCTCAGAACCGACACATTGCCCTGGCTTCACGACACATCCTCTACATGGGACCTCACAATGCTCTGCAACCAGAATTTAAGGTACTCTTGTCCAGTGGGCCTATGGAGCCCCTGTAGCCCACTGATGCTCCTTCACAGTTGACCTAAACTTGTCACTTTGTCCCGGTCCAGTGCAACCTAGTCTCCACAGTTGGTTCTTTGTGCTTTTTGGCATTATTTTCACTGAAATCTTTAATATTGCATGTCTCAGGCTCTACTGTTTGGATTTTTATTGCTTTGGTCTCATTTTATTTACTAAAGATGAATCTATTTTTCTACATATGGTGTGGGATACTTTTGTGGTATTTGTTCATGGTTTTACTGTTTGTAGTGTTGCACAGATACATAACACATTGCCTCTAAGTTAAGCCTAATAATATATCAATAAGGAAGACCCAATGATTGCTGGGGACCTAGGGTAATAACTATTACAAAAAACACACTGGTCCCTAGTAATACTTTAGATGCAAATAACCAAATGGCAGGATCATCATCAGGGTGCCAGATTCCTTTATTTGGCTCGAATCAGCCCAAAAATGGAGATGCGCTGGTAGCGCTGACAGGCAGCATGGAGTCCATGGCAGAACTCATTGTCCTGAAAGGACTCCATGCTGCCAATCAGGAATCTGGCGCTCAACCTTTAGACCCAGACCACATGCATGCCTCCACTGCAGTCTGATTGGAGTCCCCTTTAGGTATCCAACATATTTCCAGCTCAAGCCAGCCCTGCCCACCCTGTTCCTGAGGGCTGTCACCAGGGACCCCTGCCTTTAGCAACTGAATTACATTTCATAATCTCTCTCTCTGATGTATTGTATCCCCCTGAGTCCTGATGATGATCCTGCAATTATTATTGACATTGTGACTAAGTTTTGGCAATGAACTCCGCTGCACTTGCGGAGTTTGCAGAGTTTTCGAGGTTAAAGTAAAAATAAAACTCAAATATACCTAGTGATCCAAAGTATGCGGGGAAAAAATAGATAGCTGCTTCTCAAGAATTGAATGTGTGCTGTGTGTCCAGCGGTAGTCTGGGAACCAAGGGAGTCAGAGAGTCAGGAAAGGAGCCTCGATGTGTGCATCCAGCGTGAGTCTAGGACCCAGGGGAGTCGGTGCATTAGGTTTCGCATCGATCTCCGGGAGTCTACGTTAGAGAGACCAGTAGTAGTTGGGTTGTGATCACGTGATCGTGAAACACTAAACCGCAGCAATTAAAAAAGGTGGCGTAAATCACCTGTACTCCGGGGGGAAGATAGGAGGGAGAGCTAAGGTAAAGGAGAAGAAAAGGAAAAGGGAGAAAACCAAGTTTAAAAGGTTACATTTTTGTAGTGATACCTATATCATTTGCACAACCGGGCAATCATGAGTTTTTCCAGTTTTTTCCAGAAAGCATAATATAATAGAGGATGCGGCCAGACCCATTTAAAATTGCTAATTTAAGTTCAAAGGCATTGGGATTGGATATAAATGTTACAATTTTGCATGAGTTAAGAAAAAAACCAATTAAAACATTTATTAATACATCGAAGTAGAGAAACCATTAAAAAAGCATGTCACAGTGGGTAGTGATTAATAACAATGACTTAAGCCCCCCGGACGTGCTGGTACGCCTCCACTCCTTGACAGATTCAGCCTGTTCAGAGGAATCCATCCCTACCTTGCCGATTCCTTGGTAGCCAGAGGTATCATTGCTAGACATTATTGACTGTGTCCAGCCTACCTATGTCATCACCCTGGGCCCCCTTTTTCTTCTTCTATACCATTCATTTCCTTTATACAGCACTCCCTAAATTGCCTGTAACCCGGTCCCGATGACGACCTGCATAAAATACTGTTTTGTAACCCTTTTCTTAAACCCTTTGTGCCGTTTTCTTGCTGTTTTTCACAATATTTCATGTGTCACTTGCGCTGATCACCTCCCTCAAGAGCACGTTTGTGCACACGCCTTTTTGGGATACGCCCACATACATTGGAAATAGTGCTGATATAACTAACAATGTTTATTTAATTGTCTAAATACAGATCTCTGTTTATACATCACAAAAGTCTTGAGTGTCTCCCTTTTTCCTGTGCAACTATAATTATGTTTATTTTGTAAATTTGCCTTTCCTGAATATTACCTGTTGAGACATTGTTTATTGTTATAATTAAGGTATATTCGGGTCACCCTAGGAACCCTTGGTTTATCTGCCTGGTTTACTGAACCAAACAGTATGACTAAAACTGCTAAGGCAGAGGTGAAAGCAGCATTTATGGAGCACTGTGAAATACAAGATTGAAAATTGAGCTAGCAAGACCCTCCGTTTCGAATTACTGTAGATCTTTACTCCCTGGCGAACTTGCTGTGTATTTGTCTTTAGATTTTACAAGGTGGGAGCGATCACTTCTATTTCGTTTCTGGCCAGGATCAATTTTTGGGTCCTTGTTTTTAAAAAAGTTCCCCAGATTTAGAGAGAAACACATAATCGATTTGCCTGTGATAAACAATCCACACAATCACTTTTGCATTTTATGTTTTTTTGTAGATTCTATAGTCTAGCACGCACGCACTTTTTGAAGCCTTTTATACGCAAGTTAGGTTTTCGTCGTTGTAGAGTAGCTTTGCTCCACTTACTGTTTCTAAGTTCACATGAAACCACCTACCTCGACTGTACCTTCCTGAAAGCAGCCATCCGGGCCAGAAAAACTATGGAAGGCTAAATCTTTTGAATAATAACCATGACATGGGTCATTTAGCTGGTCAATCTCTATGTAAGTTTGTCTTTTTCTTCGTCTATGTGTTCACGCTAAATAAGTTAAGACCTGCGTTGAATCCCCTTTTGATATGTGGAGTTGGGCTGAGGCATCCCTTTTCATCTTTGCATTAGTACGAGTACATGGTGTACCCTATTTTAGTTTTTAGTTCTCTTCTCTTGTAATATCTTTGTGTAACCTCGGCCAACTGTGACATGTGGGTAGTGATGTTAAAAACATGTTATGGAAAACTGTACTTATGTTCTTTTTTAACTTGTCCGTATGATGAAATTGGTGAATTTAACTTAGACTACTGTGAACATATTTTTAACTGTTTTTAAATTAATGTAAATTTGTGCTCATACTACTGATATATTATGGATTTGTATTAGATTTTATGTGCTTTTATGGTCTATTTTTTATCACACCAAATAAAGATATTGCTATATAGACATTAATCTTTTTTGCTATATTCTATGATGCCCTCAGTATAATTTGTTATGCACAGTATGTGTTTATATTTAAAATAAATTAGCCTAGTGTTTTTTTGTCTGATGTTAGGATAGATATAAATCTTATGAAATAAGTACATGTGACAATGTGTGGAAACTAGCTGTTGTTTTATTTTCAGAACATGATATAGTATGTGTAAGAATCAACAGTTAATAGTGATCTTTGTGTAAATAGAAACATTTTGCAGAAATATATGACAACATGTAAGCAATTATTATTTATTAAGAAAAATGTGTTAATGGAAAGGTCAAGAATTAAACATTTTATGCACGTTTTAGCATTTCTAGTCAAGTCAGTTTTTTCAAGCAACTTTGCTTTAGCTATTTGAGGCCTAGTACTAGTAAATATGATTGCTTACTGTCTTTATGGATTTTAAAAACACATTATTTTTATCAGAGCTTACAGTTTAATTCTGCACATTTATTATAAAGTGTATTTACTTATGGTTTTTAAACTGCTATCTCACTGCCATGGAGGAGGGCTGCAATGGAGAGTGCAATGTGACAATATCCAGGGCAATAAAATGGGTGCCATCCAAAGTCTGTTGCACCACATAGAAACATTGAGAGACAGGGTTGTAGGGAGAGGCAGGATAAGGTGAACATGCTGGGTATCACAAAGGGTAACCCTGGGCGTAATACTTCGCTACGCTCACGGAGCATGCAAAGTTTGTGCTACTACGCACTACACAAATTGCACGTAGCAGAGTGAAAAACTGTGCTAATTGACATAGCGTAGCAGCAGTATAATAAACACCTACAAATACTTTGATAAAACAATTTTCTATGCTAAAAAGCATATAACCAATACACAAAAGTGAACTTTGACAATGAAAATATCAAGCAATGAGAGAGGTAATGATTTTGGGGTCCCCCCTAACCTAGGGGGAGGACCAAGCAGATGCCTTGAACACAAAAAGCATATCATGTGAACGATTCAGTGGTGGTCCCTTCCTCCTAGGACCACCCCAAGCACAGTTATGGGCAAAAATACAATCCCAACCAAAGGCCCTGCAAAGCATTGTGGGACGAGATTAGCAGTGGGCAGTGAATATTATAGTGTCCAATACAAAATAATTCTACAAAGAGCTGCAGTTCAACTAGTCGTTACTAGATGTCCCTCACGAGTCAAATGCAAAAGCATTGAAATTATTAATACATCAAGCTGCAGTTCCACTAGTCGTTACTAGATGTCCCTCACGAGTCAAATGCAAAAGCATTGAAACCCTTTCATGAAGCTTTTGCATTTCACTCGTGAGGGACATCTAGTAACGACTAGTGGAACTGCAGCTCTTTGTAGAATTATTTTGACTCTGTGAACCCAAAGGGACTTAATGAAAGAATGGATTTCAGTTGTTTTCTTTGAACCATACACAGGTATCAAGAATTATGGGCACTTTTTGTATCACACTGCTTAACCCAGCTCCGGGTGGACTAACTTGTGACTTATCATGTTATAGCAATCCACATTGTGCACATGATTTGATATATTGACATAACGGTGTATGCAGATGATATACGAGGCCTTATGTTTGTTTTTACCCAGGCATGTTATTAGAATTATTGTTTCTAATAGATGTAGAATCAAAACAATAATGTTCATTTAGTTACCAAAAGGGTTTCTGATGTATGATTATGAGACAACATTACACCTGTTTTATTTAATTTTCATGTTCTGATCATATCCTTACACACGTACATTGTCACACTTCACACCCTTTCTCAGGTTCCTCGAGAGTTCAAACATCATGTCACCCATCTGATCTACCCATTACCTAGTTCTTATTTCTGAAGGTATTCCCTGATCACTCGGATCACGTGGCAGTCTATTCTTTGAGTACATAACACCCTATGTCTTTATTGGTATCACGATTTTGTTGAGCATAGAATTCTAGACGTTTGTTAAATCACCAGCACATCGTTCGCGTTTTCACATTCTTTGAACTATACACTCTTCTGTGTTTATTGTAGTTCAACCGTCTTTCCACGACTTTCTGCAGGTTTACCCCGTTCACTCGTATTATGTGGCAGTCTATTCTTTGAGCACAGAACATCTGATATCTTTGTGTATCTCGATTTATTTTTGTTGTTTTGAATATAGTATTACAGACGTTTGTTTTATCACTGGCACATTGTTCGCGTTTCACACTTTTTGGACTACACACTCGTCTGTGTTTATGGAAGTTCAACCGTTACGCTACAATATTCACTTCCGGGTATTGGCGGGACTTCAAAAGCTGTAAGCACCCATTCACATCCGCTACACCCTCACAGAGAACGCCGATCTGATTAACACTCGGGTAAGTGACCACGCTCACTGCACAGCTCGCATTATTTGTGTTAGCATTTCCCACTTTTCACCTTCGTACGTTTTTTCTCACAGCCACCGATGTAATTTTGACCATCATCTTGAGGACACAGGGGATGTCATTTACTGAGTTGTTAGAGGTAAGAAGAGACCGGGATCACATCTGCTTTTTTCACCTCTGTCATAATTCACGAGCACTTTTCGCACCAGCGCTCTTGTTGCAAATCGGTTGTTGAACGTGAATTGCTCTCTTGTATCATAATTGACATAGTTTTTGAATTCCTTTTATCTAGCATGTGCTCACTTCGACTCTTCCACTTGGTTTTTCTCACCTTTCTTACATCCGTTTTTTTCACCGCCGTCATACTGCACGAGCACTTTTCGCACCAGTGCTCTTTTTGCAAATCGGACGTTGTACGTGAACCACTCTATTGTATCACAATTGATACAGTTTTTTAATTCCTTTCATCCAGCATGTGTTCACTTTGTTTTTTCCACCAGATATTTCTCACCTTCCTCACCATTTCACGATGTTACTTTCCGTTCCACCGCTTTAAGCAGATCGTACAAACACCAACACAAACTGATTTAGTATTATCAAATGTTAAACTCACATCGCACTGCATGCTCGTTATAACATGTGAGCTTATTGAGATTGGTATATGCATTACAACATGCCTTTTTCTTTACGTTTCCTCTAAAACGCAGAAACCAAGCCCCTGATGAAGGGCCACAGCCCGAAATGCATTGGGCTGTTGTAAACTATGATATTGAACAAAGTGTGACAAAATTATCATAATGATGGAATTATGATTATCAATCATAAACACCAATGAAAAAATTGAAATAATTGAATAAATTCAATTGAAAAAGAACTTGATTAACAAAGTGTCAATTTGAACTACTTTTAACGAGTGCAAGTGGGGGACGCCCCTCAACCCAGAGGATCGCGCTATAGGAATCATTATTGTTCATCCTTACACTCGGGAGGATTTACCCACCTGCACCACTGACCTTTTCTTACTTTTATTACATTTGAGATACATCTGAGTGCGCTTGTCTACTTTACT